>CM022093.1:7132426-7869558 GCA_011114355.1 Carex littledalei
AGCTTACGGGTCGCGTGCCAGGTTCGGAGCTCTTAAGGCCAAGCGGGTCACATGCGAAAGCATGCGGGTCGCGTCACAAAGGTCGCATGCGAAAGTATGCGGGTCGCGTGGCAGGTCTGAGCAGCAAAGTTGAAGATGAAATCTGAAACCCTTGAAACACTTTTTTTACCATAGTACAAAATACAAACATTTACTTGATTCTTTACTTGTTCATACATTGATAATTGAAATTGTTCATACATTCATTTGCTTCATTCATTTTACTTGTTCATACATACGAAAACTTAGGATTAAACAAAACCCCAATTCTCGCACTTCTAGTACCTAACTAGGATTAGTTAAGATTCAGAAAATAGTCCGTCCTTGAGGATCGACACCCGTTCTAACTACAAAGGCAGGGTTGTGCACTTGCAACCTTCGTCCAAGAGTTGAATAGGGTTTAAACTCCACAGCCTAGGCTGTGGTGAAACTCTGTACCTCTCATCTGGGAGCGAACAAGTTTTTGGCGCCGTTGCCGGGGACGGCTTTCATTTTCTGAATTTTTACTTTTCCTAGTTAATCTAGATTTTAATCTGTATCTTTTCTTTTCTTTTCTTTTCTTTTATTTTTCTTTTCTCCTTTTCAGGAACATTCTGGCTTGAGTTTAGCGATCACCATCTGAGGAGCTCAAGATGTACACGGCGACAGACCGACATTGGTATGGCCGCGACAATTTTCAAGCTGGAGGAGGCGGCCGATCCAAAGCTGATCAGATCGCAGCTCTATATGCCAAAGCTGCCAAGCTAGAGGAGGCCATTGAGAGGTATTCAATCGAAATGAGCGTGAAAGCAGCCAGAAACCATCCGCCACAGCCATGTGTCATGTGTGGGGACAGGAGACACTCTTACGAGTATTGCCCACTGGCGGATTGGCATGAGGAATCGGAGCAGGACGGCTATCTCAGCAACAACAACTGCAATTTCTACGACACTGCACCATTCGACAACTCAAACAATTGCGTATTCCAACCCGATCCACCCGAGCCGTACATTGATCCCGCTGAGATCGAATTCATACACGAGCAAGGGAAGATAAACCAGATGATGTGGGAACAGATGCAAAACATGTCCACACAAATGGCCGCTCAAAACAAGTTGTTGGAGCAATTGAGCCACATCATCATCTCACGCCAACCTCAACATCTGCCACCTCAGCCAGAATGCGAAGGACCAGCTCAGCCAACAAACCAGACCGCACTGCACACGGGCCGCATCATTGAGGCACGACCCGCGTCACCCACGGAAGAACATATGGACCCAGGTCGCATCGAGCCAAGTCGACCCGCATCTCCACCTGAAGAGCATGTGGATGCGACCCGCACGCCACCTGATGCGACCCGCGTCAAAACCCAGACAGAGCGGCTGACTCCTGAGCTCAAGCCTCTTCACCTCAGGTATGAATTTCTAGACCCAGATAGATGTTGTCCTGTGACCATAAGTGCAGATCTTGAACCCGATCGGACTGCTACACTCTTGGAGAAATTGGAAGCTCACAAAAGCGCGATCGGGTGCTTGATCAAGGACTTGAAAGAAATCTTGCGGATTCTTCTGATGCAAGTGTGTGATCGCATGGTTCGTGTTCCTCAGAAGTGGGTGCTCCCACCAGTGCCACCTGATCCACCTCCCACCGATGACTGAGCGGGTATGTTTTCTCTTTCCCTTTTGCTTCTATATCTCTTTATCTTTCAGTCTTGAAGCATTGAGGACAATGCTCAGGCTAAGCTTGGGGGGGAAGACGACTTTTGTATCTTAGGATTTACTTTTGTGTTTTAGGATTTATTTTGATTGCACTTAGGTCATTTTTACTTTTCTCTTGCATTGTTAGGTGAAAAATTTACTTGATTGTTTCGATTTGGGACCTGTTTGAAAATTTTCATGTGATTGGGATGACTTTGGGAAGTTAGAACTAACCTCATAATTGACCAAATAGAACTGATTAGGAATAAATGGTTTGAGACTTGTGAGAATGGAGACTTGAATGTTGAAATAGAATTTAGAAACTGAATTGTGCCTTTAAATTTTGGAAATAGGGATTTCAAATAAAGAAAGGTTGGGATATCCGTTGGTGTGAATGAACGCTAGTGGATGTGTGTATTCATGGTATGTGCAAATAAAAAAATAATAGAGAGAAAACAAAAGAGAAAAAAAAAAAAGAGAGATGAAAAGAGGGAGAAAATAAGAGTACTGGCAATAAGCCTTGAATGGGCGCCTTTGAGCTCGTCTCCCAAATTAGAAATGAAAGAAATAAAATTTTTGCACATATCAACACGAAGTCCGCAACTTTCTGACCTAAGCTTGATTCAAGCTTGGGGGGGCTCAAAAGGGTAAATCTCCTACAAACGAGGGCATAGTTAGTGAAAGAATGATAAATCGACAAATTCAAGTAATCAGCTTTGCAAGTTTTAAAACATTTAGAATTTGAGGTTTTGTTAATCAATTTGTGAGGTGAATCAAAATTGACCAAGGTGAGTCCAATTCATGGTAAAAAGATTCTTCAGTTTCTTTATTGGAGCAATTAAGTAAATTTTCACATTTTAGGCATTTAGCTTGCATTTAGATTCCAAACCCGTTTTGCAAGTACAGATTTGCTTGAGGACAAGCAAAGGGTAAGCTTGGGGGAATTTGATATGTCTATATTTCATCTATTATTTCGTCCTATTTCTGAACCAGACCTTGTATTTTGACCACATAATTGCATAGTTTATATTGAAAATCAAATAGAATATGGTACTGCTGCAGTTTTGTGGTTGATTTGCAGGAAATAGGCGAAAGCAGGCAAAAAGGCAGAGTTCTGACTTCCCCCACGCGACCCGCATGCCACATGACGCGGGTCGCATCGCAGCCTAGACGCGACCTCAGACGCGACCCTCACAGCTCGCATCCTTGCCACCTGACGCGGGTCGCATGGAAACTCATGCGGGTCGCGTCGAGTTAACTGAGCCAGGCCCAATTGAGGCCCATGAAGGAAATTATTTAAACTGAAGGCCTGGCAACAGAGAGGACATCCATTATTCCGCGATTTTCACCAGAGACAGGAGAGATCGGAGTCTGGAGAGGAGATAGACGATCTGGAGCTGAAGAGGAGGCGATCTGAAGAAGAAGACTCAACCTGAAGCTTCAATCCTCTTCTCTACCTCTTCTCTCACTATGATTTGCTTTCTCTCCCTCTCTCTCGTTTTGATTTATTTGATGACTGAGTAGATACTGTAGTTTCGAGGGTTTGGATTTGTAGTCTGAAACTTTGTTTGATGATGCATTTGGATTGATTCTTATTGTTATTTCGTGTTTCTTTGATTCTTGTATTATCTGAGATTGCTTGATCTGAATTGTTTGATTCTTGATTGCTTACTGTTGAATGCCTTAGGCATTTCTTCTTGTACCAAAGGCTTGATGCTTCTTGCAATTAGGTTAAGTACCTGAGGTAGGTCTGAGAACCGAAAGGTGAGGTCAATGAGTAGCCGAAAGGTGAAAGTTTCTATTCAGCTTGTAGATACCTTTAGTAAACAGAATTGAGAACTTAGGTTTAGATCAAACAGCTTGATTAAACCTGAGAAGGTGAAATTGCAATTCCAAACCAGGTCTGCTAAGCCAACACACGAAAGTTGAGGTTCAGTGATACTAGGTACGGTCAGTCTAACCTTACGCGATTTAAACAACAAGAAACTTGACATGTGCAGACTCAGCTCAGGGACCATGCGGGTCGCGTGACTTAGCACGCGGGTCGCATCACACGGGTCGCAAGCCGCAGCTTGCGGGTCGCGTGCCAGGTTCGGAGCGCTTAAGGCCAAGCGGGTCGCATGCGAAAGCATGCGGGTCGCGTCACAAAGGTCGCATGCGAAAGTATGCGGGTCGCGTGGCAGGTCTGAGCAGCAAAGTTGAAGATGAAATCTGAAACCCTTGAAACACCTTTTTTTTACCACAGTACAAAATACAAACATTTACTTGATTCTTTACTTGTTCATACATTGATAATTGAAATTGTTCATACATTCATTTGTTTCATTCATTTTACTTGTTCATACATACGAAAACTTAGGATTAAACAAAACCCCAATTCTCGCACTTCTAGTACCTAACTAGGATTAGTTAAGATTCAGAAAATAGTCCGTCCTTGAGGATCGACACCCGTTCTAACTACAAAGACAGGGTTGTGCACTTGCAACCTTCGTCCAAGAGTTGAATAGGGTTTAAACTCCACAGCCTAGGCTGTGGTGAAACTCTGTACCTCTCATCTGGGAGCGAACAAATACTTAATAATATAATTAATTTGAATAATGTATGTAATTCGAATTATTTATTAATTCTGTAATAAATAATGTATGTAATTTGAATAAATCATATTTTTATATTTAATTCGAATTACTGTAATAAATCAAATTTGAATTTTTTGAAGCATATATTATATTCTTCATTAAGAATATATTTCTATTCACAGGGTCAAAGTGCATGAATTTGTTACCTTCAAACTTATCTTTAAAAAAATGAGTGTTAAATACTTTTTTTAAGTAAAATAATTTTATTACTTTATTTTGTAGATTACATCTTCTATTTTGTATATATGAGGTGGTCCAGAGAAAATTTGTGTGTATATTAAAATTTTCTTTTCTATACATTCATCTGGGGAACATAAATAAAATTTGTGTGTATATTAAAATATGTGTGTATATTAAAATATGTTTAGGTTTATCTATAAATATGTTGGATTTTTTTAGTATGTTAGATTTTTCAAATAGGTTATTTTTTAATATGTTGGATTTATAAATGAGGAGGGATCCACTTACAACAAATTTGAGTTACAACAAAGTTACAACATTCATTTTTTTCATTTTCAAAGTCCAAATCGTCGATCCAAACCGTTCAACATGATTATCTAAATAAAATGTACTTGCAGATCAAATTTTATATTTTTTTGAATTTTTTTACTATTTATTAAGATGGGTACAAAATTCAATGGTCTAAGTATGGCTATTTTTTGTAAAATACTTAATAAATAGTAAAAAAATTCAAAAAAATGTAAAATTTGATCTGCAAGTACATTTTATTGTGGAGATCATGTTGAACGGTTTGGATCGACGATTTGGACTTTGAAAATGAAAAAAATGAATGTTGTAACTTTGTTGTAACTCAAATTTGTTGTAAGTGGATCCCTCCTCTTTATAAATATGTTGGATCTATAAATATGTTGGATTTTTTTTTAATATGTTATATTTTCTTTTTAAAATTTTGAATATGTTATTTGATCATTTGAATATGTTAGATTTATTTTAATATAGGTTAGATTTTATTTTTTAATTTCGGATTAATTTTTAAATATGTTAGATAAATAAGTTAGATTTTAATATGTTAGATTTATATAAGTTCTATTTATTTTTAGAATAGGTTAGATTTATTTTAAAATATGTTAGCTTTATTTTTGAATAGGTTAGATTAATTTTTGAAATATGTTTAGGTTTATCTATAAATATGTTGGATTTTTTTAGTATGTTAGATTTTCCAAATAGGTTATTTTTAATATGTTGGATTTATAAATATGTTGGATCTAAAAATATGTTGGATCTATAAATATGTTGGATTTTTTTTTAATATGTTATATTTTATTTTTAAAATTTTGAATATGTTATTTGATCATTTGAATATGTTAGATTTATTTTAATATAGGTTAGATTTTATTTTTTAATTTCGGATTAATTTTTAAATATGTTAGATAAATAAGTTAGATTTTAATATGTTAGATTTATATTTTTTGAATCTATAAATATGTTAGATTTTTGAATAAATATGTTAGATTTATATTTTTTAAAATAAGTTAGAACAAATTGTATTTATTTTTTTAAAATAGATTTTTGAATAAGTTAAATTTGTTAGAGTTATTTTTTTGAATAAGTTAGAATTTGAATTAGAGTTATATTTTTTTGTTCAAATTAGAGTTAGATTTTTTTTTTTTTTTTTTGGGTTCGGAAATTGGGATCCCTCTGTCACAGAGAATCAGAGGTATCTTGGGTTCGGAAATTGGTGCTCAAATGCTCAATGGTTCGGAATTTCAGAGACAGAGCCAGAGGCATCTTGTTTTTTTTTTTTTTCCTTTAATTTAGATTTAGAATTCTAAAATAGGTTAATTATTTTCGGTTAATTTTTTTTTACTTTAATTTAGACAGAGGTATCTTGTTTAATATGTTTAATTTAATGTATCTTGTTTAATATATTTTTGAATATGTTAGATTTAATTTAATGTATCTTGTTTAATATGTTAGGTTTAATTTAATGTATCTTGTTTAATTTAGATTTATATTATCAATTTAAATTGAACGTTTACAAAATATATTATCAATTTAAAATGTAAACTACAAATTTCGAGATATAAATAAATTATGAAACTATATAATTAGAATGAGAGTTTGAAAATAAAATAAAATTACTCGTGTAAAGAAATAATATTTCGTACGACACGTAATAATATTCGTACGACACGGTAAACACGTAATAATATTCGTACGACACGGTAAAAAAAATAATAAAACAAGTCAGAAAACAGCAAAAAAAAAAAAAAAAATTCTACCCGTGCCCGTCCTGCCCGTGCCCGCTGTACCCTTGCCCGTTGTACCCGTCTACCCGCAACGGGCACGGGTTTGAGACGGGCAGGGCGGAGTTTTTAAAAAAAAAACCCGCCTACCCGTGCCCGTTGTACCCGCCAACCCGTTGTACCCGTACCCGTCCTGCCCGCTGCCCGGGACGGGTACGGGTCTGCCCTGCCCGAGGTACCCGTTAGCAGAAGTCTAATCGGAATTACGAAGTTCGGCACCTCCCGCAAGATTTTTCCGCGAGATTTAAAGGTTACATTTATTTCATGTTAGATTAATTTATTTTTGTAGAGTAAATTTAGTTTATGCTAGATTTATTTTTGTAGAGTAAATTTAGTTTCATGTTAGATTAATTTAGATTTGTTAAATTTGTTAAGTAATTAGATTTGTTAGATTTATTTTACGTTAGATTTGTTAAATTTGTTAAGTAATTAGATTTGTTAGATTTATTTTATGTTGCATTTGTTAGATGTGAAGTAATTAGATTTGTTTTGAATAGGTTTGATTTTATTTTTGAAATTCGGATTTATTTTTAATAGGTTAAAAAAAGATGTTAGATTTATTTTTTTGAATATGTGAAGTAATTAGATTTGTTTTGAATAGGTTTGATTTTATTTTTGAAATTCGGATTTATTTTTAATAGGTTAAAAAAAGATGTTAGATTTGTTTTTTTGAATAGGTGAAGTAATTAGATTTGTTTTGAATAGGTTTGATTTTATTTTTGAAATTCGGATTTATTTTTAATAGGTTAAAAAAAGATGTTAGATTTGTTTTTTTGAATATGTGAAGTAATTAGATTTGTTTTGAATAGGTTTGATTTTATTTTTGAAATTCGGATTTATTTTTAATAGGTTAAAAAAAGATGTTAGATTTGTTTTTTTGAATATGTGAAGTAATTAGATTTGTTTTGAATAGGTTTGATTTTATTTTTGAAATTCGGATTTATTTTTGAATATGTGAAGTAATTTACATTTATTTTTTTTGAATAGGTTTAAAAGATGACATCTCCTAATCGCGAGTCTGTAGAGGAATTTCAAGCGAGAATGTCAGCCGACATTTTTGGCCCACCTATGCCACCACCTAATTATCCACAAAATTATCCACAAAATTATCAAAGAAGTGATCAAACGCTAGATTTAAATTATCAACAACCCCCCAAATGTATGCACCGTATTATACTTCAAACGATCCAAACATGTATATTCCACAAGAAACACATCAACCGACACCACCATATGCATATGGAGGCACTTCTTCTGTAGCATCGAGTCAAGTCACCCCCCCCCTATAGAAGGTACTCCTTCGAGAAGTGTCCCTGAAATTGAAGAAGAACCAATCCTTCATCCGACAAGTGTCCCCCCAGAACAACAAGTGGTAAAGAAGACTAGAAGAGCTCCTGAATACAATCAGCCGTGGGTCAAATGGTACAAGGTGATCACAGATGAGAATGGCCACATGCAAACCCTTGAATGTAAGGTAAAAAATTACAAGAAACTGTTTTTTGTGTATAAACCAACTAGTGGTATGACCAGTTTTAAAAGACATGTCGAAATGCACCAAAAGAAGGGTTCCAAGTGAAAATGTTGGACCGGGACAAATCCAAACCCTTATGAACTCGGATTGTACCAGAACCAACCCAAAATACGATGAATCAAGAATGCTTACTGAATTGGCCCGGTATATACATTACCCACAAAGAACAATCAATAAGTATGGGTGGTTGCATGAGTTTTGCCCAGTTAGTCATTCGGGGGTGTGCTCAACCAATGTACAAGAGGATCCATCATAGAAAGATGGTTAGTGAAATTAAAAACCAGTTTACCAGAACAAAAGATGAGCTCCGAGCTATATTTGCATACCAACAAAATAAGGTCTCAATTACCTCCGATATATGGACTGCCGGTAAACATGGCCTTGGGTACTCTTGTGTTACCGGCCATTGGATCGATGATGATCAGTGGGTATTACAAAAAAAGGATATTAAGTTTTCGTGTGTTAGATTCCCCGCACTCAGCACATGTAATTTTCAAATCCATTATTGAGGTGTTACAAGAGTATAACCTTAAGAGAGATATGGATAACAAGATTTTTTCTATTTCATTCGATAATGCTAGTAACAACGTAGCTTCCATTGAGATTTTTAAACGGTTACTAAATCCGATTATGAATGGTGCAATGTTTCACCAAAAGTGTGCTTGCCACATACTTAACCTCGTCGTGAAGGCGGGCCTTAAAACAGAAGCCGTAAAAGATTTGATCAATAAATTTAAGGATTGTCTGTCCCACATTGTTTCAAACTAAGAAAGAAAATAACGGTTTCTGTTGATGTGCGTCAACTATGGATTGAGCAAGTTGAAAGTTCCTTGAGATATAGATACCTGTTGGAACTCTACCTATAGGTTTTTGAACCGATGCCTTCCTTACAAAGCCGTTATAGGAGAGTTTTTGAGAGGCTCCACCCCTGAGGGAATGGCATTGGAGCCCAGCCTCGAAGAATGGGAGCAACTACAAACCCTGAGTAATTTCTTAGGAACCTTTTTTAATGCAACCGTCCAATTATCCTGCTCGTACTCACCGACGGCATTTGAGTTGATCAGACATCTCTATAACATCTCCAAGGTGTACCGTGAATTGGAACAAGCTGAAAGCAAGTACTCCACTCTCACACCGATCGTAGATGCCATGAAAGAAAAATTTCTAAAATACTGGGACGATGTACCCCTCCTGGCCATTATCGCAAGTTGCCTCAACCCGGCATACAAGAAGTATTTCACGGTCAAAATAGTTGCAGCGTACAAAGAGAATCTACATTTAGACAAAACCAGGGTGGAGGCATTCGTGCATTCGAAGTTCGATGAGATGTTTAACATATACAACTCAAGAATGGGTGACAACCAAAACCCGTCTTCGTCCCGTGCCGCCCCTAGGTAACAATATAAATATACATGTGTTTTTAATCTTTATTATTTATAATATCTACATTATTTGTCCACTAATTTTTTTAATTTTTTAATAGTTCCACTTCCAGGAGCACTAGCAGTGGTGGATTGTTAGCAGATTTCCAATCGGAGATCCAACCGCACACATCCACAAACGAGTTAGTGAGCTATTTTACTGGGGTAAACGAAAAGGAAGATGAATTTGACATCATGACGTGGTGGAAGAGGAATCAAAGAAACTATCCAACACTGGCGATGATGGCCCGCGACGTATTTTTCGTACCCGTGTCAACCGTCCCTTCTGAAAGTTGTTTTAGTTCGGTGAACATGATCCTCTCCGATAAACGCAGTAAGTTAGGTGCACATGTTTTTGAGAGACTTGTGTGCTTGAAAGATTGGATTGATGCTGATGAGCGCAACCAACATCGAGATCATCAAGAATCATCATCCGGAGTCGACACTGAAGAAAGCGGTACCGAGCCGCGGCCCGCAGCTAATTTGGATTCAGACGGTGCGGAAGAGAGCGAACAATGGTATATGAATCCAAACTACTAGATAGGTAGTGTCGGTATACATTTCTAACATCTTTTAATCTCTATGGTTATTTTTTAAATTATAATTTCTAAACGTTTCAATTAGTTCTTAAACTATTCATTTTAAAGAAGAATTACTAACAAAAAAAAAGTTAGAACTCCGCCTATGTTATTTTACATAGCCGGTCTCAAGTCCGGAATAAAGGAGGAGGGTAACTTTTATTTTTTAATCTATTGTTTTAATAATTCATATTTATTTTTAAAGTAATTGATTTAAGAAATTTTTTATTTTTATTTTATTGTTTTAAAGTAATTGATTTAAGATATTTTTGATTTATATTTTATTTAACCTATTAAAAATAAATGAACGTTTAGAAAATATATTATCAATTTAAAATGTAAACTACAAATTTCGAGATATAAATAAATTATGAAACTATATAATTAGAATGAGAGTTTGAAAATAAAATAAAATTACTCGTGTAAAGAAATAAATAATTAAACTTGTACTTAGCCGAATAAATATACAAATTTTAGCACAAATATTTTTTATATATAAGTTACAAATTTTATTTATTTAGGAATTATAAAGATGTGACTTGATAATTTTATGTATATATATATACAATATTTGATATTGAACTATTCAGATTTTAAAAGTCGAATTATAAACACGTAATAATATTCGTACGACACTGTAAAAAAAATAAGAAAAAAAAACAGAAAACAGAAGAAAAAAAAAAAAAAAAAAACCGGACCGGGCCTACCCGGACCGCCCGGCTCGGGAACCCGAGACGGGCACGGGAACCCGAGACGGGCACGGGTTTGAAACGGGCAAGGCAGACTTTAAAAAAAAAAACCCGTCTACCCGCGCTTGTTGTACCCGGGTACCCGTTGTGCCCGCTACCCGTCCCGGGTTTTGCCCGGCCCGGCCGAGGTACCCGAGAGCACAACACTAGCTGTTATGCTTGCTATATTTCTTTCCTGTTATGCATATGGATGTCTCAGCCTAACTTCTAGCTAGTTTGAACTGGTTTTTGTAATTATCTTATTTCAGCAATGAAATGGGCTCTTATGTCTCTTTAAAAAAAAAAAAAAATGAAACCCAATTTAGAGTCTCAACTCAAGATCCAAATATGCGTTCCGACATAAAATAAAATATCGACATAACATAATCACTTGCCCAATTCTCTCAAACTCACTGTTGCATGTGCTAAGCAACAAAGCGTGCCAGCTGCGGTGGTGTCTCCACAAAATTCTGTCCCCTGATTCCGCTATCCTTTCGCCTTACCAAAGAAGGAACCCATCTCCGCTTAATTTGCCATGCAGCCCTTCTCGTCTCATGCTCGTTTTTTCTTATCTCTCCACCAGGTAATCATCCAAAACTAATTCCTATTTTAATTCTAATTCAAGGATAATCATTATTCTATTACTCGTTTTTTTTTCTTTTTAAATTAATAGGTAGAAAACCGATTGGCTTTTGAGAAGAAACAAAAATTATCACTTGTTGAATTGACACCCAAATCCGAATTCAAAGAATCCAACTTTTCTCCATCCCAATCTGATTCTCTGGGCTCGCCTCTCTACATTGCGAATCCAAATCCAAACCCAGCAGGCCTCGATAACAGTGGCCCAGCACTCGACTTCCTCTCTGACACTGAGACCCCACAAGAAGAAGAACAAGCACTAGAAGAAAAAGATGGAGATGAAATCAATTTGGTTAAGGATTGTGGTGAAGAAAAGGACATTGAACAACTAATGAAACTGTTGTGTATGTCAGGTGGTGGAAACAAGTTAAGATGTCAGAAAGAAAGGAGGCTAGACGAGTGGATTGAATACTACTACAAAATATGGAGAGATGGAGAAAGGAGAGAGCAAGCACAACTCACTTATTTGTTACTTGCCAAGGCATCTTATAATAATGGCGAATTTGAGTTTCCTATGGCAATGGATGGATTTTTGGAGGTTGGACCACCAAGTACTTGATAGACTTGGAGTGGCTTCCTCACTTTTCATGTTCTCTCTGACGATTTCACTGGTTCTTCTCTTGAGCTTTTTAACAAACACCTCTTGTGCTAGTTGCCGTGATTTTTATTAATACCCATTCAAAAATAAAAAATTAGCAAATCTGCCCTCGATTTTTATTTTTTTTTAAAACGCTCTGACCGCCCCACGTTTGGGCGGTCACCTATGCATACCAGACACTGTCGGGCGGTTTGGTGTTTAATTTTTTTTTTTTAATGTTGTGTCATTTTTTAATTTTGAAATTTACGTGTCCAATTTTTATAATGATTTATGGTTATAATTTACATCCCCGTCTAGATCTGGCCATACTACATTTGAAAATAGCCGGTTACTAAATTTCTAACATTTTTTTTAATTTTCATTAATTAGTAAAAATTTCTAATATTTGGATAATTTCTACAGATGCTTAACACTTGCTAACAATTTCTAAATATGTCGGGAAATTTCTAAAACCCTAAACTCTAAACCCTAAAAATTACCGTACATTAAATGATATATAATTTTCACATAACATATTTACAAAAATTAGTGATATTTTAAAGAAACCCTAAACCCTAATTTCTAAACTCTAGTTTCCGACATTTTTATTAATATCCAAAGTAATTACAAATTAATAAATATATTCACGTTAGCTGGGTTTTTTGTTAGATTACTTCTTTTGATGTATAATTAGCATATTTATACTAAAATACGCTAAATTACTTGAATTATGTTAAATTACGCTGAATTACACTAAATTACGCTAAAATACGGTAAATTGTGCTAATGTACATATGAATAGGGACGATATCTTCACTGAGAAGGCGAAAAACGACGATGAAACTTCAAACGGTCATAAAACGGCGCTCGAGTGTCCGATTTCAGCAAATGACCAATTTTCGGAAAGCTTGCGAAAATAAGCATGCGTCAGTGACCGCTTTTCTATTTTTCAAAATTCAGAATTGCCAAAAAAACAATTCACATCCTGGAGTGTCATTGTTATCTCTCCGAATGGCATGTGGAACGTGTGTGTCTCGGGACGTCATCGCTCCACCAGTCTTGCGATGAGAGATGCATTGATAGTGCCACTCCCAGTTCGCAAGATGTCCACAAGCTGGTAGAGGCCCAGATTGATGAGATACTGGTACATCACCTCGTAGTGCTGCATGTGAACGCACCGCAACTTGACATCCAAAAGAAACGTGTCATGCGTTAAAAAAGTAATCCACATGGTATTAGCACAACAAAATTTAAACTCAACAAAAAATACGTACCTCACGAGAAGCCAGTGAGACTCGGTGCTCACAGTGGGTCATCCACAAGAGAGGACTAAAATGCTCTGTGCTGCCAGTGTCGATCGGCTCGTCAACTACAGGTGGTGCTGGACGAGTCCTAGGACGTCCTCTAGCCATCCTAATAGGCTATAATAGGCTAAAATATCATAAACCCTAATTTCGGTAAAATATGCAAAAAAAGGCAAAAATAGGCTTAATTATGCTAAAATATGCTAAAATACCCTAATTTCGGTAAAATTTGCTAAAATTGGCCAAAATATGCTTAATTGTGCTAAAACATGCTAAAATAGGCCAATTGCGGTAAAAATAACCCTAAAATATGCTATAATAGGTTAAAATACCCTAAACCCTATACTCGACTAATTACTCTAAACCCTAAACCCTAATTATTAATTATGCTAATTTGCACTAAATTACGCTTAATTATCCTAATTACGGTAAAAAAGGCTAAAATACGCTAAAATATGGTGAACTATGCTAATTATACTAAATTACAATAAAATACCCTAAACCCTAAATTTGGCTAATTACTATAAATTATACTAAATTTAATAATTACAACTAACTACAACGGATTTAACACTAATTACAACTAAATTATTCTAATTTTGGTACATTACTAACAAATCCTAACATTTGCACTAAAAATGAATTTTTAAAAAATTATAGGGACTTACTTGCAAATCGGGAAAGAAGTGGAGAAATCTGAGAGAAAAAGCTCAACTGAGGAGAGATGGTGTGAAATTTGATAGAATGAATTGAGAGAAATTCGGCTAACCCTCCACACATATATAGCAGAGGTACCGGCCAGAAAATGGCCGGTAGTTGATTAACTAGGGTACCGGCCATTTTCTGACAGGTAGGAACATTTTTATTAAATCCCAGCAAACCTGAGTATATTAAATAATTTGTAATAAACTTTGAATATTAATAAAAATGTCGGCAAAATTCCTCACAGATCGTTAGAATTATTGACGAGATTAAATGAAGAAAAAAAAACTCCCTTCTAAAAACGTGTAAAAGATGGGTGTACATGTGATTAGAGGAAAAAAAAAGTTGATGTTCAGTTTTTTTTTAAATACTTGATATCTTAGGTATGAATACTTAATATATTATATAGTAATACTTGCGCGCATAAGTACCCATACATGTGCGCGTTAGTTGTAAATTTTTTCAAATATAAGCGGTCCCCCAAGTAGTTAGTGGTCCCCCATGTGTGCGCATAAGTACTTTACACATCAGTTAGCTAGAGGACGTTTAGAGGACAGAATGGAGGAGACTATTAGTCGCTCCCTATTTGTTTATTTATTTTTTAAATATAGAAGTTGTTTATTCTACTAAATTTCGATGCGTAGATAAAATTGATGTTACTTTTATTTTTATGCTTAATAATGTGTTTAGAATGTGCGTCTGAAACTTAAAAAATATATGAAAAAACAAATAAAACTCGTGGGTGCTTTATCACGCTAAAATTTTACTAATTTAATTATTGGAACATTCGTCGGTGCACCTAAAAACTGTGGAAATTAATAATCATATACGATTAAATGATTGTGATACTGAAATCAAGCTGGACCAATAGAAAATGATCGCAAGTGAATTTTGGTACCGTTACATGGTCATTCTCAGCTACCAAACACAAAGCCCGCAAAGGGTGTAGATTCCTTAGGCTATCATTGACACCGACCGTGTGGCGGTCACTTAGCGTTGATCATAATTGGGTCTATAGAAATGATTTAATTTGCCGGAGAAATTTCGCCTCCAGCATGTCACATAACATGGGTCTATAGAAATGATTTAATTTGCCGGAGAAATTTCGCCTCCAGCATGTCACATAACAAGAACGCATCAATTTAGTACACGACACGTCAAAAAAAAAAAAATATAAACCTCACATATGCATATAAATTTCTACTAAAATTTCTACGTAGTGTAATATTATATAAATAGTTCACATTTAATTTTATATATCATTATTGGACGAACGTTTCCAACAATTATTAGCAGACCTCTTAGGTTAAAATCTATTAAAATTGAAACCATGAGCATTTAGGTGTTAGACCAAATTCAGTTTAATGCTTAGCCGGAGTCATTCAATCCGCATTAAAATTTATGCAGACGATTTATATTAAATCCGTCTTGTAAATTTTAATGGTGTGCGAATCTTGATGCTTATCAAATGATTCAGACCAAATATCAGACCGAATATGATCCAATGCTCATCAGACCACCCCTTTCCCCAATAAAATTGGCCATGAGAAATGAAGTGTGCATGCTTGTCACCATAGTAACATGGTACGCGAATAATTCGCGTATAATTCGTTTTTTTTTTTACGTTTTCAAACCGGACACTGAATAAAACACAAAAAAACGTATTATACGTTTTATTCGCGAAAAAAATGTGATTTTTTTTTTGCTTCCTTGTGGTACCGAATCATTCTCAAATTATATTCGAATTATTCCCGAATCACGAACTTTTGACCTCGCCGAACCGAACCCGAACTATTTATTTGTCACTATGCTTGTCACCGTGGGTCCGGATGTGGATAACTCGCCACATTTCTGATAGACTTGTATGTGTAACAGAGGATCCAATTTGCCGGCAGAAGTACTATTCATTTTAATTTCATTATCTTTAAAGTCAGTTCAAATTAGTGTATTGATTTTACCCGACCGGGTCGACCCGGACCGACCAAACCCGGGACCCGGACCCGGACCGACCCGGACCCGACCCTGAACCCGACCCGAACCGTCCTAAAGGGTTGGGTCGGGTTTGAAACGGGTCGGATGCGGTTTTCTGGGCGAAACCCGACCATACCCCCACCGTTTCAACCCGCCTACCCGAACCCGACCCGGACCGGCCTAAACCCGACCCGCCCCGCCCGAACCCGACTAAACCCGACCCCAAACCGGTCTAACCCGGGTGAACCCGACCTAACCCCCCCTAACCCGACCCTAACCCCCCCAAAACCCGACCCTAACCCGACCTAACCCCCCCAAACCCGACTCGAACCCGCCGAAAACCCGGCGGGACCCGAGCCAACCCGCCCCAACCCGGGTCAACCCGTCCGAATTTGAAATTTTTTTGAAAAAAACGGTACAATTGTTTTTCAAATTTCAAAATTTTGCCTCTGCTTGCGCTGCCTACTTGCCTCTGGCTTGTGTTGCCTCTGTGACTTGCGCTGCCTTTGGCTTGGTTAGCCTCTGACATATAGCATATTTATACAATATTACAATGTATTAAAGGCAACACAAGATTGGAGATTCTACATTTGTTATATGCTATTTGCTATTTGTACCTCTGACAGATAGCCTTTAAGTTTTACCATTGTATTAATATGCTATATGCTATTTGTTGTGTTGCCTTTAATTTAAGCCAAGGTACAAATAGGTTAGATAATTTAATTTAGATTATATTTAATTTAGATTTACATTTAAATTAGATTTACATTTAATTTAGATTATATTTAATTTAGATTTAATTTAGATTTACATACGATTACAATATGTTATGTTATTGTTTTCTTAACGGGATTTTTAACTGCTCTAGTGTTGCTTTAGTGTTAACTGAATATAAAACAAATTTAAAAATTACAAGATCGAATTTTGGAAAAAATGTGATTCATTAATTTAGCGTAAGCTAGATGAAATAATAATTGAAAAAAAATGAAATAAGTAAGTTATAAAGATTTCCAATCAAACTTAGATAGTTAGAAAGAATGTCTATTACTTTTTATTCTATTTTTTATTAATTAAAATAATACATATTAAATTAACTACATAATTTCATTTCAAAAAAATATTTAGAAATGTAATAACAAGTTAAGAATTCTTACTTATTTTTTCTTCTTTTTCTATTCAAAAATAGAAAATAGGAGAATTTAGGAGAATTTAAGTAAAACCAATCAAAAGATATAAAAGAGGTTAGTGGCTAAATGGACAGATGTAATGATAAGTAATTAATTTAAAAATTAATATAATTATGAGAATATTATATGCATGTTGATAAAAACATATTAAATTTTATAAGCTATATTATAAAATGGTGTTGAGTTTCTCTATTATCTTAGTAAATTAATGTTTAAAAAGAACTAAGTTCTTACTAAAACTCAATCTATTAGATCATTTTAATTTTTTTTATTTTGGTAAAATTGGAGATTCTACATTTTATTTGATTACACCCAACAAATAGCATATTTATACAATGTATTAAAGATTTTTCTTTTAGAATTCTAATTTGACGGGACGTTATGGTTTATAACGTTCTATGAACGTTATAAACCATTACGTTCTTCTTAGATTCCAAATTTTCATGGAACAATTTTTTTTTTCTTATTTATAAAAATATCGGACTATTTTGAACAAAGGAATCTCAACCTACATCATGGTCTCTTTCTCTCTTATTTTTGAATTTTTCCAGTCATATTTTCTTATAAATATCCAAATACTGCATGATGCATGCTATCAAAAAAATGATATGATAGTATGATACATAAGATTAAAAAAAAAAACATATCATAGAATATTTTTTTCATGACGCTATACATTTTTATTTTATTTTATCTGTAGTTTCTCTTTCAATCTATTAATATTCTTCTCTCGTCACAACAATTATAAAAAAAATAGCCAATAGGCAAATGGCAATTGGCATTTGGCAAATAGCCAATAGGTTAGAAACTTAGAATTTAGATAATTTCAATTTAATTAACGCTAAATAAATTAATTTAATTTAGAGTTAATTTAGATTTATATTTAATTTATATTTACTTTAATTTAGATTTAATTTAGATTTAGATTTAAATTATAACAATAGGGAATTAATTTAGATTTAACTTAGATTTAAATGTCAATAGGGAGGGTAACTTTTGTTTTTAAATCTATTGTTTTAAAATAATTCGGTTTTAAACTAATTCGGTATTTCGGTTTTAGAATAATTTGGTTTTAGACTAATTTGGTTTTAACAAAATTCGGTTTTAACTTAATTTGATTTTTTTATAACAAAAATATATTGAGTTCAAATAAAAAAAAATAAAAAAAAACTGAAAAAAAAACAGATGAAAAACGTCTCTGGAAACAGAAAAAAAAAAAACCGAACCGGACCTACCCGGACCGGACCGACCCCCAACCCGACCTAACCCGCCCCGACCTAACCCGCCGGGTTTAGGCCGGGTAAGGGTCGGCCAACACAGAACCCAACCCGACCCCCCCTACCCGACTCAACCCGTTGACCCGGGCTAACCCGTGCCCGAGTCAACCCGAGGACCGATCGAGTTTGGACCGGACCGACCCGACCCGGACCCTTTTCATAACACTAGTTCAAATCATCAAAGTTCTATCAACAAGTATAACCAATTATGGCAAAAATTTAATGAATTAATTTCAAGCCATTTAAATAAGTACAATATCAATAGCCAATAGGGGATTATCACATAAGCTCTGCACTAGCTTATAATCTTCAGATAGGATATCCTGGTAAAATATTTTTTTAGTAAAGTAGGAGATCAAGTCATTCAACTGATTTAATATCCATAAAGAATCTCTATCTGAGTTTCGAACTTGCAACCTTCCACACGGAGAGTATTATCTTAGTTACTAGATTAACAGCTGGTTCTCGATATCATGATAAATTATATGCAGAACAATATATAACAGAGAAATTAGTATACATATCCATCTTAACGTTAATTAAGAAAAATATATAACAGAGAAATTAGTATATTTCTCCATCAACATTTCAATTAGTTATGTCCCCATCTAAACTCACTAATTAAGTTATTAATATCTCCATTTATTAATTTGATCACTTAAAATCACAGTTAATATTAATAAAAAAAAATTGACAGTTTTGCCCCTGCTAATGTATAGCTGATCATGTTATATTATATGTAACCAACTAATTTTACCCAGTCGGCAGATCCTTTTTTTTCTTTGACTTCATATATTTTAGAAAACAATTATTAGATGCTTATTAAAATATTGATCCCAAATTCCTTTGCTGTTAGTGTCTAGTGTTGCCCTACAAAAATACACAAATAATTAAGAAAAGGAAATGCCAACAAGAAGTCAACTCCACTTCCCTACTGGCATGTATGTATATATTTGATCAAATTATATGATAACAGAGTATGATCATACCCAGTCTAACCAAGATAACCAACAAACAGCTAGATGGCCACAAATGCTAAAAACCTTGCTCTTGTTGCTTTTCTTCTCATTCCATTGATCTACTCCTTCATGCTTCGCTTTGATGCCGCCTCCATACGCTCATGTACGCCATATTTTGCTCATAAAATAATTGTATCGATAATTGTAAACATTGTGATGCATTTTGTTAAATGCAGGGGATCTTCAATTGCGAGAAATACAGAGCGATGACAATGTCAGTATCGAACAATCAAAGAAGCAAGATGATCATAGATTACTAAACAAAGAGAATGCCATGGATGCTGAGAGCATAAGGTTAAAGCTACAGCAACTACTAAGAGGTGTTTTTTTAAGTATTTATTGTCCTTAAAACAATTAAGAAATCGATTATCATTAAATGCAATAGATCATTCAATTTACTTGGTATACTGCATCATTTTGGGAAAAAAAGTGAAAAAAAAATAGTACCCCTTTTTTATTTAACTTTATGATCCAAAATCACTGCTTTTGGACGGTTCAAAATTTTCAAATTAAATGTTTTTCTACCCATAGTAACAAATCAAAAGTTCGGATTCGGTTCGGCGAGGTAAAAAATTCGTGATTCGGGTATAATTCGGAAATGATTCGGTACCACAAGGAAGTAAAAAAAAAATCCAAAAAAAAAATATATATGTACTTATTTTAATTTTGTAATTTTTCAACTGTTTTAATAAAATTTTGAGGAAAAAATAAATATTTGAGAATGTTAAGAATTTGATATTTGGAATTCAAAAGTCAACTTATTATAAAAAAAATGTCAATTACTGTGGGGTCCTCCATAATTCACTCAAGCACACATGGTGGGGTCCTCCAGAATTCACTCAAGCACAGAGTCACGGAGGCACGAGCAACAGCGACGAATTTTTCAAATAAAACGCGAATAATTCGTAAAAAACGTTTTATTCGCGTTTTATTCGCGAATAAATCGGTGAAAGTTCGGTCAACCGTTTTATTCACTGTTCGGTTCGGAAACCTCCAAAAAACGTTTCATTTGCGTTTTATTCGCGAATAAAACGCGAATCATGTTACTATGTTTCTACCCATCTAAAAAATAGTAAAAAAAATTATAAAAAAATATAAAATTTGGGCTGTAAGTATATTTTCATATAAATATCATGTTAAACTGTTCAGGTCAACTATTTGGACTTTAAAAATTATTAGTTTATAGCGTGGGCCGCTATGTAATATACATATCACCATAGCCTCACCTTTTATTTTCCTTCAACAATTAAGAAGTCGATTATCATTAAATGTGACAGATCATTCAATTTACTTGGTATAATGCATTTCTTTTGAAAAAACCAGGAAAAAATTAATACCCAAATAATTTGTATATACAGTTCCCCCCATTTTTGATTTAAATTCTATGATCCAGTAGTAATAATTATTTGAAATTGAAAAAATCAACAGGGAAAAGCCAAGAAGACCTGCTCCAAAATGGAATTGGCTGCATTTCGACATCATATTCTGACATGTGCGTCACTACGTCGACCGTCGCAATCCACATTACCACATCTAACACCACTGACATATACCTAACCGGCGGTCAAAGGCTTCCAGCAGACACAAACAACATCAGCATTCTCCCGTACCCACGAAAAATCGATGCACCTGCAATGATACGTACCTCGCCAGTTAACTTCCTTCAGGCCAACTCTACTACTCTGCTGCCGGCATGTGACATCAGCCATGTGGTCCCGGCCATCGTCTTCTCCACTGGTGGATTTGCTGGTAACTTCTTCCATGACATCAACGATCTCCTCATCCCTTTATTTATCACTTCGAGCATTTTGCGCCCCAATGTACGTCTCATCTTGACCGATTATGAGTCGTGGTGGGCCCAGAAGTACCAGCGCATGCTCTCTGCTATTTCCTTATATGACATGATATCTGTCCCAAGTAATGGTGTCACAGGAAAGGTTCACTGCTTTCCAGGGGCCGTTGTGGGGCTTACTTATCACGGCCATCTGGGTTGCAACAACACTGAAGCGCCGGGAAACCTCACTACAATTGACTTTCTCCATTTTCTTCATAGTTCGCTATTTCATAAAGCAAATGACCCGGCAAAAACAGGACCAACTCAAAAGGATCAACCTCTAATGGTACTAATCTCAAGGCGAAAGTCAAGAATGTTACTCAATGAAGAGGAAGTAATCAACCTCGCTAAAGAAGTTGGTTTCCGAGTCGAGGTTGCCACACCAAAGGTAATGTCAGAGCTGCAGTCGTTTGCTGAGCTGGTGAACCAGTGCCACGTTCTTTTCGGTGTACACGGTGCAGGGCTGACAAACATGGTATTCTTGAGACCCGGTGCAGTGCTGGTTCAAGTGGTCCCATGGGGCTTGGATTGGGTGTCAAAAGCATATTACCGTAAGCCGGCACAGGACATGGGGCTGAAGTATGTGGAGTACAAGATCAGTGTAGAGGAAAGTACGCTCCTTGAGAAGTACCCGATCGACCACCAAGTTATCACGGACCCACTTTCGATACACATGAAAGGTTACGACGTGAGCAAGCCTATATACATCGACGGGCAAAATGTGCAGCTCAACTTGACGAGGTTTAGGGGCACGCTCGAGACGGCCATGCGGCTTGCTGATTTTTAATCAGAATAGGATGCAAAGATAGCTACCGAATTTACCTGCTTCACGCAGAGTCGCAGGGACTTGGCCACACTACCATGGCAACAGAAGATCCATGCATATCAATTTTCTCTTATTTTTGAAAGAGCATGCATGTTTATTCTCAAATGAGCTATTCATTTCTCCTAAGCTTGTTGCAATTGTTACAGAGCAAATTGTTAGTTGTAGCCTTCAGTGTTGTCTAGAAAGGAGATCGTTGAGTATACAGAGGGACTCTTTGTAAAACAATCTTTTATTTGACCACTCAAAAATATTCTTACAACTCCTTAATAATATTACAATTCTATTACTCAATTATAGAAATTTCAAGATTACACCTCAGCTACTATAATATCCTAAAGCTTCAAACAAGTACAACACTTTTTACTTGTTTGTTGCTTACTTCCTGTTGCTTCTTTCTTGTTTCAAAATGAAGACTAGACACTATTTGTACTCACTATGAAATTTTCTAGGAGTAGAACTAGGGTGTTTTTAATTTCACTAATTCTTTTTGTGAACTCAACTCTAAAACCTATTTAATTGATTTCAAATGACAAATCCGAACCGTTGAAACCCGTCTACCTTACGAGCGATGCGTCTACATGCAAAAAATTTAAACTTTTGAATTAATTTAGTAAAAAGTCAAGTGGTAAAAAAACGTTAAAAAAATGAATGCATTAAAATTATTTTCTAAACCTTTTAAATTTGACCGCTTGACTTTATACTAAATTAATTCGAAAGTTTAAATTTTTTGCATGTAGACGCATCACTCGTAAGATAGACGAGTTTCAACGGTTCAGATTTTTTATTTAAAGTCAATTTGATAGATTTTAGAGTTGAGTTTACAAAGAGGATTGTTGAACTAGGAACACCCTAGTTCTACTCATTTTCTAGATCATATTAAAAGATCAACAATTTTAAAAGTTTCCTAACCAATCTATTAAAATCAATTTCATGAACATGCTCGACTCTTTAGAAATTTTCTGGGTTGGGTTAATGGGTTGGACCAGCGTTGCATCCTCAATAGAGATGTTTATTTAATATTTCCTGATGGCTTGATTTTTGCAAGACAGTTTGGTACAAGAACCTTGTTTCCTTTTAAAAGGTGAAGCCCAATTGACTTTAGATCGAATCATCATATGAGAATTTAAATCAATGCACCATAAGTTCATAACCAACACCGAAACAAGATGGGAACATAACAAAATAAACAGAGAACTTTACATAGCACATAAAATTAACTAATTCTCTACATACGATAATCACAGCTATGTTTTACATTCATGAGTAAATATACAAAATGCTATAACTTAAACTCAGAATGCATATTAGACAACTAACTAATGCCAACTTTATACAGTATATCAGTTACCAAAAGAGAATAACCCCATAGCCCGCCCAACGCCCACGAGCATCATAAAGCATAGATAAATTATATATACGTCTATGGCTAAGTCAAAATATTTTTGCACCTTCCAATTGGGATGCTCTAACTCTCCTTTCTGAAAAAACAAATTTTATGTCAGAACACTTATCTTTTATGGCTAAAAGAACTCAAATTTCATATTTTAAAAAAATTATAGTGGAGATCAAACCGTTTTAAGAGATTTCTTCTTAAGAGGAAGACCCCGATCCGCTTTCTCAAGACAATACCGCAACATATGAAGTACGTTTAACTCAGTATGATAATTATCTATTCCTAGAAATATGATTCTCTTGTTAGAAACTATTAAGAACTCGTACAATTAAGTCATGAACAAATGTTACCTGATATGTTAAAAATATGATATCGAGGAATGTCAAGTAAATCTTCGATAGAGTTGAGAACACGAGATAATTTTATAGAAGAGACTCTATCTCCATTTGTTACTACCACTGCTGGCTTGCCACCTGCATTTAGAAAACACAAAATCAACAATTGGGGGTAGATAAATAAGTGTTATGTAATTTCATTTTATGAGGTGGGTCAATAGTATAGTTTTTTGTAAAAATTAAAAAATTAAAGGATTTGACTGAAAATTTTCAATTAATAAGGGGGTGCTTAGCGTGGTAGGTACTACCTTGCAATAACATAACCAAACTGGCAGGAACCAAGTATTCTGGTACAATAGGAGCAGGTAATGACCCATGATAAGTCTAATTAATTAAAGAGAAATTACTAAATCCGAAAGAAATTAAAACATAATTAAGAGAACACACCTTTAAATGAAAGGAATGGGTAATTAAAGGTTGCATAAGCTACGTCCAAGTAGTGTGTATCCTGAGTATCAATTGATTTCAGAATGGAAATTGCATCAAGCACTAATATAGCATAGTTCACCATCCTCTTCTTATTGTATTTTTTTATATTTGCATTGATTGAGTCACTGCAAAAAGAGAAGATAACTTAATTTGGAAAATAAGTACTACGAGCGTATTTTTGTCATACCAATCTACAGCTAATTACAACTTAGATCATGGACAATTTAATACATTCAACATCATAGTACCAGATATTCATCTCTCCATGGAAAACACCGTTTTTCATCCATTTCTGAAGGATCTTGTAATTTTCTTCAGGGCAAATGGACCAATCCGGAGTATCAAAAACACATATTGATGTTGAATTCTTAAGTATCATGTGCTCCTCAAGAGAGTACAGATCTTCTGCAAAAAAGTATTAATGCCAAATAAGGTGTTTATACTCTTAACTTTGTTGCTATCCATTAAATGCAACCAGTTCGCTGAAAAATTACACAATTTAGGGATGACTGGTGCAAAAAGGTAAATGAGTTTGCAGTTTACTGGCACAACCAAAGCTTAAATTGGGTTTAATTGCGGTTTGGATATTGATTATCAAATTCAAGCTTAATCGGGGGTTAAAACTACATCAGATTGAGTGTTGCACAATCCAAAATAACTTGCCTGTAACTCCAGCCATATCAACAGTAGATGGGTTCCAAAAGTGCTCAAAAATACTCTTAATTTCACTGACAAGTGCGCTCTTGCCAGTGCCTCCGATCAAAAGAAGTGTCGTTGTTTCAGGGATTTCAATCTTATCTCTAGCTGCATCACCAACAAAATCTCCTGGTTTATACCTGTCAAATATCAACAAAGTGTAAGAATTTAATTAAGGTAAATAAACAAAACACAAAAGTCAAAATTAACAGTTGCATATTTCGTCTGAAGCACCTCCGGATGAATTCTCTGAAATTCAGGAGAGAACGAGCGCGCGCATAGGCAGAGAAGCAAGCGTCGCACCGCTTCGGTGGGGACAGTTCGGTAATTTTAGATTCGTCGGAGCTGGATGCATCGTTTTCGTCGTCGGAGGAGAATAGGTCGGTGAATTCTCCGGCCAGGCGGCGACCTCCTCCCATAGTGCACTACTGTTGTATTGGAATTTGAGAGTAAATTTTTAATTCTATATAAAGAGATATCCTGAGATTGAGTCCTTAAATCTTAAAAAAAAAGATTAATTTTCTATTTACCCTTAAAAACTTCTTTAGTTTTCTATTTACCCCTACACTCTTTATTATATCTACTGTGTCTCTCAACTCTTGTTTATATTTTTTATTTACCCTTAGAGTTAATTATTTATAGTTAAGTATTGTCGGAATTTCTATTTTACCATTTTATCCTTGTTCTTTTGTCTTCAACTTTTTTATACGGACAAAGAAAGAGAAAATAATTGAAAGAAATATACACTGTAGGTCTCCTGTTTTCACTCTTCGCTTCTAATAGATTCAAAACACAAAAATAATCTGACAAGGTTTAATTCATATAAGAACTATATGCTTATCTACAAGTGGGATTCATTAGATATTTCAATCATGTATCTTTGAACACCTGTACTGGCTTGTGATTCAGCTACTTTTGGTTTAACTCATGAAAATAACTTTATAAAAATAAAATTTAAAATTATGAGATTCAGTCAAGTTTGGCATGTATAATTTTTTTTTTTTTTTTAAATCCCGACAGCAGCTTCCTTTAGAACATTTTGCCATTATCAATTTCTGACAGTTCAGTACAAAATTAACTATAAAAGTTATATTGGCTCCAACATTTTCTCTTGGTACTTGTCTAAAATCAAAATATATCACTGTAATATCTAATTACAATTTTTGTCTCCGGACCTAGGTAACAACAAACCAGTGAACAAAATTGGTCAAATTCAAAACAAAACCAAAACCTTAATCAAAATTGATATCAACACTAGATAGTTCGGCCATCAATTTCCACAAAAGACAAACCTGAATTGATTATAGAAAGAATCAATGCCCGACAAGAACCCAAGCAAATAAAATGGCACAAAAGCGGTGCAAACATCATCAGCGAAAAAGAGACTCAATTTTAGTGAGAACAAAAAAAACAATAAAAATGCTTACCGTAAATTAAATTTGAAAGGCGTATGAAGAAAAGATAGAACGGACCAGCGGAGAAAAGTAAGAGGCGAAGAGAAAAATGCAAGGCGTACGAAGAAATGAAAGAACGAACCAGCGGGAGAAAAAAATAAGAGGCTAAAGAAAAATTAAGCGCGGGAAAATAAGAGACGGATTAACTTCTTCATAAGAATATTTCTGTCTTTTATTATTTTAACCAGAGATTTAACTATAGTTAATTTCAGAATTATATGTAATGGGTAAAAAAAAAAGAGTTTTAAGAGTTTAGAGGCAAATTAGATATATTTAAGTGTTGAGGGATATAGAGAAAATTAGAGAAGTCTTCAAGGATATATCAAAAATTAACCCTAAAAAAAAAAAGGAAGGGTTTTTGTTATTTTTGCGCCATTTCATTATACTTCGGAGCTAAGTTTAATTATTACCGAGTTATAGATTGACTTGACGGGGTAAAAATATTAAAATATGGGAACTGCTAAATACTACCAAGGAGGAACCCAAAAAAATCGCTGATGAAATAACCTTTTGTTTACGTGCGAAAACCAGTATTTCCAATAACTAAGGAAATACTTTTCGTATGAAAAATCACGTATTTAAAATATAAATAAAGAATTTCTTATAAGTATCGATATATAGCAGCTTCTGCCAGGCTTTAAAAAAAAGTATCAATATATAACTAAAGACTTGACACTTAATTTTTCTAAATTAAAACTTTTGTTTAGATGCAGTTTTGGAAGAGTTATTATAATCATGTTGTAAAGAAAAAATAGCTATAAATGATTAGTAGCTATATTTAATAGGACCGGAACGAACTATTGGTAAATATAATTATGGGGAGTGCTATTCTGAAATTAAGAATTCCTATATTAAGATCTCAGAGAATTTTTTCTCTTTTGTACCAACTTTGCCCTTAATAAATTCTTTTTTCTATCTTTATTTTAGATTAAATTATTATTAATAAGGAAACATTTGAGGTATTACCGCCGACATTTTTATTAATATCCAAAGTTTAATAGAAATTAATTAATATACCCAGATTCGCTGGGAAGTTATAAAAATATTCATACCGGCCATTTTCTAGCCGGTACTCAATTTCGTCCATTACCGGCCGGAAAATGGCCTGTACCCAATTTTTTTTTTTAATACAGTACCAGCCATTTTCTGGCCGGTACTTAATTTTTTTTTTTTTTTAGGATGGGCATAGCATAGTTGGCTAGAAGAAAAAGTCGTAGGAAACTCGGATTGAAATTTGCACTCGGTTTGGCTAAGATCAAACAAATGCATTTATCAGTGCATGTATCGGTGCATCATTGATGTTTTTGACAGTGTCGTATGATACTAAAGTTTAGTGTTCGCATGCGGCTAGTGAATTTAATTTGACAATAACCAGTATCCTAAAATTGAGTACCGATGCTTTATACACGGCCTAACGACGGCAGAAGTGCATCGATGTTTCAAAAACATCAGCGACGCACCGATATTTTTTTAGCACTACCCTGCTTAATTGCCAATGCTAAGTCTAATAAAATATCGATGTTTCATTACAAAAACATCAGCGATGCACCGATGTTTTTTTAGCACTACCCGGCTAATAAAATATCGATGTTTCATTGCAAAAACATTGATGATGCACCGATACATGCAACCGATGTAACACACACATCCAACTAAATGCATTTGTCTGATCTTAGCCAAACCGAGTGCAAACTTCAATCCGAGTTTCCTATGACTTTTTCTTCTAGCCAACTATGTTATGCCCATCATAAATAAAAAAAATTAAGTACCGGCCAGAAAATGGCCGGTACTGTATTAAAAAAATAAAAATTAAAAATTTTGGGTACCGGCCATTTTTCGGCCGGTAATGAATTAAATTGGGTACCGGTCAGAAAATGGCCGGTATGGATCTTTTTATAACTTTCCAGCGGATATGGGTATATTAATTAATTTCTATTAAACTTTGGGCATCAGCGACCATAGTATCTGCTACCCCTTCATCAGCCACCGATTGTGGTCGCAGAAGGGTATCAGAGACCGATTTACCCGGTCGCTGATACCCAATTTTGCTGTAGTGTTTTTCTGAACTTAGTTCTTTTGTCAGGGTTTAGGTTTTTGGTTTTTTTAAGGTGTAGGTAATTTTCTGAGCCACAGTCTTTTGTTAGGGTTTATCTAGAGTTTAGGAATAAAATGGGTTTAGGACTTAGGGTTGTGTGTTATGGTGCATGGTATTGTGCATGTTGATTTATAGCTTCAACCCTTGAATTGATCGGTGTGGATGAAGTGGAGAATATGTCATTCAACCAGATCAGCACTTAAATGCGCGAATGACTCTCCTCCTCTTCATTCTTTCCCATCAATTCAACAAATGGAAATGTTAATGTTTGTAATTCATAGATAAATTAAGGTTCTCCTCAAATTGTGAAGAGAGAAAGACTGGTGCGTGGTTAATTTGGTGCATGTTGATTTACAACTTCAACCCATGAATTGATCGGCGTGGATGAAGCAGAGAACATGTCATTCCACCAGAGCACTTAAATAGTTGAGCTCTGCCCTTCTGAGTTGGACTTCGAGGTTCGATAAGCCATTTGCAAATTAAAAGAGCTAACGAGCCACGAAGTTCAACTGGAAAAGGATTTAGATCAAATATTTAGTAGCTTAAATTTGCGAATGACTATCCTCATCTTCGTTTTTGCCCATCATTTTTGTTATATATTATTTGAAATAACAAAGTAAAAATTATGGTTAAAATTCATCAATTGATTGACTAATAATAATATAAGTGGTACCTCGGGTGCTGCAATCCGTGCGAAAAATTTATAACTTAATTCTAAATTTAAACGATCATGTAAATCTACACCATCTATACAAATTTTGAAACCAATCGCACAATTTAGACCCGACTTTAAATATGAATATCGAAACCAATCACACGATTTAGACCCGACTTTAAATATGACTGTCCAAACCCGTTTGGTCAAAAACCCCACCGGTGGGTACCCATTGTTTAATATGTAAAAACCAAAGACATGATGGTGTTTTTGTAGAATATTAAAATTATCCCATGTAAAAATGTATATACTTAATTTGCAGAACTCAATACTAACCCGCAATTGTTATCAAGTAAATTCTGACAAAATACAACATTAAAACTAGACTTGAGGAACTCTAGAAATTAATACAGCATTAAAACAATACAAAATTCTAAACAGCACAGTAAATTCTGACCACCTTTCACTAAAACAGACATAATTTTCTATTGGGAAGTCCAACTGACTTGAAACCTTCACCATTTAAAACTGGACTCAAGTACCTTTAAATTCATATGTCATACACCCAGATTAACCAACGTTTGACTTCTCAAAATCCCTCTTTAATCAGTCTCAAATTCTGTCCACCGTAGAATTCAAAGAGTTTTTTTTTCATATTTCTCAATAAGCCTAACTTTATTATAGAAAATTAAGTTTGTAATTGAATAGTAGGAATTTTCCCTCATACAACCAGACTTGTGGCACACAGCCAGCTGGTACATGTCATGTAGAGTTGTACCGAAGTGAATAGAGTACAAATAATCGATTCAACAACCTTTACACACTGCCAAAACCGTTGCTACCAAAACCAAGTATTAATTAGTAAAAAATAATATGAAAAAAGAAACATATTAATATTGTTGCCAGCCACAAATTTGAACAGCACAAGTACGAGATAGCTAATAATATAACAACTCACATATGATGATATGATATGAGATGCACAAAGACTTAAAAAGAGACTTCAAGAAACGAGAATTAGACCATTTACAGTAATCATTGCGTTAAGGGATACTACATCAGAAAATGCACCCAATACCATCATAGCAGCAAAAAGAAGCATTTGTTATATAAGAAGCTAAATAAGAATAATAAAAACATTTTCTGATGCTTGCTACTGAATCTGTTACTTGTTACGGTTAAAAAATGTGTAGGGCACAGATGCTGGGTCCAGCTCCCAGAAGTCCCTGAACTTCTCGCCCCTCTCCTTGATCGTCAGACGACTGGCCATTATCTTATGCGAGAACATATTGTATTCAATTGCGGGTATTTTCCATGTATTTATCTGCGCCAGCATAAAGACCGATGTATACACTGGCACCTTCCTCATAGGCGAAACTACTATAGTCCCCTCTCTCTTCTCTCTAATCTGCACTATATCAAACTTGCATGTCTTCAAGTCGTGGAGCGTCCATCCTGCAGACCAGTTTTTGTAGATGGCCCAGATCTCACCAACCGCAGGTAATATTTCATAGTAGTTGCCTCTCCCATGAAAACAAACTGACACCAGATGAGAGAAGTAGCTAAGGTTGTCATAAGACGTGTTCCGAGTTGTGACCTTGAACTTGCCACAGCTCATCGGTAGATTTGACCCTAACCACACTCTCTCAACGTCTGACTTGGGACATGCCTGAAGCCAGCTTATATGCACTTTAAATGGCTGATGCTCAACCTTTCGTATCCACCCATAGTATTTTGGATAAGTATCCAAGTCAGAGAACAAGGCCCAGATTTGGCCCTGCTGGAAATGGTCGCATGTTACGCACCTGTCGAAATTGCAAAACTCCGAGTCAGGATAGTCATGCAAGTTTTGCACATTTGGTTGGGGAGTTTCGCATCTCTGGGTCACGTGGGATTGTGGCGGGGGTTGTAGTTGTAGTTTCTGCTGCTTTGTCCAATTGAAATTGCTAGAAGAGTTCTGATGAGCAGCATTGTCATAAGGTGTTTCCTCTTGAGATCATCATATACCATTCTTTTTGTCCGGTCTGACAAGGTATTGTGTGCCTCCCCAACCAGCTTAAACGCTGCCTCTGCACCATAGAATTTATTCTTGTCAGGGTGTAGCAACAGTGCCAGCTTGCGGTACTGCTTTCTAATGAGGTTTTCATCTGATGTGGGCTCCACTTGCAAAATCTTGTACCAATCGTACAGGCCATTGGCCATCAACTGGGCTGAACAATGTACGTCGCTGACTGTGAGAAGCTGAGAGATAATGTCAAGTTGTACTACAAATAGCTCCTCTGCCATCAGTGCCATCTCCTTTGCACCAGCATAGTCTCGGTTTTGTAGTCTTTTCTCAGCAATCTCCATGGCACGTATTGCCCTTTCCTTGTTGCACTCCATAGGAAATAAAACAACACAAAAATGCAAGAAGACCTGGAAATATACTACAACAGAACTTTAGATTGTTGTAACATACAACAGATTGGTTGAACTGGAAGGAAGGGAAGTAGAGCAGTAAAATAAAAATCTAAAGTGTGCTCATAAATAATGCAATTTAGGGGGCATATTTAACAAGCATGAATCCTGACTTTCTGACGGTATCCTAACTCTAAACTTAACCTTTTTTTAATTTTTCAAGCAGCTAGAAGTATTAATAAAGACTAGTGTGAATTGAATGCTAGTGCAACTTGCAGATCAGGATCCTGATCTTAAACCTAATATCTCAAACCTGACTCAGGTATGAACACAATTGTAAGAGTGAAAAGAGGAATAGAGTCATAGACTGCTTGTGACCAATCTAACACAAATTGTCAAGTTGAGACTTGAGAATGAAATAAGAAGAAGACAGTGCTAGACCTTACAGAAAATGTGGAGGCCCAAGGTGGTGGGACCAGGATGTCAGATCACAAAAGAGACACGTGTCGCAGAGAACAGCCGGCCGGGGATCCAAGGGGATGGTTCACTGTTGAGAAGTGAATCGCTGCGTGAGGGTACTGCACAAGTTAGCACTAGGGACTAGGGAGTAGTGAGAAAAACCCTAGAAAGGCTCTCTCTGGGGTTTAGAGCAGGAGAGAATGAGACCACAAGTAAAGGGAGGCAATAACTCTCTTAAATTGAGTAGGCACTATTTACAGCAATCTCCATGGACGTATTGCCCCTTCCTTGTTGCACTCCATATATAGGAAGTAAAAGTGTAAAACAACACAAAAATGCAAGAAGACCTGGAAAAGTATCACAACAGAATTTTAGACTGCTGTGACATACAACAGATTGGTTGAACTGGAAGGAAAGTAGAGCAGTAAAATAAAAAATTTAAGTGTTCATAAATTATGCAACTTAATTCCATAATATATATAGCATGTGGGGACAGCACAGGAGATATTGTTTAACAAATTTTTCAACCAGGTCAAAGTATTAATAAAGACTAGTGTGAATTGAATTAATGCCAGTGCAACTGCAGATCTGCACGATCCTGATCATAAACCTAATATCAAACCTGACTCAGGTGTGAACAGAATTGTAAGGGTGAACAGAGTAATAGACAGCTTGTGGGGCAATCTAACACAAATTATCAAGTTGAGAATGAGAGAAGAAGACCACAGTGCTAGACCTTACAGAGAACGCGGAGGCCCAATGTGGTGGGACCAGGATGTCAGATCGCAAAAGAGACACGTGTCGCAGAGAACAGCCGGGAATCTAAGGGGATAGTTCACAGTTGAGAAGAAAATCGTCGCCTGAGGGTACTGTGCAAGTTAGTACTAGTGAGTAGTGAGAAAAACCCTAGAAAGGCTCTCCTGAGGTTTAGAGCAGGAGAGAAAATGAAACCACAAGTAGAAAGAAAGGCAATAGTAGACTAAGTTTCTTCTCAAAGAAGACACAATCGAGGGAAAAAAAAAATTGACTACCTCATAAATGCTGATTAGATTGAACGTCGAGCGGAGAGAATAAAATATTTTCAAATAAACACGAAAACAAATCTGCTGTTGTTCGAAAGGAATAACAGGAACCTGTTATTACGATCCTAACCGTTCAAATTTTTCCAAGCTCAATCTCAACGAAAATCTTTTCATGCGCAATCTCAATCAAGATCAACGGTTGGGATCTGAATAACAGGTTCCTATTATTCTTTTGGAATAACAGCAGATTTATTTCCAATAAACACTTCTTGGATGCAGATTTTACCGTGATTTTTATTTTTATCCAAAAAAATATATATATTTTAATATAAATAATCAGGTTTTTAAAAGATTTTATTTCTACCCTAGGAATATTTGCGGTTCGAATTAAAAATTCGAACCGCTAGGAATATCAGCGGCCTGAATTCTTAATTCGAACCGCTAGGATTCCTAGCGGCCTGAATTCTTAATTCAAACCTAACCCGACCCGTGATCCCTTCTCTTCTTCTCTGTGTCGCCTCTCCGCCAGAACAAAGAAAAAAGGAAAGAAGCGCCTCTCCGCCAGAAAAAAGGAAAAAAGAAAGAAGGCCGCCTCCGCCCCTCCGCCTCGCCGCCCCTCCGCCCCTCCTAGGCCGTCCCTCCGCCTCTTCACCGCCGGTCGTCGATTCAATCATCTTTGAAGGTAATTGTGATTGAATTTCTGTGTAATTTCTGTGATTGAAGTAGGTTATGTGATTGAATTTCTGTGATTGAAGTAGGTTATGTGATTGAATTTCTGTGTAATTTCTGTGTAAACTTAGAAGTAGGTTTGATGATTCAGTTCAATCATCTTTGTGCAATTTCTGGACAGCTTTCTGCAATTTCAAGCATTATTTCATGTTAAAAGAGTTGTTTGAGCTAAAGAAATTTATTTCAAGTTTAAAAAATCTGTTCTGAAGCTGAAAAATTATTGTTTCATTCAAAACAATGCAAATATATATTCTAATAATAAATTAGTTCTAATATCACATCATATAAATCAAGTAATGCACGTTAAAAATAATTTTTTTAATATCTATTACATCATATGAATCGAATTCTCAACTTGCTTAAATTATCTATTCGTAGTTAAAACAAACTACAATAAACATCTTTATACTCAATTTCTATCTTAATAATCCAGAAAAATCTTCCAGATCATTTCGTGTACCAGATTAAGACCATTCTTATACGAACTATATTTCGTGTACCAAATCATTTCAGCATGGAAAAAAAAAATGTAAATTCAGCAGATTGGTGGACATCATTTTTGTGTGCTTATTAATTTTTTATTTCCTTAATATTTATATAATAATTGAACCACAAATTCTCCATTTATTGTACATAATGTATTTCCAAAGCATTTTACATAAAGTTGTCATGATCTTGAGCTCAAAGGTCAACTAACATCTGCCGAATCAATTGTAATGAGGTACAAGTAATGCATGAATTTTTTTTTTCTGTTTTGAAATTGTACAAGTAATACATGAGTTTGTTTTTGAATCAATTGCTTTCCAGTTTTTGAAACTCAAGAAGAGAGATGTATGAATTAATGACATCTGTGGTTTTAAAAATACAAGGGCAATTTTTTCCTTGACAACTTATACATGGCAAGTGGCAACTAATAAATTTTGTCATATAAATAAAATCTATGTAATATGCATATATCATGGAATAATTACATCACAAAAAACGAAATTGTATAAAATATTATTATATAATACGAGCTTATTTTTTTTCTTTACTTCTATTTAAAAAAAAAAACTATATCTATAGTTCCAAGGTTAATATATACTATATGTATCATCAAATTGGTGTGATTAAACAAATTATACTCGCAACTAATAAATGAGTTATTTTTGCTGGTAGTATATTTGAAAGTTTATTTTGCATTAATTTGTATGAAATGAAATTAGTTTGCATTAACTGATTTCATACATTTCTAATGGAAACCTTATCTTTAAAAAAAAATACAAATTTATAAAAATATGCTTGTATGGAGTGATTCTTTGTTCTTATTAGCATAATGCATGTTATGATTGACTCCATAGTCATCTTTTTGCATATTAGCGTATTTTAGCATATTTTTACCGCAATTAGCATATTTTAGCCAATTGTAGCATGTTTAATTTTTTTTTAACGTAGGATGGCTAGGGGACGGCCTAGGAGACCACTCGCAGCCGACCCGGTTGATGAGCTCATTCCCACTGACAGCAAGGATCATTTCAGTCCTTTATTATGGATGCCTCACGATGAGCACCGAGTCTCAGAGGCATCTAAAGAGGTACTTGATTACTTTTTTTTTTTTTTAAGTTTGTATTTTGTTGAATTTTTGTATTTTTAGGTTTTCATGTTGTTTACTTTTTTGAACGCAGAGTGAGGCAATTATAACTGCCAGGGGTCGGTATTCTGACATGCAGTACTACTCGGTCATGGAGTCGTATCTGCAAAATTTGGGGGTGCAACATTTGGTCGATATTCTACAGTCGGAGACTAAGTCCATTAACGCGTCCCTCATTTCAGGACTAGTGGAGCGATGGCGCCCCGAGACGCACACGTTCCACTTACCTTTTGGAGAGATGACAGTGACTCTCCAGGACGTTAGTGCTCTATGGGGTCTGCCTATCCAGGGCGTGCCCGTTGGTTGCATATCTGACCCCACAGATTCAGATGACATCATGATTAATTACATGCTCGCAGAGTTGTTGGGAGCGGAGCCAGATATACACAGCAATGGGGGAAAGTCCAAGTACAATCTGGACAAGACGAAGCTGCGAGCTATGTTTGCGGGAGGTCTAGGTAGTGATTCCACTCAGCTCGAGATTCAGAGGTACTCATACAAACTATTTGTATTACATTTATTTTGTACTTTGTTTCATGCGGAAAAATGAGTTGCTCTATAATTTTGATATTACATATACACACGGGGATTCGTGATGGACCTATTTGGTTCTGTCATGTTTGCTGATTCAAATGGTGATACCATCCCGATGATGTATCTAGAGCTGCTGCGAGACCTTCAGCCGTCGAGCGGCAGGTACAACTTGGGTGGGGCTGTCCTAGCACATCTCTACTCAAACTTGTGCCACGGTTGCAAGATCAGTATGATATTTATGTCTTATTTTAATTTCCTACCTTGTCATGCACTTGTTGTCTTATTTTAATTATTTAACTTGTCCCTGACGGCTAGCATTCTTCAAAATATAGCGGAAAACTAAGCAAATCTACGGGCCAACACTGCTTCTGCAGCATTGGTCGTGGTCACGGCTACCGGTGGGGGTACCTCAGCCGAACGAGGATCCATGGGGAGAGCCCGAGAATGGAAATCGACCGGCATTCGGCATGAAATGGTACGGACATCACTTGTACAAGGACAACCCTCACGGAAAGACAATAGGTATCAGGTTGGTCCGATCTCAGATTCAGAGTCTGGGTGAGACGCAGGTGAGCTGGACTCCGTACCATGAGCTATACACTGAGGGGAGGCTGCCGCAGATTGTAGCGGATGATCACGAGATGTGGCTCTACAGGGGACCGCTGGTGTGCTTCTGGATAGTGGAGCACCACTATCCAGACCGGGTGCTCCGTCAGTTTCATTTTCCTCCACTCATCCCCGCAGATCCAGACGTCCCGAGATCTGTGATCATGAGGCTACACGGGTAAGTTATGTTCTTTTTAGCATTTTTGTACTTAACATTAGTTATTGGCTTTAAATTGCAACTAACATATGAATTACAGAATAAAACACGGTAATAACTGGGATAGAGATTGGAGCCAGCATCACTCGGAGTACTACATCAAGGCGGGCAATATGAGTGCCAACTTATGGCAGATGCCGGAGATTGATGCGATGCAGTTCCAGGGAGATCCCCTATTGAGATATCAAGCTTGGTACATGCGGGTCGGCATGGCTTCGGTGTATATAGAGGGAGTGTGCCACACCTCACGACCTTGAGATTGATGCGATGCCGAAAATTGTACGACTCTTCCCAACTCCCAAATTGTCGGGCTACTGCAATCTCACGACCTCTCCAAAGTTTGTTGTACTTCGGAGTTATACTGCCAAACCTAACCCTCAGGCAGTATGCCACACTCCGGAGGCTCATAGTGGGGTCTTCCTTAATGCTGCTCTTGATGATATCTGCGATAATTGATGCCGTGAGTTGTGCATGGTCCGACCTGGTGTACTCAAATTCGCATGTGTGAGGCGTGTCTTGCTCAGTTATCATCCATGTATCTCCAGCATTTGTTGCTCTTGCCTTCAGTTTGAAACGACAACCCGGAGTGCTGCATCTAATTTTCAGCCGGAATGTGTCACTTCTCTTCGTATATGTCTCCTTGTTCTTGTCAACATGGTACTCTCTGATCTTTTTCGTCAGTTGCTTTTTACTTACGAAGTATTGGCCTTTTGCGAGCTCACTCATGTATTCAACCCGACGACCATAGTAAGAAACATCTGCTTCTCGAAAAGCAGATGTGTCATTGAAGTTTACAAAAGGGTGAGTCTCAGAACGGCCACTTAACGGCATATTCTCTCTATTTTGCCTCACAGTGGGCTGTGTGTATTCTTCTTCATCTTCTTCATCTTCTTCATCTCCTTCATCATTAATGTCACAGTCTCCTTCCCCCAATTCATCCCCAGTTTGCAGATTCTCCTCCGGTACCTCGTTCATAAATTCAAATTCCGACTCGTTTGGATCTTCCTGTACTGGTGGCGGTCTGGGGTGAGGATTTGGTTCAGGCCCAGGTAAGGATGAAGGACCTTCATACACGGATATAGGTGGGATAAAAGGTGGAGATTGTACTCGTAGTGGGACAAAAGGTGGAGATTGGGGTGAATTATTGTATATTTCTGGTTCCGGTTCTAGTACAGGCATTACGATAAAAGGAGTGTGTGGTTCATTATCTTCTTGATAATTTTGTGCAAACGAATTTTGGCCTGAACTTCCGGCCCCTGATTCTTTGGGAATTCTGCGTGCAAACCTGCGCTATTAGACCTCTCAATGCCCCGTTATCTCCCAATGTGATTTTGACATACTTTCCTGCGTGGACCATTCGGGCCTGAATTTGTAATTGGCAACGATCCCTATTGTAGCCGCTCGCTTCATAAATAAGCGATTGCAACTGCTCAAATGAGAAATTTTCATCAACCCAATACGTATTTGCTGCAGGTTTGGAGTAACGTACTCCGTACTGGTCAGTTATGAACTTTCCTCCAAAATGTATTGAAATTGCAATAGACATGGCCAATAAACTACATTCATAAATGACAAATATTTGGTCAGTTTACTGATTTCAATTGTGAACAGTTGTGAATAGTCGTATATGAACAATATTGAACAGTAAATACGTATGTGAACAGTAATTAACAGTAGTGAACAGTAAATACGTATGTGAACAGTAGTGAACAGTAAATACGTATGTAAAAAAATACGTACGTAATTAACAGTAAATACGTATATAATTAACAGTAAACAGTAAATACGTATGTAATTAACAGTAAATACGTATGTAAAAAAAAAATTACCTGACTTGACAGACTTCTCCGTCTCCTCCTCCTCCTCCTTCCTTCAGAGCTCCTCTCCTCCCTCTCCCTCCCTCTTCCTCTTCCTCCTTCTCTTCTTCTATTTTTTCTCTCTCTTCTACGGAGCCTCTCCCCCGTAGTTATAAGTTTTCAAAAAAAAAAAAGAGATTCAAACCGCTAGGAATATTTGCGGTTTGAATTATTATTTCAAACCGCTAGGAATATTGGCGGTTTGAATTAAGAATTCAGGCCGCTAGGAATCCTAGCGGTTCGAATTAAGAATTCAGGCCGCTGATATTTCTAGCGGTTCGAATTTTTAATTCGAACCGCAAATATTCCTAGCGGTTTGGGTAGAAATAAAAATCTTTTAAAAACCTGGTTATTTATATTAAAATATATTTTTTTTTGGGTAAAAATAAAAATCACGGCAGATTTCAACTGCGCATTTTTTACTTCACATAGTGTTGAGAGAATTTTTTATTTAGACCGTACTGCCCTTGCTTCAAACAGGAGAAATGATTTTGAAATTTATTGCCTGGGAGAAACGTTAATCACATTGATTAGTTATAATACGTGTTATTTTTAATTTGAAATTAGTAACTAAGCAATATACTCATAGGATATATATATATATATATATATATACTGCTTTGAATATATATTTTTCGAATACCCTTTTGAATAATAAATTTTAATTTTATGTAATGTTTATTATAATTTAACGATAAATAGGCATACATACATTAAGATCCATACAAATTTAAAACAAGCATTATAAAATTAACAAACAATACATAAAGGCTTGAAAATAAAAATCATATGATCAAAAATAAAATTCATTTTAACTCGCTGACTCAGCCTATTTATCGTATGATATTGTTGACTCGTCAATATTCATCTATTCAAAAGTATACGTAATTGAACAAAGCACAAAAAAATAATGGATTTTTTTTACTTCAATATATACTTGATATAAATCATTTTCAAGTATCGAAAATTTTGTGTTCTTATAATTTCATTATCGAACAGCTAAATTTTATTTTTATTCAAAAAAATTATCTTAAATTTTAGATACTAGAGAATTTTAGTTCAGCACTTATGAGTTAGCTATTAGTTTCTAACAACATTAAATATTATAGACAAATTAATTCCATTTAGTTTAGTCAAAATAATTTTAAAGGCAACTAATTTTTTTTTATCTGAAACAAAATGTAATTATGTCGATCGTATCCTACAGAAGTTTAGTCAAATATTATTTTTGCTTGGATTGTAGCATATATAGTGTCAGACTGTCAAACTGGAAAACTTAAATATAAGTTCCTCAAAAAAAAAACTTACATATATTTGCCTACAATAAAAAAACTAAAACTTTTGTACAAAATTAATAAGAGAAAGTGTTTGAAAATTTTGAAAAGTAAAACTGATTAAAAGTATTTAAATTATCGTTGTTGGGTTAGGAATTTGGGTCCTTTGGGATGAGTCCATATCCTCGACGGTACCGTAAAAGATTCCCTTTTACAATTAGCTATTTACGGTTGAGATTAACTCTCAGCCGGTTTGGGATTCGGGCTGACTGAGGGGGCAGTATTATTGGGCTTTGAGATTCGTGCCAAGTTAAAAAGAACGGTCTAGATCAAGTAATTGTAAAAGATTCCCTATTACGGTACCGTCGGTGATATGAATTCCCTTTGGGATAGCCTGTATCGAACAGAGAAAATAAGGCACGAAATTCGAAGCAGCAATTAAAGAAGAGTGAAACAGTTCAAGTCTATTGTACACGGTTAATGAGCTGCAAATTAAAGAAGGGTGAAACGGTCGTTTTCAAAAAGAATTCTCTCACCTCTGCGTTGCATGACAGCATGAGTCAAAACTCAAAAGTATTGCTCCGGATATCCGCACCTTGTTTTGGTGGTCATATTATATGTGAACAAAGACTTCCCTCCATTTAAGTAAAGAAAATAGCCAACTAGTTTTATTATATATCAACTCATTCTCCCTTGTACATAGGCTTAAAATACTGAGTCCGGCTACTATACCACTAGTGTCATTCCAAACTAAATAACACCACATCTTAAATCATTATATCTACTTTAATATTCGTGTACAAGATAGCGCTGGAATGACACTAGTGTCTTGTACGAATATTAAAATAAATCTAATGGTTTAAAATGTGGTGTTATTTAGTTTGGAATGACACTAGTCGTATAGTAGCCGGACTCTAAAATACTACATCAATTTAACATTGATAATTGATAGTAGTGAAACCGATGAAATAGTATTACATAAAAATAGTCAAATTTCTTCATAATAATTATGTTAACAAATCAAGTGGCGAGAAAAAATGTCAAAAAAATTAAAATTTCGGTAATTAAATTTACTCTATCTATTAAAACGTTTCTTAAAAGTATTTAAATCACCCTGATGCATTAAAGCATCTTATAATACTAAAATCACCACTACACGGCTACACCTACCAAGCACAAACATTGCTATAGCATTAGGAGCAACAGATATAGTAGAAGTCACAGTGACACTTGAAATTCAAATGTTTTTCTTTCTAAAGCTTATAAACTTAAGAAAGCGACTAATTGTCCTCAAGTTTTTTCTCCCAGTTTTTTTTCAAAAAAACTGTCATTTGACTTGCGCGAATACTGTAAAACTCTATAACCAATACTGTAACTTCAACAACAAATCATGTATAATAAGTAGTTTAAAAATCTAACAATCCAAGTTAGTTGGAAGTGGTCCCCAAGTTAGTTGCAAACAGTTAGCAACTTGCAAAAATACTGTACTTCCGGCTGTACTTGAAAAACTGACGGCTTCTAGAAGGTTTAAAAAACAAACAACTTCTCAAACTTGTAGTTATTTACAAATAACACCTAAAATTGTGCAAAATTAATTTTTTTGCATCAAAATTAATTTTTTTTTTCGAAATTAAAATTTTAAAATTTTATTTTATTTTTTTCGTATTTTTTTTTTACGTATTTTTTTTATAAAAATAAGACTTACATACTGTAAAATTAGCAGATGCAAACTATAAAACTAACATATGGGAACTACAAAGACATCAATACTGTAAAATTAGCAGATGTAACTTATAAAACTAACATTTGTTAACAGCAGAACTTCAATACTGTAAAATGGTATCCAAAAAACATATACAAACTATAAAATTTCACTAATCACAAAATTAACTGTTCAAAACCATAAACTATAACCAACAACTGTTCAAAACCAACTGTTTAAAACCACAACCAACAACTGTAAGATGTCACCACCCATAACTGTTACCATCCATAACTGTTCAAAACCACAATAATTGTTACCACCCATAACTGTTGACAAGCACAAACAAAACTTCAATAAACAAGCTTAATTGTTCACAACCATCAAAACAAAAATGGCGTCTGTCACTTCATAACCCTCTGGTGCACGTTATTCGGATGAGTGAGAAGTTTCATTGCTAGAACCACACGTTCTTTCGAGATATCATCCTGCAAAAAAAAAAAATAATAAGCAAGGTTAAAAATTGGAGTTATGAACCATTAGCAGATGCAAACTATCAAAGCAACATATGTGAACTACAAGACTTCAATACTGTAAAATTAGCAGTTGCAACCTATAAAATTTTAAATCTGTACAACACTGCATATATCCTTTAAGTTAAAATTGTTATATGTATCCTGCAAAATTGCTGCTGTATCCTGTGAAATTTATCATGTAAAATTGCACATAAGCTGTAAACTAAAGTGAATACTGTAACCAAAGTGAATCATAGTAAAAACTGTCTAATACATAATTTGCATCTGCTAATTTGACAGTATTGAAGGCTTATTTTACATGATATAGATCCATATATAAATATTAATAATTGTTATATGTATCCTGTAAAATTGTTATATGTATCCTGTAACATTGTTATATGTATCCTGTAAAATTGTACATATGCTGTAAACTAAAGTGAATATTGTAACCCAAGTGAATCATAGTAAAAACTGTCTAATACATAACCTTTACACCTGACTAATACTTCCTGTAATAAACTGCATCGATATTGTAACTTACTAGATAAATACACTTTCTAATGTTGTTTATGAGTACAACTGTTAAACAGATCCTCTAACTATGATTGACCAAAGTGAATCCTGTAAACTGTTGCACATATCCTGTAAAATTGTTATATGTATCCTATAAATTGCATCATATTATAAACTTATATAACCATACTGTAAATTGTTACATGAAATAGATGTAAAACTCTTCTCGAACTACCTGTTTTTGATGTAAAACTCTTCATAGAATCCTGTAAAGTGCAATATGAAATACTGTAAAACCGTTCCTCGTACTCCTTAGGCCACTCGTTCGGTAGCGGCCGACAATTGTTGCAGTTTCCATCGGTGGCGAGGAAGAAAAGCACGATCTCCTTACCGCTCCTTAGGATCGCCTTGAAAAGGCTTGGATCTATGACTCCTTCGAGTTCATATCGCCTCTCAAAGATCGTCTCCTCCTATCTCCTTCAGATCGCCTCTCTCTCACCTCTCTCCTCCAGATCGCCACAAGATGAATACTGTAAAACCACAAGATGCATACTGTAAAACCACAAGGTGAATACTGTAAAACAACAAGGTTAATACTCCAGATTGCCTCTCTCTCATCTCTCTCCTCCAAATCGCCTCTCTCAGATCGTCTCCTCCTATATCCTCCAGATCGCCTCTCTCTCATCTCTCTCCTCCAGATCGCCTCTCTCTCATCTCTCTCCTCCATATCGCCTCTCTCTCATCTCTCTCCTCCAGATCGCCTCTTTCAGATCATGTCTTCCTATCTCCGTAGTCGGAGTAGCGGCTAGACCGGCGCCAGAGGAAGATAAGAGAACGAGAGAGAGAGAGAAGAGAACAGAGGAGAGAAGAGAGAGATCAGAACGAGGGAGACGGCAACAGCAGCAGTGGAGTCTCCGATGTGAACACAACAACGACAGCACGAGGTTCTCGCCGTGGGAAGGTTGATCGGAGTCAGAGAAGTACCCATTCATTTTTTTTTCTCAAGCTTTTATGATGGGTTTCAAAATAGAGAGATGGGATGAAAAATTTATAAAAAAATGTGGTACTGTATTTTAAAGTTTGTTAAAAAGTGGATAAGACAAATTGTGGGTAAAAAGTGAGGACAAAGGCGTGTGTAAGGAAACCTTTTCTCTAAACTTAAACCCTGATAATATACTCTATTTTATGATTCTTACTGTCTATCGGAAAATTCCACGCAAAAATGTATTGAAAATATATCTGCCTACCAAACCCAAGAACAAAAATGCCGAATTGGGGCAACATAAAAAATGCATGCCATGATGTTTGATTGGTTAATCGTGCTTTCTGATTCAATTGCAAAACCAAGAACCAGTTACAGCTTTAATTTGCAGTACATTTATTGTTTCATATTACAAATTATATACTTGTTTTGTCACGACCCTAAACCCTGATTTCACTTGAAAACCTACAAAACAAAACTCAGGCTAGAATTGTTTGTAAACAGTATAAAATGGCCTCAAGTATTGACAAAATTTTGACTACGAATATACATACATAGGTCAGGTTAGAAATTTAGTAATACTGCTTAGTTGCTTCTTCCTTTTCTTTTCATTTGTCAATACAGAAATTTTTTTTTTTACTCAACGTGTTCTAAAACAGAATGATGTCAGTGATCCTTCTAAATTTCAACTCATGATTTCTCAAATACCGGTGTCGTTGCTATGAAGACCATTCGAGCTTTGTGTCTCCATCTCAAGTTGCATGAACGACTTTGCTCTCTGATATCTGTTTCTCTTTGCCGCAATAGCCGATGAAAAATCTACAAAGGTAAGATGCAAGTTCAGAGTTCAATTTCGTACTTTCCTTTATTTTCGTCTTATTTATATTGTTATTTGATCAGCTATTATTACAATATATACACCTGAATAAAATACTATGCACCTGAAAATTAGTTTTTGTTCTGAAGAGGTCAACCTAGAGGTATTTTGTAATCTAAAAGTAATAAAATGGTACTTGTAAATATTTATAGGATATGACTTGTTAATAACTTGGTCTGTTCAATGTTGGCATCAGCAGGACAGCTTCCAAGTCCAGCAAAAAGTTTAAATAAAATTTAATGTGAGACCAAATGAGACAAATGTGAACTCTCAGGACAAAAATTTCTATGCTTTGGAACTATAGAACCAAAAAAAGCAGATTGCTTGAAGTTTTGCCATGAATTTAAATTAATCTTCCTTTGTTTTTCTTTAATTATGCTTTGAAGGTTAAAACACTTACAACTGAAATCTTGAGGAAAATCAAAATCATAATCATTCTCTCTCCTCTTTACGTAGATCACAAAAGCTACCAGAAGTGCGGCGAAGATAATAAAGGCACAAGAAGCAGCTAGTGCAATTTTTCCAGTAGTATTTAACCCTTTTTTGTTCCAAAAGACTGGACAGGCCGGTAACGTAGGCACACCACATAATCCCTTGTTACCTGAGAGGCTGTGAAAAATCATAAGATGATGAATCAGTATATTGTCTTGTCAACCCAGCAAAAAGGACAAGTTTCTCATATGCTTTCCTAAGAAATAAAAAATTCTCGGAATTTTTTATTAATAGAAATTATTATTAAATAATATAGGGAAACATAAAGAGTGGCTAGGATTTTTGATGGCATAGATGGGTCCAGAAAAGAAATTCAGCTCCAAATTTTTTTTTTCGGATCCGAAGTGCTTTTTTTCTGAAAGAGGGGCTGGGTTTTTTCTGAAACAATGGCTGAGGTTTTATTGAAACAGAGAGTGGCTGGAACTTTTTTTTTTTGAAAAAAAGAGTGGTTGAAACAGGAAAAAAAAACACTTTGGATCTGAAAAAAAAAAATCGGCTCCAAAGTTTGGCGCCGAAATTTCTTTTCAGATCCATTTTATTATCTATGCCATCAAATATCAGCCACTCATTCTGTTTTCCTATATTATTTAATAATAATTTCTATTAATAAAAAATTCTCAAAAATTCCAGCATTCATCACACCTCTCCTATTTTCTTAAAATAAAAAAATTCTCACTTATCCCTTCTGCCCTTTATCTAGCAAACTACTGATATCAGAAACAAAAGTTAGCTTGGGGATCTTTCCGAGTAAATGGGGATGGTTATAGAGGAAAAATGTATTTTATTATATGGGCGATATTTCATAGTATTCAGTTATGAGAAAATGGGGGTTATAAATAAACAACACAGATTGTTTTGCATGGAATAGGTGATATTTTGATATTCTTGAGGTGTTTCACGTGAAATTAAGCCCCCAATAAGTAAACAAATATAAAAGAAAGGTGCACTGTTTTGAATAACATAGAGATATTTGTAACTGTAAACTGCTAGCTTACTCTATTATACCACCGTGTACACCAATGGAATAGAGCTTTTCGGGGACTTGGCCGCCCAATTCATTATTATTTAACAACCTGCACGTATAATAAATAATTTCTGAAGTAATTATTTTATCATAGTCCAACTGATAAACTCTGAACTTAAAATTTTCTCCTTGCAATTGATGGTTCAGCAAATCCTACTTTAATATGGGATGGTATTGTACTAATAAACTTCAATCAAGTAAAGCAAGCATGTTATGGAAATAAAAACAATTTTACTTACGCAGTTTGGAGATTGTTTGAACCTAAACTATCAGGAATGTCTCCTATAAATTTATTTGACGACAAGTCCCTGAAAGAAACAATTACAAATCATAGTTCATAAACATAATATTCAACATATTCTTTCTTGTGAGAGAAACTTTTTTTCTTGATTAGCAAGTCAAACAATTTCTTACAACATTACAAGCGAATCATGCCCGAGACCCCAAGGCAAGTTTCCTCCCAGAGAGTTATAACTCAAGTTTCTGCAGATGTACATCAGTCTTAGATAGACTAATAATCTTTTAATAGTAATCACCAATTCATAAATAACCAGTATTTCTTCTTTTTTTTCTTTTTACTTATTAAGTGAAGAGTTCAAACTTGATCCTTAAGTAATGCATTTTATGCAACCAGCCCCCAACTTGTTTTATTTTGCAACTAGACCCTGGAAGTAATTCCTTTTGTTGAACTAGGCCTTTTGACTTGTTAAAATGCATAAATGAACAATTAAGTTCTTATATTATACTTTCTTAAGACATCTATATATCTCACCAATGCTTGCCAACTTCATACCCCGGGCCCACCAATAAGTTCAGATAACTATACCCAAGGCAATCTATCCTTAACTGTGATTAAATAAAACTAGCCAAGGCAGCACTATAACATTTCTGTCCACTTCTTTTCCCTCTCACATTTGTACTTGATATTTAAATTTAAATAATGAAATCATATGTTACGGCCTTAAGTGCCTGATTGAACAAAAAGATTCTCAAGGGCTTAATAAAACCGAACACAATACTTCATAGCCAATTCCCAATTATCAACATAACTGCAGGATAAAAAGAAACATAAGAAAAAATCATAATGATACTTACAAGCTTACCAAGTTTGTTAGGAAGCCAATTTGGTCACTGATAAATCCCTTCAAACCCTGACTTGCCAAATCCCTGAAAAGAACAACATTTTTATATACAGTAACTAACATCACAATTTTATGATTAATTGATTTTATATAAATATAATTAACATCATTAAGTATATGCATATATTTTACAGAATCCACAATTATAGCTGAAAAGGTGTTCCATTAAGAGATCTAAAAGATTTTAACATATCATTTACTAGACAAAAAATTAAATGACAATTTTATGATTTAATACCCATTGATCTACAGGAAAATTGCTAGACAAATAAGCTACAGAAATCCCTAGACAAATAAGCAATGCTTTCCTTTTTTGTATAGCATTCAGAATGTAAAATCCAGATTAATAAAGGGTGTAATTAGAATTAGTTACTGTGCTCATTATTTAAGAAAATAGCATCAGTCAGACTAATTGTGATTATATAAAATTTTCCAATTCTTGCTTCCTTTGCTCGGTGGGATCAGATATTCCTGAATTACTTAAATATTACAAAAGGTGACCTTCACAAATTTGGCCTTGACCAATGATAACTACTCCCTTAGAAATGACCGGTTAAGCAGTTTACATGTGCTTACCACAATGCATTAGCACCATTCATTGACCACGGTTGGCTAGTATATCCTTATAACAGTGAACACAGTCTATGGGATTCAAGGCGGATCTAGGTAAACGGTAAACCCCCATGATTTAAATTTTTTTAATAATGTATATTGAAATTTAATTGAATTTTCATAAAAGTTTTTATATAGTTCAGTCCCCCTAATGAAATGCTAAAGTGTGTGCTTGTAGCCTAGTGGTTAGAATTCCATTTAGTGGTTGTGGAGATTTAGCTTCAAATCCCAGTGACCGCACATTATGTATTTTCACATGTTATGCACCCCAATCTAAATTTTCTAGTTCCGCCCCTGATGAGATTGTTTAGCAATAGCTTGAATCTGGTAAAATCAAATTGAAACCAAAAGATTAAGAGAGATTTACAGATGAGTGACCACAAGTCCGGATCCTTTTGGGTTTCTTTGGCAAGTGACACCTTCCCATGCATCCCATGTGCCAGGAGCACAGGGGTCGCCATTCCATCCCATTCTAGCTGGTATTTTTAGGGATTCCTTTAATGCCCTCATTGCAGCAACTGCAATGCAATTATTAAAGTGTCGAATTAGCTTTAGATCCAAGCCAGTGTACTTTTGAAAAAAGAATGAAAATATTAAATATTACACAGCATTTGATAGTTGAAACAAATATACAAAGACATGGAAAATGGTAGGTTCTTAATTTGATTGATTCGCCTCTAATCCTAGCAATCATTTTTTTTCTGTTATAAAGTCTAAATTGAATAAAGATTAAACTCAAGTGGATTTAAATTTTGGCTTCCAGTTCACAAGTAGTTGTGAAAAGATTTTGGTTTTGTAAATATGAAGAATTCAAGATAATCCAGTCCTTTTGTGGTTGCTACATACTAGTTTTATATTTGGTAATTATTCCCAAGCAAATAAGCAGTATTGGTTTTAAGTTAAGGGTATATGCAAAGTTTGGTGCACTATGTAAAACTTTAAAATACCATATGTAATTTGCCAAAGTAGAAACATTTACCTTATTTATCTAATAATTAATATCATCTTTACTTACCTTGAGCGGGAACAGTTGCCGTATCCAAAGGTACCATTCCATAGTTCTCGAGCCCACATAGAATGGGCTGGCCCACAACAGGGACCAATTGCACTTTGAGAATTGGGTCTGTGAGATTTTCCATTATATGAAACCATTTGAATGCAGTGAAGCCACCAACCTCCTTAAATATATCAATTTGGGTCACATTGTTTCCCCCAATTACTATGTCAAATACTCTCTGGCCGGCTGAGGTCACACTGACATCAATCTCGGCAAAATGGAACCACACCATATAAGATAGCCTAGTATCAATCTGTTATAAAACATAACTGTAAATGAGAGTAGCAACAGAATTTAAAATACTAAAGCAGCAATGTTATATTGTAAACTCTGTTATTTTTAAGAAATGTCATAACTGACATTATAAAGAGGCTGGTACAAACTTTATAGTACAGATTATTTTATTCCCAAAATAGACAGTAACTCTATTCCTCAAGTAACAAAGATAAGGGACCATAGTCAAATTTAGCTTATGAAACATAACAATTAAATAAAATTTATACACACTAACCGGCATTTGGTACTCCAGTGCATCCTTTGCATTAACAGTAGTCACAGCAGTTTCATACAATCTTGTAGGGAAGAAATTCGGCTGCTGATTACTGCCCATTATCTGATGCCCCCCTGCTGATAACGCCTTCACTTTAATATTACTACTACGAAAATCTGAGTCAGTTTGCCACACTCGAGCAAACTGATCAGTATCATTAGTGAATCCGGGTCCAAATAAATTCGCTCCGGAAGTGAGTCGGCCATAGTTTACTAGAATCATATCTGTGCCTGTAGTGGCTGCATCGTAGGCAAGAGGGTGCACTGGTGCAAGCTCTAGTGAGGCAATGACAGGTGGGTCCGTGGCGATGCTGTAGAAACATATATCAGCAATTGAGTCGACTACTGGTGCAATTAGGTCAGAGTATGCACCTGACTTGGATGCTTGCTCAGGCCAGGGGGACCGGTAGGTGAACACTAGTGTTCCCTCGATTGATACGTCATAACTCGGCGATCTTAGCTTTGAATCGTAGTTATCATAAATAGTGAAGGTGCGAATGTAGTATCTGTCATAACATTAAAATTTAAAACTTCATATTTAGTTTTCAGAGTTTTTGCAAATTAGTTTTGATATTTACTGTACCTTGCATATATTGCATATATACAGCTAACAGCCAATCATTTTGGAACCCTTGCAAATAAAACCAAATGTAAATTGATAAAAGAAGGGCTTTGCACAAATTTCATATCATGTATGCAAAATGGCATCATAACCAATTCATAACAACATGTTACCAACATTTCAAACCACCTTTGCTTGGTATTAGTAGTTAAGACTTTACAATTAGTTAAAACATGAGCACTGGTATTAGGTACAAAAATTGTCACTCTTGTAAGGAATTTACCTTTTCTGTCAAATAGTCGAACTACTTGAATATTGTGCTTTTACTATTAATTGCTAATTGCAACATGAGAAATGTTAGGTGCAATTTACTAATGCCATAATTAAGTGAAGGTGAATTTTTAAAAGGTCCATTTTTGCTACATTGTTCTAGTACGTACAACTTTGTGTTTGCTTTGTAATGGAAAAGGTGGCAACCGTACCATTTTATCAAAAAATCTAACAAGCAATTAATAGAAATTTTCCAAATGTGGCAAATCAATGCAATTGGTCAGAATTTGGCCCCAAAAATAATTCCTTTTTTTGCCCTTTTAGTACCTTCCAGGAAGAACAGGGACAGAGTAGCAGCTCTTCTTGCCAGAGGAACTGGGAGGGAAGAACCGAAGGGTTCTCTCTTGCGGTTGCGCAAACCGGTGTGGCTCGGCGATCATTCCAGCTGAGCCACCGGAGTAGAATCTATCTGACAGCCATGGCCTACCAAATGTCGAGGTGAAGTTGGCGGTCCCACCACAGTCGATGTTGTACGAGTGGTTAAGAGCTGTAACAGTGACAACCCAGGATTGATTAGTAAGGAAAAGCGAAATGGAGAGGAGATTGGAGAGGTGCTGAACTTACCGCCGGAGAGGAAGGGATCGGTGGCGAGATTAGGCGCTGGATCCGCGAGAAAGAGAGGTGGAACGGAGAGAAACAGAAGGAGAAAGAGAACTAGTAGCATTGAGCTTGCTCTGTTCGTAATGCACCTTTCCTTAACAAAAGGGATGAAAAGAAAAATGGAGAGGTAGAGGAGGAGAGAGAGGTGAAGCGAGGCGGACAGTCCGTGATTGGAGGTGGGAAGGGGTCTGAGAGAGAAAGACTAACTTTCCTCGCATCTTGTTGCGATGATTATCATTCATTATCTGCGCGGAGAGGCATCACGGAGCATCCTACTTAGTTAAACCGTGGGATGAGCTTTATGATTCGTACTTCAGTAGCGATCGCATTAGTAGTCGTACATAGGAATAATACCAATAGCATGAGGGACCTCAAGAGAGACGTGCAGAGCTGTATGCCAAAACAACTGATAAATACAGCTGAATAATACCAAACCAAGGAATCATTAACAGTGATTAGCTTATAATATTATCATTATATCATATAAAATTTTATCTGCAGACTGCAGTCCGACTCCATTTTCTCTTCGTATATTATATAAATAGGAAACCGGTCGTCAATGGAGTCCGGATCCCCTTGAAGTGGGGGAATTTGATAAATTAACCTACTTTTGAAAAGTTCAAACAAATTACCTCCATAAATTTTTTGACAAAATAATCTTGTGCACTCCATATTTCCCTTCCCTCTACTTCTCTCCCATTTACTCTAGTTTTTATTATTTTAATATTACCATCTCTATCATATATTCAATACCATAAATCTCATTTCTGAACAGATGGTTTTGAGAAATAAAATATTCCTTACCCATATAGTTTAATATTGCCATATATAATTTTCTAAGTGGAGCATAAGAGGATGTTTTAATATTTACTCATATATATGGTTTTATAATATTCCATAGTTGTAAACGCTCATATTTGATATGGATATCAAATTCTGGTGCGGTTTCTAGTCATATAAATCATTACTACATATTTGAATTTTATTTTTGAAATTACCCAAAATATCTAACTAGTATTCTCAGAAATTCATAATTCTAATATTAATATATCGTCGGTATTGTTAACAAAGAATTCTCTCTGAATCAATTTAGATAATATTTTCCTTAAAGTATTAATTAAGTCGCATGCACATGTAGTCAGCAAATAAAAAATTCGAAATTTTCTGTACAGCCCTTCAAAACATGCACAAGTTAGATAATCCACAATAGGACAAAAGATGTGCTTAACCCTTCTTAACATGAGAAAATCACAAACAATATATATGATCCTTAACAGTGATAAATAACGTATGAAACGGCATCTAATTGCTTGCAGTCAATAATAATTTAGTCTCTTTACTAGATATTTCTCAAGTATTTAATTAATATGATGGTAACACAACATCAAAAGACTAACACAACATAAAAAAGCTAACAAAATATGCTTAACTTTATAGTTCATTCAACTCTATCTTTCACATATATAAATAAAAATTTACTAAATACGGTACCAACAAAATAAAAGAGTACAAATACATAAAATGTCGCTATAAAATGTAAATCATAAATGTAAACTACTTTTGTAACCCGCTATGCTCGTATCAAGCTTTCAAAATTCCTGTAATAAAAAAGAGGCATATAAAAAGTAATAAAATAAAGTGAATGTCATATTAGAAAAAAAAATTAAGTGGTAATTAGTAAACTTTAAATGACGAAGGAATCTCACATTAGAATAAGGATAATGTTAAATATATTTCAATTTGTAACCATAAACGATATCTCAAGTTGTGGCACCTGCATATTATATACATTTGTTAGAAAAAATAATTAATATTTGAAACAAATATAAGGGCAAACATGTACATTACCTCTATTGCAAAGTTGCGGACATCTTTTTTTATAATGGCCAAGCTCACTGCAATGCGAGCATTTACGCTTTGTTGCACCAGTTGTTTCTCTCACATCCATTGAATTACATATGCGAGTTGACTTCCAACGACCCTTTTTATTCCTAAGTGTAGTAGGGAGCACAGTTGGTCCTTCAATACTTGACCAAAATCTCTTGTCTGGTACAGGATGAAACCAGACCGAGTATGCATTTCGATATTTCTCAGTGAAATAAAAATCATGACAAAGTATATGAAAGTCTATTTTATGCCATTGTTCACCACAACAAGCCAACATATGACTACAAGAAAGGCCGGTAAGTCGAAATGTTTGACATACACAATCTGATGACCTCCCGTTTATTGTCACCGGGTACTTTGAGGTTCCAGTATTAACCTCAAATGCACATGGACCAAACCGACATACCTGGTACCCACGAGCTGCAAATTGTCGAGGGCGTATTTTGTCAACAACTTTGGGGCACAACTAGGTTGTCATTTTACTTCCTTTTTCGCTGTGCTTAACAAAAGGGTAGCAACAACAAATGCAGTGACAGGTAGTGATCGAGTACTTTTGAATATCGAGTTAAGGCTCTCGGACCAATTGGTGATCATAACACCATACATTCTTCCACCATCAAATGCTAATGCCCAATATTCACAGCCGTCAATTATTTTCTCCTCTATCCATTTCCAAGCATGCTCACACTCAATTTTCAATTGCTCTTTCAGTCTATTAAATTCTACAACCTCATTTGCGCAACCAATTATGTAAAACTTATCCAATACTACTTTATCTGTAACACCTGTCTTCTTAAGGTTGGCCTTTATGTGGTGCAAACACCAACGATGAGCATGACCATCATTAGGAGAAAATACTTTACGTACCACCTCTTTATTATCAGAAAAACAGTCAGATATGATGCAAACATTCCTTTCGCGTGTAACAAATTCTCTCAAGGAGTAAAGAAACCATTCCCAATTATCTCCATTTTCTTTATCACAAATTGCAAAAGCTATCAGATAAAGCCCCCCATTAGCATCAATACTCGTAGCAATTAATGCACATCCCTCGTATTTGCCATACAAATGAGTGCCATCAACACTTACCACCGGTTGAAAATTTTTCCAGCCCTCTATCGAAGGGCCAAAGGCCCAAAAGACTCGCCTAAATTGTTGTCTGCCTGTTCCTGTCCAGGGAGGGTTCATGGTCCAAACGGTATCTGGATTTGAAGCTTGCATCATTGATAAGTACCTTGGTAGATCAGAAAAAGACCTTTTGTCACACCCCGGGACAACCCGCCACGTATTTCTACGTAAGGCGTATTCACTCACATACATTATCAATAACAATATAAATAAAGCCACATTTATTTCATAATCAAAAGAGTTTCACAAACGATCATGGCGGACATGGCTAGTAACACAAGCACGTACTGCCATGCCTGCTCAATGTATCAATTATTCAATCATAGAAACATAACTAACAACATGTGGCCATTTATCAATCATAAGCATTCCCGCTTAGTTTCACTCTTGTCCTAGCTCGAATTCTTCTTCTTCGTTACCTGGAACCCACATAAAAGTGGAACGGGTGAGAGATCGAACTTTCTCTCAGTGCGGGATTTAGTTCCAGCCCAGAGCTTATAAAACATTTACTTATTCTCACAAATATGAACATACATAATTAAAATGCGTATGCTTCTTCTAATGCAATGCATATCCTATCATTACTTACTACTTTCATTTACTTTTAAAATTCTGTTAATCTATTTCGTGTGCCTCACTAGACGGTGAATTCATATGCCGCTAGGTCTTGGCGGTGATAGGACCGCTTCCGCCTACAATCACGTTCGTGAAAGGACCGCTTGCGCCTGCAATCACATCCGTGATAGGACCGCGTCAGCCTACAATCACATCCGTGACAGGACCGCTTTCGCCTACAGTCACGTTAACGAGGGGTCCAGTCGAACACTAGACCCAATGTATACATCCCAATATGCAAGCTAGCATATCGGCCCCTGTTCAGTTTCCTAACTCGTTCATGTCATGCACATTTATTCAATCACACAATTCATGCCATGCTCAACACATCCTATACATGCAAGTCCATTGGTCAATGTACGAATCCTATCATTTCATGCAATTTATTTATGTACTACTCAAGTCATACGAATGGTTCGAAAAACAACATGCATAATTCCAACTAATGCCATAATAATAAACAGTTGCATGACAATAGGCAAGTAAGATAGTTTTATAAAGTCTAGGAAACCCGCACCTGTTGTCGTAGGGAAGTCGTTAGACGTCTCAAGATCTTCTAGGACTCCAGAGTTTGAACCTAAACGACATGTCCACATTAATACTTTGTATTAATCATTCTAGAGTTCTTTGATTTACTAATTAAAGTATTTTATAATTCTTAAAGTCTAGGTTACGTAATTAAATTATTAAAGACAAGGTAAGAAGTTAAAGTTCAAAAGGTAATTAGATACTCTAACCGAAATACTCATGAAAATTCTTAGCAGCAAATAAAGGCGCAAGAAAAAGAAACCTTTGAGATTCAAAAAGTCGAACAATTAAATCGAAGCATTAACAAAAGAAACTAGTTACTAAATCCTCTAACCAATTCATGTAGGAAACATATTATATAAAAAGAAAGGTTCACTCTATCTAGGAGACTTATTTTATTAATTAAATGAATTGTTGAATCAAGAGAATATATTAACTTCGATTGAGACTAGAAACGAATGAAATAAATGAATGGATAATGTTCAAATAGTTTAATAATGCTTATTCAATATAGGAGACCTAACTCTATTAATTTGAAGAGAATGGTTAAATAAATGAGCTATATTAAATTCGGTGGAGATAATGAATGAAAAAAATATAATATTTAAATGAATGATTGAAGTTTAAATAATTTAATAAGGGTTCGAATCGGTTGAGATAGAATAAGGAAAGTATCTATTAGCAGAATCTGGAAATTTAGAATAGGTAACTAATCTAGAAAGGAATTTTACTATATATATATTACTAACAGAAGTGTATATTTCTATCAATATAAGGTAAGTGTATCTAAGTAAAGAAACTAAGTTAACAGACAAGGAATCCGAATTCTTATTTGAAAATAAATTAACGGACAAGGAAGGTATTATTTGTGACGAATATAATTCCTAATTATTTATTTATTTGAACATTTTCAATATAATAAAGACATTCTTAACTTCCCATATTCGTTAAAGTATCACAGACCGTCAGGATTAATTGCGACAAGGTAAATGAATTGAGAAAAGAGACTTATAATGTCATCTATGAATATTTATAAAACTAATTATTTTTAATTAATAGAAGGAGAATGGACTTGCAAAAAGAAGAAAAAAAAAGATTAATAGAATAATTGTATGAGATTCAAAATTATTGTTACTTCAACCATTGGAACATCTAAGGTTCCTTTTGGGGTTGTCATCGTAACGTGACCCGTCTAGGTGTCTTGCACCGATTATAGGTCGAATTAGGCATTGAATTAAAATAAACAAAAAGAACACAATAACAGAATGAAAAGAAAAGAAAAATAATATAAAGAAGAAGAATAAACGTGTTCTTAAACATTTGTTTGCTTTATAGATTATTTTACTATTATTAATATTTTACCAAGCAAGGAACATGAAATTATTTAGTTGAGAATGAATTACCTTGAAAGAGAGAGGCTTGGCCGAAGGGAGGAAGAGAGGAGGTTTTAGTTTTAGAGAGAGAAAGTGTGGGGGCTGTGGGGGAAATGAGGGGGTTTAAATAGAGTTTAGTTAGGTTTATCAAATTAATTAGGGAGTTGGGCTTGAATTTGTGGGCTAGGTTTCATTTTAATACTCTTACTTGGGCCTCTTAATTAATTTAATTATGTTCTTATTAATCTAATAGATTAACTGTTGCTCGGGCCTCTTAATTACTTTAATTATGTTTTTTTTATAAATCAAATGGGCTTAATGAAATTCATTACCCAAATGTCGTGATGTTACATCCTCCCCCCCTTGAGAACTATGTTCAGTCCTCTGAACAGCTTCGTCTGTCATTGTATCGAATAGTTCCGGATACTTCGAGCGCATGGTTTCCTCTAGTTCCCAGGTGGCTTCTCGGCTGGTGTGGCATCCCCATTGGACTAGGACTTGTCGAATCATCTTGCGTTGAAGCCTTATTTCCTTGGTATCCAAGATTTTCATCGGTAATTCTTCATATACCAAAGTCTCATCTAGACACAGGTTAGAGTAATCGAGGACGTGTGATGGGTCCCGGATGTATCGTCGCAATTGTGAAACATGAAATACTGGGTGTACTTTATCCAACGCGGGAGGTAGTGCCAGCTCATAGGCGAGTGGTCCAATGCGTTTCAGTATCTCGAAAGGCCCCACATATCTAGGACTTAGTTTTCCTGTGACCCCGAATCGTCACACTCATCTCCTTGAAGAAACTGTCAACTACACATGGTCTCCAATTTCAAATTCCAGAGGTTGTCTTCTTATGTTTGCGTATTTCTTATGACGATTGCGAGCTGTATCGAGTCTGTTTAGAATGAGTTGGGTCCTGTCAGCGCAATCTTTGACCATCTCTGGACCTGTCGGTACTTGTTCACTTCTAGATCCCCACCATAAAGGGGTCCTCCAACGATGCCTGCACAGAGCCTCTGACGGGGCCATACCTATACTTGCATGATAACTGTTATTGTATGCAAACTCGGCCATTGCCAAATGGTCTTCCCAGGATCCCCCAAAATTTATTGCACATGCTCTCAGCATGTCTTCTAAGGTTTGTATGGTTCGTTCGGACTGACCATCAGTTTGAGGGTGGTGGGCGGTGCTAAGATTTAGTTTGGTCCCCATGGCTTCTTGAAAGCTTTTCCAGAAATGCGAGGTGAATCGTGAGTCTCTATCAGATATGATGGTCTCAGGACACCCGTGGTACTTGAACTGATAAAAGTTGTAGGTCTCATAATTATCTTTCAAATAATTATTTATTTATTACGTTCAATAGTATTTGTATCCTAGGTTTTATATACAAGGTATGAAGATTATTCGCTTCTAGGTTTATTGATAAATAATAATAAAATTTAACGTGACGGAATGTTACACCTTTCCCAACTACCGTATATAATTTTCAACGCTCTGCTGCGTGTTTTCCATGCTAAATCATAACTGATATCTGTTTTAAGTTTGGATCCGGACTGTCTGATCTGCTTTCCGATCAGAATCCATGCCAATCTGATATGTGGTCACGGAATTCTTTTTTATATTCATGTCAGAGAAGATCAGATGGTCCAGATTTGAACTCAAAATTTGTACCTTAGGTACCTGCAGAACCTAAGTTAATTTAAGCCAAGCAATTTTTTTCCGGGCATGTCTTAAATGTACAGATTCGTGCTAGACTAAAATAATTGATTTGAATCTCATTCTATCAGGTTAGATAACTAACTGGGTCTGAATTGTTATTTGTTGGACAAATTAAGGCTTCTGTAAATTATATATTTTTTCAATTTAATCCGACTGAATATGTGCATAAAAAAAATGATTAAATGAATGTTACTGGTTATGGCCTTATCCGAGTTATTATCATTATTTAATAAGATAGCATTTTAAAATAGCATCTGTTCTGTTGCTCCAGCATAACTGTTCCATGTGGAATCTATTTTACAGTGATTTTATTGTCTGATACTAGTCACATGCCCAACACAACATAAACACAACACCTCTAAAAGAATTTAGATCCAATTGCAATAGCTTATCCTGTAGAATGAGATCCGAGCCGTCCATTTAAATTTGGTATGAATTTCAAAGCAAATCCTCTTATATTTTAGAAAGGTACCAAATTGATTTTGGTCTAATTATAAGTATTTTACACGGACAAGTACCTTAGGAAATACTCACACCCCTCAAAAAATTCATGACAAGTTGTGTTTATTTGTATTCGATTCATGGATCATTTTGTTATATTTTTATTAAAGTCTATGTATCCTCCATAGTATCTAAAATTTTGAGTTAAGACATTCGAACTGTTGGATCAAAATTTGAACCAATCCGATTTAACTTCAAAGTTAACGGTTCCCTTTAATATATGTTCAGATGTAAATCAAACGGTCCAAATTCTTTCTACTGTTCAAAAATTCAAACTTTGAGTTACTGCATATGATAGGAATTCTTAATATGTGACCCTTATTAGGAACTTAAATCTTCTCTGAGCTGTAAGCCTGTAAGATATTTAATTCATCAGTAATGATGTGAAATTGTGAACTCAGATGCCAGCATTAAATTTCAGTCTAGATTTGGACCTTTTGTACAGTTTGAGTAACTAATTGATATGAAAATGAGAAATATATTTATGGAAAGTTTGATTTTAAGCTCTAAGCTGCTATATATATAAGGGATCGACTAACAGTCCCCTCATTCAGTCCCCTAAACGTCCCCCTAACGGTCAAAGTACAACTGTCAGTCCCCCATTCAACTAACAGTAATTCATGCCAAAAATGGAAAGTATAAATACCTAAGATATTAAGTATTCATATATAATTCATCCAGTATTCATACCTAAGATATGAAATATTAATTCACATACAAACTGGGGACCATTACTTTTCGGGGGCAGTAACTGTCAGACTACATTGGGGACCACAACCAAAAAGTCACGTGGATCACACCACCAGTCCCCCATTCATTGATTAAATTAATTCACATACAAAATGGAAAGTATGAATACCTAAGATATCAAGTATTCATACCTAAGACCTCAAGTATTCATACCTAAGATATCAAGTATTTAAACAAAAACTGGACACAATACCTACACATCTTTTACACGTTTTTCAAGGTGATTTTTTTTTCTCCGTTCAATCTAACCAATTTTTGAGACGATCTATGAGGAATTTTGCAAATCTAAAACCACGAACGTGTTCTACACAATTTTCTCTTTCAAATGAGATCCATGATGACATACTTTTACACGTTTTTCAAGGTATCAAATATTCAAATATGGAAAGTATTCATACAAAATGGAAAGTATTCATACCTAAGATATCAAATATTTATATATAATTCATCAAGTATTCATACTTAAGATATCAAGTATTTAAAGAAAAAAACTGGACTCAAATATGGAAAGTATTCATACCTAATTTATCAAATATTCATATATAATTCATCAAGTATTCATACTTATGATATCAAGTATTTAAAGAAAAAAACTGGACTCATGTTTTACACGTTTTACACGTTTTTCAAGGTGGTTTAATGATTGACAAAGTTAGTTAGAATTGGGGGGACGTTTAGGGAACTGGAGTTGGGAGGACAACATCTTTACTCTATATATAAACACTCAGATCTAAACTCAGAAGAAAAAGAATAATAATAATCTGGTTACACGGCCCATTACATTATAAATTGAGAGGTGATTCAAATTTTAAAAAAAAAATGGATTAGAATGATTCGTTTCATTTTTTTACACTGACTTAATCAAATTTAAACTTACAAGTAAAACTAGGTCAAATTTGTTTTATTTATTTCAGTGTTTTTTCTCTTCTTCATTCTCGTCTTACCATCCCATCAAACCATTTTTCTGGTGCACATCTACCATTTTCCGTCTCGTGCCGTATTTCGGTATAAAAAAAATTTAAAAATATGTTCTTAATTTTTATATTTCTTTTTCAGAAAAAATATTGAAATACACTTAAAATTTTAAAAATATAAAAAACTATGCATCATTCTAATACTTTTATTTCTAAACTTTTTTCAGAAAATTTACAAAAAAATACTTAATATTCAAAATTATTATAAAATTGTGCTTCATTTGACTCCGCTCTATCACGTTCTGCATAGGACTTCAATCCTCCATCGCACAACATCTATGTTGCACGGCACTGAACTGACCAATCATTTTAAGATTCGTGCTGCATTAATCTTCAAAATCTCTTCCTGAAAATGCACCAGTCCATACACGAATTTGTATTCTCTAAATTAAATCAAGTTTTGAGTTTAGATCCGGACCGTCCGATTCAAATATCCCGGGATGTACCAAACTACAGCTACGGTCTTATGCTTTTTACAAAAACCACAGTCATCAAGTTGTTTTTTTATTTTTATTTTAATTACGATTTAAAAAAAAAATTCCAATATCATGAAACATCATGATTCAGCATTGGAAGATTCTACTCACAGAAATAGTTTTTCTTTTTTTATTAAATGAGGTTAATACCAAATTTTGTATTATCTTTCCTCAAAAAAAAAAATATCAAAAGTGATTTACAAAGCGGGTCACACGGTCACACCAGTACTGTGATCCCCTTTCAGTGTTGAATTAAAATAAAATAATAATACAAGATATAGCAACATGAAATGGGCCATGAAAGCATGCAACTAGTAAATTAGCATCGCCTTTCACTGCATATTTTGATCAGCCATGGAGGTTGTAAGCAACACAATCAAAAGTTATATTTAAAAAATAACTGAACCTAATACTAGAACAATACTTTTGTGAGCGAGGAGCTCATTTGTCAATACAAAACTATGCATAAATTTGCTTGAATTTCTAGTGAAGTATGGAAGTCAAATCACCAAATTGTTTAATATTTATAACAGATTTTTCACTCAGATTTCCGAAGTGTGAAATCCCACACAAAATTATTGACTTTGTCATTAAATCAAAAATTGATTCTCATAAATTTGTTATATTTATATACATACTTGATAAATAAACATATACTTGTTAAGATAGCAGTATAAAAACTGTACCACCTGATCTGGATGAAGTACCTGTGCAGATTGCACCCCCTTGAAGAAGAACAAATGGTGCAATGGCTTTCTGACGACTCCTCTTAATGCAAATGTGCTTACTGATACGTTTACTGCTTTTGTTATCCAGCCCTGATGTGACTTAGACTAGTTTGTTGTTTACTTGTCTTTTGTTGTGGCTTTGTGTTTGATATGCTTGCATTTCCTTTCGCTCACTTTATTTTTTTTCTTTTCTTTTGTATGTTCTGAACTCATGTTTCATGTTTAATGAAACGGGCTTTCTGCCTTTAAAAAGAAAACGGTACCACTTAGTCTACCTATCGCCTTGTTAAAATAGAAACTTGATTCTTCTAAATAATTAAGAACAAAAAACATGAATATAACCATAGGAGAACACTATTCAGTTGGTACACTAAGATCTTACTCTGCTCTACAAGTTGTCGTACGGACATAAATAAAACGAAGGAGACACGCGGGAGATTTCACCTCCACACTTTAATTTAGAGGTGAACAAAATCGCTAAGTTTATATCCAAAATTCACCTCCTCTCCCCTTAACTCCCTCTCGATTTATTGTTCTAGAGTGGGCAGCTCTCGATTTAATGAACAGGTTCCGCAACACCCCTAAAAAAACAACATGACCAACTAGCCACTAGTAAAGCAATATCACAAGATGAGACAATTAGGGGTGTCAATGGGTACGATGCGGGTAGGGTGGAAGCATTTTTATACCCATACCACTAAGAATTGACATTACCCATACCCTACCCTTACCCATTAAGAATTGACCTTACCCTACCCTACCCATACCAGTTAAAATTATCGGGTAACGAAACGGTAGCGGGTGGATAACGAATAATAATAGTAATATAATAATTAATTTTATTATGTTTTACATATAGAATGTCAAAACTCATAATTCCACACATATGCAATCACATTACTAATAAAAAAAGCAAATGTACCATCAATTTCAATGAAATTGTTTTTTTTATAAAGCAAGAGAATTTGAAAACACAAATATCTATTCCGACAAATTCAATTATTTAACTAAATAACAAACATGCAAAAAAAGTAATATGTTTAACATTTTTCTTATAGCAAAAAACATACATTAAATAACAAATGTACATAAGTAATTATTACAAAAATATTATTATATGAAATGTCACAAAAATAAATTTTACCATCACTAATTATTGCTCAAACATTATCATATAATATTATTTTATATAATTACCTTATAGGGTAACGGGTACGAAATAGTCTTTACCCATACCCATACCTATTTAGCTAACGAAAAAAAATCCTTACACATACCCATACCCAATAAGCTAATGAAAAAAATATAACCTTACCGATACCTGTCTTAACGAATACAGTACGGGTAGGGTAAACGTTTAAAAGGGTATCATTGACACCCCTAGAAACTATTAATGAGCACCATGGACATGGATTTTCCTACCTCTACTAATTATAACCTATACATACAAAAAAAGTAACATCCTTTTCAGGCATGTTTGTGTGATATAATAATGCATTACAAAAGCAATAATGTAAATTCAGAACTAGGGGTGTCAATGGTACCTTTTTAGCCGTTTATCCGACCCGTATCGTATTCGATAAGACGGGTATGGATAAGATTTTTTTTTCGTTAGCTTATTGGGTATGGGTATGGATAATAATTTTTTTTCGTTAACCAAATGAGTAAGGGTATGGGTAATGACTATTTCGTACCCGTTACCCTATAGGGTAATTATAAAATCTAAATATATATTCAATTCAATTTCCAACCCACCTAAATATGTATTCGTGTTTTTGAATTTTCTTCCTTTATAAAAATAATTTAGTTGGAATTGATTGCACATTCATTTTTATTTTTTATTAGAAATGTAATTACATATGTGTGAAATGAATGAGTTTTTTATATTTAAATTTATCAAATATAATAAACTAATTATTATATTAGTAATATTCGTTATTCATCCGCTACCGTTTCGTTACCCGATAATATTAACGGGTAAGGGTAGGGTAGGGTAAGGTCAATTTTTAATGGGTATGGGTAGGGTATGGGTAAAGTCAATTTTAATGGGTATGGGTACGAAAATGCCTCCACCCGACCCGTACCGTACCCATTGACACTCCTATTCAGAACCCAATTCTCCAATCCAGTGATCTTAGCTTTTTCATTGCATATAACATGTTTTTAAAAAAGATTGATACTGAACTCAGCGAAAAAACAATGCAGCATTCAGCATTTACCATTAAATGCGTTGCTCTCAAGAAAGCCGGTTGTCAATTGACATCCCAAAAACATATATCTTGGTTAGACTAAAATGTGTTGGTTAGCTGCTGATCTCACTTTTGATTCTAACATTGTCTTCATTGAAACCATCGTCCAGAGGTGGAAACAAGTGAATTTTCTTCCCAGAGCATAGGTCCGATACTCCCATGCTTAATCCAACTTAATTATTTCTTTTCAAACTCTTTAACTTGCAATTGAATCTTTCATGAGAAATAAATTCAATATACGAATGACAAAAACTTATCCAATGACTTATTCATGATTTTGGATCCGACCTATCAGGTTTTTCTCGGATGAGAATAAAACATTTTAATCCTGATGACGAGTATAAAAAATTATTCCTCCTTTTTTTGGTAGTTAGTCATATAATAGTGCCGGTCAAGACGAGAAGAGAAAGAAGAGCAGGACTGCTCACGTGGTGTGGGCTCCACCCTTCCCTTCCCTTATGCCGAGGTGAAGGTCACGGTTTCATGGAACGGCCGATTTGACAACTTTATCACGAGGCCAAAAATAAGGAATCATTCCAAAGCCATCACCCATTCAGTATCGCCCTTTCTCTACTCCTCTCCAATCCAACAGATCACTGGAAGTTTCCCGTCCTATGTACCCCCAACGAACAGGGATCTAATCTAGGACGTCTGTTCAAGAATGGCCGGTGAAATGTTATATAAGCATCTTAAAAGTAATGGAGAACATACAAACAATAGCTGAGGTTCACTGACTTCAGTCATCGCCCATGGGCCCACCATGTGCTTCTTCTCCTCACTTCTGTCCCGTTTAACGCATAGATTTGTCGCCTAAATTCTGCATTTAGGCTGCCTAATTACCATTCATTACCGCAAAACCTTCATGTTAACATTATATTACCATTTACCACTAGAAAAAGAGAGCGGATTCTATGTGGCTATTCCCATGCACCCTTCTCATGCCAGCTGGTTACCACTGAGAATTCAATAATAACAGTATTTTATTTAAAATAAAATAAAATACTATAAACAACAGCGGTAAGCCAACAATAAATTAGAAATCATATAAATATCATACATCTTAACTCTTAAGCAAAAATATCTTACAATGCAAAACTATTCAAAACCATATCTAGCCAAACAAGTTCCCCACTTAATTACTATTTGCCTTCAAACAGTTTCACCTTTCAACGATCCCCATTGGACCGACGTCACTGGACGCACATCCCAACAACACCCCTCAAATCTATCAAAATTTCATTTTCGTAAAAACCCGTGCCTTCCTGTAACCGTTACCCTTCTTTCTCCGAATTAAAAACCCCACCACTTCTAGTATGACCCATGGGCCCCACTTTCAAGAAAAAATATAAAAATGAAACCAACCTAGGCTATCTGCCAACATCCGTCATAATTATTCCCAACAAATTTCTCGCCTCGCATTTAAATCATTGACCCAAAAGTACCACGGTAAATAAAGGATCCAAACAAAAAAAAACACACAGCACACAGGGACCCATGCCCCCTTTTCTTTCCTTTAATTTTTTTTTTTTCAATTTTACTAAAACATTTATCTTAAATTTAAAAAAAAATGACAGGCTGGCCTTGTCTTTGTTATCAAAGCCCTCGCCCTCCTGCCGATCCGGCCCCACTAGCACTTATTTGGGCTGAACCCAACCATCGACCTACCCACATCAAAACTGACACGTGTCCCCTGCTGCTGTACATTACCGATGATGGACAATGGCGCCGACGTCGGTGCGAAGGCCAGGCAGTACGTACCGGCTGAATCAACCGGTATCAGGTAATTCTTAGCCGGTAGCTTCAGCTCGTTGCCCCGCCCGAAATGGAACGCCACGGTCGGTACCTCGACACTTGTTCGGCCCGACAGGTCGTAGCAAGTGTCAAAAAGTGAGAACCCGTCGGCATGAGGCAGAGATCTTGTACCAGCGGCGAAAGCATCACGAAGTGCATTGTAAGCCTCCGTTTGCAACCGAGTCACGGCTGTACCGGAATCGACAATGACGCCACCATTGCCCGTCTCATCCATGGAAAAAGTAGATTCAGGAATGGAGAGCAGTTCACCTCCGACACTGATACCGGACATACCGACATAGTAGAAAGTTTGTAGCTTTTTGTTTCTAAGCAGTGGGGCTGTGACGTCAGAGGCCTCGCCTCCGTCTGAGCTCAGTTCAAGAGTAGAAGCTGACTGGGAATCCCGGTCTACGAGGCAGTAGGAGAAAGATTTAGCTGAGACCTGAGAAGGAAAGGAGAGTGGGCCGCCACCCATGGCTAACAACCCGGCGGCACCAACAAAAAGCCCCTCATTGTCGTGCCCGCATCCAATGGCGACATTGGGTACTGGCTGGGAGTTGCCAAGCGTAATCGTCTCGCTAGCAAAATCACCAACCGTGTAGGACCCGTCTCCGTAAGAGACCTGGTAGAGGCATGATGAGGTGGAGTTACGGCATGCCGACACGTCAAGCGAGTGGCAGTTCGACGAGTCACACGAGAGAGTTGTGTAGGATGAAGATTCAGATGGGTTGAACAACGGGTCAGTCTGCTGGTAGCAGTCAGCACATGGTTCGCATTGGACCCAGGTGACGTCACTTCCAGTGTCTAGTACCATGTAAAGTGATTTAGCCGGGCTACCGATCCCGACTCGTGAGAAGTACTCGCCGCTCCCTTGTCTAGTACCAGAGACAATGGGGCCCTGTATTGCTTCTTCCATTGTGGATAGCATCTCCCCCTCGGCCATGGGCTTTAGATCTGACCTCTTTACACCATCAATCGCCAGAGAAACTCGCGAAGCAATGGCCGATACTCGCATGGCGTCCCGGTTCATGCGTGAAAGGGTAAGCGACCGGTAGTCATTGGGACGGTGGTGATGAGTTGAGAAGGGGAGAAAATCCCGGGAATGTAGATCTAGAGTGAATTTGTCTGTGCCGGAGGTTCCGGCGCCGATACCGGCCAGGGATTGGCCGAGTGGTTGAGCTTTGTCTGGGTTGTATGAAAGAGCGCTTTGCGCTTGGGAAATGGAAGCGGAGATATCAAGAATGGCGGTTTTATGAGAGATTTGTCGGCTACATGCTGAGAGAAATAGAGAGGAGAAGGTTACCAGTACCAGGACAAGTAACAGGAAACAAGGGAGAGGTTTATCCGTCTCCGCCATTATTTGGGAAACGAAGAGAAGATAGAGAGGAGGAGGAGGAGGAAAAGGGATGGGAGGAGGGATGGCAAATGGCGAGGTGCTTTTAACAGGGTAGAGTGGGAAGTGGGTCGTGGCAGTGTAAATAAATGAGGCTACTTTTACCCACCAGTTTGTTACCCCTCCAGTACCTTAACGGGGATACTCATTTGAAGTGGAGTGTGGTTTCCAGTACTGTTAAATGGAGAGAAACAGGATGTTGAAAGATTAGCCAGTAAAGGAGAGTCTTTGACGAGCTTTTGACTTACAAATGACCGCTACTTCTTGAGGAAGGAAAGAAAAATAATTGGGAGTGTGTAAGATGGGCACTGGACCAAATTCGTTCAATATCCAGTTAAAGCGGTCCGATTCGTAACGATACGTGAAGAAAATTTCGAGATTCGTGCCGATTAAATGTACAAGTATTATTATGCGGATCGGACGGATTCGACTTGAAGTCGGACCGAATTTGATCCGATGCCTATCGGACCTCCATCCAGAACAGAAGGAAACAGCAACATGGGAAGATTGCTGTTAAGTTTACTTATTAGTGTTTCTAATTTTAAAATTATTAACGGTTAATTCATTATTAACGGGATCTGCTGTACTTTTCTAATCCTTGATCATCTGCCCATACAAGAAAAGATATGATGAGAAAGGACGGCCCGGATGGAGCGTTCTCAAAATAATAGCTGCACTTGATCATAACCCTTTATTTTGATTTTGTGAAAAATGTTTAATTATGTTTCGGATGGTTTTTTTTCCGCTGCAATCTCTAAAAAAATGGATTCTTGTATGATTTAAATCAATAAAACTAAGATTAAATTAAATATAGTTGTCATAAAAAATAATAAAAATTAATTTATAGCATCTTCATTTATAAAATTAATTAGAAATTGTCATGATGGACTAAAAATTAAAATTGAAAGTCTAATGTAAACTTAGCAATTAAAACTCATCAAATTAGAATCTATATTTTTTCCAATTAAAAAGTGTTTCTTTCAAAAAATAAACTTGCTAAGTAATAAATTCACATACAACTCAGAAATTAAAAACAAATGTCACGTTGTATTAGAAATTAAAATAAAAAAAATCCAATGTAGATCTTCTAATGGCAAAGTTGGGATTCAAATCAGCTGAAATTCGAGATCACCCCTGAAATTTCTGAAATTCGGAATCTAGCTGTCCAATTTTTTCTATGCACGCATCTCAAATAGTTCAGCGACTAAATTCAAAATTTCAGGAATTTCAGAGTTATTGTTGATGATCTCGAATCAGCAGATTTGGATCCGCAAAGTTGACTATGGTAGGCTTTATCTAGATCTAATTCTGTGTGCATTTAAATTTTTTGGCCATAAATTAACTTCTTAACGATAGTGACATATAACTATCATTGTTGGATACTGAGAACCAAATTTCATCATGATAAGTTGTAGTTATAGATTTATAATCAATAAAAGTCAGATGCATTTATTCCCCTCTAGTATTTATTACTTACTGTGTTTCATAAAAGAAAAGGCTTTTATTATCCTCTGCATCCAAGTCTGAAATCAATTAAACCTACTTACTACACCTCTCGAGCATGAAATGAAAGCATTCTATTTTTCAGTCGCTTTCTCACAGCTATTTATTTCTAGCCCCGTTGGTGCTGTTTACTGTTGCTGTGTGGCTTCTTTCAATGATAATTGTACGACTTTAGAAAGGAGACAAATAGTTGGCTGTAGCTACAATAACAAAAAAACATATTTCACTATTTAATATGAATCTACTTTCTTCTATTGGGAATTAATAATATCATCCCTCAGCCTAGGGGCACTTTGGCAAAAATAAATGAATAATAATAGTCATCCCTATGCGCCCAACTAGAGATGTAAATGAGCCAAGTCGAACTGAGCTTGGCAAAGCTCGAAATCAGGTCATGAGTCGTGACTATATCGAACCGAGCTGAGTCGAACTGGTCTTTGATTACGAGTTAAAAATGTTGACTCGTGACTGATTCGTGTCTCCTCAACACGAACCAAGGTGTTGCACATCGTCAAATATCATGTGTTGCATCTCTAACATATCAACAGTTCATATTAAATCAACTCATAACATGAACGAGCTGGAACGAGCCAAACTCATCAAATGAGAGACCGAATCAAATAAGCCAGTTCGTTTTAAGCTCAATCTAAAATCGAGCGAGCTAGCTATTTACGAGTTCTTTTTCCAAGCCGCCTCAAACCGCATGCTGCAATGTTTTTTTCACCGGTCCTACTCCTCTCAAGACATCTAAAATAAAAAAATGAAGAAAAATTTATTGACAATCATTAAAGATGATTTATAATTAAAAAAAATAAAATTAGCACTTAAAATGTGATCAATCTCGATATATAGTTAGCTCTAGGTCTCCCAGTAACAAGACAACGTCTATGAAGACATGTAGGTGCACTATTACGTGGTAGAGATTGCAATTTTCTCTGAATTTCTCTTATTTCTCTTTGACTCAGGGATCTGATTCTCTTGATCCTTCTGATTTTGTTTCTATGACATTCCAGATCCTCTCAATCTGTATTGGAGTATATCTCTGTCGAATCAATTGAACCAATTCCTCGTCGTCCGAGGATGACGATTAGAATTGTTCTTCTATGTTATTCGAGATCCTTACTTTATCAAATATCATATACAACAAATCATAATGCTAACATCATGCCTATAACTTTTTTTAGTTTTAAAATTATATTCACTTAACTCAATAAAATATTGTCAAAATTCTTAAATCAATACATTGTAAATATATCCCAATCCAAAAAATATATCTATCTGAGTGTTATTAAGTTCTCCCACCTAGAAATATATCAATCTAAGTGTTATTAAGTTCATAAAAAAAAAGTTCTTCCACCTAAAAATTTCCAGTGATTTTAGAGATACCTGAATTGTTGTTTTCAAATTCTACATGCTTATGATGATAAAGAAACTTGACTTTGAGGTGACTAGAATGCCTGAAATAATCAAGCAAATCACATGATGCAATTATGCCAGATGGACGGACCTGATCTAGCTCAGACAACCTGTTAGCATACTATGGGAACTCACAAATAAAACTACATTCTGGGCCAATTTAGGTGTTGTTACGATTTTCATGGAGTTCTCAGTCAGTTATCAGAGAGGGCAAGGTACCTACATTAGATTTTGGAAAGATATTTGGTTACAAAGGCCAATGAAAAATGCATATCCATTGTTGTACACTTATGTGGAGGAGAAGGATAAATCAGTGAGGGCAATGATTAATGGAGAGCATTGGCAAATTCCAGTGAATACAACCATGTCCCAGCCTGCATGGCATGAGTATTTGACATTTATCATGGAATTAAGCCAGCAACAACCTCTAATACAGATTAATGAACAAGATAAGCTCAACTAGAAGTGGACAAAGGATGGAAAGTTCACAGTAAAATCATTCTATAGAGCAATGGAAGAAGGGGCGTACATACAACCACAAATAAAGAACATATGGGCACTTAAAGCACCAACAAGATTATTGGTATTTGGCTGGCTCATGATTCGATTCTAACAATAGACAACTTAGTCACCAGAGGGTGGATATTGCCAAATAGATGCAAATCAGATTAGGCAAAAATTGACAGCATGAAGGCCACACATGCAGACATGTTAGCAATTTCAACATGGAGATTTCATACAAGTGAATTTTGACAACAGAACATAAGGATGTAAGAAGGATCCAGCTAACAACGAACTTTTTAATTTGGAGATAAAGGTGCAAGCGCATCTTCAGAGAAGAAGAAAAAACAATCAGTATGATTGCAGCAGAGATTTTGGAAGAAATAAGAAGCTGATGCATAATTGTTTAGAAAGTCTACAACTCGGGAAATTTTTGCGTTCTATCTTACTTTAGTTCTTTCTTTTATTTACTTCATTTTTTATTTTATGTTTTAATCTTATGGAACTTTTGTAAAATTGACACAACTTGTGTCCTGATTAATGAAATATAGAGGCTAGACCTCTATTTTTCTTCTTCAAAAGAAAATACGAATTATTGAAAACGACACATCCCATTCATTTCATACTTTATTTTTGTTTGTAAAGCATTTTTGAGCCGTTTGCGAATTGTTGAAAACAAGGTGTTGGCATTTATGAATGAAAATAGATTAAAAAATGGAGTGAGGCTATGGTAATATGCATATTATAGGAAGGTCTGCGCTATAAACTCATATTTTTTCATATTAAAATATAATTACAGACTAAATTGTATATTGTTTAAATTTTTAATATTATTTTAGATAGATAGAAATTATTTAATTTGAAATTTATGGACCATCCAAAATCAGAGATTTTCTACCTATCTAAATTAATAGTAAAAAAATTATAAAAATTATAAAATTTGGTCTACAAATACATTTTCATATAGATATCATGTTTAACGGTTCGGATTGACTATCTATACTTTGAAAATTAAAATATTAATACATAATACAGACCGATCTATAATATGCATATTACCATAGCCTCACTCTAGAAAAAATGATTTGGTTTATCACGTATGCTTGAAAACACTTTAGGTTTACAAGAAGAGAAGGATTAATTTTATTTCATAATTTCTATGTCACGAGTGGCACATGTGCATCAAATATAATAAAACTTAGTCATTTACTACAATAAGTTTAAATTAATGCTGGTTACAATTAAGTTTGTGCAATGATTTTTTATTTATAATCTCATAATTTTCTGCTAAACAAATTCGAATCCTTCAAATAATCAGTGAAAAGTATCGCTCTTCACACAGAATTGAATTTATAATTTGATAAATTGTTAGGTAAAAAAATTATAATAAAATGTTACTAAAATTTCTTTTCTTTCTTAATTCGAAGGACTTGGTAACATTCACAAAATTTTAGAGGATGAATTTAATGTTCATAGTCATGGCGTCAAATTGGTATCAATAAAACAAAATTTTACACAAAATATTTGTAACTTGAATAATTAAAGTAATTGATTAGACACCCATCTAACTAATAGACACTATTAATAGTGATCAAGTTCCTCGCCGCTAATATTTTTTTTATTGAGACTTTAAAATGTCAGCTCCAAAATTATTATCATGAATCCCATGACCGAAAAGTTGCACCTGTCAATTGCGTAAAACATACTTTGCTACTTTGAACTTTTGATAAATTATTCATAAAATAATCATTCAACTTATGCAAATATATTTTTTATTATTGCTCAATGCACACTAATTTATTTAATTTTTTCTTTAAAAGTTGTCAAAAACAATCCACCGTTAGGATCAATTTTTTTTGGAAAGTTGTCGGAAACAACTCACAATTAGGAGTAGATCAGTTTGAACGGTTTTAATTCAAAATTTTGCATGTAAACATATCATTTGTGAAGTAGATCGGTTTCAACGGTTTGTATTTGCCGTTTAAAGTCAATCCGATAAGTTTTAGAATTAAAGCCACCAAAAAATTGTGTGAGCATATTAGTTTCAGACTAAATTCTTCAAGAAGTCGCTCAAGTGAATTACTATAACTGATTACTAAATTATCATAAATTGCTTACTAAATTATTATAAATTGATTATTAGTTGGTGCAGATCTTTTGCATTCCTTACTGATGCTGGTATAGTTTTGTTGATAATGGATATATTTATTGATATCGCAGAATGCATTTTTGTTTTTCTGAAGCAGACACTACAGCAAAAAGGGTATCAGCGACCGGCATCAGCGACCATGGAAAACGCCGGTCGCTGAAATCATAAAAAACCTCAAAAAAAAATAAAACCGAAATTTTTCGGCGACGAAACTTTCAGCGACCGGTGCCAACAGCCTTCAGCGACTACTTTTTTCCGGTCGCTGAAAGTTGCAGTAAAAATGTCCCGCGAAGCCTCTTCTCCATTCGTGCGTTTTCGTTTTAGGTTAGCTTAAAAAAAAGAAAAAACAGCGACTCCGCCGCATCTGTGACCCCCGAGCCCGACCCCGCCCCCGCCCCCCCGACCCTGACCCCGACCGATCCCCGCCTCACCGAGTCCGACCTCGCTGAGACCGACTCCGACGTCGCTTTGCTCAATCCGACCGACACCGACCGTCTGTCTGTGGCCTACTCCGACCCCGAAATCCAAGCGGCGAAAGCAAAAACGTAAGTATCTATTTGATTAATCCGACTTTCGTTTTTGCTCAATCCCAAAACAGTGACTTTCGTTTTGCTCAATCCGACTTTCGTTTACTACTAATCAATTTGGCTTTTAGTTATTTTGCTAGATAATTTCACTGTTTGGATTGCTGCACTTTAAAGATCACTAAGCTAGAAGCACTGATAAATTGGTGATATGCGCTGCACCTTTATCAGCACTGGTAAACTTTCAGCTTTGCTAGAAGCACTGGTAAATCACTGAATTTAGACATAAATATCATGGTTGCATAATGTTCTAAAGAAGCCCGAAAAGGCCGATAATAACTCACTGCACCTTTAACTGTCTGAAATTCTGAATTGAAATCCTGGGGCATAGTGGAGAATATTTGGTCAACAATTTTAACTTAGCTTGTTTCAGTGATTTTAGGAGAGGCCTGAAGTTGTGATTGAGAAGATAGTTCGCAACAAGCGCAAATGTGTTACTGTTGTTAAAGGCCTCGAACTTTTTGGTGAGTTACTTTATATCTTGCAAATTTTTATAAAATGTTTTGTGTTATTGCAAGGCCTCAAAATATCATGTACAAGATTTTTAGAAAACCATATGCAAAATAAAATAAAAGTTCTAGCCGTTATCCAGCCACCTCCCTATTTGCAGAGTTGTATATTCCCAAATTACAAGGTCTTCTATTGGAAACTTTTCTATGTTATTGATCTTATTGGATCGGGTTTGATTCTTTGCTATCTTTAATACATACAATAAGAAACTTGCTGGAATAAAGTTCCCTTTTCTATCTTTCCTAATTATTTTAATATCTCATTACAATTGGTCTATGTTATCTAAATAGGAGCAAAGAGCAAACAAACGAAGCTGAAGCTAGAACAAAAATAGGAGCAAAGAGGAGTCAGATGATCAAGTAGACCTTCCCTTTAGTGTTGAAACTGAGGTACCTTTTAATTATTTTATGAGCTATTTATTATCATATCTGTTTATTACTATTCATCCAAATTTTCTCCAGTTTGATCAAGTCAGACTCCAGTTTTTTCTCCATTTGATTAAATTCATCCAAATTTAGCTTCGAAAGTCTGAACCATCGATCAACCTAAAGAATTCCAAAGTACTTTGACACAGCTATTCTCTAAGCCTAAGGTTTATCAAATAGATAAATTTTAAAGAAAATACTTTTAGGTTACCATGATGTATAATCATCTATTTTTTCATGGTCAGCTGAAAGTATAAATTACCATGATGTATAATCATCTATTTTTTCATGGTAATTTATATCTTTAGTCTAAATCTATACATGGTAATTTATACTTTTAGGTTCTTTATTTTACCATGATGTATACTGTTGTGATCCATGGTCAGCTGTACATCATGATTATCTAGTCTAATCTTTTAAATCTTTTAGTAGTCTTATTTTTTAATATCTTTTAATAGTCTTATATGGTTAATTGGTTTCAGGAGTTGTAGATTAGTTTAATCTTGGAAGAAAGAAGGAGAGGAGAAAACTCGATCTCCAAGAGAGTAATTGCTTGTAATTAATCAGGCAAGTTTTCTCTCTTTCTTAATTCTATGCTTGTTAAGTATATATTAATTGTGTACTACAATATTATTAGAAGTTAATGCTATGTTAGCTAATTACATTATTAAACCGGAACATTTAGTATGCCTTTTAGGTTTATACCCGTTCAGAATTAATCTGATAGGGATTAATTTTGAATAGTCTCCGATTTAGGACTGCTCTTTGAATGCTTTGTCTCATCTAGGATGTGAAGAAATGTATGTGGATTAGTATTTAAGAAAAATTTGGTAGTATTTTTCCTTGTTGTTCCTACGAGTACGTATTGAATTACATGTCTAACATGATGTGTTTCTAACGCGTACTCGGGGAACTAAGGGGAAATGCTGCCGAATTTTTCTTAAATACTAGATCCACATACATTTCTTCACTACTGAGACATAGCATTCAAAGAGTGGGATAGGATTGTACACCGGCCCTGTGTAAGCCCCAAAGGAGTAACGAGTTTGGACTTATGAATATTTAATGACATTATTTCATTGAAGTGTCAAAATAGTAAGCAGGGCATTACTTTAAGTTTATTTTTGACCTCGTGTGTATTTGGTTTTATTTAGGACTAATCAAGGCAAGGCAAGGCAAGGCAAGAGAAGCATCATCTCTGGTACGTATGTTTAAATTCATAGTTTATGTAGTGTAGATGCCGCTTGTATGGCTGTATACAAGTCCTGTTGCATGGATGATGCAACAATTAATTGTGAATTTCTTCCATGACTTGCTTTAGAGGGTCCGTTATCACAGGGAGGTTCGGGCTCGCAGCATGCCTCGAGGCCCGCTCCTCAAGATGACGAGGATGATGACGAGGGGCAGGGGTCGGATGTTGGTGGTGATGGTACTAGTTAGGTTTAGATGTTTATGGTACTACTTAGGTTGTTTATGGTGACGGATTTTGATAGATGTTTATGGTACTTGACATTTCGACATTTATGTTTGTATTACATTACGATTATTATGTTTGATGAACTTTGTTGTATGTTTATGTTTATTTGTATTACTTGATATTACGATATCTATGTTTATGTTGTATGTTGGTACGTGTCGTACCAAATATTAAATGGTGCAAATTTAAATAAAATAATAAAATATAAAAAAATTGACAGAAGAGTATCAGCGACCAAATTTAAGTATCAGCGACCGTAATTATTTGTCTCTGATAATTTATGTATCTGCGATTGTTTCGACTATCAGCGGCCACTTTTTAGTATCAGCGACCGTGAACTTTGGTCGCAGAAGGTTTTTGCTGACGTCAGAAAAAAATAACAGCGACCAAAAAATATTGGTCGCAAAAAAAGTATCAGCGACCGGTGACGTATTATCAGCGACCGGTGACGTCATCAGAAGAGTATCAGCGACAATGCTTACAGCGACCGGGCTTTCAGCGACCAAATTAGACTTTCAGCGACCAAATTGACTTTCAGCGACCGGCGCCAATATTATCAGCGACCGGAAAACCGGTCGCTGATACCCCTATTTGCTGTAGTGAGATAGTCCCATTTGGAGTTTCATAATTTGTATATTTTCAGATACCAAAACTTTAAAGCTTAATCGCTCGCTGAGAATGAACTATTTAGTACCAATTGATATAATTTCAAAGAATTTAGCGACCTATTAAAAAAATAATCATTCATTGCAATGCACAGTGAGCGCTATGATGGTTCCCAAAGGGCCAACCATTCGTACCGTACATTCAAACAATGTTGCAAATAACGGTATGCAGGACGGAGAGGGTACTGTCTAGTGATTAATCAAGAATAATCAGTTATGTTTGAAAATAATCGGTCAATTAATCCAGAAAATCCGAGATGGTTTGATCATTGTCAACGGCCAATCGGCCTAAACGGATGTTTTTCATAACACTACAATCAAATGGTGACAAAAGTTGTTTGCTTCAGATTTCTTGGATCGTTTGAACATAAAATTTGAACCATCGTGTGTTTACAATGTAGATGGCAAAAGATGTTGCTTCAGATTTTTTTTCTCTGGCGAATTTTTCGGGCATTAAATATGGTCAATGAGAAAAAAAAATTAATAAATGAAAAACCCTAAACCGTAAACACAGAAAAACACAACGTGAGAAATTTGTTGGAGGAAACGAACAAGCTTGCATCTATAAGACTGTAAACTTAGGGCCTGTACGGCAGATTAATTACCATGGTAAATTGTGGGAAAGATGGATTTAATAGTATTTTCCCGTTCGGAGACCCTCAATTTTCCGAAAATTTTATTTGTATCATAATCACAAAAAAAATAAACCAAAACACTTCAGTTTGATGAGAATTCCAGATTCACTTAGACTGCCAAACAGTTTAGCGGTCCCAAAGACTGAGGGCCGTCAATTGATGCTGCGGCTCCAGCCTAGAGACCTCCAAACCGTTTAACGACCCCCCCCCCCTTTTTAGCACAAATAACAAGGTTAATAAATAATCTCATATATAAACAGACAACATTTTATTAATAAATTTTTTGTAAAAAAAAAAAAATGGGGCCGCTAAACGTTTGGGGCCCCTAGACTGGAGCTGTCACACCCCGAGACAACCCGCCACGTATTTACACGTAAGACGTGTGCACATCACATGTATTATCAATAATAAATACTCATGCAACATTTTAAAATCACACAAAGTCTTCTAACACCACAAATAGTTCGAGTACATAACGTACATTCAACGTGAGATCAAGACAAACATGGCAAACAAACCGATAATTGCCATGTCAGTCAGTGTATCCACTTTCAAAGAGAGAATTAAAGTTTAAACTAAAAGAAAATAAAAAGATACTTGAGCCATCTGCTCTTTGACTTCCTGATCCGCATCCCTCCTATTCGTGCTCCTCGTCGGCTTCATCATTTCCTGGAATCCACATAAAACTGGAACGGGTGAGAGATCGAACAGTCTCTTAGTACGGGATTTAGTTCCAGTCCCGGAGTTTGTCAAATTGACTTATTAACACAAACATGATATTATATCCTCACATAAAATCTTACTAATGCATATTTAAATCACACACGCACACACACTTCTGTAGTTATCTTTCAAGTTTTCCGTTAAACCATTTATTTGCCAATCCAATGAGAAATCCATCCAACATTAGAAGACCGCCAACCCGCTGGGAAATCCAACCAACAACGGAAGACTTTCTCACTAGACGGGGAATCCACCCTATGCTAGATATTGGCTGTCGCACTAGACGGGGAATCCACCCTACGCTAGATCTTGACCCGTGACTGAAAATCCAACCAACGCCACGTTAACGAGGGGTCTAGTCGAACCTAGACCCAATGTATACATTCCAATGTATGTTCAACACACGTTGACCCATTTCCTTTAACTTATCCGTTACCTTCCATGTTTATTTCATTTAACACTACGCAATGTCATGCTCAACACATCCTACTTACAAGTCTCATGATCGATATGAATAATCCTATTGTATTTCTAAACAAACCAAAGGGATCGTTCAATTCAACATGCACAATTCCAAAAATAAATAAATAAAATGCACACAAAATGGTAAGTAACAATTTGACAATGTCTAGGAAACCCGTACCTGTTGTCGTGGGATAATTCACTGTTGTCTCTATATTACTCCTTACTTCGGCACTCGGACCTAGGCTACGAAACATGGTTTCTAAATTAATTTTCATGAACACAAAATATTTCTATATGCTAAAATTTCCATAATTTATTATAATAATATATATAGAGTGAGCCTATGGTGCTATGCATAGCACGGATGGGGTCCATAGCTACGGCTCAAAATTTGACTTTTCAAAATCCTAACGGTCGATCCAACCGTTCAATGTGATAACCATATGAATATGTACTTGCAAACTAAATTTTATATTTTTCGAATTTTTTTACTATTTTTTTAGATAGGTAGAAAAATCAGTGTTTTCTGAAAATTCTGGACCATCAAAATTCTACCTATCTAAAAAATAGTAAAAAAATTCGAAAAAATATAAAATTTAGTTTGCAAGTACATATTCATATGGTTATCACATTGAATGGTTGGATCAACCGTTAGGATTTTGAAAAGTCAAATTTTGAGCCGTAGCACGGACCCCATCCGTGCTATGCATAGCACCATAGCCTCACTCATATATATATATATCAAATTATATGATGACAAATGAATATCAAATTAAATACAATTAAAAGAATATTATCAGGTTTTAATATAACTAAAGAAATTATTACTAATAAAGAATATTTTCATATTATAATATAATTTTAAAGAGAATACTTATTAATAGTTTATATTTTGAAGGTTTTAATATACTTATTATTGACTACGTACTTTTAATTATCTAGAAATATAAAAAGGTTATACTACTATCTTGATATACATATTGAAAGTTTGTCTACTGTTTTATTAAAATAACAACATATGTAACAAATTTATAATCGGACATTTGTTTAACTATTGAAACTTCATTCAAACGATTAAACAGATTTAGTATTAATATACTCACAGATCAGATATTAATTTTATGAAATCCAAAGAAAACTTTGCATATTTTATTATAATCAACATTTATTCCTACTAACAATTGAGATGATTAATGAACAAATATATTTCAAATTATCATAGATATACTTATCCATTCAGTTCGAATCAAATATATTCTAAAAAAAATTATAGTATAGTCCATATCATAAACTAATCGATTAAACAAAATAACATAAATTTAAAATATCTTGATGCAGAATTTTGAAAACAGGAGAGGAGGTTTTGGGGACTCCTTCTGTGGCTGTGAAGAAAATGGACGAGAGAGAGATAGTGCGGCATATACTTGAATGGGTTCCTCTTTGATTTTTAGCAAGGTTTCATTGTTTAATTTATTCTCAATTAAACTATAGAGAGGTGTGAGTGTGTGACAGTTTGAAACAAAACAAAGAGGAAAGCGGCAAGAATTTAAAAGGAGAGGATGCGGTTTGGGTCTCCTATAGGTGCTATGAAGGAAAGATGGAATTAAATAGGGGGCTCCTTTCTAATTTCTGTAGAGAGTACGAACAGATGGGTGGTTTAATAGCAGTTATTTATATTATTATTTTTTTCATTTAAATGTTGGGAATCGCCAATTGCAAGGTGGTTATTTTAGAAGTTATTGTTTTACTTTGAGTAATTAACTTTATATGGATTAGGGGCTTCTGAAAACAATATACTAAATCAAGCCTTGTGTTTTGGATACTTACAAATATATAAACTATTTCAATTACTGATGTAAATCGGAACTCCATTGGACTGCATATTTTTAATTATTTTTGTTGCGGTTTTCTAATCAATTATATTTATAAAATAAAATTTTCATTTAGATCGTACCTCAAATTACATGGCGTTACAGGAGCCGCAGGGCCAATTGGCGGCCCCCATTTGACGGTCGCAGAGGCATTTGACTGCCTGGGTAATTTTCAAATTCTTTCAAAACTAGAGTGTTTTGGTTTATTTTTTTGTGTGATTATGGTACAAATAAAAATTTCGGCTCAATTTTCTTACCATTCCTAGGAGAGTTTATTAGTTCCGGTTTATTTGATTTTTAACAGAATAAAAATATTTGTATTAAATAGTTAGATTTTTCTCTTTAAATGAATTGGTTTGGTGGAATTTTTTAATTACTTCGGTTTTTTATATTAGTTTTAGTTTGAATTTTCGAAATAAAAAAGACCGAACCGACTGAATTCTATATAGTTTAAATTTATGTTTCGGTTTTTAGACTTAAAAATGAAGAATTTTTTTATTTGAATATTTTAGAACATCTACGTATTTTATATAGAATTAAACAATGTGTAATGTCAACAACTATGTATATATTCATATTTATTTCTATAATTATTAAATGATATTTGATTCAAACGAACAACTGAAATTTACTTTAGTTATTTTAGTTTAGTTGTTATTCGGTTAACAAGTTTAATTCAAATAGTCCGATTATATTTTTGAAAACTGAATAAAAATTTAATCTGACTATTTTAATTCGATTTTAGCGGAACTGACCCAATGAACACACCTATACATTTCCAAAATTTAGAGGATACTTTTTCTCATTCTTGTGTTGTCGCTCGTGGGAAAAATAAAATGAACTCTTCCGTTCTATTTTTCTCAAACATTGGAGCTCGCCCATATCATCATTGTTTTTTTTTTTTTGCTAAAAAAAACGCAGGAGTTTCTCAATGGCTTGATACGCATCTCTCTCTCCTCGTTGCTGTGTTGTTTGTGCTTACTTTCATTTATGGTTAAATTGACAAGAGCTAAGTCGTTACATTATACATTAGGATTCGTTGTATATGAATATTTTCCATTTAAGTTTGTATATTTTTACTCTTGATTTTTCTTTATTAGGATTCGTTGTAGGCTGATTAATCATGTGCAAAATCAGTGGCGGAGCCAAAAAAAAAGAAACAGGATCAATTGATTCTCATTTATTTTTATATAATTTATTTTGTTTATACGTAAATTTTATATAGTTTAGGATCAAATATGATTAACTATTTACATTGGACTCCCTATAATTTAAGAATCTGACTCTGCCCCTATGCAAAACCCCAATATCCATAAATTATGTCCTTCAAAGAGACTTTCCTACATTTTAAATTTTCAAATACTCAAACTCGATATTTTGATATCAAAATGCTTCGCAGAATGGATGACATTAATTACGTCTAAAAAATAACTTTAAAAAAAACTAAGTTTCGTACCAATATATTTATTGTAATTAGTTTGTTCATCATTGCTAATAGTGTTGATGACATATCACTTATAAAATTATATTTAAGAATATTATTTTGCGGTAACTCAATATTCACGACCAAACTTTAATTAAAACCGTGCATGTAGGTATGATTTTGTGAATATTAAATTTCATAAATCAGTCCAAATTTTTTAATATAATGAAAATATAAGAAAAAAGTTACAAAAATAAATAAAATAACTATTTAATTGTACTGCAGAAATAAATATGAAAAATCTTTATTAGAAATAAACTTAAAAATGGTGATGATTTTTTATTGATTGACTGATATTGTAAATAAATTATTTTTTATTCATTTATTATAGTTGTTAATATTAAAAGGCGTAAAATGCATCCCGTATAGGGCTGCCAAAAAAGCTCGTAGTTCGTGATTCGATTGACTTCGATTCGAAAAAATATTCGCAATTAACTCGTTCAATTGAAGTTCGTTCTGAAACAAATCAAACTAGTTCGATTCGAATTTTATTCAAACTCAAACTCAAACTGGGTATAGTTCGTTCGAAATTGGTTCGTGAACTATTTAGGTTCGAATCTCAAATTAACATGTACCATTCAAATTAGAGCAACGCCAGTGGCTCAGTGCAAAATTAAGGTTTCATTTCAAATAAGTACAAATAAATACCTAATATGATCAGATAAGATCCAATGCAATACTTTTTTTTTGTTATGGTTGGTGGCGAAATGCCGCCAACAGATATATTGATACTAAAAAAGATTATTTACAAAACCAAATTATATAAACATCAAAATCCTTAAAAATACAAAGCTATTCAACTCGCAAAAATAGCCAACCCAATGCAATGTTTAGTTCAAGCTATCCAATTTAAAAAAAAAAATAACTAAGGGCGGTAGGGCTATAAAAAATGCTTGTAGTTCGTGATTCGATTGACTTCGATTCAAAAAAAAAATTCACAATTAACTCGTTCGATTGAAATTCGTTATGAAACAAATCAAACCAGTTCGACTCAAATCTTATTCAAATTAAAACTCAAACTAGAATAAATTTGATTCGTTTGCAGCCCTAATTCCGTATAATGTGGATATTATTCGCTCCGTTTTAACACACTACAATATCGTGTAAAACAAGTAAAAAAACATGTCGAACGGATGCGGAACTTTTTTTTCTCATTAAACTATAATTTCTACAATTTTTCATGGGCAAGGACAGAAACAAACAACGCCTAAACGAGCACAAAATCATCCCGCTCGAGAAAAGCTACCTATGTCCATGTTTCATCCATAGTTTATAACTTTATATTCACAACAAATTAATTTGACGATATACGCGCAACCGATTAAACGATTATCAAAATTTTAAAAATAACATATTTATTATTTATAATTTAGATAATGCATGTCTCAAATTTAGTGAAATTAAAGAGAAAAAAATATTATCCGTTGAACGGTCTAAAAAATTATCGTTTTTAGTTTTAATGGCATTTAGCCGCTGACTAAATGATTTTCAAATGATATCAACTTTCAAAAACTATATATATTTAAACTAGTTTGGCAAAAATAAAAGATAAATATTTAAACTACATTTAATTTCTGGTTTTTTTCATAACTACTTTATTAGTTTTCTCGAGTCAAATAAATACAATTGTCAATGTATGCTTCAATATTCTTTTTACTTAATTCGCTCCTAATGCATTTTTTCTATTTGAGCAACCGTAAACGAATCTAGATTATCGTTTTATCAGAATATATGACAAAAAGAGCTGATCAAAGACTTCTAGGTTTTTTTGTTAGATAAACAGGTATATTGAAACATACAAACCTTATATAAATATTTAAACATACAATGATAATTCGATGAAACCTCTAGTCCAAATTTGATTTATCATGGCCCAAAAGCTTAATAAATTATGGTCTCATAATTTCGCTCTACATCTCTACTATAATTTTGTTTCATAAAGAGGCCGATATCAGGTACATTCGGCCCATTCGTTTTCTAAGTTGCAAAGGGTTTTCGTAGGCAAAATAGCCTAACGTATAATTGATAGATCATTTAATCCAAACATGTTCGGTTTAAACTGTTTGATTCGCATCGAGATTTGTGAAGTTAAATCTCAACAGCTTATGAATTTAAATCATCTGTGAATCTCGATGTAGATCGGACGAATTTCGGTTTCATGTCTATCAAAATTCCTCCTCTCCATGAAATTTGTGTCAGCTGCATCTGACAGTGAAAAAGCATTCTATAAAACATCTATGCAAGGTAATTAGTCACCGGATCATATAACATATTCATATAATCATGGTACACAAATTTTCAAACAATTCTATAGTTACAACAATCCCACTATAATACACTCGTTGTACAATAAGACAAGCCATACTCAGCTTGGATTTTCTGTGAAATTACTAAGGATCTATTCGGCAATAAGAAAATTTTGTGGGAATGAGAATTTCAATTTGTCAAAATCAGAGTTATTTAACCTATGAATTTTTTTAAAATATAAGTGTTTGGAAAATTCATGAGAAATTTGTTAGGATGTTGATTTTTTTTCTTTTTATAGAAGATGTAATACTAAAATTAAACTATATTAAGTGTATTGATTACTGGTAACTGATTATATTAATGAGGAGGGTTCCAATACCTCATGACTTTCATATCTCATCATACCTCATATTTTATATCTCTGTTTTCAAAGTCCAAATTATCGATCCGAACAACTCAACATGATATCCATACTAAAATATGCTTGGGGATGAAATTTTATAATTTTTGAAATTTTTTTTACTATTTTTTAAGATAGGTACAAAATCACTGTTTTTTAACGGTCCACAAACAGTGATTTTGTACCTATCTTAAAAAATAGTAAAAAATTATAAAATTTCATCTCCATGCATATTTTAATATGGATATCATGTTGTGCCATTTGGATCGATAGTTTGGACTTTAAAAACGAAGATATAAAATATGAGGTATTGGAACCCTCCTCGTGATTAATATATAAACTTAACTTAAAAATTAGTCTTGTGTTTTGTTCAATTAAAATTTCTTGTACTTTTAAATTTTATTTTGTTTAATTATTTTAAGTTTTGTGTTTAATTAATCATTATTGTACTGTTGAAATGCTATTTGTTATTTAATTATTTTAACTTTTTACCGCTAGAAACCATTTTATATATTTTTGTTTTTTTAAGTCAAGATTGTGAAAATGTATTCATATGCAACAATACAAAACAGTACAAATTAATTAATGCCTTCTTGTAATTAATGTCTTCTAGACAACAAAAGAAAAAAAATAGTACAATAGCATCAGCTCTTGAGATAAAAAACGAAACTTTGACATAATTTTTTTTTTTCTTACGAGTGATGAGGAAGGAGAAGGGTAAAAGAACCATTATTTGGAATGAGTATTACAACCAGTGTCTGAATAGTATTATGAATAAAGTCATTTTTTCTGTAAAAACCATGAAAATAGCTGCTGCCGAACAGGCCCTAAGTGTTAACTCAATATTATTCATGACCCATGTAATTATCCTACTGTTTATTTTGTAATTAATGCTAAATTAATTAATAATCAATGATGCACAATACAACACAACCCCTCCAAAAAAAAAAAATCTGAAAGTGACATTTAAATATTTATACAAAAACACCAAATTAATGAAACCGATCATTCATAAAGTCAACGTGGTTGGATCATACATTTATGATCACTTTAGATTTGACATGAATAACTTGTTTTATTTAGTTTGAGAAGCTTATAAGATGCAGGTTTGAAAAAAAAAAACTATTGTATACCATATGTTTTTTCTAAACATTATATCTATGCAGGAAATATTCAATCCAAATAAAGCTAGGTAAGATAGATTTTGATAACACCAAATAAACAAGAGCAAAGCTAGAGTGTGATGTGCTCACTAAGAGAGTTTGGTGAGCACAACTCTAAAATTATATCGGATTGGCTTCAAACGACGAATCCAAACCGTTGAAATTCATGTACTTCATGAGTGATGCATGCACATGCAAAATTTTGAAAGTTTCAAATTCATTTGCTACAATATCAAGTGGTCAAAGAAGTGAACCTTTTATAAGTTATTTTATAAGTTGTTTTATATATTCATTTTTTTATCATTTCTTTGATCGCTCGACCTTGTAGTAAATAAATTCGAAACTTTCAAATTTTTGCATGTAAATGCATCACTCATGAAGTACATAGATTTTAACGGTTTAGATTTGTCGTTTGAAGTCGACCCAATATACTTTTGGAGTTGTGCTCACCAAACTTTCTTGGTGAGCACATCACACTCTAGCTTTGCTCTATATATATATATATATCTATTAGAGTGAAATTTAGAGCTTGACGGAGGTTGTCAAGGGATAAGTTTTTTTTTTCTATTTAAAGAAAAACGACATTTGGTTCAGAAATATTACCTTCGAATTTCACTTCTCTTTGATGCCTCCAATATCCCATGATTAAAACAAAAATCGAGAAACAATAGCCTCCAATTATTAATAAATAAGCTATTGGTATTTGCAATATGTTCATTTCCAGCTTAATTTCGTTTGAATCATTTCCCCACACAATTTAATATTAATGAATTAAAACGAGCAAGTTATTCGTACAGCTTTGAGATTCAACTATTTATCTCGTCTTTCACACTTTATGGTCTTAAAATGCATCTAAAAATGAACAGAACAAATCAACAAATCATCCATATTGTACTTCAGTGAAAATTATAAATGCATGATTTAACGACCTCTAAGCTCCAACGGCACAAAGAAATTGAATATGATTGTTGATAGAAATCAAAATACAAGACTATGATTGTTGATAGAAATCAAAATACAAGACTATGATTGTTGATAGAAATCAAAATACAAGACGTGTGTATGCATGCCTTTGTGCATTTGGAGAAGCGCAATCAAGTTTATTTAGTAAAATACGATAATGTTATAATTATTTTGAATATTAACTATATCTTATATTGTTTTATAAAATCTAGAATTAGAAATAATCAAGTGGTGAGATGGCCGAGTTTGTCTAAGGTGCCAGATTAAGGTTCTGGTTCGAAAGGCCGAGTTAGTCGAGAGGAGAGAAGTGTTCCCCTCTCTAACTCTAGAATTTGTATCCTCTAAGTACTATAGAGTACTGTTCGGTACAATTAGTGGATATGAACTGTTCTTTTAATCTGAAACGAATCTTAAAAGAGACCCCTACAGTCTAAATAGGCACCGGATTGAATTTGGTCAGATTGGGAGTAAATCTGAGCTGTAAAGTTGTGACCCCCCTTTACAGTACTATAGAGGAAACTTGTCACTAACTGTCTATGTATCCTGTGAGATATCTCAAATTTTCAATTTATTTAAAGTCAGGCCAAACTTTTTAGGTGCCTATTCGGAAAGCAGGAGATCATTATTATTGTGTTATATATAATCATAATATGCCGAAATTTTTATTTATAACATTTTAAAAAAATAAATTAACTAAATAACCACGGTTTTCTGACAATTCTAATTCTAGCACGGCCGCAGAATGCCGGAGCGGACCCCCATATGGGTCCGCTATATGCCGGAGCGGACCCCTACAGGAGCCTATATAAGGGGCCGCTGGTTTCGGATTTCATATCATTTTTAAGAAGTTTCAATCCCTTCGACCTCGGTAAGTTTTCTTCTTCTTCTTCTCTAGTTTTAATTTTTAGTGTAGAGTAGTAATTAGGTTTAGGTTTAGGGTTTAGGGTTTAGGATTAGGATTTAGGTTTAGGGTTTAGATTTAGCATTTAGCATTTAGAATTAGATATTAATTTAGGATTTAGAATTAGAATTGTATCCAAATTGAATTAGAATTGTACCCAAATTGAATTAGAATTGTACCCAAATTTAATTAGAATTGTACCCAAATTGAATTAGAATTGTACCCAAATTGAATTAGAATTGTACCCAAATTAAAGTAGGTTTAATTGTACCAAAATATAATTGTACCCAAATTTAAACTGGACTTTTACCAAACTCTCATATTTGACCAAAAATTATCCAATACAGCATGACATCCAGTAGAGATAGACCATCATCCAGTAGGGGTACACAGCATGGCCCTACAGCCACGCCATACGAGATGTCTCAGTACATCGAGACAGCATTGGCGGATGTTCCGGGTATCCGGAGTTGCACCGACTGGGTCAGCGACTTCTTGTGGTACCCGAATGCGGAGCGTCGGATTTTAGAGGCTGCCACTGGGGTAAGTAAATTTGTCATCCTGAATTTTTGATGAATGAACTTGATCTGATTATTTAATTAAATGTAGGGTTTGGATGCGGTTACGGTTCGTCACAACCGCACTCATCTACGGTACCAGCCGGCGTACGGGGGGATTTTACTCTCGATGGGATTGTACCAGATATCCCAGATGGCCGAGGAGAATGCTGATGAGGGTTTATCTTCTGGCCTCGTTTAGCAATGGCGTCCCGAGACGCACAACTTTCATTTCCCCCATGCTGAGATGACAGTCACCCTGCAGGACGTCAGTTGCCTGTGAGGTATGACTATTATCGGGGAGCCGATCACGGGCGTTGAGTACGGAGACTTCCGGGCATTGTGCTCGGAGCTGTTGGGGATCTCGCACGAGGATCTCCAGAAAGAGAAGAAGAGAGGTGAGAAGACCGTGGCCTCGCCCAGCTGCATCAGCTTGGCAAAGCTGCGGGCAAGATTCAAGAATTTTACGGATCGACCAGATCAGGTATTTGCTTGTACAAGATTTAATTTAAATAGTATTAGATTTATTTTCTTGTAAATAATGTTATAATTTAAATCTATAACAGGTGGTTGTTGACCGACACCTGCGCGCTTATATTTTGGAGATGATCACCTGTCGGTTGTTTTCGGATTCGCATGGAGATCAGGTGCGGCTGTGCTACCTCGAGCTTCTGCACGACCTGTCCACTGCGGGCAGGTTCAACTGGGGAGGTGCCACGCTGGCATGCCTATATAGGTAAGAAACACCTTCTTATAAATAGTAACACTGACTTTGTAAATTGTAAAGGGGTCTTAACACAGCCTGCCTGAAGAAGAACAAGACCTTCATTGGACCGTGCATGTTACTACAGCACTGGTCCTACGCACATCTGATTGTTGGCCATCCAGTCCTGGCCAACAAGACAGATGTGCCGGAGTGGGGCAAGCCAGAGCCGGACAACTGCCCTGCATTTGCCGCCAAGTACTGCTATCCCAAGATTTGGGTGGGTGCAGGGCATGGCGCGTCTCTCGACATCACATTCTGGAGACAGGAGATCGAGCATCTCAGAGATGATGCCGAGTTTGTGACTTGGGAGCCCTACAGAGATTATGTAAGTTTACTTTTGTTTTTATTTTGATTTAAATTTTTTCCAGTTCGAATTGATATATGATATTAAATCTATACTTCCAGGTCGAGGTGGATAGCGCACATCGGTCATATCTTGAGATATTGCCGGAGCGATGTCGTCAGCAGGAGCGTTTCTAGTGTGCAGAGGTGCCACTCATATGTTTTCAGGTACCGTAATTTCTTTATGCTAGTTATTTACACAAGCGACTTAATTTAATAAAAACAGTCTAACGTATTAAAATATATAGATCATCGAGCACCATTACCCCGGACGGGTCATGAGACAGTTCGGGATGCGCCAGCTTGCTTCGCCCCCGGCACCGATCAGCGAGGAGGTCTGGCGAGGGCTACACCATCCCAGGGAGACCACTGTAGGCAAGGACTGGGGGATTTCCCGTGCAGATTACGTGTTCGAGGCAGGAGCTGCAGATCCCCCATTGGCCGAGCCAGACCGTCAGATGGATGTCGCGCCAGTGTAAGAATTTTTTTTATTAATTCAAAACTTCAACTATAGCTTTTTGATTGGAATATCTAACATTTGTTGTAATTTCGTACAGACCTTACAGAGATTGGTACCAGGATCACGGCGCGTACACTATATTTCTTGAGGGATGCATCGCCGACAACCCGCATGAGCGGGTATCGAAGCCGAGGGATCGTATGGGACGGATCCACGGTATTATCCCCGCCAGCGCACCTTTCGCAGCCACGGTGATTTTTAATTTGAAGTTTCAAATTCAAAACTATTAATATTTACAATTGTACAACTTATTCATAATTTTTTCAATTTTCAGGCATTATATCTTGTCAAGAGTTGCGTCATAGGGGCTACGATGGCCGTCACCAGGGGATGGAAGAGGCTCGGGAAGGTCATCCTCAAGCACAACGTACCTGCGGTGTGCCAGTGTGGGTACAGGGCGCGCCTCGACTCTCTACTGAGGTGCGCTGGCTTGGGCGGTGTTGATGCGGTCGACGACATATCTGACGAGCCCGATGTCTATGTCCCCTACACTGGTGAATGCTGAGACGGTCGGTCAGGCATTCGACTGAGGTGCCGAGTTGATGCGCTGAGTCGCACATGAGGCCACGGGATCCCAGTCTAGGATGTCTACCGAGGTATAATTTAAATTAAAATACGTAACTGTGATTTTTTTCTTATTCAATACATTATCTAATTTGTAAGTTACTACAGGGTGGACACGAGGAGGACCTGGGCTTCAATATCTCCACTGAGTTTGGCACAGAGGGAGATGGACTGTATTCCCCGGGTTACAGTCCCACTCAGACAGCACCTCCTGCCTATCAGCCAGGGTATGTTCAGACAGAGCCCATCCCGCAGTTCCCTGGCCAGTCCTCACAGCAGGTACCTCACCCTTCCCTCCACGATGACCCCATTGCCAGACAGGCGTTTTTATTCACGCAAGCTGAGTCTGGACAGACCACAGTTTTTGGTCCTGGGGTCCAGCAGACATCCGAGATTGAGGAGGTTCGCCAGGAGCCGGTTCAGTCCACGGATATCCAGGCAGACGACTCTGCATCCTCCGCAGATACTGACGAGACGCCACTCTGCAGGCGGGGTCAGGGGTTTAGGAAGAAGAAGGCGAGGACGGTGTTTAGTCCAGAGCCGTAGTTTTTCATTTGTTGTACTGTTAGATGTTTTGTTAGATTCTGATTTGTAGTATTGGTAGATGTTTTTTCAGATACTTATTTATTTCGTTGATTAGTTTCTTGTTTGTTTGATTTTGTTGTTATTTATTTATTTTGTGGATTTCATTATCTCATAGTACACAAAAGAATTTCAAAGAAACCACATATCTAAAATATCTAAAATATTTCAAACGAACGACATATCTAAAATACGATACGACCAAAAATCAATTTAAACCACATTCGAAACTAAATAAATAACCCTTAACAAATTACAATTTCGTATTTCTAAAATAAAAAATAAAGGGTCCGCTCCGGCATATAGCGGCCCCAGGGACCGCTCCGGCATATAGCGGACCCATATGAGGGTTCGCTCCGGCATTCTGCGGTACCCCTCATATGGGTCTGCTCTGGCATTCTGCGGCCGTGCTAGAATTAGAATTGTCAGAAAACCGTGGTTATTTGGTTAATTTATTTTTTTTAAATGTTATAAATAAAAATTTCGGCATAATATGACAAGCAGGAGATCATTATCAAAGCTGACCACAAGACATTTGTCTCGAGTAAAGGTTAGATATCACATTCAATTATTTAATATCTGAATTTCGAATCCACAGATAATATTACATTTGTCACTAAATATTTTTCTTGATACAAAGGTGAATATTAGACATTTAATCAAGTATTGTTTCACAGTCATCTCTCAAAAAAAATGAGGATTTGGAATTTTCATTTCGTACAGTGAAAAATCAAGATCTCCAAAAGTGCTCAAATTATACATGTGATTGTATAAATATAAAAACTAACGGTCGGGTAGTGGAAAGTTATCAGATAGATTGCTTATAATGTCCTCGTATATAAATTTATGTACTTGATTTTGTTCCTATTATCATTTAATGGAAAACTGTTCAGATTTTCTGTGAAATTTTCGAAGTGAAAACAATGTAATAAGTTAAGATACTGAGTTATTTACTTCATTATTCGTCCTCTGTTTATATTTTTGTCACAGAAAATCCGTTGGCTTCACAGAATTTTTTTTGAAGACCTGATATTGGGATTGGCTTCACAGAATATTATATCTTGTTCCATTATTGCCATCCTACAATATGAATATTGTTGTTATTCTCAAAGCCTCACCTTCAAGTACATCTTTCGTTATTTTTTATCATTTAAAAAAAATACTAAATGAGAAATAATACATTGTACAATAGTCAAGTGTATATTTTTAAGTAATTCGATGTATGAGTATAAAAATTTTAAATTCAAAATAATAAGTATCAAGAACGTTTTAACTTGATAGAAGAAAAACGCATGTCAATTATAAACCGAATTTTTTTGTTGCGGCGCTAGCTCAAGAATTTAATAGGCCTAGAAACAAATAGCAAATCAGCCCATTAAAACCCAAAATGTAAGAAACACAGTCATCACCAATGAACCTGTTTTGCTTATAGGCTCATACACGGGCCGGTTTTGTTAATTCAATTTTAGCGGAAATATCAGGATTCCAAGGTATTATTCCTAACAAAAACAATAATTCTCCTTTCCTCATTAATTACATATCTTAAACTTCCAATATATCATAAATATATTAAGTTTACATACTTTTTATGGTTTATTATGAGTCACAATTATTCTTAATTTTGAGTAAGTAATTTTGTTAAAATAAAGGTTCAAAGGTTTGTGGGTATATGTAGATTGAAAAAAAAAAATAGTATTATAGCCCATTTTTTTTTTGAAAATTTATCAAGGCACTTGAAGTCTACTTTTATGTTGTGAAAACCCATAATTGGTTGACAGCACGATTTGACTTTTCCTGTTTTCCTTTTTCAAGTCAATATGCACAAAGCTATTCAAACAAATGCATGTGCAGATATACTTTTGAATAATATTACCACCATAGCGTTTTAGTCAAGTTAGAGCAGATTAAAAGGAAGGGCACTAGTTAGTGTCTGGGTCTAAGTGGGCTTGTATGCAAAAATGTATAAGAAAGATTAATAAAAAAAGGCCACTAGTTAGGTCTGTGAGATTGCTTATATTATATGTTTTTGTTGAAATTCGGATATGAAAACTATATGATGACATATTTGGGTAGTTCTTAAAAGAAGAAGATCAATATCAAAGTAATTAGATCAACTCAACTTCAAGTACTGAGATGCATTAATTGATGCAATAGTGTAATGTGTCAATGATATCGATGTCAGATCGAAGATGCATGTTATATAACACATGTTGATTATAATGCATGGATGTATTAGAGCTATACATCAATACAACGTAACGTCGATGTTAAACAGTACAACATCGGCACAACAATATCGTAAATGCATCTGTACAACGTTTGATCAAATAGAGACTTGCATTACAACACAGGTTCAAGTGCGTTATAATGCAACTGGGAGCCAGAAGCACAGTTTCACCTTTTTAGGTTGCTATTTTATTCATTGGTCTCACATTTTCAATAGTATTTGACGAAAATATTTAGAGATATCAGAGAAAGAAGAACTAGTCTTTTAGTCCAATAATAAATTAAGGGCAACACTCTGCTTTAGAGTTTATGGATTCGAAATTTAAATAGACAATTAAATGTAAGTTGATAGGCTAAATCTTAAGGTGTAAACAGAGCCAGATTATCAAACGGATTGAAGAAAAGCCAGATTATGGACAATTAAATGCACTTCTATTGTGAAATTTGAAGAAAAGAAAGGATTAACTTAATTGGTATATACAATCATAAAGAATTAAAGTAAATTAGTAATTTGGGATTTTCAAAGGGGGTCAAAATTATTTTCGGAAGGGAGGGGGCAAAATTTTGTGGGCTTATATATCTTCTACAAAATCCAACACCCCCCCCCCCCCCCCCCCCTCATGAAAATAGATATTGTTAAAATTGTTTGTTTCAGTTTATGAAGCATGCATGGTGGTATATATGAAAAAAATACAATTTTAAAAAACAAACACTATAACTATAGAATATATACATGTTGTATTATTTTGATGAACAAGCTTTGACATGGATTTCATCATTACGTCAAATTCTAAAAAATAACGAAATATTTTGGCCGTGGCGAGGAGCTACAATATACATTATACAAAGCTCTCTGGTTACAAATATACACTATACATATTACAGTGTGTAGACGACCAAGCTATACTGGACAGCTCAAATTCTAATCCGCCAACGGCTACGATTGAAAGATGAATTTTCGGATTAAATATCAGCTCTCCAATCAAATAATCTGTCATTTTTTGATTAAAAGCATATGTTTTACGTGTAGAAGTTTAAAATTAGTTAAAAACATACTCGTCACACGAACGGTCACACAATACGTTACAACTAAAATTAAATACACTGCCTTTTTCGTTAAAAGTTCTGTTTTTTTTCTCTCCAGAGACTGCTTTGTCTACTCCCTTTCTTCTCCCACCACTGCAAAACCTAACACTCTGATCAGAATGTGAAAAAACACGAAGGAAATAGAATCAGAAATGGAATTCACGGCAACAAGTTGATCGGAAGCGGAGAAGCGACAAGAATCGATTTCACTCGATGGGATTTCAACGGGGCAAAACCGCGTGACCAAATTCTCGCCAAATCGATGGTATTTGGCAAGAATCGCACGGATAAAACTCTGAGACGGTGAAGCCCTTTTGGCGCGGTGCTTTTCGTTTCTCTCAACGATCAATGACCTCCATCGTAGCCAAGTAAATTCTCTTCCAGGTTATATTATTTTCGTTTCAGATTGCATTTTATGTGATTGGACATAAGAAAAATGAGATTTGGTTGAGTGTTTCACTTAAATTAGTCTGTATGGGATGCTGCCTCATATGCATCTCACTTAAAATTGTAAAATTTGAAGACCACTATTTTCAATTGATATATTGTAAAGATAGTTGAGAGTTTCAACAATTTTACTGAAAGTTAAGTCACCAAGTATTTTTCAGATTATGTGTGTTATAAAATCATTTTGTGCAGTAGATATCATCTTTTTCTTAAAGACTGCGAGCTTGTTTTTGTCTTTGAATTTGCATTCCAAAAATTAAGTTCGAATCTTCTTATGCTTTTTCTGTAGCTACATATCAGTTGTTGTTCTCATATAGTAAAGGTCTGTATAAATTTTTTTGTGTCTTTTTTTTTATTTTGTGTAATAAGTGAAACACCTTCCTAATTGGTTGAATTTGAGAGTAGAACATCCAAACTTGAAATATCTCCACATAAGTAATTGTGCTTGCTTTGAAAAAATAGGTGCATAAGTATTGTGCTTGCTTTGAATAACAGGTGCCTATGCAGTTGTGAGTTGTGCCAAAAAATATAATGTAAATATTAGGGTCTATTTGCATTTTTGCATTTTTGCATTTTCCTATTATCCTGTCAGATTCACTTACACTAAAATATGTTATATAAAATTAAGAAGATAATTTGAATACTATAATTCATTCATTCTATTTCGTACTGATCAATACTATTATACAGAAGCTGTTTATATAAAGAGCAAAGATTATTTCTAACTATACTCTGACTGTATATGGTTAGCCAGCTGTAATTCTTATTCTGGTTCTGACAAATTGACTTACTGGTATCCTATTTTGTGATGTGCCTCTTATTTGTGTTGCTTTGTTCTCCCGTGATGTGGAAGGAGAAAGAAATCTCAGACAATAGTACTTTCTTTTTATGATTTAGTAACAGTTAAACAATAGTACTTTCTTTTTCTTAATTAGATGGATGAGCAAAGAAACGATAGATGAAGATTGCTTTATCTGTTGGTAGTCGAATACAATTGTCTTCGTGCCTACAAATTAATGATTCAATGGTTGAGGGAGAAATTTGTATAACTAAATAAGTTAATCTTATTTTTTTTTCTCATGTGCAGTACTGTTGGTGATGTTTAATAAAGCTGCATTATCATCATATAATTTCTCAAGTGCTGATGTTATTACTCTCCTTCAGGTACTGCTACTATTCTCTTCTAAATATTTCTCAATTTTGTAAATTTTTGTGAGAAGTTTATAAACGTTACCAAATGTACTGGGTCAACTTGGTACTGGTATCTGGTAAATTGTGTTGTTGATTTGAACAAATCATTAATTGTGATAAGGAAATAAGAAAGAGAATGTTTAATTTGCAAAATTACTAAGAATTGGTAAATATAGCTTGTGCGGCTTTAATGCAAAGAGTTCATGTTCGTTACCAGTTGTATATCTCAATGTCATACTAAATTGAAATTCATTAATCATGCTTAGTGTGTTTGTTTCAGTTTTATGAGTTGCATATTGGTACATTATTCAGAGGCGAAGGACATCCATAATGACTATTTACTGACATTCAGATGGACTAACTTATCCAGATAGTTCGGAGCTTATTCTACTTAATTGCAAGTGTTTTTCCTGCAAGCATGGGAAAGACGAAGGAAGGCAAATACAGGAGTTGGACAGTCCTGAATGAGGCATTCTTCCTCCCACCACTATACAATAGAACTTCAATTCATTTGATGTTTTTTGGTTGTGTTATGCATCAATCTCTTGCACTTCTAAAAATAATAAGAGAGCCAGTGCCTTACATGTAGAGCCCAAGACGAGGAATGCATGTGCTGAGTCACCCGACTTGCTTGTTCAACCTTGTTGAATGCATGGGATGAGTAATACAGGGAGAGCGCGAAATGTTTTTCTTATATGGTACTGTATTGTGCAACGCTTTGGTGACATTTTTGAGATGAAAAATTATATAAACTTCTTTTTATTGATATGAGGGTAAAATAGTCATATCAATATCAATAAAAAAGACAAGGTGATATGTGCGGTGAATACATCTCTAACTAAGTTTTGATGTAGTTATTATTCGATCATTGGTACTTAAAAAATAATCATCACATCATCAAATTATTATCTAATTATCATCAAATCACAGTTCAAGGTAATTAAAAATACAAAATCATATAAATTCTATATTAGAATGTTTCTCAATTTTTGAAAAATATTATTTTTGTTAGTTTTTTTTTTATGAAAATATGTCATTTTGTATGAGAATTGTTTTTCTCCTCTTATAGTATGTCTCCGTTGCAACGCACGGGCACGATACTAGTTATTTTCTATGTATTTGGCAAAGCACGTGCATTTCACGTGCCAACGTCAATCATTACAAGACTATTTACGAATTCCTAAGATACGAAGAAATTTTTAGCATTTTTGTCAGAAAATAGTTAAGATTGTTGATTAGTCTATTATGCATCTTGATCAGAGGACCTAAAAAATTGCTTGACCTAAATTATAGTGTACTTATATATACATACTTTTATTCAAATCAAATCAAGCTTGATGGCTTCATTCGCTGGGGAGACCAACTTGTCTAATTACAAATATAATTGAAACACGAACATTATAAAAGGGATCAACAGTTCTTTATTTTTACAAATTTAACAAATTTAAAAAAATGAAACTTAAACGACATATATCCAATGAGAATGATCTATATTATCCATAAATTATATTAGTTAAAAAATAATGAGATTTGATGTACATGTTAATTTCACCATACACCAAGTGACTTTGGAAATATTAACGATCTGGAATTAATTGTTCGTGATACGTCATAAATAAAATACTAAACTTACATATAAAATTTGATAACATACTTATAATTATATTTTTCAGTTTTCTTTAAATTTTTTTTCCAAAATTCATTGTCAAAATATACAATAATATGATTGAACTTTATACAAATGACAGTGCATTGCTACATATTATACACTTGATGTTAACTATAATGCACAAAATATATAATGATATTGAGTAATTCTTGCGTACATCAGATAATATGTAATAACAGTAGTTAATTCTAGTGTACATCAGACTTTTATGCTGCATATATTTGAAATTTATTATTAAATTTTTTTTTAATGTGTTCTTAATTATTTAGATAAAGGTGCATATTAAATTTGAGTTAATTTTAAAATTTTAACGGAAAGCTAAATGTCTTTTCAATTGATCATACCCGTCCAATCTAAAATAATTGAGAACATATATCTAAATTTTAATTTTTTTTTAATCTGATGCCTCCACCATGCCTCCATTTTTAAAAACTTTAATAACTCAAAATTTAAAACTTAAAAGTCAAAATAAAACCATTGGATATGATCTACATCATTTTATCTATGTGCTCATAAACAATTATCACATTTCGATTTTGTTTTTATGTGAATCAATAAGTTGAAAAATCAACGGCTAGAAATTATTCATATTAGTACGTTTTTTACAAGCTCTTGATGACAACCAAAACAAAATTGAAATGTCATAATTTTTTACACGTGCATAGATAATATGATGTAGATCATATCCAACGGTTTTATTTTGATTTTTAAGTTTTAAATTTTGAGTTATTAAAGTTTTAAAAAATGAAAGTATGGTAGTGGCATGAAAAATGGAGGCATTTGAACCGTCTCTATCTTTGAATATGTGTAAGACCCTAAGGTGCACTTTTTTATGTACGTCAGAATTACGTATCAAAAAAGTTTAAATATGCATAAGATCACTACGTGGCTAAATATGCACCTTGCATGTTTTAAATTATTTGAGCCCATGAAGCTAGCAGCTAGCTTTACGTAGCACAAAGTAATTAAAAAGTGCGATAAATTATCTATTTATGTCTATTATTTGTTGTACACGTACGCTACGAGTTAGCCATATATATATGCAACTTGGCATTACACGACAATACATGCATCATCTCACTCAAACATGTTCAACCAAAGAAACAAAAGAAGAAAAACACAGCTAGCATTATTAATTGGTCCTGGATATATATGGCTATTATTAATTTGTTTCATGATCCGTACATGTGGGATAAATCAACGATCGATGAAGCGCACTGTTTTGTATAGTTCTCTCAAAACCAGGTGCTGATTCAATCCCACTTGTGGTCTACTCATTTGTTTGATATAGCATGCTCTTATTGATCCAGAGGGGATGTGGTGTATGGCAGTGGCACGAGTTAGGCATTCAGGGCATATATATATATATCCATTATAGTGTGGTCGATCTTGTTACCTAACTTTTATCTGAAGGGAAAGAATAATATCTTGCATGCGGTTATCATATGTTGTCAAGTTGCTATTTGTGACTTTGTGTGGTTTTTTTATTGAGTGCAACAATGATTTGTGCTCAGGAAAAACTGCACTGCAAATTAAGGTAACATGGTGCAAGCTGCAAACATCTTTCCATTGGTTTCGAAAGAGAGAAAAGGTAATTGGGATTGTATACGGGTCGGATTTCTTTATGTTTTCAATTCGGTTCGTAGTTGACGGATTATGATATTTTCAATCCATTACTGACCACCATAATTTAAAATCCGTTGAGCTTGTACTTTTGCAGGCAGTCGAGTTTTGCGAATTCTATTGACAAAAAAAATATCACATGTATAAAATCACAATTTTTTTAATAATTAGAAGAATAAAAAATAAAATAATAACCCAAGAAAAAAATCACATTAATAAAATAACATTTAAAAACAACAACATGTATGCAATAGCATTCTATATAGTATAACACAACAAATTTTAACTAACAAAAAAGTCATTATTAGACAACACTATTAATTAATATAATAATAAATGAACAAATTTTTTAAGCAGATAAAAGGTAAACAAATTCAACAATGAATTAATTTTCAAAATTATGTACTAGATCTAAAAGTTAATTTCAATCTCTTCCAAAAAATTATGGTAAATATAAATTCAATTTTATTATGGTTGCGTTAACCAATTTATATTTTTTGAAATCCATAACCAATTTATATTTCGTGATTTAATTAAAATCCAATATATATGTACCAAACAAAATAAACTTCAAATCTATCATTTTTCGGGTAGCTAGGGTTGGTTGGGTTGGACGTGTTTTCGCCGGATTAGACATGTTAGACTAGTAAGAAATTAAATATAATTGATTTCAAGATTATATTTATTTTGAGAAAAAGATAATATACTTTTACAAATATATATCTGTTTACTATTATTATGATGATGATGCCAACCATGATTTGGAAAATAGTGAGGCAGAGACTCACAGAGTTTTTTGAGAAAAAGATTAAAAATAAAAAAAGGTACCTCGTGCAATTTTTCTTAAAATAAACAAACAAAATTCTTAACAATATTTGCTTAACAATATTGTTATACTGTTATTGCTGATATTATTGTTATCTTTTTTGGCATTATATATTGCATGCTTATGAATTCGTCTTATGATTGTTAATCTTTTTCAAAAAGAAATTATTACAAATCTTAATGCATTCTTAATGCTTGCTCATTACGTGGAACAACCTACACCTTGCTTTGCGTTCTTTGAACCTATCTCCTATCGAGGTGCGTTCGGAGTAAGTACAAAAGTCTAAATATCTCTTCTCTAATTCTCTTAATATATTAGTTGAGGTCAACATAACCGTCAGCAATTAATAGCCAATTGGCAGTTGCTACTTGCTAGCTAGATATCTATAATATACAATAGCAGCGGATCGTCTGCTCACTAGTAGGTAGGAAATTCCTGCTTACCAGTGAGATGGACAATCAACTCTCATAAATGCGACGTCGCTAGCTTTGACAAAATCTTCTGCATTTATGAACCGTTCAATTTGCATTAAAATTTGTTATAAGAATCGTTTGCACGAATCTTAAGACAAATTTTAACGGTCCAATCGAACGATGCCCATGCAAAATCTCCAATCCCTTGTGAAACTGCGCACAATAATTTGTTCCCATAAAAAAGAAAGAGAAGTCGGCAACACTTCCCTAATGCTTAGTTCTCTCTTTCTTTCTTTTTCCTTTAAAGTAACTATCATAATATATTAAATTATGTGTCCCACCAACAAACACGCCAGCAACTGCCTTGCCTTTTCTCTTCATCTGTTTTCTTCTTATCGTCTTCATTTTTATTTTTTATTTTTTGACGAGAACTACTTAATTAGTATTGGTCCTTGCACTAACATTTAACACTAATTAGAGATATATAACGAGTTTGATATGCAACTTAAAAATGCAGAGCAGAGTCAAAAAGTGAGACAGAATGACATAAAAAATTCAGAATGAAATATAATTTTAATTATTTTATAATTATTTAAACAATAAATATATTTTACATTTTTTCTAAAAATAATAATAATAATAATAATAATAATAATAATAATAATAATAATAATAATAATAATAGGAGCATATAATTGAGACAAGTGTCATCTACTGAACTCAGATGGTTTCATCACTCCAAACAAAACGACATATTTTATGTAAATATCTATTTTCTTAAACTTTGATGCACAAATATCTTTTCATAGGAGCATATAATTGAGATTTTTCTGAGCCAGAAATGACAAGTGTCATCTACTGAACTCAGATGGTTTCATCACTCCAAACAAAACGACATATTTTATGTAAATATCTATTTTCTTAAACTTTGATGCACAAATATCTTTTCATGGCCTATTATTTTCCATCTAAATTGAACTAGTGATTTGATATAAACACTATCATCACTTGGAAGTATTTTTCTCAGTTTCTGTATATAATCCGACTAAAAATAAACAGTTGAAGCATCTCTGTTTATTCTTTTGAAATAATTGGATATCCAACTTTAGGGGCTGTGATTTTAGCAATTTGCATTCAAATTAAGTTGTTTACTTTCATATTCTGATTTTTTTTTTTTATGAAACTTTGTTTTAGTGGAGATACAAATATATCTATCATTGAATCCTCCATACAAAAGGATTAATATGGACAAATTTTTTCCAACTTCGAACTTACCTTGTCATTTTTTTTTTCTAAAGAAGAAAAACATTGTCGGTGAATATGAACAATTTCAGAGTAAAAAGCAGAAGAGAGAAAGATAAATTTAATATTCTTTTATTACAAAAGTCAAAAGTCAAAATTCAATGGTCACTAGACGATGCATGGTGATACTAATTAGTTTTTGGTGTCTTGTTGGGCGAGTAATATTAATGTGGAAAATATCTCATGCACCAAACAAAATATCTCATGGCTTTAAAATAGTGGATGTAAATGAAGGATGCTGAGTCATGTGTTCAGCTGTGGGCCGGTACAAGTTGTGTACCAGACGTAAATTTTTTAGTCTTTGTTGGATTCAATAAGCAGAAATTAATCCCACTAATACATAGCACTTGAGATCAGTAGGTCCGATGGCATCGGACCTACTTTGGTTCGATGGGTTTAATCACCGTCGATTTGCTTTAAGATTCGTGCGAAATGCTTTAAAATTCGTACGTGTCTGTTTCAATTTTCGTACGCACAAATTTTAAATTAAATCGGACGATCATCATGCTCGTTGAACCTAAAAGTAGGTCCGATCGATGAACATCGGACCTACTCCGTTCTCAATACATAAATGGATTTGAGTCTCAGTTTAGCTCGGGGGAATATTCTTTTAGGAGTGAGCCTATGGTGCTATGCATAGCACGGATGGGGTCCGTGCTACGGCTCAATATGGTACTTTTTAAAATCCTAACGGTCGATCCAGCCGTTCAATGTGATAACCATATGAATATGTACTTGCAAACTAAATTTTATATTTTTTCGAATTTTTTTACTATTTTTTTAGATAGGTAGAATTTTGATGGTCCAGAATTTTCAGAAAACACTGATTTTTCTACCTATCTAAAAAAATAGTAAAAAAATTCGAAAAAATATAAAATTTAGTTTGCAAGTACATATTCATATGGTTATCACATTGAACGGTTGGATCGACCGTTAGGATTTTAAAAAGTACCATATTGAGCCGTAGCACGGACCCCATCCGTGCTATGCATAGCACCATAGCCTCACTCTTCTTTTAGATACATCAGATAGTATGATCAATACATCCTGTGTTGACCAAGGTTGAAATAAGTATTGTATTAGTAGTAGTTAATTGTGCGTAGGGATGTCAACAAATTTTTTTAACCGTATACCTGATTCATATCATATTCGATAAGTGAGTATAAATAATTTTTTTTTGTTAACTTAACGGACAATTATGATTTTTAATGGAAAGTTAGCTTATTGAAAAAGGGCATAGGTAAGAACTGTTTTGTTCTCGTTATCTTATAGAGTAATTGATAAATATTAAATTATATATGATATTTTTTTATTTATATACGACTATATATTTTTTATTATTATGATTATGCTGATTTATAGAATTTTTATATGTTTTATATTTAGTAATTTACGATAAAAATTGATTTATCCAACGTTTTATATAGTTTTTTAATTAATAAATTTATAACAAAAGTTAATATGTATATATAGCATTTTATTTAAATAATATTTTTTTTAATAATAAGATAAAAACAATAATTTTAATATTTTTATGATATTATATACATGATGTGTTTAATATATTTATTTATTTACTATATTCTTCATTCTTATATTAAGCACATTGATGTCCTGATCCGCCAACGGCTATAATTAAAAGATGGATTTTCGGATTGAATATCAGCTCTCCAATCAAATATTGTGTATTCTTTTGATTAAATACATCTTTTTAACGTGTAGAAGTCTAAATTTAGTTAGAGATGTGTTCGCTACACGAACTGCCACACGTTCTATTTTAGTTAGCCATGCTCTTTGTTTCCTTATTTCTCTTAAAATGGAAGGTTCATCTCTTAAATTCTGCCACACAGAAATAATTAGCTAGCAATGCTCTTTGTTTCTTTATTTCTCTTCCTATCTATGAAGCAATTATCCGATCTTTCCAAACAATTTTTGCTATATTTTTTATAATGAAAATGGAAATTATCCGATCTTTCCGAGCTTGTGGAGAAAATCAAGAATATAATCTAAATCGTATAATGTTTTGTATTAAATTTCTCAATTTTGTTTCTTTGTCATCCTTAAAAAGATCACCCCACTGCTATGAGAATGAAAATTATTTTATCTTTCCGACTTGTAGAGAAAGTAAAAAATATGATCTAAATCTTTGTCTTAAATTTCTCACATCTTGCCTAATTATTTCTGCTAAAGGGCAAATTCTCTGTATTGTTATCTTTTTACACATTTGAAACAACAACTCTTTGCTAATTATTTCTTGTTTTCACACTGATATGTGTGGGGTTGCACATTTGCACTCCAATCATTTTAATTTAATTTATATTAATTAATGCCTACACTTAACTATCATTTGTTGCTTATGTTATTAGTTTCTAGATCAACGTGACATTATTTAGATCAAAATTTATTACGAATAGCAAATATATGGATCAAGATATTTACATTTCCTTCTGACTTTGCACTAAAACCATTAAACATTAAACTCATCACATAATTTATAATTGTGATTATATGCCTAACTTTTATTATGAGTTTTTTTGTTTGAACCATATCTACTATGAGAATTTTCATATATATAAAAATAAAAACCTCACAAGTATTCAAAACAGTATTTATAGTTCTTCTTCAAAAAAGTTTGAAAAATTAAAAAAAAAAAAAAACTTTGACAAACTAAATTAAACCTACGCATATAAAAAAGTAAAAAATAAATTCAATTATAACATATTCATATAGCGTGTTTTTTATTTTATTTTCACATATAAAAACTTACATTTAAATAAAAAAAATCTTGCATTGCATACTTCATAATCATCTTCATGTGCGTGACTTTTATGATCAAGTTCTTTGCTCGAACCGTCATTTATTTGCTAAGTTCCAGTTTTGATGAATCCATCATCAGTAAAAAAGGAATTTAATAATAAATAGAAACTGACATTGATGCTTTTTTTTATTTTTATTTTCGATTTATTACTTGTGTTTTTTGCTACAACAAGATTTATGATCTAACTAAAACTATTTCTTTTCGTTTTATTGCTTCTTGTACTTCATATATAACGAAATGAATCTCAAGTAGCAACCATTAGTAACTAATTAGTCGTGAATAGAAAATCAAAATTTCAAATAACATAAATTATTATTTAATTAACGATCGATGCTCAAGTTTTTGTCTAAAAAAGAGGCATTTTTTAACGCTCAGCAAATATCTACATGAGATTCAAATGCATTTTAGATTATTTTGTCTACATAATCATTTGGTTAATACATAAAATTATTAATGATTTGGTGCTATTATGTTAATTTTAGAATGAAATTTGGACTTAATTTTGAAACCATTATGTGATAATATCTTATATTGTCATTCAATTTTAATTACGACGTGAGAATATTATGAATTTTGTAAAATTACAGTATTAATGGACTTTTTTTTTTTGAAGGTCAGCATAGCTGACAATTGGATTGATTAAAAAAGTTATTTACATAACACAGACTTATTTAATTACAGCCCCTGTTGTACCTAATAATTATGGTAGTACCCCGTGTACCGACCCCTCATCTAACTATACTCCAGTTCCTAATATCTTGCCTAACGTGGTCTAGAAGTTGCTCCGGCCGTATGCTCTTGCCAGTGAACAATCTTCTATTGCGCTCCTTCCACAATGTCCAGCATCCTGCCGCCCAAGTAATGTCCCATTTATCTCGGTTTGTGGCCATTATAGATAGGCGGTGGATCCACCAAAAGGCCCTTAGGCTCCTGTGTGCTCGACCCTGCGGTTGCCTACGTTGTAGGGAGCGCCATAATCGAAGGGAGTAGTCACAGCCCATGAAGAGATGCGCGGTTGTTTCTATCTCTGTATTACCACACAGGTGGCACCCAATCTGGACCGTACAACCTTTGTTTCTCAAACTTGCCTGTGTTAGCAGTTTGTGTTGCGCGGCCACCCAGAGGAATATTCTAATCTTTGTTGGGACCTTTATTTTCCACAGCACTAGGTTCGTTCGATCAAGTACCCTTGTGAACAATCCGTGTGCTGTCCAATTCCAAAAGACCGGGCCCCGTATCCCGTCGCGGTCCATTTCCCCCGATCGGACCGCCGTCCTATATAATGGGAGCAGTCCCACTATGGATCGTAAGAAGAATGAATGTCGCTGGCTTGGTTGTAGCTCCCTGGAGCTGCGTACTTGATATAGCAGTTCGATGGCTTGTGCCCATAACTCCTGCCTATCGCGATCTATTTTCCACAGCCATTTGGTCAACAGTGCCTGATTCTGCGTCACGAGGTCCAAGAGATCCATACCTCCATTTTCGTTGGTTGCACAGACTCGGTCCCAGCCGACGAGGCAGTTGATCCCCGTACACGTCTGGTTACCTCTCCAGAGAAATTTCCTGCGCGCTCGATCGATATGTTTAATGACCCCGAGGGGGATCTTGATTACCTGCATGTAGTGCAGCGGTAGGGCCGTGAGCACCGCTTTGATCAAGGTCAGCCTGCCACCGTACGATAGAAATGCGGACTGCCAGGTCGCCAATCTTTGTTGGACTGAGTCTATTAACGACTGGAAGTCCGCCTTAGTTGGTTTCCTGAAAGATAATGGTAGGCCCAGGTATTTGATTGGGAGGCCCGTGCTTGGGGATGAGAGTAACCGCTCCACCGCTCCTACGAGGCGCGCTGGAATTGCAATGGGAACAAAGTTACTTTTTTGGTGGTTTATTCGGAGTCCGGTAATCCTGCCAAAGATGTGTAGGACCTGTGCCAGGACTTTAAGGGATGTGGGGTGTGCCTCTATGAAAATTATTGTATCGTCCGCGTATTGGATCGGTCTCGGCGGTATTACCATGGGGGAGTGCATCACCGGTATAGAGTTTGTAATGAACCACCGAAGGGAATCCGTTAGTAGGATAAAAAGCATGGGCGATAGTGGGTCCCCCTGTCTCAAGCCCCGCTTGTGCCTAAAGTAAGGAGTAAGTTTGCCATTGACCTTGACCGCCGAGGTAGAGGTCCTTAAGATGCTCAACCCCGCTTGTGCGTAAAGTATTAATGGACTTACACTGAAATATAATAATAAAATACTACCCTGCCAAATAATATATTGGCAGTCATAATCGTGAAAGGCCATAGGAAATTATATTTCTTAATTAGTGACTACCATAAAAGTGCCCATCCAATTGTTTTCGGGTAGTGAATACTTGTTCATGATTTTGAATTTAGATAGAAAATCAAAAGAATCGTAGGTAAGGGCAGGTCTAGTATATATGAGAAAAAATTCTCTTTGCTCTTAATACTGTAATTTGGACGTTTAAAATAGCAGCACCCCTTTCCATTTTGTCATTTCTTTCTATGTCTGCAATGTGATCATTAAAAGACACAAACCAATATTCTAATTATATAATAATTATAATGTTGATCGTATAATAATATTGCATAACGTGAGAAGTAAAAAAAACTAAATTAACATTAGATTGGACAATTGTAGGAGTATAGGGTACATTAATTAGGTTTGGATTTGTATTAGATAGGTTAAAGTCAAGAAGTGCCATATTTGAATAGAATTCAGATTGCCCTTAAAATAATAATTGTATTATTCTATTATAATTTCATTAAATATTTTTTTTTAATTTGTGAAATTTTTTGAACTAACATCACATCCATTACCATATTTTGACACAGTTGGACACGGTTGACTGAATTTTTGGAACTTAATATCTCAAACTAGTAAACCTATACGGGTTAAATATCAATTGTTTTCTCAACTTTTCGGATTGTATGAACATATCATACTCCAAATTTCAAAGTCAGAGTCTCATTAACTTGGTTAAAAAATGATGTCTGTGAGAGTGAGAATTCCTAATTTCTCTCCACTATAAAATCCAGTCAGGTATCCAATCATTTATGCTATTTATAATTCTTTGGGATAAAATGTTCCTCTCTTTGAAGTTTCAATAAAATATATATTTTTTAAATTAAGATGTTTGGGTCTTAAAAACGACACATAAGAGCATAAAGTATCAAATGGCCTATCCTTTATAAAGCACCTTAGCCCATTCCTGTATATATCACTGTTGTAAAATGATTGATTTCATCTTTATTTCTTTCCTTTTCTGTATCATTAAATGATATATTACAAAGTACAACAAAAGTCATGATAAGACAGAAAGAGAATGGACCTTCAAAAAAAGACAGAAAGAGAATGTTGATGCTTCAGGAGTTTATACCAAAAATATAATTTAATTGTAGCAATTAAATTTAACATTTTTAATTTTATTATATATTTTAATTGTAGCAATTGAATATTTGTTCTCTCTTTGACAGACATAGGATGTATGATATAGCCCGAAATTTTTATTTATACCATAATAAAAAAAAAATCAAAACACTCTAGTTTTGGAGGAATTCGAAAACTACCCAGGCCGCAGGGGCATTGTGCGGCCCCAAAGACTGGGGGCCGCCCAATGATTATGCGGCCCCAGTCTAGAGGCCGCACAATGGATTAGCGGCCCTTGTTATTTTTTTTTACTTTGGATTTATTCAAAAGATGGGCCTCTAGTCTTTGGATTTTTTTTAACAAGTAATAGTCTATTTGGCCGCACAATGTCCTATACAATGCCCCAGTCTTGTTTTCTGTGCACGTACAAAAAAAACAAAAACAAAAAAACAATGGGGCCGCAGAGGCATTGTGCGGCCTCTAGCATGGGGCTGTAGAACCATTGGGCGGCCCCCAGTCTTTGGGGCCGTAGGGGCAATGTGCGGCCTGGATAAATGTCGAATTTCTCGAAAATAGTGGTGTTTTGGTTTATTTTTTTTATTATGGTATAAATAAAATTTTTGGTGATATAGCTACTACTATGATATTTTCAATTTGTACTAAATTTATGTTATTTCTCTTTGGAGTTTACTGTACTAATTGACTTTTTATTTATAATATAAATTTAACCAATATATTTTGACAATTATTCATGGATATTATTGAATAATTATTTTTTATTGGTTTATTTTTTAATGAAAATATGTCATTTTGTATGAGATATTTTTGTTTTCTTATATTGTGTCCCGTTGCAACGCACGGGTACGATACTAATAATATATAAGCGTATGGTATGAATAAAGTTAAAACTTAATTAGTACGGATATGATATGAGTAAGATTAATTCCGACCACTCCATATTGTGCGGTGTGGTTGGTTGTATTTAAATTTGCAGTAAATGGAAATAGGTATCTTGCCTTTGTCTTCGAAAAAAAAATGTCAAGTCCATTGATAATTCCAAAAATATAAAAGTTGAAAGAGGAGGGCTCAAATGCCCCATTACTTCATGCTCCAATCGTACTCCAACATCTTTATCTTCAATTTCAAAGTTCAAACAGACGATCCAAACCGCTCAACATGATATCCACGTTTAAATATGATTGGAGACCAAATTTTATATTTTTTGGAATTTTTTTACTATTTTTTAAGATATGTACAAAATAATTGTTTTTAGATGGTTCACAATTTCCTGAAAAACAGTGATTTTGTACTTATCTTAAAAAATAGTAAAAAAATTTCAAAAAATATAAAATTTGGTCTATAATTATATTTAAACGTGGACATCATGTTGAGCGGATTGTCTATTTAAACTTTGAAATTGAAGATAAATATATTGGGGTACGGTTGGGCATGAAGCAATGGGGACATTAAATGTACTCGATGTACTAGTTTCCGTGTAAAACAAGTGTTTAGTACCAATTGGTCCATGTCATTTAATGAATTCATATCACCGACGGTACCGTAATAGGGAATCTTTTACAATTACTTGATCTGGACCGTTCTTTTTAATTTGGCACGAATCTCAAATCCCAATAATACTGCCCCCTCAGTTAGCTCGAATCCCAAACCGGCTGAGAGTTAATCTCAAACCGTAAATAGCTAATTGTAAAAGGAAATCTTTTACGGTACCGTCGAGGATATGGATTCGTCATTTAATTATAGTATTATACATTTCTCTCTCAGACATGTTGAACAATTGAAGAAATGTGCTGTAGTTTATCTTACAAGCTGTACTCTGGCCTCTGGGGCTACCTAGCACACTGTTTTGCAGAGTACGGATTCTCTATTCCGAAAATAATGTGCTGTAGTTTTCAACATGGGGTCCCTGTCGCCGACAGACTGGTTACATTAATATTTGGAATGCCATCAGTTGAAGATATCAAATATAATCAAGAGATAAAATTCGATCCAATTAGGATCCTAACAGTTATCAAGCTTACAATTGTAATTATGTAAATTAGGAAATTTCAGATAGTGTAAATTTATTGGAATCAAGTTATATTCAGTAATACAAACAGTTAGAAATTAGTAGACTAGGGAACTCCAACGGCTAATTGATCTATATAAAATCATGTAATTGTGTAGTCCTGTAGATGAATCAATTCAATTGATAATTTTAATAGAGAGTAACAAAGAGTCTGAGGGGATAAAAATTGTGTATTTGATTGATTTTTTCTCTTACTACAAAACTCTTATTTATAATTACAAAGGCTCAATATAGCCGTTTGTACTATTTTTTTATTTATGGTAACGACGGTACACGTTACCGTTTTATTTCTTTCTATTTTTGGTATTTAATCTAAACACTTAGATCTTAGATCAATGGTCGATGATGATGATTCTGAGATCAATCTTCAACACTCCCCTTAAGCTAAGATTGTAAATATCGAATAATCCTAGTTTGCTTGTAATATTCTCAAATGGTTTCGGATCTAGTCCCTTAGTGAAGATATCGGCTAATTCATCTTCACTTCGAACATAGGGTGTCTCAATTTCTTTCGCTTGCACCTTTTCTCTAATGAAATGGCAGTCGACTTATATGTGTTTAGTTTGCTCATGAAACACGGGATTCGACGCAATGTGTCGTGCAAAGTTGTTATCGCAATACATCTTCATGGGTTGATCATACATGATACCCATATCTTTGAGTAATTGCTTGAGCCATACTAGTTCACTCGCGGTTGATGCCATGGCTCGATACTCCGCTTCCGCGCTTGATCTTGCCACGATATTTTGCTTCTTGCTTTTCCATGTGACTAAATTTCCGCCTACAAACATGCAAAAACCAGTAGTAAATTTTCTATCGAAACTTCCGGCCCAGTCTGCATCAGAATAGCCACATATGTTGTTAGAGTTGTTGTTTTTCAGCCGGATACCCTTACCGGGGTTTTCTTTTAAATATCTTAAAATTTTATTCACGGCAGTGTGGGGTTCTAGGTGAGAGCATAAATTTACTAATTTGGCTTACGGAAAAGGAAATATCGAGTCGTGTAACAATAAGATAAATTAATTTCCATACAAGTCTTTGGAATTGGTTTATATCTTCTAATGGTTCACCATCCTCAATATTTAATTTACATTTGTTGTCTATTGGTGTTGAGATTGGTTTACGTCCTAACTTACCGGTCTCTTTTAGCAAGTTAATGGTGTATTTTCTTTGTGAAAAATAGACCTTTATTTGAGTAAGCTACTTCTATTCCTAAAAAATACTTAGGTATCCTAAATCTTTGATGTCAAATATTTCTTTCAATTATATTTTGAATTTTGTAATTTCTTCTAAGTTATTTCCGGAGATTATGATATCATCTACATATACAAGATTAGGGTGGTGTTGGTTCCATTATGGTTTGTAAACAAGGAGTGGTCAGAACTACTAATTTTAAAATCACAATAAATTAAATAAAAGCTAAGTTTGTCATACCATGTCCGTGGAGATTGCTTCAATCCATAGATTGATTTATTTAGCCTACAAACCAAGTTAGAGTCAGTTTCCAATTTATGACCGGGTGGTAATGTCATATACACCTCCTCTTCAAGTGTTTCTTGAAGGAAAACATTTTAACATCCATTTGGTAAAGGTCTCAACCATTGTTTACCGCAATAGAGAATAAAATTCTCACAGTATTAATTTTTGCAACCGGTGCAAAGGTCTCGTTATAATCAATACCATAAGTTTGGGTAAATCATTTTGCTACTAGTCTTGCCTTATATTGTTCTATGGTGCCATTACTATTATACTTAGTTTTATATACCCATTTACAACCAACGGATTTTTTGTTATTTGGTAATAAAATAATTTTCCAAGTTTCATTTTTTTTCTAAGGCAACTAGTTCTTCCTTCATGGCTTTGCACCCAATTAGATTTTCAATGGCTTCTTGGTAATTTTTTGGCTCTAGTTCATTTTCAACACAAGTGAGAAATGCATGGTATTCGGGTGAAATTTTGTCATATGAGACAAATTTTTCTATTGGATATTGTGCTGTATAGTTTACACAATCTCTAAGTCTTATGGATGGTTGTGTTATCCTAGCTGACCTTCTAACCACTTGGTCATCTTACATCTCACTTTCACTTGTATCATTGTTGATTTCATGAATTTCTACTTCATGAGTATTTGTTTCAACTTCATGATTATGAGTTGATTCAAGGTTTTGGTCACCTATGTAAGGTAATATCATATTAAATTGGTCATTTGTACATGTTTGGTCAATTGTCTCTCTTTCTTTGAAATAAGGTTCATCCTCCCAAAATATGACATTTCTAGAGATGAACAATTTTGTATTAATTGAATCATAATATTTATAACCTTTTTTGTAATGTGAGTATCCTAAAAAAATAATTTTTTGAGATACAAAGTCAAGTTTATCTTTTCTTTTAATATGCACAAAATTTGTGCATCCAAATACTTTTATATGATCATAAGTAATTTTTTCTTAATAAAGGATTTTTAATGGACTTTTGTTTTTTTTAAACTAAACTTGGCAATCTATTAATTAGATATGTGCATAAAGTATGGCATCCGACCAATAAATTTTTGAAACGTTATTTTGAAATAATAACAAATGTGTCATTTCTAATAAGTGTCTATTTTTCCTTTCGGATACTTCGTTTTGTTCAGGAGTATTTATGCAAGTTGTTTGATGTATAATTCCTTTTTATTTAAATAATGTTGGAAAATTTTTGTTTATAAATTTCATTCCGTTATCCGACCTAAAAATTTTAAGTTTAGCATTAAATTGATTTTCTATAAGACATAAAAATTCCTTAAAACAATTAAACACTTCATCTTTGGATTGAAGTAAATATAACCAAGTTGTTCTAAAAAAATCATCAATAAATATAACAAAATATTTGAATCCATTATACGAAATAATTGAGGCCGGTCCCCATACATCAGAGTGGATCAAATCAAACATAGCTTCACTTTTGCTAGTGGAAAGGAAAAACGAAAGCTTTGTTTGTTTTGCCAACGTACATGTTTCACAATTAATACAATTTGAATTTTTAAAATCTAGAACACTATTCAAAATCTTGTCGGATGGATGCCCAAATCTCTTATGCCATAAATCAAAATTAATGCATTTTGCGGAAGCACAAAGTAATTGTTTTGATTGCAAAAGATAGTGTCCATTTTCAAGAAATTCTTCACCAATCTTCTCACCGGTTTCCCTGTCCTGAAATGCGACATTTTCATAAGAGAAAATTGCATTACAATTTAATTCTTGTGTTAATTTGTCTATAGAAATTAGGTTTATGGGAAATGTGTCTAAATATAGGACATTTTTAATTTGTCTATTATATAGATTAATTTCTCCTACCCCATTTATATAAGCTTTCATATCATTCGCAACAATCACATATTGATTATTTTTGGTTGAATTTAGGCATAATAAAAGTTGTTTATTTCCAAACATATGGTTTGTGGCACCGCTATCTAAGATAATTTCATCAAATAAATTCGAATTATTTGAGTTAGAAGCAATACCACATGTTGGAGCATTTTTACCAAGCAACATAGACAGCTGCTGGAGGACTTGACTCACTTGATCCTCTGACCCGCCAGACCCACCAGCATGTGACCCATTTTCTAACCCGCCAGCGCCTCTGTTAAAAGAATCGGACCCAAACCTCTCTTGATTCGGACCCGAACTGAAGAAACCAGACCCAATTCTTTCCTTAGTCGGACTCGCTATTGAAACCACATAACCTTTCTTTTTGCCTTCTCTCTCTCCCACTTCCACCTCTCTTCCTCTCTATCGCCTCCTCTGGCTTCTCCCTTTTCTGCCACCTTAAATTTTTTTGGTTTGAGATGTGGGTAGAGAAACCAGCACCGATCTTGGGTGTGGCATTCCTTCTTGCAATTTGTGCATCTCTCGGTTGCATTTGGGCGGTTTTGAGGTTTTTGGAAATTAGGGTTTTAGGAGAAGCTCGTATTTTTCACGGCAAAGCCATGGGTCTCGTGTCCTTCGCCGTTGTTGGCTTGTGGACCACCCATGGCTAGTCTACAGCTTTCTTCTTGTTGAATCATTTGGGTGATTGAGGCATAAGAGGGTAGGTCGGTTGTGAGCAAGAGTTGCGACCTTACGGCTTCGTAACTGGGGTTTAACCCCGAAAGGTAATCGAAAATATCATCTTCTTCAATTCTTTTTTGAATTATTTGCGGGTTTGTTGTTGGAGGTCAGTAACTTCGAAGTTCGTCTTTTTTCTTTTTTAGGGCACCGAGATATTCAGTGTTGCCCATTGTTCCTTGTTGTATTTTTTGGATCTCTTGTTTCAAATGGTAGACATGTGACAAATTGTTTTGTTGGCCAAAATGTACTTGAACTGCATCCCACAGTTCTTTAGTTGTTTCGGTTGCCATAAACAAATCCGCGACAGCGGGTTCCATTGATCACATGAGCCAAGTCATGACTCAATCATTCTTGGATTGCCACTGTCTCATTGCTTTTGTTTCTGAGTCAGTTACCTCCTTTTTGTTTGCTGGTTCGGATTTTTTTATCTCTTGTGATGAATTCTAGTAACTCTCTGGCGCTGAGAGATCGTTTTGCTGATCGTGACCATGACAGATAATTTCTGTCATTGAACAGAACATTGGTGATTTTAGAAGAGTTAGTAGCTTCCATTAGTAGCTGCCCTTCTAATGACATCTTGTTGATGCTTGTTGTTGTTTGTGTTTTTCTGGTATTTTTGCTGGTACCAATTAGCTTTGCTAGTTTGGGTGGTACTTGTGCGGAATTTTCATATCTATTGCTCTGATACCATGATAATTTTAATAGAGAGTAACAAAGAGTCTGAGGGGATAAAAATTGTGTATTGATTGATTTTTTCTCTTACTACAAAACTCCTATTTATAATTACAAAGGCTCAATATAGCCGTTTGTACTATTTTAATATTTATGGTAATGACGGTACACGTTACCGTTTTATATCTTTCTATTTTTGGTATTTAATCTAAACACTTGGATCTTAGATCAATGGTCGATGATGATTCTGAGATCAATCTTCAACATCAATCAATAAAATAAATATATTAATTTTTTTCACTGTTATTTGCATTACCATCTTTAAATGCAAGGGGCTAATTATTTGTCAGTGAATATCACTGTATGAGCCGTATCAGTCAATTTGGCATGGATGATGGTTCGTTAATAGCTCATTACATAAACTGTGACGCGGACTCCAGTTTTACGACAAATATGATCAGAAATTATAATGTGATGTGATTAACATGTTGTGATTTGGTCACACAATATGATTAAAATTATGAAGAACAGTTACATCATCCTAATTAATATGTCACATATATATTATTCCGCCGTGATCACATACTATGTATTATTTGTGAGGTCGTGACTATACATGACCTGATTGTGTCATTTTTTTCAAGTTTTTTTGTAAAATGAGATGTCTGATCAAGATTTAGCATATATAATCATCGTGTCTATCCGTGACACGACATTTCCGTATCGTGATGTGTTTGTATGTCTACATTTGATCACGTGTTATGTTGATGTGCAATATTATTTTCAGTCGAAGATCTAACGGATATAGTATTTGTCTATTCGCAATGTGTCAAAACCGTTTGACGTGAAGTAACTATCTTTTATCAAAAATCAATTTGTGTGACATAACTATCTTTTATCGAAAATAACAAAAGATAGTCACATGTACATGATTGATTCGATCACGCGTTGTGACTTTTTTTTTTTCCTTCTCTACGGAGAATCCGAACAACATTTTAATTTATATATCATGCCCGGTTGCGACCTTATTCTAAGTTTCCTCACGAAAGAAAATAATTGATTGTGCTTGTCGGTGTTGCATGTGATTTGTGTGTTTGTACTTTCTGTCGAGTGCAACTCCAATGATATATTTTAATCGTACCACAATATACATTATTTTCTCATGTTATTTGAAAACAGTATGAAAATGGTTTTGTGACCCATATACTGATAAGTATATGACCACATCAGAATTGAAGAAATCAAGAAATTTGTATATAATTTCAAATAAAATCAAATTTGAATGTGACTTGGTACTATGATCGATCTCTGCCATATATAGTGCCATGTATGGTTTGTTACGACGTACTCTGGTTGGACCTTTCAAATAAAATCAATTTTTTTATATCACAACGAATATTTTAGAATAATTTTATGATTTGATCAGAACAGTCCAATTCTAATCGGATGAAGCTCATGAACTATGACACATTTCATGATATATATATATATATATATAGTTAAATTATTCTGCGTAATAGAAATCGCAAAACTATTATCCAACTAATTAAATTGTGTATATTTTTATGTGATTATTAGTAAACACCATGTCCATTTGACTATTAAAGAATCAAATATGTTGCTCATATACATGGATATGAATGGATCATGAAGCAATTTGTAAAGCAGAGTTCACGCAATTTAATTTGGAGGCTTAGATTCTTTTTTTTTCAAAGATATTTGATGAACACTAAATTAATTGGTGAACAACTCAGTGGAAATTAAAAAAAGGTAAAAATTTTGGTATATCCGTAAATCACCCTTGTGTACTTAATTAATATATATGATTGGAGTTTGCATTTAATTTATCATTCAACTTTGCTGATTTTTGATTGACTTTAAATCTAGCAGAACTTGATAGTCTCTATCAAGTATTTCAAAAAAAAAAACTTTAAATCTAGCAGTAAACTAGCTTAAATTTCACTCCAAAATTAATGATGACTAGCATGTCAATCTATACATCCACACTGTCACACATTGAATTATTAAATGTTACAAAAAAAAAATAGTTATATGTCATATACGCCACTCACTAATTATTTATATATACGCCATATTTATTAAAAAAAATAGCTAACTAGTAAAGACAATTATTTACTAAACAACAGGCAATCAACTTTACTCTTATCAAAAGGTAGTACTGGGTTCATGTCACTTTAAATAAAATTAATAACTTGGTTTCATAACAACCGTTCATCATTATCCAATTTGGAAAGCTTATTCCAATAAATGCATCGACACTACCAAGTTTTTTTTTTTTTTTTTTAAACTTATTTAAATAATTTAATGGTGGCAGTTATTATCAACATCGATCTTGGGTAACTAAGGGTGTGCTCCAGAACGGAGGGGGAAACCTCTCATTAAAGGAAAGGAAGGGAGAGATTGGGAGTGAGATTCACCTCTGCACAGTGATTTTACATTCCGATTTGTGGGTGACGATTGTCGTCAAAAATCAACACAACGCTAAGCTTTTTTTCCCTCCGGACAATGCTCGTTCACCTCCGCTCCCTCTCCGGTTCTTCTCTTATGGAGTAGGTGAAACCGTCAGACAGGAACAGTCTGAAATGAGGCTCACCCCCGCACAGTGATTCATCCTTTTCTTTCCTCCGCATTCCTCCGTCTGTAGCACAGTCTAACTAAAAGTCAAGGAAAAATTATTCTTATTTTTTACAAGTAGTAGTTTTGTTCATACGCCATCACTAATGCAACAAACCAAAAGTTGATAATTATTGTCTTTTTGTTAACTAAACGATAGCTAGGTGCTCCAAAAACTTGGTGAAAAAGAAATTGTATAAATATATTATACATTGTGACAGCTCTTTGTGCTGTTATGTGACTTAATTATGTCGGTGTTAGTTAAATTTATGTTTAAGTTTGAACTTTGGGGTAACAGAGATGACTAACATTTAAAAGCCAACAATAATACAAGCATATAATTTTGACTATGTAGCACTTTGTTTTTTCAAAGATTCCATATGAATGATTGATAAAAAAAGAAAAAAGTTATTCCCACTTTTTGCTCGAGATCTATGACAGAATTATATTTTATTAATTCCTATGCAGATAAGAAGCAAAGACTTGGTCATCCACTTTATTATTTTTTAAATATAGTTTGACATATCACATGGTCAACATGATTTTTTCAATGGTTTGTAACTTTGTACTTGTAGGAAGGCAGCCAGGCAAGCAGCAACTAATGTCAGGTTTTATACAGTAAAAGTATGGCATATGCATATGCCACCAGCCACCACCATGACATATATAAATTACAATAAAATGTTGCATGAGGTTTGACACTGCAGCTGGCAAGCAACTTCTTACGCACACTTCTCTCTAATTAGTTCACACTGATTTGTCAAATAATATTTATATATTCCTTCCTCCTGATAATATATTTTGGGTAAAATGTTTTCATTCTGCAAAAAAAAGTTTAATTTCCTCCATCATTGGAGAAGAAACATATGTTTGACTTCATGCACTTATTTTAGATTATTAAACAAGTTATTGGATAATTTATTCATATATATTGATTTGGCAATCAGCTTCCTTGTTAGTTTGTTCGGTTAGTCATCATTTTCTTTTAATTTTACTATATTAGATATTATAAATTGATTTGTCAAAAAAAAAAATATTATAAATTGAGACTGTTACTGGAACTATTGAAAAAAAAATGGCTACAATAAAAATAATTGCATCTCAAATCTCAATAAGATGTGATGTAAAGAATGGAACACTCTGAATGGGAAAATACACATGGTTTTTAAAAAAAAAAAGTATATTACTTTCCATTTATTTACAACTTGGAAAAAAAGTATCACACTTTTAAGGACCTTCTTGTAATATACTCCATTGCTCTCTTGCTGATTTTAAGGTTTGCTAATTAGGTTGACAATTAGGCTTCTAATGCTAAATTTTCGGTGCCAACCCGGCCCAAATTTTCTTGTACAAGTTGATGTTTGAATTGTTGTCTATAGTTGACTGTAGCTTCATACCTAAAAAAAGATCTGCATCTCATATACCTTTGTTTGTCTTATTAGCTCATGTTGTCTAATATATTATACACATGTTATAGTACACGTTGGCTACAAACAAGCAATTACAAAAATAGAAGTCCTTGACTTCTCAATTCTCCCATAAATAAATGTCATTTATTTACATCAGAACTTCTCTCTCAATATAACCACTTTTGTCTTCTAATTAATATTATTATGTTGTTTATCATATTGTTTGTCCTTTCAACATATGTTGGGATGAATTCAAGAGGCACAGTATTAAAATTCAACTAATTAATTATATATTTAGAAGATAGTAGAGTGATCATGCAATTTATAAATTTTTTACGTGACGTGACAATACTAATTTGATTTTTTTTTTAGACTTTTATTGATAACTAATAATATTGTTCTATATTAGCAATTATGCATATGTGACAAAAAAAACTATAAAATCTGAACTTTCTGTAGTACAAGATTAACACGTAAAAATATTAATGATTTTTTGTAATTATTCTATGCATAGTCTAAATTTTAATGATATTTAGTGAACAAATGATCCCCATAATATGACATTGAACAAGATAATTATTTTTTAATTTGAAATTTAACTTGTCAATGCTGATGTGTCAAAAAATGTTATGATCTCATCAGATACGAAATGGCTGGAGATGTTCTGATATCTTTGCTTAAGTTTGGATTTCATACTTATGTCAAAGAAAACTAATTCAACCACAGCTGAAATACTTTTCAGCGCCATGCAATCCGGCTTAATTTGTTGTAGAATTTTTTGTGGATATTAAAATTATTAGACTTGATTCTCATTTTTATCTAAGAAAAATTGGAGGTATATATGAATTTTCTTTCACAATCACTCATTAAGTCATTATATTATATAGGCAGAATTAGGCTAAATATTTCCTTAAGAGTTTATCAATTAATCGATCTTATCATTGTTCTAAAGATACTTAATTATATGATGCATAGTGTGCTACCTCAATCTCCGAGATTTTTATTAATATCCAAAGTTTAATAGAAATTAATATTTATGTCCAGAATTCTGAGTTTTTGCCAAAAATGTCCAAACCGGCCACAAAATGGCCGGTTTATTATCCCCTAAGCCGGCCATTTTGTGGCCGGTTTACTATTATTTTTTTTTCTAGAGACACTATGAAGAGCAAAATAATGAAATCGATCTAACACTGAAATTGAAATTTTTTTGTTTAAATTATTTGTTAGATTACTTCTTTTGGTTTATAATTACCATATTTATACTAAAATACACTAGATTACTTGAAATTATGTTGAATTACATTACATTACGCTAAATTACGGTAAATTACATATGAATAGGGACGATATCTTCACTGAAAAGGCGAAAAACGACGACGAAACTTTAAACAGCCATAAAACGGCGCTCGAGTGTCCGATTTCAGCAAATGACCACTTTTCAGAAAGCTTGCGAAAAAACGCATGCGTCCGTGCTTGCTATGTCAGATTTTAAAATTCAGAATTGCCAAAAAACTAAGGGAAGAGACTCAAAACTTGAGTTGAAGTTTCCGATTACGATTTTTATTTCTATCATTCAATTTAAGTAGCTCAGTAAATTAGTTACATAATGAACTTGTAGAATACAATTTTTACTATTTTTTATGATTCATGAAAGATGACACGAAATCGGTCTACTTTAGCGTAATTTTGCGTAGTTTAGTGTAATTCAACATAATTTATTGTAATATAGTGTAATTCAACATAATTTCAAGTAATCTAGTGTAATTTAGTATAAATATGCTAATTATAAATCAAAAGAAGTAATCTAACAAATAATTTAAACAAAAAATTCGAGTTTTCAGTGTTAGATTTCTTTATTTTGCTCTTCATAGTGTCTTTAAAAAATAAAAATAAAAAGTAAACCGGCCATTTTATGGACGGCTTGGGCATTTTTGGTAAAAACCCAGAATTCTAAGCATAAATATTAATTTCTATTAAACTTTGGATATTAATAAAAATCTCGGCTCAATCTGACATAATATTCATTGCATCAGCAGAACCAAATTTTCAAAACAATTAATTTCTCCCCAACAGCATGAAAATATCCGATTTAGCAGTTTAATTAAATTAATGACTTCAATTAGCTAGTCTGAATATATAAATAAGTAAAGGGCGTTTTGCTCATTAAATTTTTTAGGTCAAACATTTTGAGATATTTATTAGACTCAGTCACTCAAAATGTAGTTGAAGACATCAACAATGCAAAACAACTCAAAAGTCAAACAAATTAAAGATCTTATTGCCTTAATTTAAAGATCAGTGATCAAAATTCTTCAAATTAATTTCCTACAATTTGTGCATTGATTTTCTTCCTAAGAATGTACATTTGCCAAACAAATGCAAGCTAATTAACAAGGAATTAAAGATCCACATCAAACAAGCCTAAATAACCCAAATCAACTAGAGAAGAAAACAAAATATTATATAAAACTTGTTTGCACTGCTACAAAGCATTTACACATTGCTTCTTGATAAACGACTCATGCTGAGGAAACAAATCCATATCTCTAACCCTCTTTCCATTCTCATTTTGCGGCGCTATCGAAGCGCCTATATCGACTCCGAATAACCGCACCACCACCGGCAATGCGGAGCGAGACTTGCAACCGATGTAAAGCTGTTCCTCAGGCCCGGAAGACCTCCAAAAGCTAACCACATCACCGGCTTTCAGGCATTTTTCCTTAACGAACCGGCTCCAGCCCTTGGTAAGAACATAGCTCTGGCTGCTGTTCCAGTAAGAGTACCGAAACCGCCACACCTTGCCGACGCCATCCTCAAAATTTAGCAACACTCCTTTAGACACCGCCGTGTTATCGCTGTTTTCGTTTCTCAGCGGGAAATTCTTCTCGGCATGCTGTTTTGGTACGACCAGGCGGTTTAGTTTTCCGACATCACTAGGTGTAACGATCTTGTCGAACAACAGCTGGTGGGTCTGGCCTGGAAGTGGGCCCACTGAAGACAACGGCAGTTTCGTAATGTCGCGGTTGCTGAATTTATGGGCCCAGCGGCGGCTCTGAGTAAGTTCATCGTGATAAGTGTGTTTTCTCAACATGTCAACTATCTCGGCTTTCGAATGGCTGGCAAGGAATGCCAGCTCAGCAGCGCCATCCTCATCAGCCGCCGATAAAGGCTTGAAATTGGTGACAGCATCACGGCCACGAAACCGCTGTGCCGCCACGTCATACGCACGCGCTGCTTCTGATTCATCGCCGAAGGTTCCGAGCCATACTCTCTGGTGCCTTTCATAAATTTGTGAGCCCCACCTGCCATTCGGCTGTGGGACCACTCCTTTGTATTGAGACGAAGGAAGCTTCTTCGATGACTCAGCCTCGGTACCGGGTTCGAGGGCCGGGTCTATGACACCGCTTGAACCGCTGCCCATGCGTTGAAGCGGCACAGGTGGCGGCGGTGCCTTTACCTTAGCAGAAAAAGTACAAGATTCAGCAGAGGCTTCGTCAATGCAACTTGTATCCATGACAGGAGAAGGGCTGAAAAGTACAGGCAAAGAGATTTGATTGAGTTTGTTTCTGTAAATATAGAAAGAAAGATACCACAGGTGAGGCATATATATAGGGAGGGGTTGAAATGAAATGTTGAATGAATATCAGACTATTCGTTGATGCTTATCTACATGTGGTTTTCAGAAGTATATATATTTTTTTTTTGTATGACAAAATTGTTTTCTTTTTGGTACTATTCTATGGGGGAGTGTTTGGTCCAGGTCAACTGGGGTGGTGGGTGAGATATGTTATAGTAGAAGAAGATTCATAGAAGCCTAGAAGGGGATATGGTAATTTTACAGAGTTGCCCTCACATTTTGTTTTAGCAAGTCCTTAATTGTTAATTTAAAAATAAAATTAATTGCAGATGTCACCACAGATGAAAATTATGTTTTCAACTTACAAAACTAAAATGCCCGCATTGTATTTATAATGTTAAGTAACTATATAAATTTAACTAGTTGATGATTATTATCAAGTTAATGAACCCTCTAATTTAACAATTATTGAAAAGATGTTCAAAAGATTTACTCACCATATATTTTTCCTCTAAAGAAAATTTTCATTCTTACTTTATTGAATAGAAGCAACAAAAGTCTTTTAATACTTGTGCACACTAAAAGAGTGATCAATGCTTGTGTTTCAATAAGGTTGGTCATTTGTATATGACCAAACTTTTTCACAATCCAACAATGGAAGTGCTATCATCTTTTTTTTTTCTTTTCTTTTTAACAAACGAACGACTGTGGAAGAATCATTTAAAACAGTTCCTTTCCCAAGTGAAAATTCATGTGTATTAGTTGTTCTAAGAAAATTGTAGAATTTAAGCAAGCATTCACTACTGACAAGGGGGTCCCATTCACAAAAAAATAGCCCAGCAAATTGCTTACAAGGACTTGTGTGTGAATCACTATTAATCAAAGGGTCATAAATAAAAAATTGTCAACAACGGGAGGCTTGTCCTTCTCTAAAACTTCTAGGGTTTTTTTTGTCTCAACGTGTGAAATTAATTGGGGTAGGAGAAAATATTAGATATACTGTATTTGGGGCAAGGCAAGTGGGCCCAAGGCAAATGCAACTTGGAGCAAAGGGGGATTCACATGAGTTGTGGCCCTAAAAGTTGCACTGTGCCAAATGCATCCCCCTTAAATTTATTTATGGCCCCATGTCATTGTCACTTATCTATATCCTGACATGACACATACCTTGCTTTCTCAAAATCTTATTGGTTGAGTGCCTAATTTAAGGTACTAATGATGCTACCATCGCTCTGTTGCTCCTATGCTTGCTTCTTAAAGCACCATGTGTTGAGACTGAAAGGGGTGCAGCATGGGGTTAGTTGTTGTTACCATAAGCAGCCGGGAAATGAACCGACGCTGCTCACAAGAAATTAATGAATATATTTGTTTATAAAATTTCGCGTATATCCCTCAAAACTCATTAAATTATTATGATAGTTTTCCTTCTAAAATTTATAATATCATATTTATCATTTCAAACTTAAAGAACTCACAAATTTATCAATTATTGTTGTTTTATTAAAATTTATTTTAAATCTACAATTTTTCCATTTTACCTTTAATTAAAAAGATAAAAATTATGCAGCATGTGTATAAGACCTAATTGGCCAGTTTGTGAGGACAAATGCGCATTTAGTCATTTCTTTATTTATGACATTTAAGTATACATTGGTTTGTGCATTACAAGTAGACAAATATCATTTGTCAGACCGATCAATTAAAAGATGGAACATATTTTACACATGCTATATAATTTTTTTATAATAAAGGATAACTGCAAACTTCATAAATTTAATATGAGTTTTAATAGAAAAGGACAATAAATTGGATAAATTTATGAGTTTTTGAAATTTAAAGGGATGAATATGATATTAGGAATTTTGGAAGGGAAAATATAGAATTTTGAGGTTTTAAGGGATATAAATGAAAATCCCCGTTTATTTATGTGATTAATGATAATTGTAACCAAAACCAGAACTGCAGTTTGGTCACAGTGGAATAGGTAGTCGGCAGCGGTTTTGATGAATAATAAGTATTAAAATAATGAAGCAACACTGTATTGGACTATTGGCCATTGGGAGAGGTGAATGGGACCAGTACGGAGGACACATCCAGGTGGGTACAAACAATTTTGTAATTGCTGCTGCCTGTTTGTTTGACATGTTTTAAATCCATTGGCTTGCATTGTGTGAATATAGAAGAAAACTCATTAAATTATTAAAATTAAATTTTACTACTGGTGCCTATGTAAGTAGATATATATTTCCTTTTGATACTTCAAGTTTTATTCCGAGATAAAATAAAAATTATTTCCAAAAATATTAAATATTAAATAAATATAGGGAATGGGGTGAAAGATGAATAAAAAAAATTCTACAAACCCTTGTTATTTATATTTCGATGAAAAACTTCTTTTGATTCCTAATTTTGAGTTAGGTTCTCCCGCCATACAACTTATTCTAATCATATTCTCTATTATAATTATTTTTCCTCCAGAATCATTTATTAAACATCATTATAAAATTATAAAATAGAGTAAAGAAGAAGTATTCTCTATTCCGAAAAAAAAAATGAATAATATCAAACAGGATCTTCAGCTTAAAAATTTGAGTAAAGCTAGCATGTGATATGCTCACTAAGATGGTTTGGTGAGCTGAACTCGAAAATATATTGAATTGGTTTCGAATGACAAATCCACACTGCTGAAATCGATCCCTTCATGAATGATGCATGTACGTGCAAAATTTTGAAATTATCGAATTCATTTCGTACAAATTAAGTCAAACGGTAAAAAAATGATGAAAAATAAATACATTAAAATAACTTATAAACCTTCATATTTTTTTACCGCTTGACTCGAAATTTCAAAAAAATTTATGTACATGCATCACTCGTAATGTAGATCGGTTTCAATAGTTTGGATTCGTCATTTGAAGTCAAACCAATAGATTTTGGAGTTATGCTCATCAAGCTCTCGGTGAGCATAGCACACGCTAGCTTTACTCTTAAAAATTTTATTTTGCTATTCGGGCAAGGTAATAAGGGTAAGAGTTTTAATTTATAAAGTAATTATGATGTTTTTAAGAGTTTCGGCCATGTTTGGTTGTGAAATAAGAGGTGAAGTAAACTTCTTACTCCACGCTTAAGCTTACTCCAAGCTTAAGGAGTCAAACGAGGAGTAAAATAGAAGTAGTAAGGTGGAGTAAGAGGTGAGTTAATCCGGAATAAGTTACTCCACCTCTTCAGGTGGATTAACTTACTCCACATTTGCTCCACCTGTAGGGCCACTATCATAGATATGGGTTCATTTCCCAACATCTTACTCCTTCATATAGATTAATTTAATCCATGACTTGAATTACCAAACAAGATGTAAAATATGAGAAGTAAAATGAAGTAAGCAATTTAATCTTCATTAACTTTACTCCATAACCAAACATGTCCTTTGTGATATTCATGTGTCTAATTAATTAAGAATCATGAGTCACTTTGAAAACTTCAACTGTCATCTCATGCTAAAAAAAAATAGTTTTACAATTGAATGCAATGGACCGGCCGGCTAGACTTCATTTTAATCTTCATTTCAACATTTATATCTTTGGACCATTTGACTTTATTAACTGGATCCAATCCTTGAATTGTATAAATTTGTTTCTTGTTGGACCTTTGAAATTCAATGAGCTACTATGTTGCTCATGAACTCTACATATATATTAGTAGTACTGCTCCAAGAGAAAAATACAACAGGCATGCAATATAGCTATCTTAGCTGAAACAGCAGAAAAGGGAAAAATTATCACATCAAAATAATTTTACTTTACATTTTTTTTCAGTTGTTTTAAGTGCAGTAAATATATCAATTGTCCAATTATGTGTGATGTTCCACTGGTAGTAAAGAAGAATGCAAGTATCTTCAGAGAATATTGCTTAAATTTTTTTACACATGTGGGGCATATATTTATTTGAAAATAGCATTTGTAAATTAACTAGGAGATGTGATGCAATTTACTAGGATAACTTCACCCTCTATTAAAGCCGTGAGGAATCTTGAGATATTTTTTCCAGATTTTAAACCAGTATTTTATATGTTTCTGTCAATTATTTTTTTTCAAAAATAAGTCGAATTTTACTAAAAGGAATGGTCCATATCATTAACATGTTTAGGGGTCACTAAAGATACATCTACGAAAATACATGGACTTACAGTCTCAAAAATTAAATTATCAAATACTTCGGTGGCTATCTGTGAAATTTACACTTTTGAACTCCATCTGTTAAAACCAGGACCTAACAATTTCAGACTGTAAAATATATTGTAGTGTATATCCCGTAGCAATTTCAAGGGACTGATTTCAAAAGCAAATCTCAATCTGGGCCCAAGCCCCTTCTTTATATTACACGACGAACGGAAGTAAACAGATCGATTTCCAGGGTCAAATTTCCCAGCAGAGGTACAAAAGTCATAAGTCTAGCTTTCTAAAAGGTTCCACTTTTTACTTCGCCAGATGCGACAATGAGTGAACGAAAACCCCAACAAGTGAACAGAAACTTAAAATTTGATTTATATATTGTTTAATTTTTTATAATTCATTCATAGGATACGAGCAGGTGGTTGAAATGGCGACAGACATCTGACATTTTATGTGACAGAAAAGTCTCACAAAAAGTTCAAAGTCAAGTTCTATATGACGGCGATCAAGCATGCGATATTGTATGGTGCTGGTGCAGAATATTAGACTACTAAAAGACAACACGTTCAGAAGATAAGTATAGCAAAGATGCGTATGTTACGGTGGATCAATGGTCATACAAGATGGGACCGAATCAGAAACAATGATATACGTGAGTCGTGACAGACTTGGGGTAGCACGAATTGAAGAGAAGCTCATCCAACATCACTTGAGATAGTTTGGGCATCTCCAACGGAGGCCTCCTGAGACACCAGTACGTACTGAAATTATAAACCGTATCGAAAGCACAAGGAGAGTCAGAGGTTGGCAAGATTGACATATGAGGAAGCAGTAAAAAAGAACTTGAAGGAATGGAACGTACAAGTTATATAGTGATTCACGTACCAAAACCATGATCTAGGAAATATTGTTTAGGAGTAGTGTTATAGGCTTTAGGTCATAGAGCTAGTGATTCAGGGTCAATGACGTAGGGCTTAGGACTTCGACTCCCATGATCTATAGTGTAAACATAATATAGTTTAGTATTATTATTATTACTACTACTACTATTATTATTTTATTACTATCTACTCTGATTTTGAGACTCCGATTGAGTTTCATTTCTAGTCTGTTCCAATTTGGTTTGGGACTACAGACTTTGTTGTTGTTTTTGTTATTGTTTAATTTTTTATGACTTAGAAATTGTATTCAAGGATAGGGGCTGTTTGTGTGAGTACCTCGTTTTTTGAATTTGAATCCGGTTCGTTCAATATATACTATACTAGCATGAACTTTTAAAGCCCCATGCATTACAGGCTTGAGCAGTTGAGCTGGATTGTCCTGGGTTTTAATTGGATGGTCCCGGATTGAAACTGAAACGGTACATTTACCTCATGTGATCCGGATTCCGGACTCACACCACGATATATATCCTAAGAATTATTGCAGATTTGACATTTTTGTACAGGCAGGTCAGAGACAGACTGACAATTATGGTAGAACAGTGGCAGCAAAATTGGACCACAACAAAGGGCCCAGTGACCCAGTCTGATAGTTCCAAGGGAATTCTTCTATTCATCGATATATCGTACTGTACCAAGATAAGGAGACCAGATGCATTCTCTCTCAGACGAAAATATCCTGAGATGATATAAAAATAGAGACGTAATATCTCTTTGCATACAAAGAGAAATGGGGGTATTTGCAGATACATCGCAGGTAATGCAATTACTGGAAATCATATTTTCATAAATTCGGGCAAGAAGGTAAAGGAATAGCAGCCACGAAATTTCCTGAGTTGATAACAAGATAATGAGTGAAATAGGTATAAGTAACAAAGTGTCCAGTCAGACCACTGCAAAGGAAATTTTCGTATTCGATTTGACGAGCAACTACATGTCCCTCCCAAATACAAATAAGCACACAATAATAACTCAGTAAAAAAATATACAATTTCTACTTTTTTGCAACAGTTGTACAATTATTAAAATTGAATTTAACCTTCCTCGCCAAACTCCTTTGTGAACCTCTCATGCACATCGAGGTCCTTTTTGCTGACAGTGGGCCGCTGCCGAGCCAGCACCTTCTCAAAGTCGTGCCTCGTAATTGGGGGAGGATTAATCTGGTACACAAACAAAAATTTACAGTACAAAGCAGACAGGCAACCAGGGTAAATCCCTTGTTGAATAGATATTAAACAATATTGAAATTAGACTAAAACTAGTCACTATTTATCTCAGGTTTAGATGGGTTATTGGATCTGGTTTATTTGGTTTTCGACCGAACTGACAAATTTTGGATTAAATGGTTGGGTTTCGGTTTAAATGGTTCAGTTCGCTTGAATTTTTTAATTACTTCAGTTTTTCATTTTGGTTCGGTTTAATCTCTCTTATTTCGGTTCAACCAAACAAACCGAATTTTGCTTGATATTTACTTGAATTACTTCAGTTTTTTATATTTGGTTCAGTTTAATCTCTCTTATTCCGGTTCAATTGATATATATCTTGATATTTATTTCTATAATTATTACATGTACTTGTGTATGTATTAAGTTTTGACCTTTTGAATTTTAATTTCTCTTATTTGGTTCGTTCAACCAAACAAACCAAAATTTACTTTGGTTTTTTTGGTTCGATTAGATTTTTGAAAACCGAATAAAATTTTGGTTTGACTGTTTTAATTTGGTTTTAACCAAAATTTACTTGTGTGTGCGTGTCAGTACCTGAGATCCAAGACCCTTGGAAGCAAGCTCTGTCATGGTAGTCTGAACAGCACCTGGTTGTTTGGGCCCACATGGCATCCACAAACCATCAGGGGTCTTGTGAAAAAACATGGCATCTTGAGTTTTGCGTACCGGCTGAAACAGCACATCCTTAACCTGATCATGCATACACAAGTATTAGCAATGACATTTATGTCCCTTCTTACCAAAAGATAAAATACTAAGGAAAAGAATGAGCCCTCCTGCAAATTATAACTTACATAGATATTTACTTCATTTGCAACTTAGTTGGGTTATTGCAGTCAGACAACAGTTATACAAATAAAAATTGGTTACCAAGTTTGCATGAATCAGTTATGAAGGGCTTAGGTTAAGTATATACTTAGAAGTCAAGGGCCATTTCATAATACTTTTCTTCACAAAAAAGTAAGAATGTAATAGCCCCTTTTTTTTCCTACCAGAAAGTAAGAACGTAAATAATGACAGATTAAAAAAAAAAAAAAATTAAGTTACTACTCACACAAACAGCAATATCTGAACCAGAAAATCCATCAGTCTTGCTTGCTAAGTATTCAAAATCACTTTCAACCAAGTTGTGAGGTGTATCTCCAAGATGCACCTGTCAATTCAGATTTGTACATTCTAGTAAATAAAAGGTTTGTAATAGTAGTAACTATATTATTATTCTTTCGTATCCAAATAAGCGTATAGGAGTACCACAAGCAATTTACAATATTTTGATAATCAATGGAGTCAGCAATTATCAGGTACAATGTAAAAATACCAGCACTCGACTTAGATAGTCCTTGGAGTGTTTTGTCGAAAGATATGTTCTAAGCTATAAATTAACCTTGACTTTATCCATATGAAAACCCTATTGTATTTAAGTTTGTAAAAAATGAAATGAACTACTGTTGTAGCATGAAAACAAACCTTGAACATATGCTGCCTAGCCTTTTGGTCGGGTAGAGGAATATAAATACGCTTATCAAAACGCCGCCTAACAGCCTGCCCATAAGAAATTAATAAATATTAATTAAATCTGAAGATGAAAAACAGAAAAACAAATAAAACAAAAAAATGTATAACACATAATTGACAATGAAAGCTCAACCTGATCAAGAGAATAAGGTGTATTTGTGGCGGCAAGAATTAGTACTTTATCATCATTGTGTCCTACTCCCTGTAAAGCAAATGCCAACACATGGCTAACTTAAAAGGAAATTAAAAATTAAAAATTAAAAATGTTATAATATTAGCAAGTAACCCCCCCTATTCCTCACATTTTCTAGTGAAGCCTTTCTTTGAGATACTTGCAGGAGTCGACCAACTAGGTCAATACTATGTACAAAGTATATGTCGTACAATTGACCATTTTGACCCAAAAACTGAACCACATTTGCCTTGTTGCAGATCCCAGAACTAGTGGAGAGACAAATAGCAATGAGACATTACATTTTTTTGTTTTGACTTGACATGATTTTAACACAATTGAGAATACTAACCAAAATACCCAGAAAACGTGAGACATTAACTGCAAATTATGAGAAATGTTGGATGTGATCTGCACTATATCTCTTATGAAACAGCAATTAGTTTTTTTTATAATAAGCCTCACAGAGTTTAAGGCATTAGATTATTGATTTATAAATCAAACTGATATGCAGTAGTGGACCTTGATAACAGCTCTGTTAACTAAGCTAATATTATAACCATGACTAAATAAAGTGTTCAAATTTAAATCATTCTAGAGGCTTCGCTCTCACCTGCATCTGTACAAGGAGTTCGGTCTTGATCCTTCTAGAGGCTTCGCTCTCATTGCCTTCGCCACGTGTGCCACACAGAGAATCAATTTCATCAATAAATATAATTGATGGACCATTTTCACGTGCCATTTCGAAAAGGTTTGCAACTAGCTTTTCACTTTCACCCATCCATTTTGAAACTAGATCTGACGAAGATATACTGCACAGCAAAAGATAGACAACATGATTAGCCAACAATTGAGAACTAAATAACAAATAATTCCCTTTCACTTATTTCTTTTTTTTTTTACTTTTTCCAATGCAAGTAACACCCGATACAACAATGGCATTTGCAACTAAAACCTAAAATCCCTTAGGCTCGTTTCAAATGACACCCAACCATCATAAAGAGAAGGATAGGTCAAAACAGGACTAAATTTAATTAGACATTTGAATGAAGAAATAACTCTCGCAAGGCAGTGGGCAGAATTGATCGGAAATACTATGCAAAAAATAAATCTTCTAATATCATAAGTATCATAATGAGCAAGTCATATTACGAAATCCAAAATATGATTTTAACCTGAAGAAAGTTGAATCTGCCTCGGTTGCAACTGCCTTGGCCAAATATGATTTACCTGTTCCTGGTGGGCCATAAAGCAAAAATGCTCTCCATGGCCTCCTTTTACCTACAAAATAAGTAAGTTTCAATTAACTATAATTGCCTAGTGCTGACACACTATGACATTCCAATATACCAAGTGTTTGTACAGTTACACAACTACAGTCAAAGAATGAAAACACTGAAGAACTTATTTCATCAGGACAAAAAAAAAGTAACTAAGGGAAGTTACAACTATAATTAGCTAACATCGATAAGATCATAAGAGTATGCATATACCTAGGTGAACCGATCAACCTAAGAAGGATTAATAAACCATAAGTTCTACCAACAAACTTTGCTCAATAATAAAGTGCTCGACTTTCCCCCAATTAACTGATAGAATAATGCTAGAACCCAAAAATTTCAACAGGGATATACCAGTGAAGAACTGAGGGAACTTGACTGGTAAGATAACCGCCTCCTGGAGCGCTTGCTTGGCGCTCTCCAACCCCGCCACATCATTCCACTTCACATTCGGCTTCTCTGTGATGATCGCCGAGTTCAATCCCGCTCTTAGTTTTGCCGACTCCGAATCGTCTCCTTCACCATCTTTCGGTTTGGATTTAGGCCTTGTGGCGGTCGCCGCATCGCCGTTCGCCGGAGACGGCCCGGATCCGCCCTCGTCAAGCACGGCGCGGATCTCCTCGGCACGGCGGAGGTACTCGGTAAACTTTTGCGTGATCGCCTCTCGGATTTTAGGGTTTTTCTCGTACTTTAGGTGCGTCTTGAAATACTCGAGCGCGTTCATGTACAAAGGGAAGGCCTTGATGTAGTTCCCCGCATTGTCTTCTTGCACCGCTTGTTTCACATACTCGATCGCCTGTTCCTTGAAGTTGCTATACATGACGGCGGCGAAGGCGGCAGTTTGATCGCATAAGAGGGGAGGAGAACGTCGATCGACGAAAGATTGGGGGAGGGAAGGAATCGATTCGAGAAACTTGTACCGATTTAGGTTGCGATTTGGGGAAAGTTAAGGGTTTGACGACGAGACAGAGAAGAGAGGGGGAAGAAGAGGTCGAGAAAGGAAAAGCGTGTTGATGATTTTTCTTTTCTTCGCGAGGAATCAGAGCAAATTTTTTCCATGCTTTCTTACAATCTGACCCTCTAAGTTCGTTGTATTTATGTATTTTAGCAATTTTTTATTAAAAATAGGAATCATGTCCATATTTGTATTTTGGTAAATTCTTATCACTTAATCAGAAAAGAGATGTTTTCTCTTCTTTAAATGTCCGTTTCTATTTTCTAATAATAAACAAAAGAGCTCTTTTGACAAATTATCTTTTTTTGGTTATATATTTTTTCTCTAATAATAAACAAAAGATATTGCTAATCTCTCATTTTTCTCCTCTTCTTCTATTTCGTTTTCATACATAGAACATCTTAAATTTTATTTTTCCACTAAGTTTCGCAAATAATCACATCACTAAATTCATTTGGATAAAATAAAAACAACAATATTCTCAATTTCATGCTTCAAGCTCGAAATTCGTCGTAATTAGATCAGTTTATATCAGAATCCTCGATATTCAAGTGGCGGAGCCACACTTAAGCAGGATACGGACAGTCGCTTACTCCGAGATTTTGAAAAAAATCGCTAGACCCATATATAGTTGAGTTGCATTTAAGGTTTGCCTACCGCTGAATAACCCTCGACCTTTAGTGAAATTAGTCGTGGCGTTGTAAATTTGGCAGACTTTTTCATCAATATGTCTTAGAAATAGAACAAAAGAGGAGGGAAGGTGGGTAGTGATCTTGTTATTTATTATATTTTTTAAAGAAATGAACCGAATTCTTTTACAAAAGAATAGGCCGGACTTTAATGTAAAACAGTAAATTATTCTCTAAGGTTTATATTTTTTAAAAATGGGCGGAAACTATGCTTCAAAGTAAAATTTTAGTATTTAAATCTTTACATTATTTATTTATTTTAACATAATTTTTAAAAAAGTTCCAAGTTTGTGATCCGATTCGGCCGATTCCTACGGATTCTCTCGATTTGAATTCATGATCAACTTACCAATTCAGTTTCCGATACAAATTAATAATAATATTTTAATAATAAATTAAACAATAATTAATATTTTTTTTGCTTGCTATGATAAAAATTCTAGCTACGCCCTTGTCAATATTGTATATTATATCTAATAAGTGAATAATTTCAATAACAAGTATAAACACTTAGGAATGCCACAATAGGAAGAGTTTGAAGATTAAATATTAAGACCTTCACAAGTCCGTATGTATGTATAAACAGTGGCGGAGCCACCCAGAGAAAATGGAGGTCAATTGACCCGAACTTATTTTTATAATTTCTATGTTTATATGTAATTTTCTATATAATTTAGGGTAAATTACTATGGATACTGTTAAATTTAATCTCAATTCGTAGCATAAAATTTTTATATGATTGACCTTCATTTACGTTTGTCGACCTCCATAGTTTGAAAGTCTGACTTACCCCTGTGTATGAACAACATGTGATAACGGGTGCAATGTTGTACTTTTATCTCATTTAATCTAAGAAGAAGTTGCATGCATTGATTGTAAATAATTTTTATGGCAAGTATTAAGACTGAAAAATTAAAGGCTCAATTTGCTATGTGCACAAACTATCAGGACTATAAAGCATTTTTTGTTTAAGCATAAATAATTTGTTGAATGGGTATTCGTAAAAACTTTTGTCCTGTGTACAAGTCTCTGTATAAATATTTGCTGGGCCGGACCCAGAGTGTTCCAGCTGTCCTCTGGATTTTGAGTTTTAGTGAAAATTTATCGGTTCCGACCGACTTTGCTTCCTCTGGAATTTTTTTTGCCCCCCTCTGGACGTTTAATTTGTAATTCGAGTTAAATTTAGGGTTAAAATTGAAATAAATTTGTTGAATTTTGATTGGTAATTAGAATTATAAGTCAGAGCATCAGAAATTACAAGTCAAAACATTGGAAAGTATAAGTTAAAGCATTGTTTTTTGTCGAGTACCCAATTGGTTAATGGATTTAAACCCGATTCGATATTTTTTTGCCCCCCTGACGAAAATCCTGGATCCGCCCCTGAATATTTGAATACTTCTTTTTCCGTTGGCGTTTGTTTGTGCTTCATTTTTTTTAAATGCTTCCGTGAAACTGTCAGAAAATTGCAGAATATACATAAATACACAAAAAAATGCATTATTTTTCCATGATACCGCTTCTTTGCTACTGATAAATCCAAAAAAATTTAGTTGACACCTCAAAAAAATCAAATTAAATGAATACCACCGCTGGAGCCTTATTTTCAATCCTACCACCCTCGCTAACTCAGTTCACACACCAAAATGACAGAAGTTCGCGCACCCAGTTCGCGCACCAGATGCGCGGACTGAGTTGGCGGACTTGGTATTTGATCAAAGTTAATTGATACAAACAACAAATCACAAGGCAAGCATAGTTATTATTTTATAATAAGATGATGGCTCCTTTCTCAAAAGGCGATATCGCAATGAATATTAGATTTAGGTGTATGAGTTCCAAGTTCCAAGACAGAAGTCATTAAAATATAAATATCGCAATGAATATTGGATAGTGTGATGTCACTCCACTAAAATATTACGGACAAATATCATTCCACCTGGGTGTGCCAACCCAGTCTGCGCACCTGCTTATTTGGTGCGCGAACTCAGTTAGCGTGGGTGGTAGGATTGAAAATAAGGCTCCAGCGGTGGTATTCATTTAATTTGATTTTTGGGGTGTCAACTAAAAAAATTTCGGCTGATAAATCTATTCACTAACCATGTCTATGTTTTCTTATGGTATTCATGAAATTGCCAAAAAGCACGGAAAACTGGGGAAAAACACTATGCAAAAAATGCATTATTTTCTCATAACAATAAGTATGTATATAGGTATTAGCAGTTGCTTCTTCTGGTGTACATTAGTACTTCTAATTCACTAGCTTGCTATACTTTGGAGGATCTCCATGAAATTGTCAAAAAGAATACATAAAAATGCAAATAAATACATTATTTCTCCTTTCAAAAAGCACTTATATTATATATGCTGGTAGTATTACTAGCTTCATCACTTGGTAATACTTCTAGTTCATTGGCCTTATTAATGCTCGGTTGAAATGATTTTTAGCTATTTATTTGACAAGTATTAATATTTTTCGTACCTACAGTTGTCATGGTTAAATCTTGGAGAACTTAATTAGGGAATTAACGTTGAGAAATTATTATTAGACCTTTTTTATGTACGAGACAATAACTAAGTTATTGGGTACGTTTGAATCGTGTGAGAATTAATGCAAGAATAAAATAATTGGGATTAGTAGATATAAGAATAGAGAGAAATTAGTAATTTTCGAATTAGTATGAAAAGATGAGGGTTCAAATGCACCATGATTTTGTGCTCCAATATGCTCCACATCCTTTATCTCCGTTTTCAATGTCCGAACAGTCAATCCGAACCGCTCAACATGATCTTCATAATAAAATATGCTTGGAGACCAAATTTTATATTTTTTAGAATTTTTTTACTATTTTTTTAGATAGGTACAAAAACACTGTTTTAAGGAGATTCTGGATCATATGAAAAAGTGATATTGTACCTATGTAAAAAAATAGTACAAAAATTCTAAAAAAATATAAAATTTGGTCTCCAAGAATATTTTATTATGAAGATCATGTTGAGCGGTTCGGATTGAATGTTACATACCTTTTCGATTCCTGTCGGTAGTGGAACGGCTAGCCTGATGCCCTCTTCGCCTACCTTGCATTTCATCCATGGTCATTACATAACGGGTGTGTTTTCTCCTCCCAACTCTAATCCAGGCCTTGCTAGGAAGAATTCTAGGTTCATTACAAGTAGGTCATTCTTCCATATTGCCAAAAGCAACAAACATCCCACTCCAAGTACTTTCAAGATAGTTCAGAGTATACCAGTCTACAACAAATTGGTCCTCGCTCAAGTTTCGTTCACGACAAACCGCTAAGATATGAGCGAAAGGAATAGATGTTAATTGGATACCTCTGCATGTACATTCCATTTTGTTGCCGGACCCGCATGTCACAATGTACTGGAACTCCCTATGAATGATGTCCATACTTCCAATGGCACCGGGGGTGACTGAAACGTACTCATTTGGGGATGAAACTTGGTACTGACCTTCGCCGTGCGTATAAGGGACCAAATGCATTTCTGCAGCTTTGGTCCACTGTTTTCTGATCTTTTGCAAAACCTAGTCAGAAAATAACTGATTTGCATCTCTTAAGTCCATTGCTCGCTTCTGCCGCTCAACAAACCATTTGTTGCACTTATAGAACGTATCATCCACTATGGCAGCCACGGGCATTCTACTGCTAACCCGGAAGACATTGTTGAGCGACTCGGAGCCGTTTGTTGTCATGATACCAAATCAGTATCCTCCATCACAGGTTTGGAAAATCTTCTCATAATTGGACGGCTCCATCACATTATTGGGACGTATTGTGCCCACCTTCTTTAAACATGCATTACACCTTGGATTTAGCTGCACAAAAACAAAGAGGTGTTACTTCATTTTCCTCATAGTCTTATAAAATAATTAAACAAAATGTTATAAATTAGACATACCACAGCAAACTCTTCGAACATCTATTTCAACCTTCTTGGCTTCTTCTCCCTGGCTCCTTGTCTGAACCTCCATCTGAACCACTTGTCCTTTCCATAATTCTGGACCAGGTTGTCAGCAACATGCTGTATACAAAACCTGTGCACAAAAAGGTCTGGAGACCATATGTATTCTACTGTCAGTGCACATTTGATCCCCTTGTGCTGGTCCGATATAACACAGACAAATTTATCAGCTCCAAGCACTTCATTCCTCAACCACTGCAAGAAAAAACCCCAATTCTCACTATCATCTTTCTGCACAACTGCAAATGCAATAGGCAACAATTGGTTCTCAGCATCATAGCCTCACTGGTCTCAAATACTGGAACGCTGCAATGCATGGACCAAAAGCCCAGGCTACGGCCCTGAATTGAATAGCATCTTCAATAAGCACTCTGTGTTTATCTCGTATCGGACAAGTCAGAAATTGGTATTTAGAGCCGGAATTCTTGTCGCAGATTCCCATAAACAGTGGTTTCAGCAAGCTGTATGAACCCTCCCAACTCTCAAATTGTCGGACTATTGCAAGCCCACGACCCCTCTACAGTTGATTGTATTTTGGGGTTACACTGCCATACCTAACCCTCACACAGTTTGTCACCCCTTGGATGCTCATACATGGGTCATCCTTAATGCTAGTCTCAATGATATCGACAATGATTGATGCCGTGAGACATTCATGGTTGGTCCTTGTATACTCAGACCTACAGGTGTGAGGCTTGTCTTGCCTCGTTATAACCCATGCATCTCCAAAACCCGTTGTTTTTCCCTTAAGTTCGTAATCACAACCCCGAGTCTTGCACACCACCTGATCCGATCCCTGACACTTTTCTTCATTCTAATCTCTTGATTCTTATTAATATGGTACTCTCTAATCTTCTTAATCAGCTATTATTTGCTTTGAAAAAATTGTTCTGGCGCCAGCTCACCTTTGTACTCAATTCGTCTTTCATAGTAAGCAACATTTGTTTCTTGAAAAGAATATATATCATTGAAGTCTGCGAACGGGTGTGTATCAGTCCGGCCACTAAGCGGCATATTCTCATATTCTCTTCGAATGGACACTGGACCATCTTCATCACAACCCTCCAGGTGATCAGAGTCCCAGTTTGCTTCCTCAAATTCATCCCCAGTTTGCAGAATTTCGTTAATATTTTCAAAATCTGACCCATTTTCATCGTCTAATGGTGCCGGTCTGGGGTGAGGTGATGATGGCGGTAATGGTAAAGGCGCTACATGCACAGGTCTAGGTGGAGATCTTGTATGGGGTCGTGATTGGGGTGCTGGTGGAGTGAAGTGACTGTATGTTTTTGGGTTTGGTACGAATAAATGAACCATAAGAGTGTATGGTTCTTGTTGTGTTGTATAATTTGGCGCAACTGAATTTTGGGCAGAACTTCCAACCCCTGACTCTATCGAAACTCTCTTGATGTAGATTTCTATGATAAAATTTCCAGTGGCCTTTAACCGCCCGTACAGGCCTCTCCATACAGCATCACTTAGTACTTTCACTATGGTATAAGTCGGGGGTGTTCCATCGTTCACTCGGGTTGCCAATTCTAAGTTCTACCTTTCTGAGTTATAACCGGTGCATTCGTAAATCATGGTTTTCAAGTCCCAAAGTGAGATATCATCAAGAACCATGAATGAATTAACTGGCTCTTTGGAGTAATAAACCCCATATGTATTAGTAAGAAACTTCCCACCACAGTGTAATGAAATCATGGCCATGGCCAACAAACTACATTTTGGTAAATGGTAAACAATTGTCAGGTTACTAATTTAAATGTATAGGTTACTGAAAAAAAATTAAAATAAAAAAAAAAATTATAAAAAATTAAATTAATTTAAATTAAATAAAATAAATAAATTTAAATATAAAAAAAATTACCTGAAAATCGCCTCCGGAATCACCTCAAATCACCTCAGAAATCGCATTCTCTTTCTCTCTTTCTTTTTTATGAGTTGAGTGAGTTGTGAGAGGGATGAGAGAGAAAGATAGGTATTTATAGGGTTTGTAATTCCATTGCTCGCTAAAAAAAAGAGTAAACCTGTCCCTTGTCTTGTAATTCCATTGCTCGCTGACGCCGCTGAACAAACCATCTGTTGCACGTGTAGAACGTATCCTCTACTATGGCACAAACAGGCAATCTACGACTCGTTCGGAAGACATTGTTGAGCGACTCGGAGCCGTTTGCTGTCATGATACCAAACCGGTATCCTCCGTCACAGGTTTGGAAAATTTTCTCATAATTGGACGGCTCCATCACATCATTAGGACGTACTTTGCCCACTTTCTTTAAATACACATTGCACTGCGGATTTACCTGCACAAAAACAAAGGGGTGTTATTTCATTTTCATAAAATTCTTATAAGATAATTAAACAAAATGTTATAAGTTAGACATGCATGAGCAAACTCTTCGAACATCTCTTTCAATCTTCTTGGCTTCTTCCTCTTTGCTCCTTCCCTGAACCTCCATCCGTACCATCTATCTCCTCCACAGTTCTTGACCAGGCTGCATACAATACCGGTGCACAAAAAGCTCGGGAGGCCACCCATATTCAGCTGTCAGTGCAGCTTTGATCCCCTTGTGCTGGTCCGATATGACACATACAAATCTACTACATCCGAGCACTTCATTCCTCAACCACTGCAAGAAAAAACCCCAATTCTCAGTATCCTCCTGCCGCACAATTGCAAATGCAATAGGCAACAATTGGTTCTCGGCATCGTAGCCGCAAGCTATCAAAAGCCTCCCCTCATATCGCCTAGACAAGAAGCAGGCATCGATGCTGATCACTGGTCTCAGGTACTGGAACGCCGCAATGCATGGACCAAACGCCCAGGCTACGGCTCTGAACTGGGCAACACCTGGCATGATTAGTTCTGTTTCCTTATTCCGTACCGGGCTGGTCAGAAATTGGTGAGTCGAGCCGGGATTGTTGTGGCAAATTGCAAGCAACAGTGGTCTCAGCAAGCTGTACAAAATCTCCCAACTCCCAAATTGTCGGGCTATTGCCAGCTCACGGCCCATCCACAGTCGATGTATTTAGGTGTCACATTGTTATACACAGACACAACAATGTCTGCCACCGTCTGTATGCTCATACATGGGTCCTTTTTATTGGCGTTCTCAATGACATCGGTAATGAGCGATGCCGTCAGACATTCGTGGTCGACCCTCGTACTCTCAGTCCTACATGTGTGAGGCCTGACTTGCTTAGTTATAACCCATGCGTCTCCACATCCCGTCGGCTTTGCCCTAAGCTCGTAACGGCAATTCTTGTCCTTGCACAGCAGAGTAACCCGATCCCTGTCACTTTTCCAAGATCTGAACTCCTGATTCTTTTTATATGGTGCTCTCTGATCTTCTTCATTAGGTCTTCTTTGCTTTTAAAATATTGGTTTGCAGCAAGCTCACCTTTGTACTCAATCTGTTGCCCATAATAACCAATATCTGCTTCTCTAAACTCAGAAACATCATTGAGGTCTGGGAACGGGTCCGTATTAGTCCGGCAACTAAGCGGTCCCCCCTCATCAGTATGCCTTTTAGCTGTTTGAACCGGCCCGTCTTCATCTCAACCTTCCATGTGATCTGAATCCCCCCACATGTCTCCCTCAAATTCATCCCCGCTCCCCAGATCGTCCTCCGATATTTCATTAATATCTTCAAAGTCCAGGCAGCTTGCATCGTCTACTGGTGCAGGTATGGGGTAAGGTGATACTGGAGGTAACGGTAAAGGAGTGGCATTTACGGATCTATGTGGGGTTGAAACTGAGTGTCTTCGTTGAGGTGCTGGTGGAGTGACGTAGTTGTAGGGTTCTGGGTCAGGTTGGTTGAGGAGTAAGGTGGAGTCACATCTGTTGGTTTCTGGTTGTGGGGTATAATGTGGTACCGCTGATCCAGAGCCCGAACTTCCAACCCCGGGCTCTACCGGAACTCTTCTAGCAAATATTTCTATTAGAAAATTCCTTGAGGACCTCAAATAACCAAACATGCCTCTCCACGTACTCTCATCTACCAGTTTCGCAACCATAAATTTTCCGCTGGAGGGATGGCAATATCGGGTTGCCAATTCTAGGTCACACCTTTCTGGGTTATAACCGGTGTGTGTGTAAACTATGGATTTCAGGTCTAAAAGTGAGATGTCATCTGGAATCATTACTGAATAAGCTGCATCTTTGTTGTAATACGCCCCTTGTGCACTATTAAGCATCTTCCCACCATAGTGTAATGAAATAAAGGCCATGGTAAACAAACTACATTTTAGAAAATGGTAAACATTGTCAGGTTACTAAATGGTAAACATTTGTCAGGTAACTAAATAGTAAACAATTGACAGATTACTAAATGGTAAACAATTGACACATTTGTATAGGGTATATGGTATAGGGTATTGGGTATTGGGTTTAGGATTTAGGGTTTAGGGTATTGGGTATTGGGTATTGGGTATTGGGTATTGGGTTTAGGGTTTAGGGTTTAGGGTTATAGGGTTATAGGGTTTAGGGTTTAGGGTTTAGGGTTATAGGGTTTAGGGTTTAGGGTTTAGGGTTATAGGGTTAGGGTTTAGGGTTTAGGGTTTAGGGTTTAGGGTTATAGGGTTATAGGGTTTAGGGTTTAGGGTTTAGGGTTTAGGGTTATAGGGTTATAGGGTTATAGGGTTATAGGGTTTAGGGTTATAGGGTTTAGGTTTTAGGGTTATAGGGTTAGGGTTATAGGGTTTAGGGTTATAGGGTTAGGGTTATAGGGTTTAGGGTTATAGGGTTTAGGATTTTTTTAATTAAATTTAAATTTTTTAATAATATAATTAATTATTCTATAAAATAAAAAATAAAAATAAAAATTTACCTGAACCGCGCTGCTGCTGCCTCGGGCTGTGTGCCCTTTGGATGAAGGGAGGGGGTGCCCTTTTATGGAGGTTTTGCAGGTTTTAAAAAAAAAAAAAAAAGAGTAAACCGGCCAGAAAATGGCCGGTTTAGGGGGGGAGTAAACCGGCCATTTTCTGGCCGGTTTGGGTATTTTTAGCGAAACTTTTGAACTCCGGGTATAATTAATAATTTGTATTAAACTTTGGATATTAATAAAAATGTCGGGTTCCCACGTGATCGCACCTCTTCCCTTCTTTTCTGAAATAGAGCTCTCCATTGTCTTTTCTTCTCCTCTTTGTTTTTAGTTAAAAATTATAAACTTTGATTTTGATTTGTTATTTTCATAAATTTAAATTTTAAACTTATATAAACTAACTTAAAAATGGTAAACTTAATTAAATTATTCATTTATTTTCATATTTAAATTTTATTAATTAGTATTTGTATTTTAAAGTAGATATAACTCAATTATTTGATAATTATTCGTTTTGTATCCGTATTCGATTTCGTATTCGTAGATTATCCGCTTCGTATCCGTATCCGTTTAAGGTGGATTTGGTTTTACATTTTGACATTTGTTTACTATCCGTATCCGTATTTGTATCCGCTCTTTGAAATATGGATATGGATATGATTTTACCACTATCCGCTCCGTTTTCACTCCAATCATAGCGGCACGCAGAGTTTCTCTCCGAGGCCTATTACAAGATCTAATGTCTGATCTGAATCGTTCGATCCGCATTGAGATCATGTGTCAAGTTTAGTACCTTATAATTTTAAGTATACGCATGAGCACAAAGGGATTTTATTAAACTATATAGAAAATCACACACAAACACTTTATAATTTCAATTATATAAAATTTTCACGTGAGTTTGAGAATCAATTTTATAGTATCATAGTATTTTACTAAACTATATAGAAAATTATATATAAACATATAAATTTTGATAATAAATGGAGATCATTTTTTCTTACTAAATCCGTCCATGTTATCAATGATTAGCAACATAAGGTATTTTATACAAGGGACAAAAAATTGTTAGTTTATGTTTTATTATTGAATTGTATTTTAATTGATTAAATCAATAGATGAGGATATTAATTATAAAATGAGTGAGGCTACGCTACTACGTGTAGTACACCCTCTGGGGCGCTTCAATATAGGAGACGTCGGATCTGCGTTAAGATTCGTGCCATCATCTGGCGCTGGATGAGGTTTAACGGAGAGCTTCCGTTAAAATTTTAAATGAAAGGAGCTCATTCCAATCCACTGTCCCAATTTCTTCCGCCCCCCTCCCTTTTTCTCCAAAACTCTAGGAATTCGACCTCTACTAACCCCTAGCGAATTCGACAGTGAACGGGTATGGAGCTCGCTTCATCGCCGACGCTCTCTCTCTAGTGCTGACAGAAAAGGGGTTTGTCTTTCACTCTCTCGTCGACTCTCCGTCTCTACTTTATTAAGGCAGGTATTATGCGCTGTTGCATTTTTCTAATGAAATTTGATTCAATTTGATTGAACTTTCCAAGTAATGTTATCAAAATAAGGTGCTTATTAACCTTTGGTGTCTCAAAAAGAACCTTTGACCTCCTTTTGCTAGTCGGTGAATTTGATACAAAATAGCTAACTTTTTAGGATTTATGTATACATTTAAGAGATGAACACAAGCAGCGAGATGTCACTTTGAGCTGCTCCAAGTAGTGTGCCATCTTTAATTAGCTCAGCTCCCTCATTGGAATCGCCTATAAATGACAGCCATGGTCCCATAAAGCTCTGGGTAATGATTTTTTTCATGTTGTATTTTATTTGGTGATACACTTATATTTCATATCAAACAGATTAGGGCTGCTAATGAGCCGAGCCGGCTCACGAATCCATGAGTTGAACAGCTCAATAATTAATATCGAGTCGGGTCCTGAACTGAAAAAGCTCGGACTCGACTCGACTCAAAATTCTACATATCAACCGAGCCGAATCCGGGCCAAGCCGGGCCGGCTCATGAGCCCATCGAATCGAGTTCTCTCGCATCTCAGCTCGCGATCTCTCGCCTCTCACCTCTCACCTCGCGATCTCTCACTCTTCGCTGGCGCTCTCGTTGGCGCTCGCGCTCTCACTCTGTTCTGATCTGTACCCTAAACCCTAAACCTGGAGCTCTCGGTGGCTCTCTTATCTCTCATCTTGTTGGCTCCGTTGCTCTCAGGTGCTCTCTCTCTTTGAGTTATTTCAAATTTGGAGACTGATTCTCCTCTGAAAATTTGTGGGTTTTATCGATACTGATTCAGATACTGTTTTTATTTTGTGGGTTTTCGATACTGATTCAGAAAATCAAAGGGATTAAGGGAATCAGCAAATCGCGTCTCCTTCTGTTATTGAGGTATGTTTCGCGTCTCTTTCTTGTATTAGGGAACCTATCTCTTCAACATTTCTATTATCATCTGAGGGCTGGATAAAATCAAGTGCCACCCAATAAGACACCAACTTAGTCCAAAACAATGTACCTTTCGGGAAAACGCCACATAATAAGAAACATTGTTGTAATTGCACATCGAAGCGGTGGAAGCTCCATAGCAAAATCTCTATAGTGTCACTCAAGTTGTCATTTTCTAGAGTAGCTTGCCAGAATGTGATTTCTGGGCATTTCCGCAACTGGTTACCAACAACCTTAGACGGTGTTCGCTCCCAGATGAGAGGTACAGAGTTTCACCACAGCCTAAGCTGTGGAGTTTAAACCCTATTCGATCTCTTGGATGAAGGTTGCAAGTGCACAACCCTGTCTTTGTAGTTAGAATGGGTGTCGATCCTCAGGGACGAACTATTTTCTGAATTTTAACTAATCCTAATTAGGTACTAGAAGTTGAATGATTGGGGTTTTGTTTAACTATTCCTAAATCATATGAGCAAATCAAATGCAATCAAAGAATGAATGAACAAGTATTTATGTATTAACAATTGTATTAACTATGTATAAACAGGTAAATGAATCAACTAAAAGTGTGTATTTTGTACTGTGGTATAAAAGGGTGTTTCAAGAGTTTCAGATTTCATCTTCAACTTTGCTGCTCAGACCTGCCACGCGACCCGCATGCTTTCGTATGCGACCTTTGTGACGCGACCTGCATGCTTTCGCATGCGACCCGCTTGGCCTTAAGCGCTCCGAACCTGGCACGCGACCCGCGTGCTAAGTCACGCGACCCGCATGGTCCCTTGAGCTGAGTCTGCACATGTCAGAAACTTGCTATTTAAGTCGTGTAAGGTTAGATTGACCGTACCTAGTGTCACTGAACCTCAACTTTCGTATGTTGGCTTAGCAGACCTGGTTTGGAATTGCAATTTCACCTTCTCAGGTTTAATCAAGCTGTTTGATCTAAACCTAAGTTCTCAATTCTGTTTACTAAAGGTATCCACAAGCTGAGCAAGAGCAAGTGGAAACTTTCACCTTTCGGCTACTCGTTGACCTCACCTTTCGGTTCTCAGACCTACCTCAAGTACTTAACCTAATTGCAAGAAGCATCAAGCCTTTGGTACAAGAAGAAATGCCTAAGGCATTCAACAGTAAGCAATCAAGAATCAAACAAATCAGATCAAGCAATCCCAGATAATACAAGAATCAAAGAAACACGAAATAACAATAAGAATCAATCCATATGCATCATCAAACAAAGTATCAGACTACAAATCCAAACCCTCGAAACTACAGTATCTACTCAGACATCAAATAAATCAAAACAAGAGAGAGAGAAAGAAAGCAAATCATAGTGAGAGAAGAGGTAGAGAAGAGGATTGAAGCTTCAGGTTGAGTCTTCTTCTCCAGATCGCCTCCTCTTCAGCTCCAGATCGTCTATCTCCTCTTCAAACTCCGATCTCTCTTGTCTCTGGTGAAAATCACGGAATGATCGGATCCCCTTTCTGTTGCCAGGCCTTCTGTTTAAATAGCTTCCTTCATGGGCCTCAATTGGGCCTGGCTCAGTTAGCTCGACGCGACCCGCATGAGTTTCCATGCGACCCGCGTCAAGTGGCAAGGATGCGAGCTGTGAGGGTCGCGTCTGAGGTCGCGTCTGGGCTGCGATGTGACCCGCATCAGGTGGGACGCGGGTCGCGTGGGGGAAGTCAGAACTCTGCCTTTTTGCCTGTTTTTCGCCTATTTCCTGCAATTCAACCACAAACTGCAGCAGTACCATATTCTATTGATTTTCAATATAAACTATGCAATTTAGTGGTCAAAATCATAAGATCTGGTCTGGAAATAAGACGAAATAATAGATGAAATATAGACATATCAGACGGCAAAGGCAATTTACTTATTTTTTTGGCAATCTGGTCCAATATATCACTCAAATCATTCTTTAATTGTGGATTGTTGATTTGCAAACCATCAATTGATTCAATTGAATGATATCTCAAAAGTGATATGTGTTTGACCCTGAAAAGTCAGGACTTAGAAAAATAAAAATAAAAATATATATAAAAATAAAAATATATGTATGATAAAAAAAATGGAAGAAATGGAGAGGATTGAATATACTAAAATCATAAGAGTTTAAAAAAAAATGCACACGGTTTTGATTGAATTAAAATAATCGGTTCAATCAATTGGTTGAATTAATATACTCATAGCTGTGCCAAATAAAAAATGATGAATCAAAGTCATTGGGCCAAAGTTAAATAGACTAATTGGGCCGAAAGCAAATTAGCTTTGAAGCCGAATAGAATCTGCACATCCGGCGCAAATTGTGATCCCTTCGTTTTGCCTAAACCCGGAGCATGAAAAGACCGTACAGTCCCTCAAGCTGTCAGTGAAGCGGTGTACTGTAAACCGAGTCTGTCCAAGTCCCGTGACTAAGAATTAGAATCCAAACGGCGGTTGCTGACCCCTTCGCTGTGTATAGACCCGGCGTACTATAGACCAATATAGAGCTCATGTGTGGTATATGGTGAAACAGGTGCACTCAAACCTGAGATATAAGGAGTTAAAATAGCCTGATGAACAGGCTGACATGCTTCTCCCTTGCCGCAAGGCATGAGCCTCAATCCATAGCAAGGCCTTCAAACCAAAATCAGGGCCTTCCAATTTAGAAGCTACTAGTGGCTCATATTAACTCGGCCTTGGATTGATGAGCTGGCCTCGCCCCACTGGCCACAAGGCAACAAAAGGAATGCTTAAATAATAAGCAAACTCTCACAGACCATTGATCGAACATCTGATGGTCATGATGAAAAAGCAGTATAGAGGCAGCAAGCCGAAACCCTAATTCTGCCTTATATAAGGCACCCCAAATGCAAAAGAAAATATACTTCTTCTTCTCCAGAAAGCCCTGTGATAAAAACAAGTTAGAAAACTCCATATAAAGTTAGGTTAGAGCTCAAAAGCTTGAAACTTTCTTAAGCAAACTTAATAGGTAATCAATACCTATATGATGTAAGGCTCTTGATGAGCAATGATATGTATATATTTCATTTTAGTCGAAATAAAGAAGTTTTGATGAATTTCCTCTCTTTTCTTTACTGTCTTGAGCATTGATCTTCTCTTTTTATTTTCTTTTCATTTTAAAAGTTAAAACATTCAAAATGAATAATGTGAAGGCTATATAGTTTCTAGTTCATCATAGGATGAATAAAACGAAATATGTAGCTTGATGATCAAATAAAATGTTTTATTCCCCTTTTCTTGCCTCTTTTAATGATTTTCATGAAAATAATGACAAAAGTATTAAAAATATCATTTCTTCCTTTCTTTTCTTCTCTGCCTCCTTTCTCCTCTTTCCCTCTTTCCTTTCTTTTTCTTTTGCAAAGAAGAAGGACAAAAACACACAATTACACAAAAATATATAAAAATGATATATATAAAAAGTGACATTTTATATTATAAGAAATATAAAAGAAGAAGATATTGGAAGTTGATGTTTAACTACATCCTTTTAAATATCCAATTCTTATGTAGTTCTTCTAATATAAAATCAACTAAAAAGTGCAAAACAAATAAAAAGGAATTTAAAACAAAATTAAATAGTATATTAGGGATTGATGTTTAACTACATCTCCCTATTTATGCTATTTTTGGACTTTTTGAAGGACTTCAATGCATAAAAGAGAAATAAAACGAATGATATATGGAAGATTGATGTTTCACTGCATCTCTTTCTATATTATGAGTTTTATTAATCTTCAAAGGGCCTAGATGCATAATTGTTGAAGGAGAGAGCAAATGAAAAGAGGGAGAATTCCAATCCCTATGATATGATGCTCAAGGACCTTCATATGATTATGCAAATGACCTTGGACCTATATGCAAATTCGAAATGGTGTTGGTAAGTGACATATTGTGATACCAATGCCTCTTTTGATTTTTGATGATCAAGCCTTGATGCAATGACTTATATATAGTCTAATTAAGCTAAATACCATATGGTACCAGGGTACAGTACCAACCATGTCCAATTAACAAGGTACTGGTACAGTACCAATGCCCAAATCACTCCCAATGACCTGCTGGTACAGATCAGCCAGTGCAGGCTGGTCTGAAAATCAAATCAAAAATCCCTTTGAACAGTTAGATAGAAGACAGAAAGATAATCATTTTAGACTCAAACTTTGCATTTTTATGAGTTTTCTGCTATTTTCTATCAATTTTCAAAGTTGGGTTTAAAAAAAAAATAAAAAAAAACAGCAGCTGCATATATACATATATACCCCCCTTGCTGGTAAACTGGACCATAAAATTGATTCAGGGATCAAAATGAAAACTGGACTTCACCATCAGACAGAGGACTTCAAAACACACAAAATAGACACAAACTTTACATTTTTCTGATTTTATTCCGATTTTATATGAATTTTCAAAGTTCAGTTTTAAAAACAGAAAAATCAGCAAAGACACCTTCTGATAAAATGAACAGTACAGATCGGCTAAAAATTCAAATCAAAGAACAAACATCATGATTAAATAAAAGACTTCAAAATACATAAAATAGACATAAATTTCGTATTTTTATGATTTTATTTCAATTTAATATGAATTTTTGAAGTTCAGACCTAAATACAAGCAAAATCAGCTAAATAAATTGATAAAATACCCCTCATATCCAGCTGCACGGATTTTAAAGCAATATGACCCCTTTGATTCCGGCGCCAAAACAAAGCTTAAAAGGAAACACCAATCTTGATATCTGAAGCACACATCTCGAAGCCCGATACAAATCTCAAAGCCCAGATAATCAATAAAAATCATTAAATCAAAATCTTTTGCAAATAAGCCCCTCTGACAAATTGTAATCACAACGGAGACCCCCAGAATTTGCAAATAGATCCCTGACAGCCTAAAACATTGTCAAACAAGCCCTTGAAGGCCCAACTTTCATACAAAACCCCATCAAAACTCCAAATCACAAAGCCCAGTCCTCCAGAATTTATAAAGAAGCCCTTGAAAGATTAAAACTCTTACAAATAAGTCCTTTTTTGCCATAACTTCTTCATTTCAATTCCAATTGGACTCAAACCACCTCCAAATGAACCCAAATTAGATTCTCTACATTCTTAAACCAAAATTAAACATGTTTAAATATCAGCCAAAATATAAAATGACCAAAATACCCTTTCTTTAAAAATTAAATGATTTTATCTTTTAATAGAATGTAAATAATTAATAAAATAAATAAATGTCATAAATCAAATATAAAATAGTGTATATACACTTCTCAAATACTCCAATTCATATTTCAAAATATAATAAACATTATTTTTAATATGAAATCACATACATACACACATATCCAAGCATACAAAATCAACCAAATCAAAACCAAATCCAATACGTGAGTCCCCTTTCAGCCCCATTATTCAATTCACAAAAAAGTAGGCACAAATCCCGGAATGAACGAGGTGTTCAGCATGGCTTGGAAGGGTCATCTGATGTAATTAACAGTGGGGGCTTGCGCCCGCTGGGAGTTAAACGTCATCACAATCATTAAACTCCCTCGATAGGCTGATCATGAAGAATAGGTCTATCGAGGGTGAACCAGAAGGAACTGTAGAAAGAAATAAATGTTTCAAGTTCGATGTTCTCTCCATGTCTTGAAAACCGAGAGCATTGAACCCTGAAACATTTCACACATATGCACACACCTTCCACTGCTGTGCAACTTTCTGCGCCCTACAATATGAAGTCATCAAGTGCCAGATCACTCAGCTCAGTAAGTTTACCAGGTTGTAATGCATTAGGAAATGACCATGCTGAGCGACTAGTTACCACAATTTTACATTTTGCTCCTCGGATAGCAAATGGTTTTAAGAGGTCGTCCCATTGGATTTCTCCTGCTTCTCTATCATACCAAACATCATCTAGTACGACCATAATATTGTCAGATTCAGGTAATGTTTCTAGGAGCTTGTTTTGTAGAACACTTAAATTCTGTAAATCAGGGCATTTCTCTTTTGAGACACACTCAATCATCTCCTTTTCGAGACACACTTAAAACCTTTTTAACCACCTGACCAGTGAAATTTACAAGAGGTTTGATAATAGGTTTAGAGGATAAATGCACCGGCAGCTACTGATTCTGCTATTGGCATGGTTGCTTGATTAAGCAAGTGATCTTTTTTTTTTTTTCAAAAATTGGAGTTTGGAGAGTTGAGATAGATAGAGAGAATGGAATTAGTTGAGTGCCAACTAATTCGCTCGGTTCAATTTTTTCTGGTACAATTGCCCTTATTTCTGGTACAATTATTTCAAACAGGTACAAATCATTATAGTGAAATTGTGCCCTTCAGCAAAATGAGAAGCTTCGGCAAGAGCTGGTACAAATCATTATAGTGAAATTAACTAGTAGTTTACGTACAGTTAGTTTCTCTGGCAATTAATCATTTCTTGTATAAACAAAAATCAGGCACTTCTGAAAAAAGCGAGAAACAGCAGCAGCAGTGGGTTCTCTCTCAAGTTTCTTCTTATTGTGGGTCTCCTTGGTGCCTTAGTTGGATACATCCTGAAGAGAACATAGAAAGAGATCAGGTGGAAACTTCGATTTATCATGTAGTACTTTAGTCTTGATTTAATGCTATTGTTTTCCAGTGTAACTAATTCATCTCTTTTTATTGTGCTCCAGTGTAATCACACAAGTCCTTTGCAGCTACAGTACACTACCACTTTATGCTATTGTTTCTCATGTAAGTCTAATCAATTGCTTCTTCCTTTAATCAACAAGTAATTCATTAATTTCCATACCAATCTGCTTCAAATTGCCTACTGCCATTTGATTTCCCTTTTATTTGACCACTTTTAAAATTTGAACTTGGAAGCAAGTGTTTTAAGTGTTAACTGTCAACTCAAATTCTGTAATTCCATTTGTTTTAAAATTCTGTATACCAGCTGAAAAGCATAATAGTTGCTGTCAGACTTGAATCGGTTGTTTGAACCACATTGGAAATTGACAGTTTGCTTTTTTGTTAGCTTCTAGTTTCAAGTTTTTGATATTTTGTTACTTTTGTGGGCTTATTTGCAAAAGTATAATAGTTGCTGTCAGACTTGTTTTGTTTGGGTTATAACTCAGGTTTCATTTTGCATATTTAGCTATTAGAAAGGGTTTACATTAGTGAAGGATGCTATTGATATATGTGTTGTGTAATGCTGACATATGGTCACTTGTGAGACTAGTGTGCTCATCCTTGTTTTTTGTCATAGGCTGTTGTAAAGTCACCGAAATGTATATATGTTCTCATCCTTGTTTTTTGTCCCTTAGTTCTTCAATTGATGGATTGATGAAAAATTTCAATTGATGGATTGATGTTATTTTTTTTTGTACAGTTAATGTCTCAAACTCACTCCCAAACGAACCCCGAGGTCGGAGATTCTCAAAGCGAATCGATCCAACTAACCCGAAGTCAATCAAAAAAGAGAAAAGCACTTGTGTGGAAGCATTTTGATGAAGTTGGAGAAAAGGCCGTGTGCAAGCATTGTCTGAAGGAGTTTACTACTGGTCCTAACATAGGGACTACCCACTTGAATCGCCATATCGAAAAAAGATGCAAAGAAATCGATGAAGAAGAAAGGGTTTTGTTCACATCGGGCCAAAAAGATGATCTCCTTCAATCAGCTAAATTTAATCCCGAGTTGACCCGTGATCTCATGACGATGCTTTTCATAGATGCTGAAATACCGTTTTCAGTCATTGAAAGTCGGTTTTGGGAACCGGCAATGAGATCACTGAGACCCGAGTACAGAGCAGTTGGACGTCAGACTTTAAGGAATGATTGTGTAAGGGTATTTAAGGCTGGAAGTGGGGTATTGATGAAGGAGTTTGAAGCATTGGATTCGCATGTGTCTTTTACAAGTGATATTTGGACTTCAAGTGTCAGTTTGGGATATTTGTGCGTAACAGCACATTACATCGATAAGAGCTTCAACTTTCACAAAAAGATTATTTCTTTCAGTCAAATACCCTATCCACATTCGGGTCCAGGAATTGCAAGTGCAATTAAGAAAGCTATATTTGATTGGAAGTTGGATCAGAAGGTGTTCACAATCACTCTTGACAATTGTTCAGCGAACATTAATGCAATATCATTTTTGGAGAACATACTTTGGGACAAGCCTGTTTTTGAGGGTGAAAACATGCACATGAGATGTGGGGCCCACATCTTAAATATTATGGTGCAGGATGGTATGGAGATTCTTCGGCTGGCTTTGGCAAGAATTAGAGAGATGATGCGGTATATAACATCTAGTGGCCAGCGACTCCAAACCTTCAACGAGATTTTAGATACAATGCACTTGCCATCTAAAAGAGGGTTGATTTTAGATTGTACTACTCGATGGAATTCGACCTATGAGATGATTAAGGAAGCTTTGAAGTACAAGGATGCCTTGCTAAGGTATGGAGATGGCACTCCGATGAGTGTTCCTAGTTTGGAGGAGTGGAATGAGGCGGTCGAGATGGAAAAGTTTTTGCGAGTATTTCTTGATGCAACAAAGGCTTTTTCAACCTTTAGGCGACCTTCTTCACATGCGTATCTGAAGGAGGTGTGGACTATTCGTAGCACTTTGTTGGAAGATTATACCAATCCCACTTTGCGAAACTTATCAAAGGAGATGCAAAAGAAATTCGACAAATATTGGGAAAAGCCGAATAGGATACTAACATTAGCTTGTGTTTTTGATCCTCGACACAAGTTAGAATGGGTGGAGTTCTGTTTTGGTATTGCATGACTATGAATTTGATACTAATTTCAACGATGAGCAGTTATCATGCTAAACACACTCCTATTGATACTCTGAGTGGAACCAAAAAGTTTGGTGCATGCATTTGATAAATCAATGAGATTGAGAAGTAATTTTGTGCAAAATTTTAAAACTAAATCAAATTTAACAAGATAAATGCAACAACGCACAATACCTGCTCTAAATAATTAGAGATGGAGCGTCGATCAGAAAACGAAAGAGAAACCCCTTCTCTGTCAGAAATAGACAAAAAACGTCGGCGGTAGAGCGAGATCCATACCCCTCCGCTGTCGGATTCGCTAGGGCTTAGTAGATGTCGGATTCGCTAGAGCTTAGAGAGAGGGAAAGGGGCAGAAAAGAGGAGGACGAGCTGGGGATTCTCTGAGTTCGAAAGGAAAAAGAATAGAGAGTTGAAACTTACGGCTCGTTTAAAATTTTAACGGAAGCTCTCCGTTAAACCTCATCCGACGTCTCCTGTATTGAAGCGCCCTAGATGGTGTACTACGCGTAGTACCGTAGCCTCACTCTATAAAATAATTGATTTTAGATAAGAATAATTATATTTAAATTTGAATGAAAAAATATTTAAGTTATGCATTTATGATGGTTATGTAAATATTTCTCAAGAAAAAAAAAGAGAGACAGACGCACTTGTCCCTCTTTGAAGACCAGATTCTCGCAAGTAATTCAAATTTTGTGTTTAGATTTTGACCGTCCGATCATAACTTGGTGAATTTGGTCCGAGGTTAAATGAGCTCCGAAAGATCTGACGGTCCGGATCTAAACTCAAATTTTGAGTTTGTGATATGATTTTTTTTTTTTTAGGGAAAAGCCCGCAGGCGTCTGTGATATGAATTGCCTCTGTAAACGGAAGAATTCGGATCCAGTGAAGTAACCCAATATTTGAGTTTTGGATCGAGACCGTCCAATTCGAATCCGCAAAAATTCATTTTCAAAGTGAGCGCACACATTCCGACGACGAATTTAAATTCCGAGACAATTCCGAACGACGAATTCGAATCGGACAATCTCGATCCAAAACCCAAAGATTGGGTTAGTTGGGTTAGTTTAGGGGATCCGGACCCATCACTGCAAAATCGGCTATTCGCCTCCAGTGCTCCTCCAGTATCTATAACGAACAGCATCATCCATTCTGCGCTCATCCCAGAAGCCAACAATGGCGTTTAGACGGAAACTACCCGCTCGCTTCTCTCCTCTCCCTCGCTCTCAGTCTCCCTCTCCCAATCCAACTTCTCCCCACAAAACCCCAACCCGGGCAAAAAGCCCCAATCCTAACGCCACTACCCTCAAATCCCCTCTTTCTACTTCATCTCTCGCCACCTTAATCCATACCTCAATCCGAAACCGCCAAATTGCCCAAGCTCAGTCTTTTGTTCTTCGTATGATTCGCCGTAGTGGTGCCTCAAGGTCAGAAATTGTTAGTTCTTTGATCTCTAATGGTAATGATTTGACCACTGGTTATGCGTTCGACCTCCTGATCCGCACCTACGTTCAAGCAAGGAAGATTCGGGAAGCAACTGAGGTGTTCCGGTTGCTAAAATTGAAGAACATGAGGGTTTCGATTAATGCATGCAATAGTCTTCTTTCTGGATTGGTAAGGCTTGGGTGGTTTGGATTGGTTAGAGAGGTTTATAGAGGGATTGTTGAATTGGGGGTAAATTTGAATGTTTATAGTTTAAATATAATGGTCAATGCATTTTGCAGGGAGGGGAAATTGCATGAAGTGAATGGTTTTTTGGTAGACATGGAGATAAAAGGTATTTTACCAGATAATGTCACATATAATACTTTAGTGGATGCGTATTGTCGCAATCTTGAAATGGAAAAAGGACTAGAGTTGTTGGATTTAATGAGACAAAAGGGCATGAGACCTGATTTGGGTGCCTATAATTCGATTTTGAATGGATTTTGTAGAACCAAGGAAATTGATAGAGCTGAAAAACTGTTCGAGGAAATGCTCGAGCTGAGATTGGCGCCGAGCACGTCAACATTTAACATTCTGATGAGTCTTTATTGTAGTAGTGGAGACTCTGACAAGGCGATAAAAGTGTTTCAAGAAATCTTTCGATACGGTCTTGTACCTGATATGGTTACCTTCAGTAATTTAATAAATTTCTTTGCCCACAATGGTGACATGAAACAAGCATTGGTCTACTTTAAGGAAATGAAAAGATTTAGATTAGTGCCAGATGTTATTATTTATACCATGATTATCCGCGGCTTATGTAAAGTTGGTGCGGTTAACAAAGCAATTGAAATGCGTGAAGAGATGGTGATGTGTGGCATTCCACCGGATATAGTCACGTATAACACAATTTTGAATGGACTGTGCAAAAGAAGGATGCTAACCGATGCACGCCAGCTGTTTGATGAAATGATTGAGAGAGATATTTCACCAGATTTTTGTTCTTTCGCCACTCTAATTCATGGATATTGCAAGGGAGGTCAAGTTGACGAAGCTTTTAATCTGTTTGATAAAATGTCGCAGATGTATATCAAACCAGATATTGTGACATACAATACATTAATAGATGGTTTATGTAGAGAAGGAGACTTGGTAAAAGCTAGTGATTTGTGGGAACATATGACCACACGTGGTATTTCACCAACTCACTTCACGTATGGTATTCTAATAAATAGCTATTGTGAAAAGGGTCAAATAGAAGAGGCATTAGTGTATTTTAATGAGATGGTACAGAAAGGAATTTCTCCAAATATTGTAATATATAATTTACTTGTCAAGGGGTACTGTCGATCTGGTAACACCCAAAAGGCCGAGGAGTTCTTAGAAAATATGCGCAAGGAAAATGTTACTCCTGATTGTGTAACGTACAACACAATAATACATGGATATGTTAAGCAAGAGAGAATTAGTGAGGCGCTTGATTTAGCAAAGAAAATGGAGTCGGTAGGAGTACAACCTGATATTGTTACCTACAATTTATTAATAAAAGGATTCTGTGAACATGGAAGAATGGTGGATGCAGATCGGGTTTTGAAGAAGATGGTTGCGAGGGGTATTCGACCCGATAAGGCTACATACAAGGCCCTGATGGATGGATATGCAACTAATGGGAATTTGAAAGAGGCACTTAAGCTGCATGAAGAAATGCTTCAAAGAGGGTTTGTGCCTGATGACAAATTTTAACATGTGATTTGATAGAGTACCCCAGATGAATTGCCTGGTGCTGGTCCCGTTTGCCTTGTCCATATGGTACAGTCTCTGAAATAAAATTTTATTTCATAATTGATAGACAGTCGGTAGCAAGTTTTTGTCTTATATTTTTTATTTATGTAATACAGATTACTGCATGCAATGTTTTCATAATTGATATACAGGCAGTACGTTTCTTCCTTTATTTATATTATGTTATTTTATCTTACAACTCATATAATTAAATTGATTTTTAAGATTTTTATAACAAATAAAATTATAGGTTATTAGAGTTTGGTGGGACTGTTAATTAGAGGCCTGTGGAAAATTTGGCATTAGTAATTGCTCTCTTCCTTAATTATTGCATAGCAAGAATAATGGTATTATTTCCCAAGAATATCAAATTTTTAGGTTTTCCGGAAATCCAATGTTTTATTTATTGCATTATCATGGCGGAACAAATTTCAACCATCAGCTAGAGGTTCATTTATTAGCAAAAGTTATGACTATGATGTCTAACTGATGGATTTGATTATCAGGAATCAAGATGTGATTGTAACAAATAAATGGAATGACATTCATTTTATTTTCTAACAAAATATGAATTTGATTAAACAGGGATGATAAGTGATCCAAGATATGGGCATTTAAGGGATTAATACAGATCAATTAAATTATTTCTTTTGGATCCATGATGACTTTGATAAGTGAGGCTTGTTTTTGTAGTAATAGTTGTAACATTAGTACTAAATTACTAATCATGATGACTTTGATAACAGTAGTAAGTAATAACGATGATAATGATAACTTAAAAGCAACAAAATAAAATGTTACAAGCCTTGACCAATTATAGGCTAGCTCTTTATTATGCTTCCTCATATTGTATTTTTCAGAGGCATGTGTTCCAGTTAGAATTAAGAGATTGTACTCCATTTCTTACAAATTATAACATTAACTCATTTGGACAAGTTATATTAATAATAGGCACTATAACTTGCCACCTTACGCAATCCTTTTCTATGTGCACAGATGTTATCTTCCCGATTGCGAATTAGCCTCTTTCGGGATTGCACAGATGTTGTCTTCAACACCGCAAAGGTAATTCCTCGTACTAATCCTCTGTTAAGTGCACTTGCATACAAGTCAAAAGTCTTATTGTTTATACTTCTTTTTTCCTAATGCACAGATGTTGGAAGCTCGTACGCCAATCTCCTGGGAAAGCGTGCAGGATGAGGTGTCAAAGAAATTCTTCTATGCCCGATATTTTTTTTTTTGTATATTTTCATAGAGATTACTCTTCTATGCCCGATATTAAATGGTCGAAGAAATTCTTCTTTTAGTTTCAAAACCAATAAAATTTACAAATATAAAAATAACAGACAAAAATAACTTGCTAGCCAAAATTTTATATTCAAGGGGGGTAATCCAAGAGGAAAAAAGAAGTATAAAGATATAGCTGCGTAATTTAGCGTAATTTAGCGTAATTTAACGTAATTTAGCGTAATTTAGTGTATTTTATCCGTAAAGCTTATATATGATTATGGTAAGCAGGAAAAAAAAAAGAAAAATACATGAAAAAACCACAAGCTTCAGATTGGTACTTGTAGAATTTCCTTTCAGTATTTGCCGTACTTACGACGATGTACACATGGCCTGCTGATTGCACAGTGATAGATGGCACTAAGGGTGTGCTCCACAAATCTTATAAGAGGGGGACAGTACGGGAGGGGAGGGGAGGGGAGGTAAGGGGTGGGGATAGAAGAGAAGGTGATAATTTATGGTCTTTTACTTGCTCCAGTAAAAGACACAGAAGGAAAGGAAGTTATGATACAATTTGTTGTTTTACCTTCTATTTTATATAAATATGACTATTTTGCCCTTACATTCAAAACAATCACAGAAGAGATTAAACAAAGTGGAAAGATCACGGTCATATGATCAAAATAAAAGAAAACATCTATGCTCATTCTAAGATATTCAACTCTTGTTTTATATATGGATATACGTGACTGACAAGATGAACAAAGGATTTTTTGTTTTTGAACAAGTCCGTAAAACATCTTGTATTTACAAGGATCATCAAAGTGACTATGGGCATCCAAAAAAACAGTAATCATGTTCTTTTTAAGAAAATAACTTCTTAATACATTCGATCTATGTTTCTAAGAGAATCACACCAGAGATGCTTTCATTGTTACGTGCAGGTTATAGTTGTTCTTTCTTTAGAAAATATGAAGTACTGATATCTTAACAACAAAACTAACTAGGATTTATACATCTACCTAAAATCAGATTTAATCTTTGATGATCATAAATGATGGCATTTTATTTCAGTAAATTAATTTCGTAATTACAGGGGCAAACAGTAAAATAAAGGATTTATGCTTTATTGATTATTTTCTCATAAACTCAATGTATATCTTACAATCAATATATAACATACCAGTAAGTAATGGGAATAGCAAAACCACAATGAGCAACAACATTAAAAAAATATAGTCTTTCAGTACAAGCTGAGAGCTGAGACCAAAAGCTAGACTGTACAAAAACAATCATTTGATTAATTTAAGATATGGTCATTAGATCTTGAGACTGGTTTCTTGATCGATTCAGTGTCCATGAGAAAACCAAAGTGTACAAATAAGTGGCTTCAACTAAATAGAAAGCAAACAATAATTCAATAAAACAAAATATAACTTAATTAGCAAATATATTCATTTCACGTATGCAAGAATACAAATAAGTGGTTTCTATTTAGTACCCAATAACCTATCCAAAATATCCCCAAAATGTCCCCTAACACATGTCCAGCTAAAAGCTAGAAAAATATAAAAAACAGCACAAGACATCCAATTACATGAAATTCATTTCAAACATTGAAATAGCAATACAGTGCATTTTTTAAGGTCTCATCTTCGATATCCTCATCTAAATTGACAGCATCCTGTATTATGTATCAGCTCTTTTCGTTATTGCACCAAGTGATACATATATCCACAATTTTCTCTTCACTAAAACCTCTACTGTAGCTGCAAGGTGCCAAGTCTGACTTGGGTTAATTGATCCGACTTCGTCTTTAGACTTGCCTCTAGAAGAAGTTGTGCCACGAAGATATTACAAATAAATAAATAAAATAATATATCCTCTTCCATTAGGTTAAACTTATAAATCTACCGATGTCGGATTGTCAAATGTAGCGTGAGTAGAGTTAACATAACTCGTACCGACAGCCTTCTTAATCCCGACAAAAACCATAGTTTCCGTCATTTCCACTACATCTCGCCACCTTCCTTTCTGTGCATACATATTTCTCAAGGTCATATACTGGCCACCATGCCAGGGCTCAAGAGTAATTAATTTTCGCATCACATATTCTCCAAGTTCGGTATGTCCATGTAGCTTGCATGCTCCAAGAAGTGCACCCCAAACTGATGCATCAGCCTTAAAAGGCATCCGCTCTATAAAATACACGGCCTTGTGTAGCCACCCGGCTCTTCCTAACAAATCCACCACACACCCGTAATGCTCCATTAATGGAGTGAGGCCGTGTTTGGCAACCATTGATTTAAAATGTCGCAATCCCAAGTCCACCAAACCTGCACGTGAACAAGCGGTCAAGACTGCCACCAAGGTAATATGGTTAGGTACTACTCCTTCAGACGGCATTTTGTCAAACATGTGCAAGGCCTTCTCTTCCTCCCCATTGCAAGCCAATGCAAATATCATTGCATTCCACGTGCAAACCTCACTTCGAACAATTGATTTGAATGTATTCTCACAAGAATGAAGATGACCATGCTTGCCATACAAGTCAATTAATGCAGTGCCCAAGAAAGCTGTGAGATGTATCCTATGACGAATAATATATGCATGAACCTCTTTTCCTATAGCCAGACCTTCTCGGCCATCTAAATTTGCACATGCAGATAAAACACTAACGAATGTTGCTTCATTAGGGCTCACTTTTCCACATACATTCTCACTTTCATGAATCAACCTTTTAAAGATCCATATTGCATTGTAATAAGACCCATTTTTTGAAAATCCATTAATCAGTGTTGTCCAAGAAATGATATTTCTTATTTCCATGCCCTCAAAGAATTTAATAGCAGAACCCATGTCATTGCAAGCACATGCGACATCGAGCATGGCATTGGAAGAAGCCAAGTCTGGATGAGGCATTTCATCAAACACCTTCTTTGCATCCACAAAGCGACCCAACTTAGCATAGAACTTGATGAGAGAGCAACCAACGAAGTTATCAAATACAAGGCCACGACGAACAGATTGGCCATGAATGACAACCCCACTAGTAGGAGAGGAAGATTTGAGAAGACAAGGGAAGGTGTGATGGTTAAGTTGAGCTCCAAAAGAGAGTAATTGAACAAAGAGGCGGAGGGGTGCATCAGAGGGTTTCCCTTGGCGTAGGTATGATTGAATCAAACAATTGAAAGCAAAGGTATTTGATGGTTTGGGAAGAAGGAAGAAACCAGAGGTGATGAGAAGTGCATGGATATGAAATATTTTGTTGGGTTCGGTGAAATGCTTTTGGAGTAGACCGACATAGTCCCTGTAAAACAACAATAATTAGATTCTTCAATAATCAACTTGAAACAGAGGAGAATAAAAAAATATCTTAAGGAGAGCACTAGCCTCAACTATAAAATAAATTCATAATTAATTCTTCTGTTGATGAGCAAAAGGAATTCACAATTCATTCTCACATAACCGAGCACTTGTGTATTTTAAGTTTCCTGAGCATAAAATGATACAAGGTGTAAAACAATGTAGCTGTTACTAATCAATTTTAACCATATAGAATGAAATCAGGTTGTTGTTACTCATCAATTTTAACCTTGTTGCTTTATTTAAAATAATTAGAAATATCAATAATAAATGAAAACAATGTAGCTAACTAAGAAAGTATTATCCATTTCCAACATTTTAGATCTATGGCAGAATCATGTCGGAGTGTATGATTTTCTGAACAGGTCCAATGCATTAGTAAAGACAGTTTGTCCAGGGAAGTAGTTGTGGATGATCAGGTACCAATTATATTCATGTACCTCAATACACTGGTTGGTACTTGGTACAGTGTCTGCCTGTATAGTTCTTGAAATTAGCTTGTACATCTATATATGTACCTAATTGGTCAGGGTTGAACTATGAGGGACCAATACCAGTATGAACCTGGCCGGTATGAAAATCCCTGTATATTCTTGAGAGTATTCCGTACTTTTGGAGTTATTTATTTATAAGAAGATGCATTTTGTATTTTTCTCTTCTTAATTTTGTGAAAACTCCTTAAAGGTGAATTTACTAATTTATTTTATTTTTCATTTGGCAGCACACTAGGGAAACCAAATTTAGATTTAAATTTGTCTAGCTACTCATCAGATGAGTCGATGACCGATCACTACTCAATAGATCATCACATGACAGATTTTTTTTCCATGAAGTACTTTTTTATTTCTCATCCAAATTTACCAAACCAACATCTTCATTGCCCTTATCTCTATCCAATCTGCTATCAAGTTCTCAAATCAATTTGGTACTTATTTTAGAACTTATATAACTTCAAAAACAGTTGAGTTTCTGGTTTTCTGTACCAGCAAGCTTTGGTAGGGAACTAGACCAAAATGCTCTTTGGTTTGAGCATTTCATCAAACACCTCATATGCATGGATCTATTCAATAAAATTAACTCAGAAATTTCATAAAGTTACTTACATTTCTTGATCCTAGTAGCTTCTTTTGTGATTCGGATTCAAACGAGGTCTAGAAAAACGAGATTGAGCCACAACTGGTACCGTTTCAAGGAGGCACTGTACCAAACGAGATTGATCCACAACTGGTACCCATCATCACTTGTAGAAGGAGATTTCGTAAAAAATAGCTTTCCATCTTTACCACCGAAGAATAGGCAAGAAATCGCAATCGCAGGAGAAGAGATTTGAGAAAGGAGAAAATAAACATACGATATCGGAGTAGAAGGAGATTTACAGGAATCTGTTTTGAACCGGGTTTTACGCCTGTTTAAATCAGCGATTGTTAACGAAAAATTGGGCGGTTTAACCATTTATAAGCGGTTCATTCCCTGAAGCGATCCAACTGAAGAACAGAACCGGACAGGTAACCGGGTCCGGTTATTCCGGTTGAACCACCCGGTCCGGTTCTGATAATGGGTAGGATGGCATGCTATGGGTTGCACTGATGTATGTCACATTATGATTTCTTGGTTATATTACAGCCTACAGACATTTCACCTAAAAAAATATGAAATAGTTTCCTGTATAAACCTGTGCTATATGGGAGACATTTTTTTCTTCTATATGGTGGCGCGTGAATATTTAACTATGAAAAAAATATTTACATATAAATATCATCGCATCTAACATTATCTGACATTATATTGATAGCCCGGTAATAATAAATAAGTGAATGTCTATACAAATTAATTCTTTCGATGACTATTTGATGTTGCCGCTCTCCTTGCCATCGGTTCGGTTTCCCTCCATCCTGGACCATTAGAAGAATTCACATCCAGTGCATTATCTGGAAAGAGAATCTTTTACAATTAGTGGACCCGGACCGTTTTTTTAAAGTTGGCACGAATCTCAAAGCCCAATAATATTGCCCTTGCGCTAGTCCGAATCTCAAAGCGGCTAAGAGTAAATCTCAAACCGTAAAGTGAGGAGAATCTTATATGGTACCTGGGAGGATGCTTGTCCCCATTAGAATGCATATACGATCTGTACTCTTTCCCTTTAATCATATTCTAGAAAAAGAGAAGCCCATGGATCAAACAGAAGATCGCCAACCTCTTGAATAATCACTACTCCTGCAACCATGGCCCTACATAATCAACTAAATCTATTATATATTACTCTTCACAAACAAATACTACAAAATAGATTTTAATAATTGTAAAATCCATTCCCATAGCATAGATCGAGTCTATTGCATGAAACATCGAGTGGATACCAGTAGTATGCATTTTGCTTTACTGATAACCCGTAGCAGATGACTAAATAGAAAAGCTGGTATTGGTTTCCAGCTGGTACTCCATACCAGATGACAACAACTGGCTGGTACAAAACTGGTTCCAGCGGTCAAAAACCATCATAACGTGTTTCTCTACTCTTATACACACACACGAATGAAATTAGTAAAATAAAAACAAAAATGCAATCAAGCACACGACTTAAATTAGTAAAATAAAAATTGCGGAGTTGAGGTTTAATCAAAGATAGTATGATATAAATCAAGTATTTATTATACTAAATTTTGTACTTAATGACCATGCAGAACTAACATTAGTTAAACAGTATAATTCCACGTTAATATTCATCTAAATGAGGATGAAGCTAGACTCCATTTCAACAGAACAAAAAGCTCACCGGCAGCAAACATATCATTCCAGTTTGGCAAGAACTTATTGAATCCATTGTTTGGGCTCATAACAAATTAAAAGTTGCTCCTGCTACTCAGCCTAGAGCTTTGAGCATTATACAAGGACGTGTTGTAGGAGTAACCCATTACCTTCTGGGTGGAATTGCCACAATTGGGCATTCTTCTTAGCAAGAATTATTGCAGTAGGATAATGGCTAGGAGGATTTGAAAAGCATTCTTACATAACAATTATTCATCTCTAGCAGATGGGGATACAACAACATTCTCCATGAAAAAATAAAAAAGGCAACTGATAATCTCTCCAACATGTTTGGACGAGGCATGTTTAGCACAGTTTACTACGGGACACTAGAAGATGGGATCCGCATTGCAATTAAATCTGACCAAAAGGTATCAAGAAGTCCGCTCCCGAATTTTTTTTTTTTTCTCTTTGTTTCCCTGTTTTGTACTTGGCAAGCCAGAGGTAAGACCTAACACAATGCTTTTCAAAAAAAGATTCAAGTGCTACAAAATCTTGATCATCCCAATTTGATTAAGCTCTATGGATATCTCGAGGACGGTGAGAATTCCATATTTGTTACCGAATATTGTGATGAGTGAAATGCATTGATTAAGATGTTGAAATGTTGAATTGTTTCTTTATAAAACATGTCTCCGTTGGCAGAACGCATGTGGTTACAGTTCTGGTACCAGGTACTAGTGTCATTTTATATATTGATATGATGTTTTAAGTTCTAGAGACTTGATATTAAAAATATATGAAAGGGAAGGCATAATTTGCAAAATTACTATGAATTGGTAAATTAAATTTGTCAGAGGGATTGGATGGTGAATTTGTGTAATTTGAAATGGGTCGAGGTTGAACTCTTTTCCAACTGAACTCTGGTTGAAATCAAGTGGGATATAATATTAACAGGCCTTCAGTGCTAATTAAAGAATATGACTTGATTACATATCAGGTTGAGCTTTGTTAGCCTTCAGGACAATGTAGTAATCTTTAGTAGTAGTGAAATAGAAATCTATGAGAAGGAAACTTGCATATATAATTTGGTGTTTGAAATGTTTTTTTTTCTTTTTCTGCGATGTATGTTTTACATACTTCGCAATGATTCTTCTCTTATTTATTGATTCTTGTTTAACAGGGTCCTGGTCCAGATTCAAGGATAGTTTATATTGACGGGTCATGTTGAGGTCCAATTCTTCACTCTCTCAATTTTAATTTTTTGAATTACTTTTCCTAATTTGACAAGTAGCTGGCCTAAACACAGCCTCCAAAATGACTTTTAGATTTCATAAATTAAAATTGACATAGATTGATCCGAAGGATATTGAATTCACAACAGCTAGGTCTGGTGGAGCTGCAGGTTAATATACCCATCGTTGTTTAAGGATAGCTTTTAAATGAATTTTAGGAAATCTTTTATATTTACAATCAAACATGTGTATTCCAAAATGGATGTAGAGCTTACGGTCAATATTAGTGCAGATCTAGTCTGCACGAATCTTAAAGCAGATCGGACGGTTGAGATTCATTAACTCAAAAGATTCTCTTTTGAGTTAATGCAGCGGATACGAATTCTTATACAACGAACGCTCTTTTGAGTTAATGAATCTCAACTATCTGATTTTAAATGGAGCTAATTCAGTTCCTGTCTATAACATAGGGGGTCTTTCAATATTAATGCAGATCTAGTCTGCACGAATCTTAAAACAGATCGGACGGTTAAGATTCATAAACTCAAAAGAGAATAATACTAATTCTTATACAACGACCGCTATTTTCTCTTCAAAACCCTAGCGCCACCTCGATCTTCGAACTTATCAAAGGGACTTATCAAAAATGCTGTTGAGAATTTCAGTGTCTACAAGAAAAACTCAACAAATCAGTCAGTTGAATTCGCATTTGCTTAGCCATGTATTTTACTTCTTAAATCTAGAAATGAAAGGTGAAGAAAGTTTTATCGGACGTGCTAGAATCTATCAGACCTATTTTGATAATAATGTTTTGTGTCATTAAACAACAAACACCATCAAAACCATAAAAAGGAACACTGTCAAAAACATGGATCAAATGCGAAGAAAATAGATAAAGTGAACAGATAAATCTGATGGTTGCAAAATGCATATCAGAAGACTATATTCATTCACGTGTTGAACTACAATGATACTAAATAATATGAAACATTCAATACATTATCATTATTATAAATAATTGTAGATTACAATATATATTAGAGGGAAATTAAAAAATAAACATTTGCCCAAAATTAAAATTAACGGATCTTAACTAGTTTTCTAGTTTACTGGAGAAAAAAAAAGACATTTGGTTGAGAAATATTACCTTGGAATTTCAAAGAGAATTCAATTCACATTTTTTTTGTTTCTCCAATGTCCCATGATAAAACCAAATACCAAGCAACAATGGCCCGTAACGATCAATATAGATAAACAAATCGAATTTGCAATAAATTCATTTCCAGATCAATTTAGTTTGAATCATTTCCACACACATTTAATATTAATAAAACGACCAAGTCATTCGTACAGCTTTGAGATTCAACTAATTTATCTCGTCTTTCACAACTTATGGCTTTATATGCATCTAGGAATTTTTTAAAATCTTTACAGAAGCTGCGATGTCATGAGGGAGAATCAAACTCTCGATATTTGAATAACTAACAGTTTTAGAATTTTTTTTTCTAACCAACTGTGCTACTTCCCTTTTCTTATATGCATCTAGGAATTAATAGAACAAATAGCATATCATTCATGTTGTACTTGTATAAAAAAATTGTATGATTAAGTAGAAAGATTATTGACAGAAACCAAATACATGATGTGTACATGCCTTTGTTCTGTGTCTTGCAAGAGCAGAGCCAAAATATTTAGCAGAATGAAACATAATTTTATAATTATTTCGAGTATTAAGTATATTTTTATAAATTAAGAAAAATAAAAATTGAGGAATGTTTTGAAAATATTTTTAGGATGAGGAGTAATTTTATAAAATTTCAATCTTAAATATAATTTTATATTTATGCAAAAAAAATAATGTTATAATTTTGATGACATTTGATTGCTAACTAAATGATTTTCATGTGTTACCAAAATTCTAAACAATATATTTAAAATATATTAAATATCTGTTTTTTTTTATTTTTGATAACTATATTAGTTTTCACGAGTTATATAAATATGATTGTCAATGCATGCTCCAATAATCTTTTCACTCAATTCACTCCTTTTCAGTTGCATTTTTTATTTATTTTTGCGATCGTAAACGAATGTAGAATGTCATTTTATCAGATTAATTAAAAAAAAAATCTGATCGAAGCCTTCTAGGTTTTTTTTATATGAACTGGTATATTGAAACATACAATCACATTTAATCAGTTGAAGCATAAATAAATATTTAAACATGTAATCATAATTCGATAAAACCTGCGGTCCAAATTTGGTTTAGCATGGCCCAAAAGCTTAACAAATAATTATCTCATAATTTCTCTACTAAAGCCTTTTTCTGACTGAGGCCCGTATCAGACACTTTGGGCCCATTTGTAACCCAAGGGTATTTTAGTAATTCCGTTATGGAAGCGTCAAACCCTAGTCCCATTTATACCCGGCATTTAACAGCCGCCATTTTACCCTTTCGCACAAAGCACCGCGCCTCCTCTACCCTCGAACTCAGTCGAGATGAAGTACAACCCGCGCGTCTCTAGCTCCCGTCGCAAGAGCCGCAAGGCTCACTTCACGGCTCCGTCGAGCGTTCGCCGTGTGCTCATGAGCGCACCGCTCTCCGCCGAGCTACGCAACAAGTACAATGTCAGATCTGTGCCCGTGCGCAAGGATGATGAGGTCCAGGTTGTCAGAGGCACCTTCAAGGGGCGCGAGGGTAAAATCGTTCAGGTTTGTGCATTGTTCTTCAGATTTTCTTCATCTATTTATGTGTTTTGGGTTCCTGTATTATGATGCTAATAAGGTGATCGGTTTTACTGGTTGTTAGATGTAGTTTTTCAATATGATAGACTAAATGGACGATCTGAAATGTTTTATTGATCTGTATCTACTTGGTGAGTAAGTTACATCTTTATTAAGAGATTAAGAATAAGGTTTTTAATGGAATCGATAGCATTTTAGTCTAATGGTAAGTCGTAGATATTTTTGCTGGTCACTAGATTTAGTCTTTTTAGATTAAATGACAGACTTAATACCTGTTCTCGTTTATTGTCATAGTTGGATGTGTGATCAGAGCTTCTGTTAGAGAAGGGGAGATTAGCCTTTTTAAAAACATTAGGAATCTCCTTTAAGCTAATCAAATGTTAATCTCTGTTGCAAAGGTGGTTTATTATTGTGTATGTTATGGACTGTAATAATTTGATTTTCTGACGTTTAGTGTGGGATTTAAAAGACAATTTTTCACAGTTGATTCTGTGCTGTAGAAGCTTGGAACTGTTAGATTCTGTAGTAGGCAAACTGATCCCTTGAGAAACCATGTATGAAATTATGATATGATTCAATTAAGGATAAAGGTGTCTCAATCTAGAGGCAGTTCTTTGTATGATCAAATCAACAAATGTTGTTCCTCGTTGTAAATGTCCAAATAGTGTGATAAGCAATCTAATTGATAAGTTGTATTATTAAGGAGCATTTGTCTCGTGTAGTTTCATTTCTGAACTAAAATTACCCTATTATCTGTCTCATCTCAATTCTCAGACATTGGAATTTTAGTAGCTTGATAACATTGCATGACCCCAAGTGATATTTGAGTGTTAGCTGGTTATATAATAATATTGTGGGCTTAACTGACACTAATATAACTTTCTGACAACAAATGCCAGGTGTACCGCAAGAAGTGGGTGATCCATGTGGAGCGCATCACCCGTGAGAAGGTGAACGGGTCGACAGTGAACGTGGGCATCTGCCCATCCAAGTGTGTGATAACCAAGCTCAAGCTTGACAAGGACCGCAAGGCCCTACTTGACCGTAAAGCCCGTGGCCGTGCTGCTGACAAGGCAAAGGGTAAGTTCACAGCAGAGGATGTTGCTGCCACTCCCTCTCTCCAGGAGGTCGATTAAAATTAAAACAACCGTCTCTATTCTGATTTAGGGATATTTTTTTTTCTATCAATTAGGACTTTTGTTTATGTTCAGAGTTTACTGTCTGGAGTTTTGATGTTTGAGGAAATGTTATTTGGTATGGAATTTTGCCATGTTCTGGATTTTGTAGTGTTATTACCAATACTCAAAATGCTTGTGTTGCTACAAAGAGCTTGCAAAATTCTGCATTTCATATCTGCTCTTTTAATTGATCTAATGGAATCGTCAAGGATAATGTGCAAGGCTGATGGGGTTTCTTGTAGCATGTTGATGGGGTCTTGTATCAAATCTGAAATCTGAGAACGAAATTTTCGATGAGATTGCAAATCTGAATTCAAATTTTTGCATTTTGAGTACTAATTAGTAACACGACTACCAAGGTACAAAACATATTAATGATATTAAGCATCTCCCTAGTTGGTTATACTGATTAAACTAAGATTACTAGGCTGCTAGTTAACATAATTTTTTTTTTCTATCACTTTGGACTTTTGTTTATGTCCAGGTTTACTGTCTGGAGTTGTGATGAATGAGTAATGTTATTTGGTATGGAATGTTGTCATGTTCTGGATTTTGTAGTGGAACTTAAATATATTGCATTAGTGTGTATTAATTTTTTTCATGTGTTTTCTATATATCGGATATCCTGTTAAATAATAATAAAATATAATATTTCCATGTTTTAGTTTAAATCTACTAAAGATTTGAAGAGATGATATTATACAATAATAAAGTATAAAATTTGAAGTTTCCAAAATGTTTGATGGAGTTGTTAATTTGGGCATGAATGTTACGGAGAGTTTCTTGTAGCATGCTAATGGGGCTGGTCCAATCAAAAGCTGAATCTGAGCATGAAATTTTCATTGAAATCGCAAATCTAATTCTATTTCGAATTTTAGACTAATTAGCAACACGACTAGCAAGGTACATAACATATTAATTATATGAAACATCTACCTAGTTGGTTATACATTTCTCTATCATATATATCTTTTACAGTATTCTGACATTACTAGGTTGCTAGTTAGAGATTGACATCCTCCCAGATTCCAATCTATCAATTGTACTGCTATCTTTTCCAGGCAAACTACTGCTTGTGGCATTACACTGCCTTTCTGCATTTGTTGGAATAACCCCACCTCTTGATTTCTCTAGCATTTCATAGTCTGCATAAGGTCTCCAACCTTCAAAGAGAAAAATTAGAAAGAAATTCATCAGATTATGGTTTATCCATTGAAGGAATTAAGCATCAATTTCTTAAGAATTTTTTATACGCTCAATTCAATAATAATACAAAAAAATGGATTACCTTGAGAATGATTAGGCAGAGGAAAGAATTGCAAATAGAAGAATACAGCAACCAGAAATCCTGTTAAAATGTCATAATTGCACAATATAAACATAACTTTTTTTTAAAATAATTGGATATATAAGAGCTTTAACTAAACTAACTCTCAAAGTTTCACTCTAGACAGATGTTTTGGTCTTTCAATCCTCGACAAATGCTTGAAGTATGATAGCACAGGTAATTAATTAGTATGATAGCATCAATTTCTCAACAATTGCAGTCTCAGATAGTACAAACAACACATGAACCATACTGCTACTGGAATTGACAATAAGCCTTGCTTTGCTTCTGTAAACCAAATTCCAACAGAAACAAGAGAGAGAGAAAGGTATAGAAGCACAAACCAAGGATACCTCCGACAAAAACATCTTGCCAGTGGTGCCTATAATCACTCACTCGAGAAATCCCCACCAGAGAGGCGGCAAGGAAAGGAAGAAACACAATGCAAAGCTTACTAACATGTCCCCTTTTGTCAAATGCCATAATCTTGCCAGATAGGTACAGCGATACAAACCCAAGTCCTGCAAAAGCGCCTACATAAAAAATCACTAATTTCAAAGTTCTTTTCATTCACAGAATTATTTTTGTTTATTCTTCAAACTTCAGCAGGCATTCTACTAGATTTTTATAGGCCATGTTTCTGGTAAGCTACATACAATTGTTAAAATTATGAAGGAAAAAAGCATCATAAATTAATTATTCTGTTAATTGACTTATTTGCCTCCATTGTACAAATAATCTTTCTTCCCAATTGAATTAAAACAACTGGAAACATGTTTTGATCTCGACTTTCCAGTTTTGATGCGAGGTGTGTTATCAAGCAATTTTTATAAGCCAAATTCAAAACAAGGTATGAAACAAAAATCTAACCCAGTTTTAATGGTTCAATTTTACTGGTAAAATATTGGTCATTTTTCATGAATTTGACAAAAAAAATTAACTCCTCATCAAATCTTAATTAAAAAGAGTGGGAGAGAAAAAAATAATAATAAATGCCCGAAAACTGTAACTTACAAGATGTATGACCACTTGGGAAACTCTTATGCCCATCATTTATGACTTTAGTAATACCATGGCAGATTACTTCTCCTGCAACTCGATCATACACCTGAACTTACAGTGTGTAAATTACATCATGGAAATCGAGATTAACAAGCAAGAGCATACAGATATAGAATATAATATATTGGTGAATTTTAAAGAGGTACCTCTTTTCCATCGGGGAAGCACCGCCAAAAGAAATCTGGCCTTGGTCGACCAACAGCATTTTTTATTGAATCAGTTATTACTCCAGTTATGATAACAGAAAAAAGAAGGCCTGGTACTTGAAAAATTAGCAACAAATTATTCTACAATATTAAAAAAAAAGTATAGTGAAAATAACATACTCACCTAGTATTGAATGATGGAGATCATAGACATCCCTTTTACAAACAAAGAAGCCAAGGAAGATTACAACAGGACATAAGACCGAAATTACCTATCAAATGAGCAAATCAATTTGCAAAAAAATTGTATTAAGAGCATCATTACAAACTCATAAATTTTCTAAGAAAGTAAAATTTCTGTAAGAAAAAAAAGCGTACTGGTATAGCCCATGTCGGTATGGTGTTAGGTTTATGTGGGTATTTGAGATCATTCATCATATCTTTTCCAACAAATCGGTAAAATGGAAGTCCGCTGCTTAATAAACTCAGCATAGCGATTAGAAAAATGAGAATTAACCAATCACGCAAATGCTTTCTTGCCAAGGCAGTACCATGAAATTGAAACTCTCTCATATTGTTCTGTCAATATAAAACCAGAGAAGACCATTATGAATCCAAAAAAGATTCATGTTAATTGTGATAAGTGCATTAAAAAATGAAAATTGAAAATTTCATGTCAGGAAATAAACTATCATTAGAATGTTTATTTGAACAGAAGGTATATCCATGCACAACAAATAGCAACGTAAAGTATTTGTAAATAAAAGACCCCCCACCCTTTTCCCTGAAATGGAAGTACAAACTGCAACTTTTAACAGTTGGAGTCATGTCAGAAGAAAAATGGAAAAACTCTTTCATACTACCTGTTCCCTTGGTAAATATGCATTATTTGATTTGCAATAACCAATGGATAGCATGCAATGTGATAAATGTTAACTGAAGCATTCAAAATAAAGTTGCTTTCAAAAGAAAAAACATGGCCATTGTCATCTTTATAATTCCTGTAGTGTAAATTATGCATTATTCAGAGGAGTAGATATTTTTCTGATAGAATCTAATCAAAATTTTGGGAAGGGGGGATATTTTGAGTTGAGTCTAGAACCTCTTCAATTAACTTTACCTAGTTCATAGTGTCAAAATCTATCAAAATTGACAGTGCGATACCGGATCCAAGAAACAGAACACCCCCATTAAAATTCTGTTTTTTCTTCTTCTATTTGCAATGAATAAAAGAGAAGTAAAGAAAAAAGTAGTTCTGAATCATAATTCTACGTAACCAAAAGGATGTTTATGAATTCCCTAGTAAAATATACTCAAATCATCAATTAGAAAAAGCTTACATACTGATCAGCGTTCAGCAACCCACTTGACAGCATTCCCCTTAGTCCTCTAATTTTTCAAATGAATTTCAATTCGACCAAACGACGAGAATAAAAGAATGTAAGAGTAAGAGAAGAATTTTACAATTTTTTTAATTTTTAGTGATGATAGAATTCCTACTCTCAAGTGCTCTGTATGGGATTCAAAAGCAACCGTCGGAGATGAAAGGACGGGTCAAATCCGAAACGACAAAACTTCTATTATTTGAGCTTTGAGATTCGTGCAGAACGTATTCTGAATATATTCAGGGTCAGGGATTCATGTAACCCACAATTGAGTTAGCCTAATAAAAATATGTTTACATTTAAATATAACAAGTGTAGAATATTTTGGCCAAACCTTGATTCATAGATAAATCGGTTTATTGGTTCTTTGGAGCATCAAGAAAATGATTGTTTATTTTTTAAATGTTGAAGGTCGAGTATTTATTTCGGTATAGATATCAGTGTTGTAAAAAACCGCTTAATGGCCGATTAAACGTCCGTTTAATCTAATGGTGATCAAATCGTTACGAATACACTAATTGGAGGTCTATCAACGGATTTTTCCGATTAATCGGTCGTTATTCTGTTTATTCTCGTTTATTCCCATTTATTCTTGTTTATTTTGTTTATTCTAGTGAATATATTTTTTTTTTTCTGTGAGTGTGTGTGATACTATATTGCAGTTTTATTTGTACTTGGATATACATCCAATATTTTTTATATATGTTTTTTCTTCATACTTATTTTGAAATTGATTAATTCTTCTATTATTTATATAGAATATGTTTTTCTTACTTACTTATGTAATTTTTTCAATTAATACGACATGTTTATATATGAAATTAAGTTGTTATCATAAACTAAATTTAGTGATTTTATGTTGGAATGTTTCATTTCTTTCAAATAATATATTATTAGTATTTTGAAAATCTTAATTTTCGAATTTATTTTTGCATTAAATAAATATGTTACTTATAAATATAAAATGTGTATGTGTTGTTAAGAAGAAATAAGCGTAATGTCATGTTATAATAATAAAACTAAGTTAAATTAAGTTTATTTGATAAGTTTATGAGTTAAATAAATTATTTTTAATAAATTATGAATATATACACATAATTTTAATGAAAATGATTAATCGGTCGCATAATTATGATTAATCGGCCGCATACCGATTAATCGCTTGGCGGTACCCGTCCGTCCGATGAGCGCATACCGTTATTTACAACACTGATAGATATATGCATAATTATTTAAAGAGTAGAACTAGGGTGTTCCTAAGTTCACCAACTTTCTTTGTAAACTCAACTCTAAAATCTATCGGATTGACTTCAAATGACAAATCTGAATCATTGAAACCCGTCTACCTTACTAGTAATGCATCTACATGCAAAAAATTTAAATTTTCGAATTAATTTTGTATAGAGTCAAGTGGTCAAAAAACGTTCAAAAAATGAATGCACTAAAATTAATCTATAAACCTTCTAATTTTGACCGCTTGACTTTTTACTAAATTAATTTAAAATTTAAATTTTTTGCATGTAGACACATCACTCATAAGGTAGACGAGTTTTAACTGTTTCAATTTGTCATTTGAAGTCAATCCGATAGATTTTACAGTTGAGTTCACAAAGAGAGTTGGTGAACTTAGGAACACTCTAGTTCTACTCATTATGTAATTATTATTTTTAAGATAAAGATAAATGTAAGCTTCTCACCTTTAAATATTTATAAAGAAGTCGTATGTGAATTTTGAACACAGAACATAATTTTTAGTTACTAGATCAAAGGCTGATGTCTTAGTTAAAAAAATTATAATTTAGCATAAAAATTGAAAAGTAACGTTAAAATATACTATTGTTTTCATGCCCCGACCATTCTTCACATCTTTATTTCTGTTTTCAAAATCTAAATAGTCAATCCAAACTGTTCAACATGATATTCTTATTAAAATATGCTTGGAGATCAAATTTTATATTTTTTGAATTTTTTTCACTATATTTAGATAAGTACAAAATTACTATTTTTCAGAAGATTATGGATCATCCAAAAACAAATATTTGTATCTATTTAAAATAATAGTAAAAAATTTCAAAAAATATAAAACTTAGTCTCTAATCATATTTTAATATTGAGATCATGTTGAGCAGTTTAGATCGACGGTTTGAATTTTAAAAACACAAAAATAGAACAATCTAATTTGAGTTACGCAAACAATAAAACATTTTAATTCTATTTGAAATTGAAATATATGAACAGAAAAATAGAACAATCAAAATTGCATGATTGAGGTAAGATCTTATTTGAGCCGGTGAAGCGTGTTAAAATAAATAAATGGATCTAATTTTGTACCTGCACACGTGGTCCAAGTTGGCATCAGTGCAGTGATTATTAAATCAAAGTACTGTACTTTATTGTTGCGATTTTTTTTTTTATAAACCATGAATAAAAAAAATTATGGAACCAACTTTGATTAGTTTGATTTTACAGAATTGATAAGTACCAAATAAGCTATTCGGTATGAAACAATTTTTTTTTTTACATGCTGAATAGTCTATTCAGCACGAGCAAATTTCATAATTTTTCAGCTCGAACTGTGTGACCCTTGGTGGACTATGCCAAATAACTATTCGATTTTTTTTCACTGCCAAATAGGATATAAACGATATAAAGTTTCGTTCAGTTTATACAAAACGATATAATCCTCGTTAAACATATATCCGAAATGTTATTTTTTTCTCAGTTCACACAATAATCATTTTATATGCGTAAATTAAAATGGATTTGATGGCATGATTTTTATATACCATATCATTTTTATTATTTATATAATCATTCATAGGGCATGATTTTTTATTTTATTTTGGTCAGTGATGAGTCAGAAGCAAAATGGATTCAGAGGCGAAATCATTCAATTTTTATTTTGGGACCGAGATATCTATTCGGCAGAGAGGACAGAAAGTGCTGGGGCGCCTTTTCCCATTGACCCGTTGTTGTTCCTTTTCTTTTCCGACATTTTTATTAATATCCAAAGTTAATTAGAAATTAATATTTATGTCCAAAATTTCCGATTTTCGTCAAAAATGTCCAAACCGGCCATAAAATGGCCGGCTTCCGAATAATGAAGAGCAAAATAATGAAATCTAATACTAAAAATTCAAATTTTTTGTTTAAATTATTTGTTAGATTACTTCTTTTGATTTATAATTAGCATAATTATACTAAAATACACTAGATTACTTGAAATTATGTTGAATTACACTAAATTATGTTAAATTATGTTGAATTACGCTAAATTACACTAATTTCGCTAATTATAATGAAATACGGTAAATTCATATAAGATGCAATAATTTTTTTTGACGAAAATGATTTTAAGTGATTTGTATTAAGCCATACAGATTCAACTTATTTTTATGTATAAATACTTTCTTATAATTTTGGACAAATTTTTTTAAGAATAATTTATATTTCTTAATTATGTATGCACAAAGATGTTGTTCAATGTATTATTATTGGAGATGCAATGTTGGAGGCCTTTAGTAGTCAAAATGCATCATGTCATGAATCACATGGGCACTATTCTTTGCATATATTGGATCATATACAACTTAATTTGGATGAATTTTTTGTGCACGTTGCATCATGACCAAGACTTTTGGCAACATAAGCCCAAAAATTAAAAACTTGATCACATGATTATTAAGTGGTAAGGACATAATATTGATGCAAACACTGTATTGGATCTTATTGAATGCTATATGTTATATTCATGGGTTGCATATTTCATTTTTGAAAAATACTAAGTAGAAGTCCAAGATTTATATATATTGTATTTGTAATTTGTTAGCATTTAGTCATTTATGTATGGTTTTATATAAATAATTTAAATCATATAATGTTATTTTTAATAATTGATTGTTATCAATTTTTTCCAACTGTAATTGCCACTTTATTAAAAAAAAATTCTATGAAGATAAAAGAGAAATAAAAGATAGTTTCTATTTATACATGACTATGAAGACACACATTAATTTACCGGAATTTACAGTATTTTAGCGTAATTTAACATAATTTAGCTTAATTAAATGTAATATAGTGTAATTCAACATAATTTAAAGTAATATAGTGTATTTTAAACAAGAATTTGATCCGAAAATTGAACATTGAACCGAATTTGATCTGATACTTACCGGAAACATTATGATCCTTGTCTCTTAAACAAGAACTGTAAACGGGCAAGGTAGTACGGATGTTAGTTTGAAGTATGAACCCCAAAGGTCATTTGTTTTCATAAAAGATAGATTTTGTTTGGGGAGGATTGTCAGTGACATCCTATACGGAGTGGAGTAGTCACAGAGCCACAAGTAATCAGAATTGATGAGTCTTAGGTCAAACAGCTAATGAACGGTTGGTCTGGCCTTCTAATCCCCATGCCAAGTCATCACGCCATCATATATCAGAAAATTCCATGGATTAAGTTTAAGATAAAGGATACAAAGAAAATGAGGATCAATGCTGTCAGTATAAGTATATATGCACGCCTACTGGATCAATGAAAAACTTAGAAAGAAATTAATGACTGGGAACTATTACAACTGGCCAATCCACGTGGCATTCACCGTCTTACCAGACTTTTTATTTTTAGAAATATATTAAATATTTTGTTGGAAAGAAAGAAGATAAGAAAAATCTTATGTCATAGAAAAAAACTGAATTATTGGAATTTGTACGCAGATTCCAATTCTTAGCCACGTAAAATATTTGATGTGCATGCAATTCTAAAAAGAAAAATCAACTTTCTATATTTTACAATATATTTAATACATTTTACAAAATAAAAAGTTCTGCTATCTGACTGCTCAAAAATTGGTTTATCTCTCTCTTCTTTTGCACAGACAAATGAAAAATGGACGGTGAACTTATTCGATGAAAGAGAAAATAACTATATAAATTTGAGTCTATGCAAACAAATGTATACCGGATCTGTTGAGAAAAAAAATCGGTCAAACTTCTACAAAATTTTGGTCAATACAGAATGATAAAATTGACATACAGTAGGTTATAAGGTTAGATTTATACAAAACGGTTCTTTTGTTCACTTTAATGAAAATTAAATTGAATTTTTTATAGTGCTTCTTTTTAATTAGTTTTGGACCTTGAGCTCCTATGATGGTTTCTTTTTTTCTTTTTACGATATAAAACTTGTAGTCTGCATAGCATACACAAGACATTTTATTATTTGAATAACATCCCAAGTTAAATTCTGAATGTTATAGATGATTTCAATAGAATTGCAAAAGGGTTCAACAATGTTGAATATTCGTTTAAAACCACTAATGCTGCAAGCATACAAGTTTAGCAAAATTGCATACTAATTTTTAAATATTACATGCTGCTTTAAAACAATTTTGGTAATTGAAAGAGGGTGGAATTATAGCAAATGACTTCGGTAGTAAAGCTCTCTGCAAGTATTTCAAAGACACACATTTGCAGTTGCCATTTCAAAGACGGACATTTACTGCCTACCTTTTAAGCTTACAAGTATGTTTAAATACTTTTGGTTTTTTATCACAATGGTGTTTGTGCCTAAATCAATGTCGTGCAATACCAGCGTAGACTCGTTCTGACAAACAGCATAGTGACAAATCAAAAGTTCGGGTTCGGTTCGGCGAGGTCAAAAATTCGTGATTCGGATATAATTCGGGTATAATTCAGGAATGATTCGGTACAACAAGAAAGCAAAAAAAAAAAAAAAAAAATTCAAAATTTTTTTTTTTTTCGCGTTTTTATCGCGAATAATTCGTCAACTCGCGTTTATACGCGCTTTATTCGCGAAAAAAATGTATTATACTATTTTCTGCGTTTTATACGGAGTTCGGTTCGGCAACGTTGAAAAAACGAATAATACGCGAATTTCTCGCTCTTGTCACTATGACAAACAGAGTTGTTATTGTCATAACTGTCGCCACAGAGAAACGAATGGTAGGATCATAGCCAAATTCTTCAAAAGCCACCAAGGGCAACTTGGTCAATTGGCCTCAGCCACCGACAAACCAGCCCGACTCTGTACCAGTCGCTAGGTATAGTACTTGTACCAGATTGTACCAGTACCGATACCATAATATAAGGTCATTTCTTTCAACTGAAAAGAAGCCTAAACTTTACACAACTATTCAGAATCAACACAATTGCAGTCGTATCCAATTACAACTTAAATCTCCAATATTCTGATTGTAGTACTAGGCCCATGATATTTGAATCCTGATCTCAATCAGTCTCCATTCCTACTCTCACTATTTTGATCTCAATCACTATTTTTGAATTTACTCTTTCCGTATTTTGAAAAAGAACAAACTTATTGGCAATCTGAACTAGAATATTATATAAGATAATTTGTACCAGAATACATGACTTTTATTAATTGATACATAGCCAATTATTCTGGCACTGGATGCAATCTCCATCTCTACATATCCGAGGAATGTAGACCATAATATTACAATGATGCAAAGAAAAGTACATAGAACAAAAAAAATGATATGTACTTAAAATAAATGCAGAGCTCATTCCTCCATTCTTTAATGCCCTTAAAAAAGCTAAATTTTACTGAAAAGCTCAAATTGCCCCAAAATCCATTATAATTTCTGCAAATGATTAAATTAAGTTAGTTAGCAAACTGTTCATCCTCCAATATAGATGTCAGTAGTGAGGTTAGGGTACTATGCATAACGCAGATTGGTTTATACTACGGATCAATATTTTCGTTTTCATAGTCCAAATAGTCGATGTGAACCGATCAACATGATTTCCATATGAAAATGTACTTGCAGACTAAATTTTACATTATTTAGAATTTTTTTACTATTTTTTTAGATAGGTAGAAATTTCCTACTTTTGAATGGTCTAGAATCTTTAAATCAAGTGATTTTCTACCTTTCTAAAAAATAGTAAAAAAGTTCTAAAAATGTAAAATTGGATCTACAAGTACATTTTCATATGGAGATTATGATGAACTGTTCATAATGATCGTTTGGACTTTGAAAATGGAGATATTGATCAATAGTACAGACCAATGTGCTCTATCCATAGTACCGTAGCCTCACTCTAGATGCCAGCTTCAAGAAAGAAAATTCCACCCCCAAACATAATGAATATATATTGAAATCTCTAAAGCATGTAGAAAAAAATACAAAAGAAAAAGAGGCTACCAAGCGATGTTATTCCAGTGAAGGAAACCGCCGTGGCCCCTCAAATTTGTAAACTTGTAGACTGGACCACATGCTGATAGAAACAAAAATAAGTATGGTAATGTAAAATTGCGTATTCAAGTTGAATGACTTGGCAATCAATAAGCATGCAGGGAAAACTAAATGAAAGAACTATATGAGATACAACTAAATCAGGCGATATGATATACCCTCATATCCTCCATACACTGGATCCTCAGAAAGTAGAAGTGGCGTATCCAAATCAACAAAGCTGAAATAACAAGCAGCATAGATCAAAATAGAATTCTTTTACCTTTACAATTAGTCAAATAAATATTGATGAGTACTAGTACTACTTCCTAGAAAATACAACTACCTAGCATAAGATGCTCCATACTGTAAATTAAATACATAATTAAAATAAAAGGCAGATAAGACAGTCAAGGAAAGAGAAAGAATTAAGATTGTCTTAAATGTATGGATCAACACCATCTTTTAAAGTACTTCATATTTTCTGAATATTAATATGACTTATGAGAAATAAATCATTAATTTGATAGAAATTATAAATTCTGAAATAATCATTATATGATAGAAATAATCATTACTTAATGTTTTCTTAAAAATTCATACATTAATTTCAAATGTATAAATAAGAGTTAAGAAAATATTGAACCTGGCCTATTTATAGAAGTACTTTTAAAGCATTTCTAGAAATTTTTTAATTAATTTCTTAACTATCCAAATTTTCTGAATTTTTATCCCAACATCACCAACTGATAAATAATAATATAGGTCATAACTAAACTAGACATAATCCAATAACGCAAATTTAGTACCTAAAACAACCCATCCCAGCGGCAAGATGGCCCGCGAAGCCCATGGCCAACCTAGTCTCGACCATGCCTCCAATCATGAGCGCAAACTCGTTCCTTCTTGCCACATCAATTACATCAAGAGCCCCAATTACACCTAGCTTGGCCAATTTTATATTGATGACATGAGCAAGGCCGCCTTTTATTATTTTAGTCGCATCGAGCAAACTCCTACAGCTTTCATCTGCAGCAACTGATACATTGTATTTTTCCTTTGAGACCTTGGTGACATGGCGGAGCCCATCCCAGTCGTCTCTGTGGACAGGTTGCTCAAATAGGACAGGTGTCACCCCCATTTCTGTTAGAGAAATCATGTACACGAAGTTATATGTTTCCAGGAACTAGTGTAAATTTACTATAATATAGTAATATACTGTATAATCTCTCTCTTTATAAAAAAGTGAAAACTAACCATGAAGTTTATCAAGAACTTCAATTGCTTGATCAGCGCTATACCCCTCATTTGCATCTAATATAAACAAGCAGTTGGGATGAACAGATCGAATGGATTTTAGAACCGCTACATCTGAATTCAAATCCTTCCCCACCTTCAGCTTAAGAGTGCTAAATCCTTGTTTATAATACTTCGTAGCCAACTCAGTAGCTTCAGTTGGGCTCACTATTGGAATCTGAAGCATACGAAATTTAGTTATCCATGTAGACACGATAACTCTTAAATCTAACTGTATTAAATAAAAAATTATGCAATGAATGGGCATCTCCTGTGGGGAATACAATTAATGGGTATCTCCTGTTGTACAAATCACCTTACAAAAGTGAGTTCTATCAATAAATTTGAAAACAAAATGAAAAGATTTAAAAAAAAAAAAAAAATATACTGAACTGTGATATCTGTGGTAACTGAATTTGATTTCCCTCCAAATAATCTCCACAGTGGAATCCTGACACTATTAGCAGCTGCATCAATAAGTGCCATCTCCACTCCAGCTCTAACCTTCACAACAAAAACCCCAATCAATTCCAATTCCACCCAAAACAAAAATTCTCACCAAAAGATGCTGAATTTAAAACAAACTCCTCACAGATGCGAAATCATGGCCGGGAAGCAACCGATCGACCTCAGCCAGCACAGCCCCCAGATTCATCGGTCCACTCGTCACGAGCAAATCGCAAGCGTCCGCAGCGGCCTCGAGTGCTATTTTCTGATCCTCGGCAGTTACAGAAGGAAGCACCGGTGCCTCACCCCAACCGACATTGCCGTTTCTAAGCTCGACTCGAATTGCCACGTTGGTGACCTTCTCAAGCCGGGAAGAGGCGATGGTGAAAGGGGAGAGAAGAGGGACATCGAGAGGTCGACCTTCGGCACGAGTGACGTCGATTGAGGAGGTTTCCTTGAGGCTATCGAAACAGAACGGGGTGGTGGCGAGGCGGGTCGGAGTCTGGCGGGTCGAGATGGCGGTGCAGAGGTGAGTGACGCGGCGGGAGGGGAGTGGTGGAGAGTGAGGGGTTGAAAAGTTGGAGAGCGCCATTGGAACCTGGAAGAGGAGAATGGAGTTCGGAGGTGTTGAGATGGAGACTTTGTTGAATGAGTGATTGCGAGAGGACCCAGATAGAGGGCGAGAGTCTGTATCCTCTGCAATAACCGAAGTTTGAGTTTGAAATAGAAACCGTCAGATCAGAATCCCGACCAATCCAGCGCATGTTATAAATTCAATGAGCCTTTTAGTATTCGTGTCCGTGCGCATTGGACGGTTCAGATTCTTTATGAGGTAGCTCAAATTTGACTTACTGCAGACGATACAGAAGAGTGAGGGTGGGTGGAGACTCCGAAGTACAAAGGTGGACTGTGAGTTCCTATGTGGACGAGAAACAGTAATTTACGTGTTTTTAACGCTTGATTTGAAGAGCATAGAGATATATGTGGGATTGTCAAATTGGGATAGATACACGAATGTATTTTTTTTTAGGCGTCAAAGGAACTGGGACTTCGCGGGTCGGAATCATTAGTGGGGTTGAGATGCGGCATCCTGAAACATTTTCATGTCTTATGCGTCTTTTTTTTTTTTGAGGGGACTTGTGCGTAGAAGACTGAAAAGGAAAGTGGAGTGCTCTTTTAAAGAACGGCAATTTTATTTGAACCCTGAATATTTATAAAATTATTTTGAACTTAATTTTCTACATTAAATTACTTTCGAGGTAAAAACTGCGGCACTTCAAAAAGTAAATATAAGACGAAAGATACTGTTGTATTCTAAAGTAGAAGAGAGATAGCAATTTCCTGGCACAATATTCTTCTCACTTTTTTTTAACAGATTGGAATAGAAAGACAAGTGAGGAGGGGAAAATATTATTTTGACAAGGGAAAATGCTACCGTCTTTAGTATTGAAACACAATAATATCTTCATACTTTTTATTGTTGTTTGTCAGAAAAATATTTCGGGACAAAAAAGTAAATATCTGTCTTTTTATATTCTGAAATTAATTTATTGTATTACTAGGGTTGTATTATTTAACTTAACTTTTTAAAATAAAAAAATGTTAAACTTTTCTCTCTTATTTGATATCCTTGAAATTGGAAATAGAAAATAGAGAAAAATTTCGCTGAAAATATGCTCGTACGTACAATACCATCAGATCTATTTATAGGGATATGATTGCATACACTTGCAACTATATAAAATTCAGTTAAAAATTAAAAAGATTCTGTATTTTTTTTTTCCAAATATATATTACATTTAATAATTCAAATTAGGAAGCTGGTAGTTTACACGAGACCCTGACCTCTCGGGGAATGAACGGTCGTGGGTCATTATTTGTTGTTATAAATTGCATGGGAGGTGATTTTGGGATTCTCTGATGCAAAACTGATGGACCTCTACCGTGTTGCACATTGTGCAACTCCTTGGGTCCAATTTTGCAACGTAGATTAGTTTCATGGTGCATTTGGATTGGAAGTAGAATTAGCTAGATTAGCACCTAAATTAATCGTTGAAAATATTCGTTAACCCTCATCTTTAGTTAGAATAGCACGAAAAATATGAATTAGTATTATCCCGAACAAATTCTCATTTAGTTCAAAACAACTCGCTAATATGAATTAGCAATTGTTTTTCATCCATCTAAATGTCATCAAGTTTTAACTTTTAATAAAATTCATATAATCAATTTTAAATACATGAGAAATTGTGGCAATACATATCATACAGTGTGATTCATGCTCTCTATTAAGACCCTCTTTATAAATCTTAACAAACATTACAAGATAGAAGTCGGATGTCGTTTCGAAATCTAACAAGCAACTAGTTTTCTCGTAAATAACTCGCAACACACTAGTCTACACATACAAGCGTTTTAGTTCGACAGTGCCAAAAGAAAAGATTATCCGTGGCATCATAATAGAATATTCCACTAGCATGAATTGGAGCATGATTTGTCCCCTGCATTTTGCAATATATTATTAATTTATTATATATCATTATATATTTTTACTCACTTGGCCACTTGTTGCTTTCTTGTTGCTTTCTCGCTGGATTCAGATCTTTTATATATTATACCTTTACTGGTCAAGTGCCACGCGTTGCGGTGCATTGACAACATCAATTTTGCCGACATTTTTATTAACTAGTTAAGTGCCCACGCGTTGCGGTGGGGATTGACAATATTAATTTTGTAAAAGATATAACTTGTGTTAGATTCATAAAAATATTTCTTTAAGAAGTAAATTTTTTTTAATGCGTTTCTTTGAAGAGTGACAAAATTAATTTTAGTGAAATTCACGTATCATTGATTTTGAGAGTAGATTAATTGAAGGGGAAAAAAATATATTTTTCGTTCTTTTAAATTTATATATATGGATATAGAAGGAGAAATTCTTATTTATAACATTATAATGAAATTCTTATCCATTTGAGCAATAAGGTTAAAGTTTTAAAAATAAGACTAAATTTGATAAATTTGAAAATTTCCATATGATTCAAACAATTTGCCCAAATCACAGTGAAAGAAATCATTATTATTAATCCAAACCTTCATCCAAACAGACCTGATGAATAGTTCAGTTTTTCTTCTTCACTTGCAAGATAACGTTAACGATTAACTGTTCTGAACTTGTTATTTACTATAGAAATTCTTGAATTTTAATTTAATGCCTTAGTAACAAAAGATGTATAGGCCTGGTGCCATGTTTTCTTTTTACTAATATCATCCTTTAGGATGGTTATATTATAGAAGTAATATTTAAAATTTAATAGTTAAGTAACAGTTTAATCTTGTTGTCTACACATAATGAATTATACATTATTAAGAACATGTCAAGTCGCTAGTAATTGTTAAATTAAGCCTGTCTTCAAGTATTAATCATACTTCTCATAATTGTACCAACCACCAATCATATGAAAATTAGACATAAATGAGGGTAAGCATTCTTTATGGTGGATAAATTAGTGGACAGACTTATCTCCAGTGAGCCATAATACTCTGCTTTTGACAGATATTAGTGAAAAGTTAATGCACGCAGTATTTTTTTTGTTTGAAATAATTTTTTATTTATGTATGACGATTAGGGGTGAAAACGGAGTGGATAATATCCGATATGTATTCGATCCGTATTCAAAAAATTAGATGTGGATATCCGAATATCCGTGTAGATATGGATAGATAGATATGATTTTACGTTTCAATTATCCATATCCGAATAGTAGATAATTTAAGAGGAGGGCTCAAAATGCCTCATTGCTTCATGCCTCACTCGTAACCCAACATCTTTATCTTCAATTTCATAGTTCAAATAGACGATTCGAACCGCTCAACATGATATCCACGTTAAAATATGAATGGAGACCAAATTTTATATATTTTGAATTTTTTTTACTATTTTCAAGATAGATACAAAATTATTGTTTTTAGATGGTCTACAATTTTCTGAAAAAACAACGATTTTGTATATATTTTAAAAAATAGTAAAAAATTTCCAAAAATATAAAATTTGGTCTCCAATTATATTTTAACGTGAATATCCTGTTGAGCAGTTCGGATCGTCTGTTTAAATTTTAAAATTGAAAATAAAGATGTTGGAGTACGATTGGGGCATGAAACAATGAGGCATTTGAGCCCTCCTCATAATTTAATATATATTATGAATAAATTATGATATTCACTATTATAATTAAATAAATATTATGAACTTGAGTATTTTTTAAAACTATTTTTATATATTTTTTTAATAAATATCCAATCCGTCTATAGATATGGTTTTTACCACTATCTACTCCGTGTTCACCCCTAATGACGATCGACAATTATTTCTTTATATTTTTAATGAACAAGAGCTGATTCCACACATCAATTGAACTTGCAAGGCTTGGCCCATATTTTTCTCTAAAAAATGATGCCTTAGTAAACTGTGTCTGATATATTTCTCAGTGAACCTCAGTGGAGCTGATTATCAAATGTACATTTTTCACGCCAAAATCAATATCTTAGTAAATTCTAAAATATATTCTCGGTTGTCAATTCTGTTAAAAAAATATTAATCAAAGATATCAAATAGTCAGAATGGAGAACAGGTAACGAAAGCGAATTTGGGGATAATCCAACCCAATTTTGACTAGGTCAAAGCGACTGGGAAAGAAGATGGGAACTCGAGCAGAGAGGGCAAAGCGGAAGACGCAACGGGCAGAAAAATTAAAAGGAAAGGTGACTGCGAGATGGGTCCAAGGCTGTCAGAACAAGAGACGTTCCAACTGGAGACTGGACGAACAAAATTGGAAGAAGTCGCTAGCCAATTCATTAAGACAACTCAGCAGATTGGTTCCACGCTAGCGCTGACATGTCGCTCTGATGTTCATTTGAGCAATCCACTGGACAGATCAAATTGATTTGAACTAGAATCTCATCGCCTATATATATAGGATTAGCTTAGCTATTTGGATTATGAATGTTGTTATCAATTATTTCCAATTTCTTAGTTTCCTTTCTTATTTTCCACTGTACCAAATTATCAAGTTCAATCAAATTAAAGTTTTTCCTTTATTCCAATTCGTGTTCTTTGTTTCAATTTGTGTTCTTTGATCTTGTCTGAGCTAAAGGTCATCACAAGTGGTATCAGAGCAATCATGATTGCATCTGGGTTAGCACGGTTCGTATCAGCAAGAAAGGTTAGACGACCACCAATGCCGATTTCGACTCGCAGTACCACAAGCAACGAAGAGGCGGCAATGGATTTAGCGACCTTGACAACTAAGTTCTTGCAAATGGAGCAATCTAGATTACATTCAGAGACAATGCAAAACGACATGCACCATCCCTTAGCTCAGCTAGAAAATCAGGCGGAAGCGACAAAGCTGCAACTTAATGCTAATACTCAAGCCACAAGCAACAATATTCATGCGGTTGCCATGCTAGATAGAAGATGGATCACTAATTCAGGGAGATTATAGCTGCAATTACTGTCAGAAATGGTGGTTAAGGTCCTGATGCTCCAGGAAGTAGCAGCACGGGTATTCAAAATCAAGAGGGGGCAGGCAACACAACAAGAGTTGAAATTATTAACCAAGATGTGATCTTGGAACAAGAGCCACCAGGAAGAGGAGAGTTTCGGCAGGAAAATAAACAAATAGATCATAGTTCAACTAGATTTAACCTACCTCGAGTTGATTTTCCCATTTTTGCAGGAATTAAACCCAATTCTTGGGTAGATTGCTGCAATTTCTACTCGACATGTACCAAGTGCCTGAAGAGTACAAATCAAGGATGGCAGTAATGCATTTCCCAGGACCAGCTGATGACTGGTACAGGTGTTTCAAGATAGCCAATCCTCAACCTCCATGGCCAATTCTAGTAGAAGAAGTGATGAATTACTTTACCCACAACACTGGCAATGTTGTTGATGAGTTCAAGAAGATGCACCAATCAGGGAATTTAAAAAACTACATCTCCAATTTCTTACAAGCAAGGGCTAGACTCACATACAAGAGAAAAATCACCGATGCAGACTTCTATGTTGAAGGGTTTATTAGTGGGTTAAAAGATGAAATAAGGCATACTATAGAATTGTTTAATCCTAGTACTGTGAATGATACAATTAGGTATGCTAGACAAATTGAACTGTCCATAGATAGCACTGTGAAGAAAATCAGTGCATTGGTGAAACCAACTCAGTACCAACATAGAACTCAATATCAGAATTCCACTACTGACACCAGATGGAGAGATAAAAGGGCAATTGATACCAAGCCTAAACCCAAAATCTGAGGTACCTGAACAAACCAGCCAACAACTTGAGTTTAGATCAAAAGAGAATACTAGTATTGTGTTTTAAATGTGATGACAAATGACAACAAGGGCATAAATGTAATTCAAGGTCCCTTTATACCATAGAAGCTGAAGAAGAAGATAAGCCAAATTTAGACCAAATATAGCATAGTGAAGAACCAGTTCCAGCTGAATTTGTTGACTATGTTGAACTTGAAGGAGGAGAAATAACTGTGATTAATATTTGTAATGGTCAGTATAATATTTCCATGCAATTTAGAGGAAAAGTATGATCAGTTCCAATCTGTGCATTCATGGACAATGGAAGCACACACTCCTTCATACATCCCAATATAATTGACAATTTAGGTATAAAAGTGTGCCAATCCAAACCCTTGACAGTAAGAGTCGCTAATAGTCACAAAATGCAAACTAATAGACTTTGTAAAAGTCAATTTTTTTTTTTTTTGCAGAATAACGAATTTAGTGCAGATCTGAGAGTCTTGGATGTACAAGGGCATGACTTACTATTGGGCATGGATTGGCTAACAAGGTAGGGACTAACACTCATTGACTGGAACAAACGGAGTATGAAATTGAAGAGAGATGGCAAGTTCATCAAATTAGAAGATGAAGATGTAGAAGCCAAGTTGAAACTGCTCACCATAAGTGAACAAGGACAAAGCATTCTGAAAGAAAAGCATGAAGAGAGTCACATGCTTATGGTACATCTTCTCAACACTGAAGATAAGGTAGACAAGCAGGTACATCCTTCTGTACTACCAGTTTTAGATGAATTCTTAGATTTGTTTGTTGAGCCCACTGTGTTACCTCTAAAAAGGGACATAGACCACAAAATTTCATTGAAGCCAGACTCAAAACTAGTCAACCTCAGACCTTACAGGTTTTCTCATTATCAGAAACTGGAAATCGACAAAATAATTGAAGATCTGCTTAAGAACTCTTTTATTCAACCTTCTTGCAGTTCATATTCATCTCCTATTCTATTAGTAAAAAAAATGATAACTCTTGGAGGATGTTTGTTGACTTTAGAAAAGTCAATGAGAACACAATTAAGAATAAGTATCATATTCCTATAATAGATGATTTACTTGATGAGTTGAAGCATGCTAAGGTGTTTACTAAATTAGATTTAAGGTATGGCTACCATCATATATAAAATGACTTTTCACACACATGAGGAGCTATATGAGTTTAGAGTTATGCCTTTTGGGCTCACTACTGCACCAACATCATTTCAAGCCCTAATGAATTCAATTTTTAAACCCTATTTGAGGAAATTCATTTTAGTATTTTTTTTGATGATATATTGATCTATAGTACTGACTTGGAGATGCATGCAGATCATGTGAGAATTGTCTTTAATTTACTTAGACAAAATCAATTGTTCTTAAAAACGAGTATGTGTGATATCGCTGTTGAACAAATTGAGTACCTTGGTCACATTATTTCCAAACATGGTGTAGCTACATATCCAAAAAAGATAGAAGCAATAAGTGAGTGGCCAAGCCCAAAAAGTATAAAATCATTAAGAGGCTTTCTTAGTTTAACAGGATATTATAGAAAGTTTATAAAAGGGTATGGGGTAATTGCCAAATCACTAACTGACAAGTTAAACATTTAAATGGAATGATGAGGCACAAAAAGCTTTTGAGACACTTAAAACAGCTATGGTTCAAGCCCCCATACTTGCACTTCCTGATTTTACCCAACAATTTGTTGTTGAGACTGAAGCTAGCAATACTGGTATTGGTGCTGTGTTGATCCAAAATAGGAGGCCACTTGCATTTTTGAGTAAAAAGTTAGGACCTAAGAATCAATTACTATCTACATATGAGAAAGAGTTCTTAGCTTTACTCACAGCAATTACTAAGTGGAGTCACTATCTAATGGGAGGTAGATTTGTCATTAAAACATACCATATTAGTTTAAAATATTTGCTAGAACAGAAAATTAACACATCAAGTCAACATAAAGGATTGAGCAAACTTTTAGGATTGGATTATGTAATTGAGTATAAAAAGGGAAGTGAAAATGTTATTGTTGATGCCCTTTCTAGAAAAGAAATGGGAGATGATGTTAATTGTGCAGAACTCAGGGTCTTGAGTGAAATCATACCTCACTGGGTTGTGGAGATGCAAGGCAGCTATCTGGGTGACACATGGATTGAAGACATAAAAGAAAAGATGCAGCAACAACAAGAGGAATGTACTGATCAACCATACACACAACATCAACAACTGTTTAGATACAAGGGCAAAATATGTGTTGGAGGCAATGGCAATTGGAGGCAGATCATTCCGAGAGAGATGCATGCATTCAATTTGGGAGAACATTCACGCATTATCTCTACTTATCAAAGAATTAAAATGACCTTTTACTGGCCAGGCATGAAGAGAGATGTACGCCAATTCATTAAAGAATGTGAGGTTTGCCAGTTAACTAAAATGGAGCACATCCACCCACCAGGACTCCTACAGCCATTACCAATACTTGATGATGCTTGGTTAAGCATGGGGTTAGATTTTATAACAGGATTGCCGAAGTCAAATGGGAAGGATGTTATAATGGTTGCAGTTGACCAATTGACAAAACATGCTCACTTCATAGCACTGTCACATTCTTATAAAGCCTCTAACATGGCACAAGCATATTTTGACAATGTTTACAAACACCATGGCATGCCTAAAGAAATCATATCCGACAGGGATCCTATCTTCACTAGTAGTTTTTGGAAAGAATTGATGGAGAGAATGGATGTGAAACTCAATCTAAGGACAACCTACCACCCTCAATCAGACAGTCAAACGGAAAAAGTTAATCAGTGCCTGAAAAATTACTTACGATGCATGACTTTTGATAAGCAAAAGAATTAGGCAAAATACCTGACAATGGCAGAGTGGTGGTATAACACATCTTACCACAGCGCAATTAAAATGACCCCCTTCGAAGCCTTGTTTGGTTATGCGCCACCTCAATTGGGCCTGGCAATGCTCCTAGGAGTCAAGTGGCTGCCATTGATACGATCCTGAAGGATAGACATACAACCCTGCAACAATTGAAAGCTAATTTAGCTATGGCTCAGAATCGCATGAAGCAACAAGCTGATGCCAATCGCAATGAGAGGTACTTTGCTATTGGTGATTGAGTTTATTTAAAGCTTCAACCTTATCGCCAAATCACAGTGGCTGGATTGCGCAACCAAAAACTCAAGCCAGGTTTTATGGACCTCACGAAGTTCTTAAAAAGATTGGAACTTGCGCATATCGTCTCAATTTACCTGCAGGATCCGCGATACATCCAGTTTTCCATGTTTCTCAACTCAAGAAGCGAGTAGGAGACACCCAAGCTATCTCTCCTGACTTGCCAGTGATTGGACCTAACGGTAATACGCAATCAATCCCAATCGCCATTCTAGCAAGACGAATGATTCAAAAACGAAACGCAGCGGAGGCCCAGGTGCAAATTCAGTGGTCGAACCAAGGAATTGAAGATGCCACGTAAGAGAGTTACAAATCAATCACACAAAAATTCCCACAATTCGTCCTCGAGGTCGAGAATGCTTTAAAGGAGGGGGGAATGTCACGGACGGAAGCGAATTTAGGGATATCCAACCCAATTTTGACTGGGTCAAAGCGACTAGGGAAGAATATGGGAACTCAGGCAGAGAGGGCAAAGCGGAAGACGCAACGGGCAGAAAAATTAAAAGGAATGGTGACTATGAGATGGGCCCAAGGCTCTGTCAGAACAAGAGACGTTCCAACCGGAGACTGGACGAACAAAATTGGAAGAGGTCGCTAGCCAATTCATTAAGACAACTCAGCAGATTGGTTCCACGCTAGCGCTGACATGTCGCTCTGATGTTACTTGAGCAATCCACTGGGCGGATCAAATTGATTTGAACTAGAATCTCATCGCCAATATATATAGGATTAACTTAGCTATTTGGATTATGAATGTTGTTATCAGTTATTTCCAATTTCTTAGTTTCCTTTCTTATTTTCCGCTGTACCAGATTATCAAGTTCAATCAAATTAAAGTTTTTCCTTTATTCCAATTCGTGTTCTTTGTTTCAATTTGTGTTCTCTGATCTTGTCTGAGCTAAGGGTCGTCACAGGTCTTGTTCCACAATTGGCAACTCCGGTATGGAATCTTTTGCCATAAACTAAAAACTTATTCCCTGACCGACCCATCACCCATGCAAAAAAGCAATATCCACCAGTGGCACATAACATCAGAACTCCAGTTGGCACAAAACCATCAACCCAAATTTGTGCATTTGGTTTGGAACCGAAACAAACAACCAACAGTATTATCAACAATAAACTCAATAATCCGCCAAAAGTCTCAAGTTTTTGCAAAAATGATGCTAATAACGCCACGGAGCCAAGGAGGTAATACCAAAACACAACAAAATACATGAGAATAAGTTTAAACTTGAGAAAAATGCACTAGTCTGGTATTGGAACTAGAGTAAAACAAAACTGCTAATCTAAGCTTTGATAGCATACTTTCTCATTGGGAAATACTTCTCTCTCTTCATCTCCCGCTCGGTCTTCAGGGACTCCTGCTCAGCAAAAATGGACAACAACATTTCATTACAAAATTCATTAACATACAGTAGCTTCTGTTAGAAAGTTCAGTTCTACATCACTGCACACCAACACTTGGATTACAGAACCATTCAGACATTGTAATGTGTAAAAGCCTCCTAAATACCACCAACAGTACAAGAGTATGTATCATGCAAGAAAAGCTTCAAACTATTAATGAAGTGTCAATCACAAAAATGGGAGGATACAGAGAAAATATATGGTAAATAGGTCACCCAAATAATCCACAAAAAGTGAAAGGCCCCAAGTTTTATATTGGAGGCATCAATGAAGTGATTCAATGTCACATACCATGGTGAATTTAAGTTAACACCTTCATTTCAATGGGTCTAAAACTAATTTTCAGACCACAATATTAAAAATGAATGGGAGGGAACACCATGGCAGTATTATTAAATGTATGTTTATGCATGAATATTTCCTATTAACATCTTATGACCAAGAGTAGATAAATGCTTCAAGTATAATCATTATATCCTCTTGAAACATACCACATGCGAGTGATGCAACCTTGCATCATCTGGTTCAACTTAGGGGCAGGTATAGATGATAAGTATGTGGTCGACTGACCCCCATTTTTTTTCAAAGTCAAGGTTATTTGTATAGTATCTTTCTAAATTTTTATCTCATTTCTAAAAAAAATTGACTTCCATATTTATTGTTTATAGCAACCCCCATACACCAAGCATTCTAAACTAAAAAGTCTTGGGCTAATTAACCTCCATTGACTAAATGCACGCTAAGAGACCAAAGCACAAAACAAAACCTGGTGTTTGGTGAGGCGGCGACGGATGGCACGGGTCTTCTTGGGCCTGAGATCCAACGGTTGATACTTCTTCTTCTTATAGGCCTCCCTCAGCGCCGCCTTCTGCTTCTGAGAGATGACAGTCAAAACTCTGGCAATCGACAGCCTCACTACCTTGCTACACCATCCACGAAACAAAAGTAATCGAGTTATCACGACAATACTTACAAGAGACGAAGAAGAATATCTAGATTTAGAGAGCGTACATCTTGGAGAGCTTGTTGGGGGCACCGCCGGTGACTTTAGCGACCCGGAGGAGGGAGAGCTCGGCCTTGAGGTCCTTGAGCTGACCGAGCAGGTCCTGCTTCGTCTTGCCCCGAAGCTCGTGCACCTTGATCCTCGCTGTATCATCAGATCAAATCATTACGCATAGATTATGCTATCAGTCGCCGAGAGAAAGAGAAGGAGAGAGAGATGACGCTAAGGTCTCGATTCCACTTACCCATTGGTGCTGTCTAATCGGAAGGAGACTGTAGGAGAAGAGGCGGCGGCGCGAGAAACTGAAGAAAGAAACAATGGCCGGTCTAAGCGGAGTTATTTATATATTCTCTCTAGGGTAGGGTTTGGAGCGAGCATGGGTTGGGCTGGGTTTGTTAGAGCAGCTAACTTTGGGCTTGAAAGTAGATGCAAACATCAGAAAACGAAATAGATGTTTCATTAGGCCGTTTTTTATTTCTTTGGAATACATCCAATTTTTTTTTTTTTTCTGTTTGCAAATCGGACGAATAATATTTCATGATTTTCGTCAATATTTGTATTTCAGAAGAACTTCATCTGTTGCGTGATTTTCATAAATATTGTATTACAGAAGAACTTCATCTCCCAATTTGGTGGTGACTTGCGAGTAAGAAGCAAAGCTAGGGTGTAATGTGCTCATCAAGAGGGGTTAGTGAGCACAACTTCAAAAGTCTATCGGATTGGCTTCAAATGATGAATCCAAACTGTTGAAATCTATCTACTTCATTAGTGATGCATGTACACGCAAAATTTTGAAAGTTTCGAATTCATTTAGGACAAGATCAAGTGGTAAAAAATATGAACCTTTTATAACTTACTAGTCAAGTGCTCGTGCTTTGCAACGGGGAATGAAATGAATAATCTAAAATCATTTGCATCTATGAAAATCATCATTAACATTCAATATATACAATCTAATAATTCAAATTTTAAGTGTGCACACATTTTTAACATGCTATACTATCTCACTTCATCTTCCTGGAGCAAAAATGTTGGCATGCATGTTATGTCCCTGCATGAGAGAATGAGAATGACAATTTATTGTTAGTCAAAATGAGGCAGCAGGATTTATTACGTAAGGAGTACAAAAGCTGATAAATGAATACCGGGTCTTTTCAATCAAATTTTGTATGTATGAGGTGCTAATATTATGAAATAGGCATCAATAGTTAATATAATTCACACAAAAAAAGTGAAGGATATGAGTTGAGAATTATATTTGTTGCAATTTCATCTAAAAGCAATTTATACACCAAGCACATGAATTAGCAATGTTGCTTACCTCAGTCAACCATCCGGTAACTCTTCAATAAAAGAATGAGCATTTGCAACTCTGCAAGCTTCCATTACATCTCCCATCATTTTCTCTTCCATACATGATATTTTTGGCAATAGATGTAAAGAATAGAACTGGTTCTTGACAGACCAGTCCCATTTGGTTTCTCAACCACTTCAATTGGAGGTTCCTTATATCATGCCAATCCAAGATAATTCTACCTATTCCTGTAGACATCACAAAATTAATGGCGATACTTATATCTGCAGAAGATAAAAAAAAAAAAAATGATTTGCTATAGTTTTTGTTATGACTGACAAGCTGGGATTCCTGAACCAAGAATTGCAATTTGGATTGATACATCTTTGTACTTGACAATAGAACACAGAGCGCCCCAAAGGTGGCATTTCTTTTTCTTATCCCATTGCAAAGCTTTGTAATTACCTGATTTTGGTTCATAAAGCCTTTCAATCAATGAAATAATGGTGCTTTTTCCACATCCACTTTGACCGACGATTGCAGTTGTTATGCCAATACCTATTGTGAAATCTAAGTCCTAAAATGCTTTTCCTTGATTTGCATGCAAAAGAAACATTACAAAATTTAATTTCTCCAATTAATTTTGTCCTGACAATTTCTTCTCCTTCTGTTAGAGAAGAGCTATTATCCTTTTCTATCATAGTGACAATGTTTCTTGCATCAACCCTCACTTTTTTACCAAAGAACTTAAATTAGATGCTACTTGACCAAGAGCATTGCACTGAAAATTAATATTACAATTTTTTTTAAAGTTAGGTCTAAAAACAGTAATTATAGAACTACTGTTTACAGAGAATTACTAAAAGCATTTGTAAAAAGAGTTACTTCATGAATTAATAATAATTAGAAACTCTTTGGTATTATTAGTCTGAAAAGGAGTAGTCTAGGAAGTTTTGGAAATAAATTTGGATTTGAATTAGTTTATAGACACATGAAAGTGACATATAATTTTGATAGCACTCTCATTTCATGAGTTTTTTTTTTCAGAAAATAACAAAAAATAACAAAAAATGAAAAACTTTGAATAGAAGTCATAGATCCAATTTCAAATCGAATTAAGTGATTCATTATAATCTGATCTCGAGAGAGACATCTTGACAGAGAAATTATGCAAGAAAACCCTAGTTAATTACTGTTTCTATTTGAATCTGACTTTATGCATAAATAAAAGGGCAAAATAGACTTAGTTCAGTTCATCTAAGAAAACCCTAGTTAATTACTGTTCCAAAGGACATGACCCTGTGATAGCTTGGGGCATAAACTCATGCTCAAAGAGATGGCTGAACGGGCCGTGCCAGATATCATGTAATAATCCTAACAGTAGTTGTCAAATAACTTGATATCATTTTTTTTGTATATGTTCTTCAAATAGTTATACTCCTTGAATAAATATGTGTTATGATACCTGCCACTTGAACCGTTTGCATGTCAAAGTTGTCGATATCTAGCTCAGCGCCCTGAAAAATTGCAAATGTTTTTGCTTAACCATAGTTAATCCAGCACTAATACACAAAATACAGTTATTATAGATATACCTGATACTTCTTGAGAGACTGTACCGACTCGCTGGCAAGCCAATAAGCCCCTAAAGAATGCTTGAATCGAGTATGTACTGCTTCTGAATACACCAGATATGTCAGACATATAAAGAGAAGACAAAGAAAATTATTCCGAGGAATCTTGCAACTTTAGAAAATATGGAATTTAAAGTGATCATTTTTTTTGGAAAATATATGCTTCTGGTACAAGCAGGCATGATACATTCCAATTGATGTGACCATTAATAACGCACGTGCTGGTATTAGACCTAACTATATGCTAGAAATCATATCTAGAGAGGCTTACTTCATGTGTGCTCTGACGACAAACTCAACAATTTTGAAAGGTACCTTGCAAGGATCTGATCAAGCAGTTGACCTCCTCTGCACAACCTGTATTAACAGAAAGTCATTAATCACCTCAAATATCCACACTGAAATTTGGAAAGGACTAAGCATTTTACGCAATATACAGCCCACTGGTTATTGATTCATCGCTATTATAATGAAATAAGACCTACTATTGGTTTACCTCTAATATATAATCACTTAGTTTCGCAAAAAATGAATACAATTCAACATCTGTCAGTTGCTTTGCTGCTCCTCCCCATGATCTCTTGTTTCACATTGGTCAGGACTGCTGAAATAGAAGAATACAAGTCATTAGTATTAGGCACAATGTGTACCAGAAAACTTTGACATGATAATTGTAATCCAACAAAAAATTTGTAACCCACCCAGTCATGATAATTATAACCCACCCAACAAATCTGGTATCAAGGATACCAACAATTTCAAGACAAAAATAAAACTACAACTGGGTAAATATGATGTTTACCTAGGATCCCTCCAGATGCTGTGATAGTGACACTTAAATTTGGGGTTACATTCATGCCATCAAGCTGCTTTTAAACATAAGAAAAATCATAGTCAGCAAGTTTGAAAGATAAAAATATTGGTTAAAATCAAAAGTATCCCAGGATTGAAAACTTCCAAATCAGGATTTGCTTAAGCATTAAACTTGAGCAGTAGATACTTTTTCTTGTAACATACCTGCGAGGAACTTTTAAGCCGGTTCATCTTTCTGAGTGTGCATCCTCTCCTCTCTTTTGACTGATGATTCTGGCATCATAACTTTAACAAATAAAGGAGAAATAAAGAAAGCAGTTAAATGGCTGCTAACTAAGACTGTGTACAAATTGACAAAGATAAAATATCATAGTTAAAAGAGTTGCAATTTAACAAAAGAAATTTATTTTTTTTCCTGTCTGGAAAAGATTTGCAATGGGATCACCTATTCACCTTATAGAATCAGTAGTATGGTGTATGCAATTACAAAGGTATGTATACAGTAACACAAGCTTTTTGAATTTCATCTGGTTGTTCTTTCAATTGGAGACTCATTTGTGATATAAATAATTATCCACTCACTGTGCTAAATTAAATTTCATCTCGTGAATGATCAGTCATCTTAAAATACAAAATAGACAAGCTGATCTCAAAGTGAATTGTTTTTTTTTTTTTGAGAAAATGGAATAAGTAGCTTAATTTCTTAAAATCAATGATAAGAACCTGCTCATGTAATTTTAGGGCTTTAGAGAGGAAAATTGTAATTATGAGTCTCCATTATAACTTCTTGAAAATTGGTACTTATCATCTTCTTTCAAAGGAAATGGACTATGGAAGGGTCTACAAGGAATAAAAATACTCCCTCTTTGGAATAATTTTTACTATTCCCGTAGCAACTCACAATTTTCACGGGTAGAATAAAATAACCCAAAACCCAAATTTCATGTTAATCAAACAAACACAACAACACTTCAGATTGAACATAAATTAACCAAAAATATAAAATAGTTACCTATAAGAAAAAAATTATCGAAAGAAGGTCCTGACCAGCCTAAGTCGGAGGAGCAGGCTTGGAGGGAAACTTCCACCTGGCTTGGACGGGAACTTCGAGGTGGCCGAGGCAGCTGGAGTGGGCGCCGCTGCTGGAGCCACCGTGTTTTTATAAGTGAGAAGAGTCGGTGCCATTGGGAAGGAGAAAGAGAAAGAGGAGAAGGAGACCGCGTGGGGAAGGAGAGAAGAAAAGCGCGTTCCGCGCACAATAGCAGAGAAAAAAATATGTGTTGTTTTGCATTGAAACGGGTACATTTTTATCTTAGTTTAGACTTCTACACGTTTGGACATATGAAACAGAAACATAAAATCAAAACTTTTTATTAAAGGCTGAGATTGAGATGTGTTTTGATGAGTGGCTGAGATTTACCGAATGAACAGCTCAAATCTTCTCTTGACGAATAGAGGATTGGATCCCAAAAAAATATGCGTGATATTTAGTAGTCCTGATTTTATAAGTTGTTTTATGTATTTATTTTTCATCATTTTTTTATCGCTTGATTTTGTTCTAAATGAATTTAAAACTTTCAAAATTTTGCATGTTAATATGGGCAGTGCAGTCCGGCCAAGTGTGATGTCAGCTTATGCAGGTTTTATATCTTTTACTACTGATCTTCAGCACATCTATGTTAGACAGAAAGAAAATCACTTAGCCCCATCAATCAACTAGTCAGCTAATATGGACATGACATAAGGTTTTTAGTTAGCTTATATATTATTAATGTGTACTTTTGCTTTTGCTTTCTTACATATGTGAATAATAACTTACGGACATATTCGCCAAAAAAAAATATGAGAGTGACATTATTTATCGAATCTTTAATGACTTTCGGATTCAAATGATGAAGAATCCAGAATATAAATTCAATTAATAAGATGAATCTTTTTTCGAGGTCCACAAGCGGATCCAATAAATGATCAGATAATTTTTTTAGATCCACATGCCGATTCATTCATGCGGTTTCGGATCGAAATATCAGAAAATTCATTAAAGTTCTAGTCGCAAGTTCAATGCCATTTTAGAATTTGTGCTATTTTTTGCATCTAGCCCATTATACATATTAGCCCAATATAATTACTAGAAATCTAAGGGCCTAGAAAGGCCTGGAATAACACAGTAACCCAAATCACACGTCTGGGATTAGATCCTAATTCCTTGGCTATACCAAGTACCAAATAATTAAATAGAAAAAATGAAAACCTTTTCAAGATGTGCGTACCAGTGAAGCAAATATCAATACCTCAAAACCCAACCAAGGCAAAGCAATTCTTTGCCTCTTATCAACTCATTACCAATTTCTTTTCTCAAGTATAGTCCTTGACCTTATAAGAGCATAGCAGATAATATCATCTGCATTGCTAATTAATTAGAAACATTGCAAAACAAAAATCAAAACAATGTCGTCTAAGCTCTTCGGCCGCCAGAAGCCTCTGTACGAACTCCTTGGTCGAGGAAAAGGTTAGTTATATGATATAATTAATTCACCTATTAATTTTTATACATTAATTATGTAGTATGTTAATAGACAATAATACTAGAAATGCTGGTTTTTTAATGTCTGGTGCAGTTGCTGATATTGCTCTGTGGAGAAACAAACGTCTATCGGCATCGATTTTGATCGGGATCACAACCGTATGGATATTATTCGAGGTGGTGGAGTACCATTTTCTCACGCTCTTATGTCACGCGTTGATTGCGGCAATGCTGTTTGTCTTCATCTGGTCGAATGGAGCTGCTATGCTTGACCTGTATCATATCTCTCTATTCATCTTTTCAAGAAAATGATATGGAAACAAAAAATAAAACAAAATAAATTCATATTTTGGAAATTTGCAGGCCACCGCCGAGAATCCCTGAAATTATCTTGTCAGAAAAAGTCTACACACAGGCAATTACTACAGTGCACCAAAAGTTGAGATGGTTTACTTTCAATCTCCATGAAATTTCTTGTGGAAAGAACCTTACATCATTTCTCAGGGTACATTAGTCTTTACAATAAAAATAAACAGTAAATTCATTATCCATTTTTTTTATAATTATTTATTGTATGATCATTTTTTTTGCAGACCATCGGATTGCTCTGGGTGTTAGCAGTCTTAGGCAGCAGCACTCGCTCTCTTACTCTAATTTATTTTGGTAATATATTAATTAGGGTTATAAAACTTAAACCATCTGCATTATTATATTATTATTATTGTTTTTGTTGTATACGCAAGCTCTTAATTTTGACATTATTTCTCAACAAAAAAAATTATAAAATTATGTCTCAGTCTAAATATTTTTCTCAAATATATTATTTTATTTCTATGTTTTTCCCATAAAAATTATAAAAATATATTTAATAGACAAAATAATTATAAAATTGTGTCCCATTCTAAATTTTGCCTTACCCTGCAAAAAATCTTGGCTCCACCCTGTTTGAACTAAATCAATGTTGAAATTATTTTGCAAAATGTGCAGTGGCCGTAGGCTTTCTGACGCTGCCGGCATTGTATGAACAGTATGAGTACGAAGTCGATCATCTAGCAATCAAGGGAAAGCAAGATCTGAAGAAGCTGTTATCAAAAGTTGATACGAGCTTTCTGAATAAGATACCAAGAGGACCTGTGAAGGAGAAGAAACGCAACTGATTAAGCATTTCAAATATGCATGCTTTGGTTTCAAGAAATTTTAAAAAGAAAGAAAACATTATCGAGTGCAAGTTTGATACATAAATGTACTCACCAAGATATCAAATTCATGTATAAACAAGGTGTACATATGCTGTGAATACAAAATTGATTGTAATTAATTAAATACTAATTTCACCTTTTCTGTTATGTACTTGGGTGTAATATTAGGTTTCCATGATCAGATGAATAACCTGTAATTGACACAGGGACTCGTCAGTAAATTGCCAGACAAAGATCAGAGCAGATGCAAATAATCCATGTTAAACCACCACAAAAAATGGAAAATAAAAATGTTTAGTGATTACAAAGAAGTGCATATAACATGTATTGTGGTTTGCATCTAAAATGAAAAATCTAGGCTTCCAGACGGTGTATTCTGTTTGCTTCTAAAAAGCCCAAAGATTCTGGCAAATGTAACAGAACCAATCAACCAAAACCAACTGAACTAGGTGAAATTAACCTAACCTCCTAAGCAAGAAAACAAAGAACTAAGAAAAAAGGCCGCTTGTGATAGAGAGTTCAAATCTCATGAGATATGTGTATAGTTAAATTCAAACTGTCTATTATTAATTATTAATTATTAATTATTAATGAGGCTTAATTAAAATGCTTCCATTTTATGTACTATCTCATTATTATGCCTCTATTTTAATTTTTTTTAATAACTCAATATTTAAAACTTTGTCAAAATAATATTGTTAGATGTGATCTACACTATTTTATCTATGCACATCCAAAAGATTATGACCCGAAATTTTTATTTTTAACATTTTAATAAAATTCATTAATAAATTAACCATCGTTTTTGGTCAATTCGAAATTTAACACGGCCGCAGAATGCCGGAGCGGACCCATATGGGGGGTACCGCAGAATGCCGGAGCGGACCCCCATATGGGTCCGCACAATGCCGAAGCGGCCCCTGGGGCCGCATAATGCCGGAGCGGTCCCTTTATTTTTTATTTTAGAAATACGAATTTGTATATATGTTAAGTGTTATTTAGTTTCGAATGTAGTTTAAATTGATTTTTGGTCGTATCGTATTTTTGGTCGTTCGTTTGAAATATTTTAGATATTTTAGATATGTGGTTTCTTTTAAATTCTTTTGTGTACTCTGAGATAATAAAATCAACAAAATAAATAAATAACAACAAAATCAAACAAACAAGAAACTAATCAACGAAATAAATAAGTATCTGACAAAACATCTACCAATACTCCAAATAAGAATCTACCAATCTAACAAAACATCTAACAATCTACGGCTCTGGACTAAACACCGTCCTCGCCTTCTTCTTCCTAAACCCCCGACCCCGCCTGCATAGTGGCGTCTCGTCTGTATCTCCGGAGGATGCTGAGCTGGATGCCTGGACATCCGTAGACTGAACCGGCTCATGGGGAACCTCCTCAATCTCGGATGTCTGCTGGACCCCAGGACCAAAAACTGTGGTCTGTCCAGACTCAGCCTGCGTGAATAAAAACGCCTGTCTGGCAATAGGGTCATCGAGGAGGGAAGGGTGAGGTACCTGCTGTGAGGACTGGCCAGGGAACGACGGGATGGGCTCTGTCTGAACATACCCTGGCTCATAGGCAGGAGGTACTGTCTGAGTGGGAGTGTAACCTGGGGAATACAGTCCATCTCCCTCTGTGCCATAATCAGCGGAGATATCAAAGCCCAGGTCCTCCTCGTGTCCACCCTGTAGTAACTTACAAATTAGATAATGTATTGAATAAGAAAAAAATCACAGTTATGTATTTTAATTTAAATTATACCTCGGTAGGCATCCTAGCCTGGGATCCCATGGCGTCCTGTGCAGCCTGGCGCATCAACTCGGCACCTCGGTCGAACGCCTGACCGACCGTCTCAGCATCATGGACGCCTGCAAATACGTCCTCATCACCAGTGTAGGGGACATAGACATCGGGCTCGTCAGATATGTCGTCGACCGCATCAACACCGCCCAAGCCAGCGCACCTCAGTAGAGGGTCGAGGCGCGCCCTGTACCCATACAGGCACACTGCGGGTACGTTGTGCTTGAGGATGACCTTCCCGAGCCTCTTCCATCCCCTGGTGACGGCCATCGTATCCCCTGATACCAATCTCTGTAAGGTCTGTACGAATTACAACAAATGTTAGATATTCCAATCAAAAAGCCATAGTTGAAGTAGTGAATTAATAAAATTTCTAATTAAATTTGGGTACAATCTAATTAAATTTGGGTACAATTCTAATTAAATTTGGGTACAATCTAATTAAATTTGGGTACAATTCTAATTAAATTTGGTTACAATCGAATTAAATTTGGGTACAATCTAATTAAATTTGGGTATAATCTAATTAAATTTAGGTACAATTCTAATTAAATTTGGGTACAATTCTAATTAAATTTGGGTACAATCTAATTAAATTTGGGTACAATTCTAATTAAATTTGGGTACAATCGAATTAAATTTAGGTACAATTCTATTTAAATTTGGGTACAATCGAATTCAATTTTGGTACAATTCTAATTCTAAATCCTAAATCTAAACTCTAAACCTAAACCCTAAACCTACACCTAATTACTACTCTACACTAAAAATTAAAACAAGAGAAGAAGAAGAAAACTTACCCGAGGTCGAAGGGATTCAAACTTCAAAAGAGATGTAATGAAATCGGAATTCTGCGGCCCTACATATAGGCCGGGGACCGCTCCGGCATTATGCGGCCCCAGGGGCCGCTTCGGCATTGTGCGGACCCATATGGGGGTCCGCTCCGGCATTCTGCGGTACCCCCCATATGGGTCCGCTCCGGCATTCTGCGGCCGTGTTAAATTTCGAATTGACCAAAAACAATGGTTAATTTATTAATGAATTTTATTAAAATGTTAAAAATAAAAATTTCGGGATTATGACATTTCAACATTGTTTTGTTTCTTATCAAGAGTTTGTAAAAATATACAGACGTGGATAACTTCTGAACGTTGATTTTTCAATTTATTGATCCACATAGATCATAGATTTATTTTAATATTTAAGTTTTAAATTTTGAGTTATAACATTTAAAAAATAAATATGATGTAACTATTTGAACTCTCCTTATTATTAATTAGAATGAGTTTTAAAGGGGCTCCGTGAAGGAGACCCATTCTTATCGGATCCGTTTTAAGTAACCTTACCCCGTGAAGTACCTGAAACGGTATCCATTCATGTGATATATAGGAAGGGCCTTTATTTAGTCTCATTTTTCAAATGATTACGTGATTTTATGGAACACATATGCTAGTCATTAAAAATCTAATTAAGTTAGTGGACAACAAAATTGTGATTATAATTAATTTTCATATGATGTTTTAGATTTTATTCATCGGTAAATATTATAAAGACTAAAATAAGATTGAGAGTAATAAAATGTTGGTCCTCTTAATTAAATCATTTTTTCTTGGTTCAATTAATTCCGATCTTCTTAATTGTTTTTAAATTAACCTCTACTCTTTTTAACCTACACATTAAATTATTTTGGTAATATATTAACTTGGCTGCCTAAACTAATTACCTACTATTTATTGATAAAAAATAATGTAAAAATTAGCCTTAAAATCTCATATTTTGTTTTAATCCATGTAGTGCGTGAAAAATCATAAAAATATAATAAAATATTTAAATCATTATATGAATCTATTGGAGCTGGATCTCAAACATTGAATGTACATTTCAAAAGAATTAATAGTTTTATTTTGAGAATTTGGAAAGGACAATTTAGTTTGTTTTGCATACCGACGAACATCACAACAACTTTAATTCAAATTAGGTAATACTCACAATTTTTTAATACATTATTCGGTGGATGCTCTAATCTAAAATATCATAATTTTGCTCTACTAATGCAAGAATTTTGTGCAATATGAGCTTGATTAAATGATCCTAATGTATATAGCTCACTTTTTAATATTTCCTCACCAATTTTCGTTTCCGTGACTATATCTTGAAATATGACATTTTTGGGCATGAATATTACATTCTAATTCAATGTTTGTGTAATTTTGCTAACAGATAAAGAACTAGAAGTAAATAGTGGCATTTAGCCATTTACAATACATTAGTAATTGTTCTTTCAAATAAATTTGATTTTTCTTTTTTTTTTTTGAAAGAAAGATGAAGGTCAAGTCTTCAAATTTCATACCCTTGTTATTACAACAATGAATTTTTCTCATCCGAATTTCGAACTCATGACCTCTCATATGAAGATCATGTATCTTTGCCACTAAACCAAATGCTAGTTCTTCTAATGCCTTGTATCGATTCTTGTATTTGTATATTATTAGCTCACTAAGAAATTTGATGAATTAGTCAAGCTCACTAAGAAATTTGAAAAACACCTAGTTCTAATCTGATTTCATGATTCAAAGTTTGATACAGGAAATCAATGAAATTTGAATTGTGAGACTTTTTATGGGGTACTTCACAAGTTCAAATGTTTCAACAGTAGCTCGGGATTTTCTGTGGCCAAAATGAAGGTCAACACCAAAACATATTTTTTACCATTGGTACAAGTATTTTTGCACAAAAGAGATTCAATTATTCAAACGCATAGTATCATTTAACAAATTCATGAGAAACGAAAAAGACTTTTATTCGTCAGTTCTTTAATGCATATCTGTCATCCACAGTAACATAATTCGCGATTAATTTGCGTTTAATTCACGTTTAATTCTTTTTTTCAACGTTTCCGAACCTAACATCAAATAAAACGAAAAAAAAACATATAATACGTTTTATTTGCGAATAAAACACATATAAACGCGAATCACGAATTATTCGCGAATAAAATGCGAAAAAAAAAATTATTTTTTTAAATTATTTTTTGGGATTTTTTTTTACCGAATCATTTCCGAATTATATCCAAATTATTTCCGAATCACGAATTTTTGTCTCCACCGTACCGAACCCGAACTATTCATTTGTCACTATTATGTCATCAACACAAACTTTAATGTCAGAGCACGAATTTGCACCAACAAAATTAAGAGTGAAGTATCATCAACACAAACTTTAATGTCAGAACACGAATTTGCACCAACAAAATTAAGCGTGAAATTTAGATACTTCTTTTTGTCAAATTTTATATTGAGCAAGACTAGGGTGTGATGTGCTCACCAAGAGGGATTGGTGAGCACACCTCCAAAAAGCGCATTTTCAAAGTTCAAATAGTCGATTCGAACCTTCCAACGTGTTCTTCATATTAAAATGTGCTTGGAGACCAAATTTTACATTTTTTGGAAATTTTTTACTATTTTTTCAGAATTTTTGAAAATCATAGCATTTTCAAAGTTCAAATTATTGTTTAGTTTAATCAAAATTTTCAAAAATTCTGAAAAAATAGTAAAAAATTTCCAAAAAATGTAAAATTTGGTCTCCAAGCACATTTTAATATGAAAAACACGTTGGAAGGTTCGAATCGACTATTTGAACTTTGAAAATGCGCTTTTTGGAGGTGTGCTCACCAATCCCTCTTGGTGAGCACATCACACCCTAGTCTTGCTAATTAAAATTTGCTAATTAAAATTTGCTAATTAAATATTTCCTAATTAAAATTTGCGTGACCGCATTAATTGAAATTTACCAATGAAGAGATGGTGAGATGCTGACTCAGATCGCTTGAAGTGATGAAGGTCCATGATATATCACGAGGAAATTAATACAAAGCATCCCGACATTTTTATTAATATCCAAAGTTAATTACAAATTAATTATTATACTCACGATTTCTGACTTTTGCCAAAAATATCCAAACCGGCCATAAAATAGCCGGTTTTCTCTCTCCCATAAACCGGCCATTTTATGGCCGGTTTCCTCTTTTTTTTTTTTTTTTTAGACACTACGAAGAGCAAGATAATGAAATCTAACACTGAAAATTCGAATTTTTTGTTTAAATTATTTGTTAGATTACTTCTTTTGATTTATAATTAGTATATTTATACTAAAATACACTAGATTACTTGAAATTATGTTGAATTACACTATATTACAATAAATTATGTTGAATTACACTAAATTCAGCTAAATTACAATAACTTCGCTAATTATAATGAAATACGGTAAATTACGCTAAACTACGCAAAATTACGCTAAATGAGGCCGATTTTGTGCCATCTTTCATAAATCATAAAAAATAGTAAAAAAATTTCAAAAATAGTAAAAATTAGTATTCTACAAGTTCATTATATAACTAATTTACTGAGCTACTTAGATTGAATAATAGAAATGAAAATCTTAATCGAAAACTTCAACTCAAGTTTTGAGGCTCTTCCCTTAGTTTTTTGGCAATTCTGAATTTTGAAATCCGGCATCGCCGGCACGGACACATGCGTATTTTCACAAACTTTCTGAAAAGTAGTCATTTGCTGAAATCGGACACTCGAGCGCCGTTTTATAGCAGTTTGAAGTTTCGTCGTCGTTTTTCGCCTTTTCAGTGAAGATATCGTCCCTATTCATATCTAATTTAGCGTAATTTACCGTATTTTAGCGTAATGTAATGTAATTTAGCGTAATTTAACGTAATATAGTGTAATTCAACATAATTTCAAGTAATTTAGCGTATTTTAGTATAAATATGCTAATTATACATCAAAATAAGTAAACTAACAAATAATTTAAACAAAAAATTCAAATTTTCAGTGTTAGATTTCATTATCTTGCTCTTCATAGTGTCTCTTAAAAAACCAAAGGTTTAAATAGCGTTTATCGCGTCATAGCGGAACGGTTGAAAAAACGGCGCTATGGCCATATAGCGCCGCTATATGACCATAGCGTCATAGTTTTTTTGGTCCGAAAACGCTATAGCGCGCTATTTAAAAATAGTTTCTAATTATAAATCACTATGAAGATAAAAGAGAAACAAAAAATAGTTTCTAATTATACATCACTATGAAGACACACAGTAATCTATCGGAATTTATCTTATTTTAGCGTAATTAATGTAATATAGTGTAATTCAACATAATTTCAAGTAATCTAGTGTATTTTAGTATAAATATACTAATTATAAATAAAAATAATAATCTAACAAATAATTTAAACAAAAAATTCGTAATTTTCAATGTTAGATTCATTATCTTGCTCTTTGTAGCGTCTAAAAAAAAGAAAAAAAAAGAAAACCGGTCATAAAATGGCCGGTTTATGGGAGAGAGGAAACCGGCCATTTTATGACCGGTTTGGATATTTTAGCAAAAGTCGGTAATCGTGGGTATAATAATTAATTTGTAATTAACTTTTAATAAAAATGTCGGCAAAGCATCAAAGTAGCATATTCTCATTTAATTTTACACGTCAGCGTCTGCTCACAAGTCAGTGAGTCACAAGCCCTTCCTATTGGATAGCTACAATAATACAAGTCTAGCTAATTACCAGATTTGAGTTCAGATCTTCTGTGGCTTGTATGGAAATTATATTACTTGGTTAGATACTGACAGACTGATAGTTTGGCTTCAAAATTATTATTATTATTATTATTTTTTTTTTTTTTTAAATGTTTGGCTTCAAAGTTGTTAAAATTAAAACTAGTGTATCACATATGTTGTAAAATATGTCTCGATTTGAGTTCCAATTCTCCACACCAACACAGCATCATGTAAACCGCTTAAAAGAACAAAATTCACCCAATTAAAAGTAGGTATGAAAACGGATCAAATATGAACGTATGATTGAGATTGGCTGAGATCAGAGTAGTATGATCAAGATCTTAATGTTACAAATTTGTTTTTATAATTTTAAAATTCAAATAATCGATCTGAAGTGCTCAACATATTCTCCATTTTAAAATATGCTTGGATGCCATAATTTACATTTTTTTGAATTTTTTTTTGAACTATAAGGATTTTTGAAAATCACTTTTTTTTACATAATAAAAAATAAATATCTGAAAAACGATGATTTTCAAAAATCCATAAAAATAGTAAAAAAAATTTCAGAAAATGTAAAATTTGGTCCCAAGCACATTTTAATATGGAGAACATGTTGAGCATTTCGGATCGACTATTTGAACTTTGCAAAATCGAATTGGTAGTATCAAGACCTTGGCCATATCATTATGACCTTAGCCAATCTCCATATAATTACCAAATTATATTATGTTCATTTTAAATTTTCAGGTACTAATTTGATACGAATAGTAAACTAATACTACATTAATTAATCAAATATTGGACGAATATAATTCGGATATTAAATTAAAATCATGGCATAAGTTTACATAATATTTCCAATATATAACAATTTAGTAGCTAAAAATTATATATCAACTAACACTAATTATTATCATATTATTAGTCAAAACGTATCAAGGAATTATAAAATTTATTAAGAGATTAAATATGAGTTGTGTAACTTTTAGACCAAAAATAAATTGAATTTATAATAAAATTATGTATTATACTTTAAAGTTCAAACTAAAGTGGTATATAAATCCTGATATGGAAATCCGAATTCAGATCATTATTTGTATGCGTGTCAATCTAATGCCGAATTAAGAAACCATATCCGTATGATCAGCTAGAAATTATTTGTATGATCAGCTAGCAATTGATCAATTATGAACAGTTTTAGTTGTATAATATATCCAAGTAGCTTGGATTGAAATCACAACTACGTGATATAATTGTTTACTTTAGATTGCATCGAGATTAGTTGAATTGGATAAGTACTGGCCATGATTAAACAATTGTTTAGATGAGATGATCAGTTTGTCATGAGAATTGACGTATAAAAGAAATTCAAAAAATCAAACGAAGTTTTTTTTCCAATAAAATTACAAATAACATAAAAGTTTAGATTATAATTAAAAAGTGGTTTTAATTTAATTTAGATCATCAAATATCTAACCAACTTTATAGCATGTCTTCTTCTTCATTAATTGACATGCTTTGTCACAAAAAAAAAAAAACGGATGAGCAAATTTTTTTGACTAAGACCAAAGATTAGTCAAATACAAAGCACATGATGAAGGGATAATTTAGTAGAGAAGACACGTCACCAGTGACATGTAACGCGGCGCATGGGGGCTGAGGGATATGCACGGGAATATGTCCTTTTTGCCCTGGTAGATAGGCCCCACAGTTCTCATGCGATGCATTGAATTTGGACCACTTAATTTGCTCTATGCATTCTCAGATTCTCTGCATTGCAGCATGTATGTTTACATTCCTCATCTGTTTAAGTACCTCATTGATCAGCGTGGTATTATGATAACATGATGATTTGTGAGTAATTCGAGAATAATTTGGTTTTGGACATCACGGAAATAAATTATAATTTAATTCATAAACTTGTGATTGGTTGGTTAATACGTGATTTGTTTTTACGGATAATTTGTGTCATTTTTAAATTATTCGTGAATTGAATGTTTCAACTCTCATGTTCAAATGCAAAACAAAATACTTATTTTGTCAGTTTAGTACCAACCAAACATGATTAAGAGAAGTGAGAATAACGAAGTGACTTCAACCAAAAACCTCAGTAGGAGCATAGCTTTAATTTCAAGGGTAGGCAACAAATTTTACTAGTACGACTAGTGAGTTGCGAACTACCATGAACTAATCAACTTAGACTGTAATTTTTCTAGAGGTAGAAGAAATTTTGTTCAAAAATAAGCAACAACACATATACCTGATTTTCAAAATCCAAAGTGTGGCTCTGTCACTAAGCCCTCGATGATGGTTTTAAATTTATTTTAATTTAAATCCTATGATGGTACAATCTCAATGCTGTATAGAGAATTTGTAGAGTTTTATTTTCCTTTTCTTTTAATTTAAACTTGTTATTTTAAAATTTAAATGAAATTGTAGTCAACTAACTATTTAATATTTATATAAAAAAAATTATTTGAATTTCAAACATGCAATATTTCACATATTACACGCTCAAAACTGATTCTTTATCTTTAGATGATTGATGATGTGTTGTATTGTAATTCAAGTTAATTTTAATGAAAATTGCCTACGTGTTTTGTCTAAAAAAACAAAAGAAAGAAAAGCCAGACGGTTGTAGAATGTTTTCGAATAAATCCTGCGTTGTAGAGGATGCGAGCTAAACTCTCGACTTGACATCTATATAATAACTAAAATCAGATAACACTAAAAAAGAGCAGTGACACCTGTCCAGTCCGGCATGGTGGCAACACAGCTCCCCCAGTCAAACCTTATTTCCTTTCACTGCATTTGGGACCCACCTATTGTCTCCCTAATCCCTATCCTCTGGAATTACTCCCTTAACCTCTTGGAGAATTTTATCCTATGAAATGACACCTAATGGTCTCCAGGAAAATTTCAAGCATATGTTAATAATACATATTGTTAATTGTATTCTTTTTTTAGAATGAAATATGTATATATAATTATATATTATTTGTTATACTGCATTGATTGAACATACTTTTTTTTATATAAATTATTCTTATTTCCATACCATTGAACTTCATCATGTTATCTTTTATTTAATTTACATAATACGTCAATTGGTTTTATTATATATTTCAAGATAAATCTTTCAAAATCTTCTCCATCAACAACTCCTATTCATAATTAAATAACGGATATTTTTTACATGAACCACATAATTAAGCAATCGAACTAGAAAATCACAATTTCATTGCAGTACAATTGAAATAAAATTAAAGAGATAGAGGCTATGAAAACGGGGCCCACCATTGTGTGAAGCGGCGGTAAGAAATCGAAAAAAATATGTAATATTAAATCACAGAACCGTCTATAAATATGGTCAAGCCAGACATCAATGGAGAGATGTACACTGAGAGAGAGAGAGAACAAATAAAACCCAAGAAGAGAGAAGAGAGCAGAGATGGCGGTCTCCTCCCATACAAACGATTTGTCATTGGTTCTCCCAAGAGTTCTCATCGTTTCTCGCCGCACCGTTCGTAAGAATAAATTCGTAGATTTCGTTGGTGAGTTTTAAAAACCTGCTCATGCATGTCTCCCATTAAATTAACAAAATGGATTCAAGGTTTTAACTTTTAAGGAGCATACTACATGAAAAGCAAAATTGTGAGCTCATGCAAAAACCTTAAATGAATTATAGTAAGAGAGATTTTCTAATTGCTTAGGAAATAAATATAAAGTCTAAGACACAAACTTCTTCTTCGGTTCCTTTGGTTGGATTTCTTAATGGATTTTTTTAAACAGATTTACTCAGATCCAAGATTGCGAATTTTAGAGTGATTTGAGCTGGTAATTTCTTATTTATATGATCTACTTTCCTCAAAAAAAGAATTTTTTTTTTTTGCTTGTCATTTTGTTGTTTCTCTATGCATTTATTTGTTTTCCTTGACATTTTGTTGTTTTCTTATTGTTTCATAAGCAAAATAAAAAGAACCACAGATAGTAAAAAAAATGGTTATTTTATTTGCAGGAGAATACCATCTGGATCTGATAGTGGATTATGGCGCGGTACCGGTGATCGTACCAAGAGTAGCCGGTATTCATACCCTCCTCGACTCCTTTGAGCCGATCCATGGTGTGTTATTATGCGAAGGAGAGGATATCGATCCCTCCCATTACTCCCTTGATCCGGAATTCTCGAGCCTCTCTGAGGAGGAGCTGAATGAGATCCGCAGAATGCACACAAGCGACACAGCCATTGACCGCGAGAAAGATTCCATTGAACTCCGTCTTGCTCGTCGTTGCCTTGAGCGCAACATCCCTTACCTTGGTATTTTCTTTTTGTTTCTCACTGTTTTGTTTTGCACTTTCCATACAACCATTCATCCAAATCTCCATAATATAATATCTAGTTTACTTTAACAATGTATTTAATTAATTTTTTTTTATAGTATTACATATTTAAACTGCATATTTGAAAAGATATATCGGTTCTAGAGTGAATGCTTCTGTGACAAAAAGTTATTAATACAGGGAATTCAGACGGAATGCCTAACTTTAGCAAAAATGTTGTATACTTGTTCTAAAATCTAATTTACTTTCCTCAGGTATATGTCGTGGATCACAAGTTCTAAATGTTGCATGTGGAGGTAATCTGTACCAAGACGTAGAGCGGGAGTTAGCAAAGCATGGGGCCGACAATAGCTCTGTAAAGCACATGGACTACGACAACTATGACGGACACAGACATCCGGTGACTGTGCTCAGGGACACACCTCTGCATGCATGGTTCAAGGACTCGCTCGATGAGCAAGGGAACATGGAACTGATGGTGAACAGTTACCATCACCAGGGAGTGAAACGATTGGCTGAAAGGTTCGTGCCGATGGCATTTTCTGCGGATGGTTTGGTCGAGGGGTTTTACGATCCCGATGCATATAATCCTGATGAGGGGAAGTTTATCATGGGGCTGCAGTTTCACCCCGAGCGAATGAGGAAGAATGGGTCTGAGGAGTTCGATTACCCCGGATGCCCATCAGCTTATCAGGTAGAGGTTCACAAATTTTTTTAAAAAGTGTCTTCTTTTATAATATTTTCCTAGGTTCTTTGTTTTGGATGCTAAGACAGGATGATGTCAATTTGAAACCTCAAATTTGCATCTTCACATTTGAAATGTTAATTTTCTAAAAAAGTTTGTCTAGATTTGTTTCTTGAAATGATCATAACTTGGATGAATCTTTTTGATTGAATCAGATAATCATATAATATGATTCAGATAATAACTGATAGTGAAATTTGAAATGTTAACTAATTTTAGGAGTTTGCAAAGGCGGTGATCGCGTACCAAAAGAAAGTTAACAATACCATGGGAAATCCACACGGTGCACCGAAGCTGGACAAAGAGATGGAGATGAAAAGGAGGATAATCGTTCGAAGCTTTTCCATTGCAAAGAATTTGTATGATTCCAGAGTCACCAGCCCTTTGTTTAAAGAGGACGATCTTGAAGCAGGGGCCGAGTTTCTCGAGGTTAGCAGTTGATTAGTGCCTCTAAAGTCCTGATTTTTATTGATGTTTTTTGTATACTGAAAGTGAATTTAATTTTTTTCTTTTCTTTTATTATTGTTGTTTTCTTATTATTGATTATTTTTTATTTCAGTCAAACACGGCAATGAGCTTACAACAGGAGAAGAGGCTGAAGCAGATGGGTGCCACTGTGAGGAATGCATCATCGTACCTACAGAGATTGAAGATGAATGAGGAAAGGGAGATGGTGGCAAGGGGCATTATGGGAAAGATGTCGCCTGAGCAGCTATCTGAGCTGCTTTCTTTCTACCATATCATGGGAAATATATGCTCTGAAGTTTTGGATAAGAAGCTCAGTGCTTGCTGAAACTACAATTCATGATTTGAATTGGAGATATGTATCGTCTCTTTAATATCTTGTATAGATGCCAAGTTTTTTTTTTCTTTTGTTATTTGATATTTACTACTTTCGTGTGGTTGTGTTAGTCTTCAATCAAATTAGTGTGCTCTCTTCATTTTTCTTTATGTAACATAATAAGATATTTTCAAGTCATTTTCCAGAAAAGAAATCTCACGAGGTTAACAAGAGGCTCTTTATTACAATTAGTTTATGTTAACATCTTGTCAGTTCATAGACGCTCTCCAGATAGCGTCTCCATTTTACTTCTGTTTTTACTCAAAACATTTGGAATCTTTGTAGAATATCTTATATTTTTCTGGTAAATTGATGGATATACAAGTAGAGCAATTAAATTATATTATCCTAACTTCTATCCCTAAAACTTGCAATTTCAGAGTAAAAAATATTTTGCATTGATATCATGTATTTTGTTTCTTTTGGTTTGGTACAGAACATCCGCGAAGCGAGCAAATTCAGTGAAGATGTACAAAGAGTACAATAGAGTTAATTCAGAGCTGATAAATTTACATGTTATCAAGCATTACACAATACAAATTATTGTTATTACGATACATACATGTCTAATACTGCACAAGACATGACATGATTACCAGTTTTGACGAGGACATTACAAAAAAGCGCCCCAATCCTAACCCAAAATAAAAAGAAAGAAAAATACATAAACCAAACACCTGCTCCTCATTCATCAACTGACATCTAAAAATATCCAGTTTTGAATTACTATTATTCTCTCACAACATCAGGCACAGGTGCAAGCAAAGGGCCTTGAATTGTTCTAGCCACCTTCTGTTTCTTTTTATTTTTCATTAATTCTCCTTTTTTTTTCTCAATTTTCTGTTCTTTCCTCTAATCTTCTTTCATTGTCTCATAAGATACAGCCATATCCGGCAAAAAGGAACGCCAACGGCCAATTGATGTATCAGTAGCATATTAGCAACAAAACTTTTCTTTTTTTTTTAAAAAAGATTTCTCTATTGTTGCCTTCACTTCCGGTACGATTGATGAGAGAGAAAGAACTGCAAATCTGGATGGTACACATCAAGAGCTCGTAGCCATTTATCAGCTGCTTGAAGAAGTGACAACGCGGCTTGTTTCTGACTCTGATTCGGTGTCCAAATTGCAGGTTTGAATTTGTAGGATGCAAGCCCAAATACTGGGAGCGACATCACTGGACCTTCTTTCAAGGAAACACAAAGATCGCATTCACTTTGGAACCCTGGAAAAACCAAAATTTTAGATAAGACAAAAAACACAAAATTACAATGAATACGAAAAATTAACAAGCAGAAAAGAAACCAAGAATTGTAATGTTGTATCAGTCAAGAAAGAAACCTTTAATTGGTGTAGAGAGAGAATGGTATGTGAGAAAGCAAGCCTCAATATCACGCAGTGTGTTGCCCATTGGTATCCTATATATCGGGTACCTGCAACATTTGCAGATTACGCTTAATACCATTCTGGGAAATTTGCTTAAATAAATTCAACAACTTTCTAAATAATAAACAAATTTTCTTCTTAGCACCAAGCAACCATAACCCAAATTTTATGTAAGACGAGGTAAAATACTTAATAGAGAATCCTACCATGCAACTGAAATCCAGCTTCCAGGTGACAAGTCACAACTCCTTGCAGATTTTAATATAGGAAATCCCTTCTCAAGTGAGTTAATCTGCAAACATTAAGAGAAAGAAAACACAGTTAACAAAACATTTAAATGATAAACTAATAGCAATAGAAGTTCATAAACAAATTTCATGAAAAAATTACCTTCTGAGACAGTGGTTCCCGCGTGTATGGAGGGTTCTGTTCAAGGTATTCAAACAGAAGCTCGCCTTTACATCCTCCATAGTTGCTATCGTCTAAAGGAGCATGCGGATTAGAAGCTACTACATCTCCATTGGTCGTAACCCTTTCATGCTCACTATCACTGCTCCCATCACTGCTCGTTTCGGGATAGTAACAGTCGCTATCATCACTATCTGCACCCCATTGCCTAGAATAAACAAGTCCATCAGTTAATTGGATTTAAACACTAACTTCTCCACCATAAAGAGTCTATCAAATAGTTTTGTTTCACCAATTATTCCTAAAATCTGAAAGTTCATGCAAACTATCAATTATTGCCATAAAGAGTCTATCAAATAGTTTTGTTTCACCAATTATTCCTAAAATCTGAAAGCTCATGCAAACTATCAATTATTGCCGTGGAAAACCAACCTAAACATAATATTTTGTTAGCTCACTTCACCAGAACAAATATCTACTTGAGCAATGAAATCAATTAATCCCTAAAATTAACCATTTGCAATTTTGGTCCCCAAGAGTTTCTTGAGTTCCAATTTACTCCTTACTGTTTGCTATTTCAGTCCCAAAAATAAAGGCCAAAACGATACCAAATGGCCATTTAGGGACACTGAAGGACCAAACTGGAATATATGTGAAATTTAAGGAACATATATGCAATTCTCCCAAATTTTGACCTACTGTGGCCTTTAAAATTCTCACTTCTTCTTCAAAAGTAAACAGAAAGATTGACCACCTACACATGTATCCTTCCAAAATATTTTTTTCCTTAGTATAAGCAATAAAAATCTCCTATGCACATGATGTTGATTAGTAGGTACGCTAACCAGAAGGACACAGAAACCACACCTTGAATCTACCCATTGCCTCTTAGGCTCGCCGTACAGCTGCATGCCAGACAAATATGGGACGTAATACTGTACCATACTATCACACCCATTAGCCACAACAGGTACACCCGCACCGTACACACTCCACTCTTCAAAAGAGTCCCAGAGATCGGTAAGCAGGAAGAACGGGGCTTCAGACTTTCTCCAGGATTGTGCCTGTTGATCCGTTTATAAAAGAGGAATTAGTTTCTAAGAGCAACTTAAATTATTAATATTACTCAGTTTTAGTACTACACAAAAGAATTATAAGACCGGTCAATATTATTAAGTTGCTGCTTTAAGCAACATATCATATGTGGCCTAAGCAACTTGCAAAAGTATTGCCTTGACTCAATTTTCGCTTGAATATCAGGTCCTCTTACCAGACTATTCTAGAGAAGTTATTAGCCTATATGTCATTTGAATTTTTTACTTGACCTCTTTCCTTTAGATTTTATTTTTCTTGGATAAAAGAAGTCTTCCTAATTCTCTAAAATTTCATTAAAAATAAACAGTCAAATTAGCAGTTCAACCAACTCCAGTGAATCAAGAGAAGTAGCTAGCCAATGGAATACAGGTCAAATTTACAGTTTTGAGACTATGAAACTTGGTTCACTTGAATTTCGTTGATATTATTTTAAATACTGAATAGATTGCTTGAGAGAAACATAATAACCCAATCTAACCAGTTCTATGTGGAACATGTTCAATTTTTCATTGACTTGTCTGTTAAAAATTCACTTTTTAAATGTACGGGGAATTAAAACAGTTAAAAATTTCAAAAAAATAGCCCAATATTTTTTCTTAATGAAAAAAGTGTTCTTTCATATACTGAGCTCAATTGTACTTTATCCAGCAGTATTTATGAAATGTGCCTGATTGTTACCAACACCCAAAAATAATAATCTGCTAATGAAGCACGCAAAAGCAATTAATCGCGGAAATTGCCCTTTTGAATTAATAAACTCTAAAATCCTCTTCAAGAAACGCCTCAATTAGTGTACAAAAATACAAATAAAATCTAAACAATTGAGGGGGGGGGGGGGGGGAAGAAATCAAACCTTAGAGGGATAACGTGCTGGGACCGAAGGCTTGGTGGCTTCCAAGAAGCGATCCAAGTTGGAAGGCCCCACCGGTGCCTCCTCCGGCAAAGAACTCGGCACCTTCTTCTTGTATTGGTGCTGATTATGTGGCTTCCATTCCCGATCAGACTCGAAGAACCGATCGGAGCTGAGAGCTGTGGCCACCATGGTTGCGAAAGCGAAAGCGAAATTCGAGACTTGGTCGGCGAAGAAAGAGATAATTAGTTCTACAAGGTCGTATTTAAAATCGCGATCGATCAGGTAACAGGTATCAGATTAAAAGATGGATAGAATTCGTTTCCTTGTAGAGCGAGATCGGTTGCTTTCAAGGGGAAGAACCACAATTAAACGCGGTTTTGGGGAAGTTAGGGGTTGCTATTAATAGATTCCCTTTTTATTTGTTTACGGCCCGAGTTTGGATCCAGACCGTTAGATCTGACTAGGCGCGAATATTAAAGTATCCCAGTGCAATGCTACTCGAACCGGATTGGCCCGGATCCTGATTGGACGGTCAGAATTTAAACTCAAAATTTCGGATACTTTAGGGTATGCCGAACCCTAAGCATGGGGAGGAGTGGTTTGCTTGGCGCGTGGCGTGGGTTGGCTGTGTTCACTGTTTTCCGCAGTCGATGAGCGACACGTGGATGGTTTAGATGATTGGCAGCAGGGGCGGCGGATCGGGAGCGTGGGAGCAAATTGAGGGAGCTGATGAGAGAGAAATGACAAAATGGTTTGACCATGGACCAAATCTTAAACAATTTTTTCTTTTCTTGAATCTTAACCACTTTTTTTTTTTTAATTTTTATATTTACAGTAGGGCTGCACAAAAATTCGTAGTTCGTAATTCGATTCGAGTTTGATTCGAAAAAGTTCGTAAAAAATTCGATTCGAAATTGAGTTCGTTCAAAATTAATTCAAACCAAACTTAAACTTGACCTAGTTTGTTCGAAATAGATTCGCAAACTAAACTTAGTTCGAAATTAACTAAAACGTGAACCGTTGATTTCCGCTGATAATGAACTTTAATGTTTTATTTAGGATAATATTTGGGTTTGTAATAATTCTGAGACTTTAGTGATTGTTCTATACTTCTATTGATATTTAAATTGTACTTTGAATACTTTGGATATTTGAAAACTTTGGTGATGTTGTTCCTGTTGGCTATTTGGAAAACTTTGGATACTGTGATTGTACCGAACTTTGATTGATTGTACTAAACTTTGGTGTTTGATATAAATTTTGGTATTTGTAATGAATTTTGATATAAACTTTGGTGTACTGTGTAATTAGAATTCAGAATGCCTGAGTTTTTATTGAAGTGCTGTAATTTCGAACTATGGCCCAGCCATAAGTCATTACTTGTAAGTCGTAATAAAGTTCGTAAAAGTTTGAAATTGAGTTCGTAAAAAATTCGATTCGAAATTGAATTCGTTCGAAATTAATGCAAACAAAACTTAGTTCGAAATTAATTCAAACCAAACTCAAACTGAGAGTAAGTTCGATTCGGTTCGGTTCGTTTGCAGCCCTATTTACAGCCCTTGTCCCTCTTCATTTGAGAGCTCGGATCCTCTGTAACATATACGTAAATCTATCTCCATCCAACGAGTTCTCAAAAGTTATTTGTTTAAGAGACGATGATTTAAATCTTGAATTTGCCAAACAGTAAAAGGAACCACAAAGAGCATCAAAAAGTAAAAAACTAAAAACGGTTCTACTGCGGTAATTCTAATTCTGTCCATGTTTTCTTCCAAAAGTAGTTTCTGCCAATAAAATAATTGCAATTTTTTTAGTGAAAAAATAATTACAAATTGATCCCTGCCTCAAGTGACAAGTTGTACATGTGGTTATATAATTTTCTCTACATAAACCAAAGGAGATAAATGGCAAATATGAAAATGAAAGAGGTTCCAGATAACAAAATAGGTCAACTGAATAGTTTTCAAGATTACCGTCTTAATCGCTAAGTATCTCACTCATTTGATTATTTTGAGGACATCGGTACTATTTTGTTCTTTAAAAAAAATAAAGGTCAACTGAAAATATTGAAAAATAAATAAAAAAGTAAAAACCGAAATTAAAATTCAAGATTTGGAAGGAAAAAGTTTCAGATAGACCTGAATTGAATTATTTGAATAAGACATTTGTTAATTAAAGTGTCACCTTATTCGCCCGACATTTTTATTAATATCCAAAGTTAATTACAAATTAATAAATATTCCTAGAATTTATGGTTTTTCGAAAAATGTCCAAACCAGCCAGATTCTGGCCGGTTTCCTCCTCTCCCAGAAACCGTCCAGAATCTGGCCGGTTTCTTTTTTTTTTTTTTTTAGAGACACTATGAAGAGCAAGATAATAAAATCTAACACTGCAAATTCGAATTTTTTGTTTAAATTATTTGTTAGATTCCTTCTTTTGATGTATAATTAACATATTTATACTAAAATACGCTAAATTACTTGAAATTATGTTGAATTACACTATATTACATTAAATTACACTAAATTATGTTGAATTACACTAAATTACATTAAATTATGCTAAATTACACTAATTTCACTAATTACGCTAAATTACGCTCAATTAGGCCGATTTTGTGCCATCTTCATAAATCATAAAAAATAGTAAAAAATTTCCGAAAATAGTAAAATTGGTATTCTTCAAGTTCATTATATAACTAATTTACTGAGCTACTTAGATTGAATCATAGAAATGAAAATCTTAATCGGAAACTTCAACTCAAGTTTTGAGGCTCTTTCCTTTATTTTTTGGCAATTCTGAATTTTAAAATCCAGCATTGCAAGCACTGACGCATGCGTATTTTCGCAAACTTTCCGAAAAGTGATCATTTGCTGAAATGGGACACTCGAGCGCCATTTTATGGCCGTTTGAAGTTTTGTCGTCGTTTTTCGCCTTCTCAGTAAAGATATCATCCATATTCATATGTAATTTACCGTATTTTAGCGTAATTGAACATAATTTAGCGTAATTTAATGTAATATAGTGTAATTTCAACATAATTTCAAGAAATTTTAGCGTATTTTAGTATAAATATGCTAATTATACATCAAAAGAAGTAATCTAACAAATAATTTAAACAAAAAAAATTAAATTTTTAGTGTTAGATATTAATCAAATGGACTCTCCAGGGTGTAAAAAAAAAAGTTGAGAAAACCGGCCAGAATCTGACCATTTTAGACATTTTTCGAAAAACCAAAAAATTCTGAATATATATATTAATTTGTAATTAACTTTGGATATTAATAAAAATGTCGGCAACTTCGCCCATCATGACCACAGTATTGTATTATTTAAAAATGTCGGCACCTTCGCCCATCATCGCCAGTAACTGATGCGTTGTTGTCTATCATCGCAAGTATTAAGACAAATGAAATTGAAAAAAATTGGAGCGGCCGCCATTAGTGGTGTTGCTTTCCAAGGTGCCACGTACAATGAAGAGCATTTCATTTGTTGCTTTCCAAGGTGCCACGTATAAAGAAGAGCATTTCATTTGTTGCTTTCCAAGGTGCCACGTATAATGAAGAGCATTTCATTGACAGGATCTCCTTCTCTTGCCACGTGCGCACCGTCAGGGCAAAGACATGATACTGGTCGTGATACACAACAACGTCCAGTTTAATTTTATTAATTAGAAATAAGCTGTTTTCACTAAACTGGTTGTGATGATCTATAACGTTCTTTGGATGTTATGAACTATTACGTTTTTCTTATATCACAAATTTCGCCAAAACCTTTTCCTATTGTCGATATTTTCTTATTTAATTTTCTATTAATAAAAATTTCGGCTCAACAGAGGTGGAGCCAATGTATGACAGTGTCATGAATTTCGGATACAAGCTTGTTTTTGTAACACGATTTTCCTAATTTATTAATACTGATTTGAAGTTATCATATTGAAAAATTAAATAAGAAAGTTTTCATATTTTCTGAAAATGATATATATTGTTGAGTAAGGCTACGGTGCTTTACAAAGTAAACCCCCCCATTTACTTCGGGCCACTTTTTAGATTTTGAAAATCCAAACAACTAATCCGAACCGTTCAACATGTTCTAAATATTGAAATGTGCTTGGAGACCAAATTTTACATTTTTTGGAATTGTTTACTATTTATTAAGCCACTTTGAAAGTCGCTGATCCGGTGGTCCAGAAAATTTTACTGTTTTTTACTGTTTACCGTCGGATCAGCGACTTTCAAAGTGGCTTAATAAATAGTAAAAAAATTCAAAAAAATGTAAAATTTAGTCTCCAAGCACATTTCAATATTTAAAACATGTTGAACGGTTCGAATTGGTTGTTTGGATTTTCAAAATCCAAAAAGTGACCCGAAGTAAACGGGGGGTTTTACTTTGCAAAGCACCGTAGTCTTACTCTATATTGTTTGTTTCCCAATTCCACTTCGGTAAGTTCTTACATTATAATTTTATTTTCTCATTTATATTTAATTGAATTACTTGGCACAGAAACATAAGATTACAAAATAGAGTAGAACTAGGGTGTTCTTAAGTTCACTAAGGCTTTTTGTGAACATAACTCTAAAACTTATAGGATTAGCTTCAAACGACGAATTCGAACTATTGAAACTTATATATCTTACGAGTAATGCGTTTACATGCAAAAATTGTAAACTTTCGAATTATTTTTATATAAAGTCAAGTTGTCAAAATTAGAAGGTTTAAAAATTAATTTTAATGCATTCATTTTCTTAATATTTTTTAACCGCTTAACTCTCTATACAAAATTAATTCGAAAATTTAAAATTTTTGCATGTGAACACATCACTCGTAAGGTAGCTGGGTTTCAATGGTTCGGATTCACCGTTTGAAACTAATCTGATAGGTTTTAGAGTTGAATTCACAAAAAAAACTCGATGAATCTAAGAACACCATTCTGCTCATTAAAATTGCTCAGATAAAAAAAAAATACTTTTTTCAGAATGGACAAAAATGTGAGATTTGAGCTGTCTTTTTTCTTCTGCATAGTCTGCCTGCTATAGATGTTTAAAAATCTTTTCATAGATGATTCATTTTTTTCATAGATTATTTTGTACCTTTAAAAAAGATTAAATCATATAATCACTCTAGATAAGTAGGTTATTCTTCAATATTATGGAGTTGTAATATCAAATGAGCTACATCACATAATGAAAAATATAAAATATGTTGTTTGCAAAGTAGATCAGTTACCAGTGTGTGAGGTTTATCTAAAATTTGATCCGTTTGTTTGGGGGTGAACTCTTATATATGGGCCCGAGTCCACTTCCTCTAAGGCCGAAGAGGGCTCTACCTGACAGATCACAGACTAAATTTAGTCGGATATTTATCTGAGCCGTCCAATTTGCATCAATATCCATGCAATCTAGAGAGATGAATAGAGAGAACACCCTCAAAGTCATGTCCCTCTTAGTTCAGCAGAGTTATGTTGCATAAATACAGGTACGGGTATCGTATCGGATACGATGCGGATATGGTAATATGGTAATTTTTAAAAATTCCGGATACGATACGCTTATTATATATATGAGGAGGGTTCCAATGCACCCTCTTTTTGGTGCACCCTCCCTGCACCCTCCCCTCATTCGGCCATTTTCAAAGTTCAAATCGTCGATTCGAACCTTCCAACGTGTTCTTCATATTAAAATGTGCTTGGAGACCAAATTTTACATTTTTTGGAATTTTTTTACTATTTATTAAGTATTTTACAAAAAATAGCCATACTTAGACCATTGAATTTTGTACCCATCTTAATAACTAGTAAAAAAATTCCAAAAAATGTAAAATTTGGTCTCGAAGTACATTTTATTTAGATAATCATGTTGAACGGTTTGGATCGACGATTTGGACTTTGAATAGCCGAATGAGGGGAGGGTGCAGGGAGGGTGCACCAAAAAGAGGGTGCATTGGAACCCTCCTCTATATATATATATAGTGTGGCTAAATTGCTGCTGGCAGCATTTTTGCTGAAATGCTGCCGGGGCTATATTTGATTATGTGATGTTCAAACAACAAATTCAAACCGTTAAATGTTCAATCTATATTAAAATCTACTTGGAGACCAAATTTTACATTTTTCTGAATTTTTTTACTATTTATTAAGCTGGTTTGAAAACCGCTGTTTTCAATGCTGCAGAAATTTACTGAAAACAGCAGTTTTCAAACCAGCTTAATAAATAGTAAAAAAATTCAAAAAAATGTAAACTTTGGTCTCCAAGTAGATTTTAATATAAATTGAACATCTAACGGTTTGAATTTGTTGTTTGAACATCACATAATTAAATATAGCCCCGGCAGCACTTGGCTGAAATGCTGCCAGCAGCAATTTAGCCACACTATATATATATATAGATTGGCTAATGTAATAACGTTAGAACTTCGGCCGAAGTTCTAACGGGTCGTTTTTGCAATTTCAAAATCCAAACAACCCATCCGAACCGTTCAACATGTTCTCTATATTGAAATGTGCTTGGAGACCAAATTTTACATTTTTTGGAATTTTTTTGCTATTTATTAAGCCACTTTGAAAGTTTCTGATCCAACGGTGAACAGTAAAAAACAGCCAAATTTTCTGGACCACCGGATCAGAATTTTCAAAGTGGCTTAATAAATAGCAAAAAAATTCCAAAAAATGTAAAATTTGGTCTCCAAGCACATTTCAATATAGAGAACATGTTGAACGGTTCGGATGGGTTGTTTGGATTTTGAAATTGCAAAAACGACCCGTTAGAACTTCGGGCCGAAATTCTAACGTTATTACATTAGCCAATCTCTATATGTATATATATATATATATATATATATATATATATATATATATATATTATTTTAATTATAATATCAATTCATATGATATAAATTAATATAAGAAATCCTAAGTACAATAATCAAAGTATACATTAAATACCAAAGCAGAGAGGGTGCATGTAGAGGGCGCGGTGCATGTAAAGACCAACTATCCCGGGTTCGACTCTTGCATTGAGAAAAAAAAAAAAAAAAGATTTTAGCTTACGGTCCATGTGCGGTGCATGTAGAGGGCTCCTGGTGCACAGCTTTGCTGCACGGTGCACGAAGCGGGCACTGTCGCACGGACGTATTCGCTGCGTGTCCAGACAGAGAGAGACGTATTTGTGCGTTTCAATGTGTATCGGCGACCGTATCAGTGGTTTAAGGATACGCCACCTCATCCGATACGTCAGTTGGCGTATCGGACACGTATTGTAGGCATATCATCAGTGGTTTAAGGATACATGTATCGGACATGTATTGTAGGCGTATCAGCCTGCTCAGTAAAATCAGGTAGCAGTACGGATGCAACTGGGATAGGGGTGCAAAGGATCGGATAGTGCTAAAACTATATCCGTATTCGTATTTTTTTTCGGATACGGATACGGATCGGATATTAATCGGATACGAATACGGATCAGATATTAAACGAATATGGATACGGATCGAATATTTTTCGAATACGAATACGGATATATATAGCTATTACAAAATATATATAGCCATAACTAAAATTCACCAATTCACCGACCACATCTAATTAACTAAAATTCACCAACATAACTATAATTCTAATTAAAATATACCAACACAAAAGATATACGCTCTAAACATATATAATTCTAAAATAAAAAGAAATAGTTTAATAATATTTTGTTAACACATCAATCGCTATTATCATCTCCATCTTCTTCTGTTTCCTCCATAAAATCAAAAATTGATGTTGCACAACCTGAAATTAAAATAATAATTGAAATTAATATATGATTTTCAAAAGAATCGAATCAGAATTATATGATTTAAGAAATTGAATTAAGAAAAGATGGTTTGAATGCCGAGAGATATAAAATTATTAATCTATTCGTGGAAGTTTTTTTGCTCCGCCATAATGAAAGAAGAAGTCAAACTGTCATGTAGAAATGGAATTGAGAGAAGTCGAAAGGTCTAATTTCAGAAAACTTTTTACCGGGTTACATGAATATCCGTATCCGTATCCGCTTTCAAAAATTGAAACCATATCCGTATCCGCATCCGTATCCGAATATCCGTATCCGTAAAAAATCGGATACGGATCCGAATCCGAACGGATAATATCCGATCCGTTTGCACCCCTAAACTGGGAAAATCCATGGCCATCTTGTAATCATGTCTCTTAGAGAAATTGTTTGTAGACGAGGTCTTGGACCTGCCTTTTTGAGTGGCTTAATCGATATTCCACTCCATGGATCATACCAGAAGGATACCGATCGACCATCTCCTATCTCCTATCTCCCTGAATTGAATGCAGCATTGGAATAGAGGGTTGATCCGTACCAGTTGATTCCAGAAAAAAGATCCATTAGCCATCCAAACTGCAGGGACAGATGAGTTTAAATTCAATCCTCTTAACTTCTTTGCTGTAACCGACCACAAACCTTCCTTGCCAGAAGCCGCCTTCGACCACCATCGAAGTAATAAAGCTGTATTCCTGAGGTATAAATTAGGGATTCCTAACCTTTGTTTTAAATTTGATGTGACAAAAGATGCATGCATTTCTGGTGTCGCTACATTTTAATCCAATAGGATGCATTCATTTCTTGTCTAAAAAATACTTGAGAAGCCTATATGATTTACATTCAGCGCTCTAATCTCTATTAGTGATATGATTTACATTCAAGTTGCTGAAATTTTTTTTTTTTCGCATGGTATCATCAACTTTTTAAAATTACGGTATTAGTTGAGCCCAATTACTATTTATCTCACAGCTCAATTGTACACATACACAAATCAGAAGAAAGATGCATCATTGTATATTTTTGTTCTTACACATTATACATTATATTTAATCATAGCTGGTGAAGTATTATACACAATTTATCTATTAATTGTCTATTCCAAAAAATAATGATGACACGAGTACAATTTACGGTGAATTCACAAAGATGTCATGAATATAGGGGGTGCAAACGGATCGGATACATATTAGATAGTGGTAAAATTATATCCGTATCCGTTTTTATTTTTCAGATACAGATCGAATATTTAACGGGTACGTACAGATATGGATCGGATATCTTATATATATATATAGAGAGAGAGAGAGAGAGAGAGAGTGGCTAAGGTCAAAGTGGTATGACCAAGGCCTTGGTGCTACCAATTAGTTTTTGCAATTTTAAAGTTCAAATAGTCGATTCAAACCGTTAGATGTTCAATCTATATTAAAATCTGCTTGGAGACCAAATTTTACATTTTTTGGAATTTTTTTACTATTTTTTAAGCCACTTTGAAAATGGCAGATCCGGGTGAACAGTAAAAACAGTGCAACCAAATTCTGGACCATGTGATCAGCAATTTTCAAAGTGGCTTAAAAAATAGTAAAAAAATTCCAAAAAATGTAAAATTTGGTATCCAAGCAGATTTTAATATAGATTGAACATCTAATGGTTTGAATCGACTATTTGAACTTTCAAATTGCAAAAACTAATTGGTAGCACCAAGGCCTTGGTCATACCACTTTGATCTTAGCCACTCTCTCTCTCTCTCTATATATATATAAATATTTTTATAATATATATTAAGAGATAGGCTATTATACATTGCAATGTATTGACCCCTCCGTGCATTGGACTAAAATCGTTGGATTCAAAGTCCAAACAGTCGATCCGAACCGTTCAACATGTTCTAAATATTGAAATGTGCTTGGAGACCAAATTTTACATTTTTTGGAATTTTTTTACTATTTATTAAGCCACTTTGAAAAAGTCTGATCCGGTGCTCCAGAAAATTTTACTATTTTTTACTGTTCACCGTTGGATCAGCTATTTTCAAAGTGGCTTAATAAATAGTAAAAAAATTCCAAAAAATGTAAAATTTGGTCTCCAAGCACATTTCAATATTTAGAACATGTTGAACGGTTCAGATCGACTGTTTGGACTTTGAATCCAACGATTTTAGTCCAATGCACGGAGGGGTCAATACATTGCAATGTATAATAGCACAACTTTATATATTAAACTATATGATATATATCTACTATTCAGATACGGATAATTAAAATTTAAAAATATATTTTTATTCGTATTTAATTTTCGAATACAGATCTGGATGATATCCGATATTTATCTGATCCGTTTGCACTTTGCACTCATGCAATTGTCATTTTCAAAAACAAATTTGACCGATGCGTATTGTCATTTCAAACCATTTTTTTTTGAACTGATGCGCCGCTGAAATCATAATTGCGCTGTTAAAATCTGCACCCGCGCAAAACCCAAAACCTCTCGTCTCTTCACGCTAAATCAATCGCATTCCCCAAATTCCTTTCTTTTTCAAAATCTAACCTCTCATTCTCTAGTCGGTTCTACGCTTGAATTGGACTTCGCTTGAGATGGACTTGCCTGCTAACAGAACTCTAGAGGCCGAGTACTGTTGATATGACATGAGGGACCCACCGCCAGCTAAAGACGAATTCCCTACGCAACCGCCACTAGAAACAAGCCAAATGGATATTGACAACGAAGCACACTCAGCCCTCTCTGAGTGTCATTTGATGGTACCATAATCTGGATTTGGAAACCTTGAGGACCTACCACCATCTCCACCTCCATTACCAATGGTCTCTGAGCTGATGGCACCTGAGACTTGTGACGAGCTCTCGATGGAGAGGAACCCAGATAAGACAGACCCTCATGAAGAGGAACATGTGGAGGCCCAGCGGCCGATGGATCTGAATTACAATGAAGATGATGTCTCCGACAGGTCAGCAGCAGAGATGGCCCCTCAGGGAAGTGTTTTAAGGAATTTTGATACACAAGCCTCATCTTCAAGTGAATCAAGTGAGGATAATCCTTCTGAGTCTGATGGTCCACAATCTAAGAAATGAAGAGGTCCGACAACATGTAAAAGGTTGTCTAAAAAAAGGTTGGATATTCAGTTTGATGAGTTTGGGAGACCAAAGGGGCCAAATGCCGGCAAATTCGCGTCGTGGGTAGGACTGAAGGCTAGAAAGAGAGTTGACCTCCTCTATGATAGTTGGAAACAAGTGAAGAAAGACGAGAGAGCGACCCTTTGGCAGTCAGTAAAGGTAAAGTACGTTACATATTGTTACAACTAGTGTTACTTTTTTTATTATTGTTATAAAATAAACTTCATTAATATGAAATTATTTATGTATCAGACTCGGTGGGACATAGACAACGATTTCCCGGGAAAAATGGTGCTTAAAGAGATGAATCAATCTTGGAAAATCTTTAAAAGCACACTTGTGAAGAAGTATCTAGAGAAAAACAGATCCCCCCTCTCTGTCTATAAGTGGATGAAGCCCGAGGTATGGGAATTGGAAGGCATTTAAAAAAAGAAGTCTACAGAGGAATTTAAGGTACATTTGTGATACAACTTATATAAATTCTATTTGTTAATAGGATTTTATGTTTTACAATTAATTTTATTTTTTTGAGTGAAGGCCAAAAGTGCGATAGTGAAGAAAAGTTCGCTCAAAAATGTGCACCCGCACCACTTAGGTCACGGGGTTACACGGGCAAGCAAGAAATATGGGATGCTTAAATGAATGTATCTCAAGATTCTGACTCACAAATGTAGAAAAGCTTCTCAAACAATTCTTATTACAAAGCGGATTTGGTATTACAATTGTATAACAACTCCGTAATTTTTCGTATATGTATTTGAATCTATATTTGTGGATTATCCGCTTCGTATCTGTATCCGTTTAAAACAGATTTGATTTAAATTTTGACATCTATTTACTATCCGTATCCGTATCCGTATCCACATATTGAAAGATGAATACGAATTTAAAATTAGCATTATCTGCTCCGAATTCACTCCGTTTACACTCCTATATTGCAGATAAATAAATCAAAAGAAAGTAAGAAGCATATTAAAAGGAGTAAAGGACAAACAAATCAAGAGAAAAAAATTCATATCCAAAACATAATTTATTTAATTTAGGGTAATTATATCTTCCCCCATCTATCCATCCCCCATTTCATCCCCCAACTAACTACTTACCTTTTCTAACTATAATTCAAAATTCTAACTACCTAATGACCCTACAAATTAATTACTCAATTTTCTTTATTTATTTCTTTCCTCTTTCTCCCTCCCTCTCCCACCTCTCCCACCTCTCCCTCTCCACCTCCGCCCGCCTCTCCCACCTCTCCCTCTCGGCCTCCCTCTCCCACCTCCACCTCCGTCTCCCACCTCCCACCTCCGCCTCCTCTCTCTCCCACCTCCGCCTCCGCCTCCGCCGGAGTAGATCCATCACTGTCGACCGCCGGGTCAGATCCGAGTTATTTGCAAAGAACAAAGCTTCATTAATGGTGAATTAGAACAGTGCGTACTAAGTACATATGGATGAATACTTAATGTTTTAGAGATGAATACTTCAACGTTTATGGATGAATACTTAATATCTTAGGCATAAATACTTTAACTTATATGATGAATACTTGATATCTTATAGATGAATACTTTTTATTTGTTTGGTATGCACATATGTTTGTAATACTCTTGGTACATTAACTATTTACACTTACACGATGAGGATGAATACTTGCTTAATGCGGGATGAATACTTGCATGACGAGGGTGAATACTTGTGCAACGGACAACTCGAAAGTATGTCATCATGGATCTCATTTGAAAGAGAAAATTGTGTAGAAGACATTCGTGGTTTTAGATTTGCAAAATTCCTCACAGATCGTCAGAAATATTGGTTAGATTGAACGGAAAAAAAAAACCCATCTCTAAAAACGTGTAATACTCTTGGTACATTAACTATTTACACTTACACGATGAGGATGAATACTTGCTTAATGCGGGATGAATACTTGCATGACGAGGTGTGAATACTTGTGCAACGGACAACTCGAAAGTATGTCATCATGGATCTCATTTGAAAGAGAAAATTGTGTAGAAGACATTCGTGGTTTTAGATTTGCAAAATTCCTCACAGATCGTCAGAAATATTGGTTAGATTGAACGGAGAAAAAAAACCCATCTCTAAAAACGTGTAAAAGATGAGTGATTGATGTGTCCAAATATGCTTCTATTGCAAAGATGAATACATTTATATAGATGGATGAATGCTAGTTGTGTTACAGATGAATACTTTTTTTGCAAATTTCTAAAATGAGCTGAAGGTAGTTAGAAGTCCCCCACTTAATTAATGCGCTGACGGTTATGCGGTCCCCCACTTAATTAATGCTCTGACAGTTGTGCGGTCCCCTACACATGTTGTTTGTCCCCTAGTTTCTTGTTGTAATATATCCAAATATGTTTCTATTGTAAATGTGAATACCTTCATATAGATGGATGAATACTAGTTGTGCTACATATGAATACTTCTGCAAATTCCTAAAATACACTGACAGTTATAAATTCTAACTAACTAACTACCTTAATTAATGCAACTGACGGGGGATGAAACGGGGGATTGTTCACGGGGGAGAGCTAGGCGGACCCTTTAATTTAATATTGTGAGGATCAAATCAAGTACCGATGTATTTAAAGAGATAATTTATAAACTTTAATTTAGTTTATGTTACTATACTCTTAATTACTAAACTTTGGTCAATTAAATCCTTCGGTTGAGGCCAACCAGACAAAAGAAAAGGAAATAAATCCGAAATTTATTGAATTCCAAATCTAGAATTGAATCTCATCTATCATTAATGAAATCTGAAATTTTAGAATGAATGACTAATCTAAAAAAAAAAAAAAATCATATTATTTATAAACATCTACTACAATGGAAATCTGAAATTTTAAATTGGGTGACAAATCTAGCTAGAAAAAGATCTTTATTAGTTGTAAGCATCTATCAAAATAAGATAGTGAATATATTTATCCAAGTAGAGAAAAGAAATCAAAGAATAAGGAAAAAAATCCGAATTTTAATTGAAGATATGAAAAATAAATCTAAAAGAAAGTTTTATCTGTAATATCCATCATATTCTAATTATTTATTTATTGAACATCCATCTTTAAATATAATTAAGAAAGGAATCTCTCTAACTTTATATTTTCTGAAATTTATTATAAATTATAAGAAATAATAAAACAAAAATAAATGAATCGAGAAAAGAATATTGTAATTCATCTATTAATTGTACATCTATAAAACTAATCCTTTTTAATTAAAATAAAAAGAAAGAAAGCAAAGAAAAAATAACTGATGAAGCCATAAGACAGAATTATACGGGTATGTTCTGGTCTCGAGTCGGGATTTTCTTGTTTGGTTTTCGACTCCGACCCGTCTTTTTTCGGGAATCCATTTTTACAGCGCCCTTTTTTGTGCTTACAGCGAACCAAAACTTCATGGACCAAAATACCCCTGCCCAGCTTGATCCCCTGCCCCTGCCCTATTTCCCCCTTTTTTAACTGAACTGGGGCCAGCGATTTATCTAACTTCCAGCGAAAAAAATTGGTGCGCAAAGCATGAAAGAAATTTATTTCTTTCTCTCCGCACCCCCAGCGAAACCCTAGAAGGGGCCAGCGAAATAAACAAAGAATTTTTTCAATTAAAGGTAAGTAAACACCAGTATTTATCAAACTTTTATGTATTTAACAGTAGCAAAAAACATCAGTATTTGATCGAAAATTCTTCACATTTAGACACTGTTTTACATTTAGGCATTGTTTCGTTAAAAGAGGGGCTGTTTTTTTTTTTTAATTTTGAGATCTAAATTTGTTAGAAGCACTTGAATTTATTAGCATAATATTATCTTTTGATTAATAGATGGCTGAGGAGCTTGAATTAGAGACCGAAGAGCTTGAATTACTCAATTCCAAATTTCCAACTCGTGAAGATTTGCACAACCGTGTTAGAGAATTTTACAAAACCCAAGGATATGTGTTAAGCGTAGATGGTTCAAAACCAGAGAAATATGTGGTTTATAAATGTCATAGAGCGGGTAGATATCGTGATCCGCGGGGTATACCATTAAGTGAAAGGCAAAAAGAAACAGCTACGTGCAAAATCAATTGTCCCTTCAAGATTAGGGGTAAAAAAACCAATGAGGGGTTGTGGGTAATTCAAATATATGATTTGTCACACAACCATGAGCCATCCGCCGATATCGGTGGTCACCCTTCTTTTCGGCGGTTATCGGAAAAGGAAATACAGAATGTAGACCACATGTCTCAAGCCGGAATACCACCGAGGCAAATCCTCTCGTCTTTACGACAAGACAATCCGGAAATGAGAGTTATAGTAGACACGCTATACAATGCTAAGGCAAACATCCGTAGACAAAGACTAGACTAAATAACTTTGCTAATTTCCAAATATTTCCAGAGCCTATATGCTTTTGAAAAGGAGTACAAGACTAAATAACTTATATGCTTATATGCTAATTTTCAAATATTTCCAGAGCCTATATGCTTTTGAAAATGAGTACAAGACTAAATAACTTTGCTAATTTCACAGGTAAAAGACAACATATGCCAAGCAGTTGAAAAGGAGTACAACAAGATTACGGTGCAACTTGCTGAACAAAAGGTCCGTGCTTTGCATAAGTGTCGAGGTGTTCCATTTTTCAAGGAACTATTATCACATGTATCGCGTCACGCTTTGCTACAGTTGTACAAGCAGTACGAAAAAGTCACACTTGGCACAATGCATGAACAATGCACAGGCAATTTCGAGGCGACGATGGGTCTTCCATGTGCGCATAAAATGATGAGATGGATACACGGCGCGTTACCATTACATCTAATTCATCAACAGTGGAGAATCGATAGAACACTCGCACCAATTGACTCGACCCATGACGAAGGAATAGAGAGTTTATTTGATGAATGCAAAGCCAAATATCAAGAATGGCCCCGTCACAAAAAAGATGCAGCTAGAAGATTGCTTGCTGAGCTTCTCGATAGAGAGATGCCTTGTGAACCAGAAGTTCCACGTCCAAGAAGTAGGGTTCAACGTCAAAGAAGAAGTAGCGCAGTGAGTTCGACCAGACGAGACCCTTCTCAATTTGAAATTGTCGAGGCATCGCATAGGCGCCAATCAAGCGGCCACAGTCAAGCCCGTCAAGAAAGAGTAGAGCCTACGACAAATGACGAGAGCAATGATACAACCATGTTTAATTTGGAGGATTTAACTGAATTTGCCGATTGCCCATAATTATATTAATGTACAAGAGAATATTATAACTCTATACATTCAACGGAGAAATATTTGAGGTTTAATTAATGATCGCTCTATACATTCAACGGAGAATATTATAACTCTATACATTCAACTGAATTTGCCGATTGCCCATTCACTAAATTAATGATCTCCTTTACAGAAGTGTTAAAAAAATTACAGAAGTGTTAAAATTACAGCAGTGTTAAAATTACAGAAGTGTTAAAATTAGCAAATGGGCATTCACTAAAATTACATAAGTGTTAAAAAAATTACAGCAGCAGCGTTTTCCCATTTCAGCATGCTATTTAAGAGAACTGACTCTAAAATTACAGAAGTCTTAGCATGCTAGTCCCATTTCAGCAGCAGCGTTTTCCCTTCTCTTGTTTGTAAAACTCTCCTTTATTTTCTGCAAAATTACAGAAGTGTTAAAAAAATTGCGAAGGTAGATAGACAAATAATTCAAAATGTAGATAGAAGAATTTACCCAGTAAAAAAATTGACAAGAAAGTCCTTCAATTCATACATTGTGGTGATATTTGTAGAAAGTTTATTCGTCGGTATCGATCCTGTTAACTGGTTCCAGCTAATATCTCTGCAACATAATAATTAACAAAAAGATAAGAATAATGGTAACTATATATGTTCTTATATAGTACAATAAACAAAATGAAAGGGTCAAATGGATGCACTAAAACAGAAACTTGGACTTACATATAGCCAATTTGTGGAATTGTGCTGAGATCAGGTATGGTTCCTTGTAAGCTACAATTTCTCAGACTCCTGAAAGCAAAACAAACCATTTAGATATCCTGATATTTGAATTAGTAGGATTCATATATTCAAATGGCATTAAAGGGGACAAGAACTTACATCTTCAGAAGTTTGCTCATATTCTGGTAAGATTGTGGTATTGATGACCCTGAGAAATTATTGTTGTCAAGCTGGCTGCAATTTTGGAGAAAGAAATAATGACCCAAGTCAGAATGAAAAAATACCTAAGATATTGTTTGATGAGTTTTGTCGTTACGAGAAAGATCAAAGTGTCGATTTAAGTGAAAAGGGAATAAAACGTTAGAGAGTTTCCCATTTAGGTTAGATCATCTTTCCCCCTTTAAAAAAACTTAAAAAGGGAGTACTGAGTCCTTGTCTGATTTTCTCCTCATTTGCCTTTTCATTATTCTTCTAGCGAGGTATACCTGCTAGATTTAATAAAACCTTAATATTTGCTACAGATCTAGCAACTGAAATTGGCTACGATACTAGGATGAAAGAAACCAATCTCTGATCCGGGAAAACCAAATTACAAGATACGGAGAAGCACATAAATTTACAATCTTTTGCTCCGGATCCTCCCAAATGAAAAATATTTTGGGGATTTCCGATGATTCACATAGAAAAATTTGATTACATGCCAGAGAGTAGTACCGTAGCTGGAAGAAGCGGGGATGACCGGTGACAGTGAGAAGGTTGGACTCCTTGGCAGCAGGGGAAGAGCGGAGGAAGTGAGCCAGTAATGCGAAGGGTACAAAGATCGGCTAAAATGGGGAAGAAGAAGTCGGGTGAGAGGAGAGCCAACACGTTGCGAGGCATAGAGGAGGGCCCGAAGGCAGAGAACAAGAGAGAGCAAAGGAGAGAGCGAGAGAGTGGAGAGCAAAGAGAGAGCGACAGGGGAAATGGGGTCAAGAGGCAGCGAGAGAGAGAGAGATGGAGTTTCTGTCGCCTTCGCTGCCCGCCTTCGCTGTAGGGGTATTTTGGTCCATCAATAAGTGAAACGCTGTACGCATCAAATGAAACGCTGTAAAAATGGGTTCCCCTTTTTTCTCTCTTCGCCAAAAGTCCAAAACCCTTTCGCGCTTCCTCAAAAACCCTCCCTCTCGTCTCTTCGCACGAGCTTTGTTGGCAACCTGCAACTAAACAAGAATCAGTCTAATCTCCCCTCTCGAGTCAGTTGGATTCGAAATCCCAGGTTTACCGCCTCCTCCGACGACAATACCGCCGCCGGGATCACAGATTTCTATACTCGAGAACTTTCATACTTCGTCGGAGGTGGTCTCGCCTGGAACGGAGCTCCAGAGGCAGATATAGTTTTCTATGAAAATGGCAATGAAGCGAATGACCCGTTTCAGCTAGGGAGAGGCTCACTTGAAACAGGAATCACAGAATCTCTACTGGAGCCAGAGATGCCCACCCGAGGAAATGAAACCCCCACACAATGTCAGGCCGTAGGTCCACTAGAATCACACTCAGCCCCAGTGAAAACCGAAATCCTTGATCCAGAAATGCTGGTCCCACCACCGCCGCCACAACCACCTCTGCTTAGACATGATACTGCCGCACCAGGATATGAGGCCCTCTCTGACCATCAGGTGGCACCGCCTTCACCACAACTTAAAACCGGACATGAAAATTTTGACCTACCGCCATCCCTGCCTCCACTCCCTCTGGTTTCTGAATCACTGGCACAGGTTACTCATGATGTGCCGTCGATTGAGACAGGCCCACCGCTGAAGAAGTCTCGAAACATAAAGCACATGCCTGGCCAAAGAGAGGTTGGCATGGACCCACTTGTAAGTGGAACTGCTGACACAGATCTTCATGGAGAGGAACAAATGGAGGCCCAGCAGATGGACCGGAATTACAGTGAGGATGAGGTCTCGGACAGATCACCAGCAAAGATGGCCCCATATTTAAGACAAAGAGAAATTGTAACTCAGGATACTTCTTCAGGTGGGTCCATTCTCATTTAAGTTCTTTTCTTCACATGTTATTGGCTCAATCTTTTTATGCTGAATTAGTCGTATGCTATCAAATTTCTGTTCTTAGATGTTTCCACATCAAAACTTTATTATTTTGATGTTTCTTAATGAAATCTCAAGTTTGCTTCACATTTCTATATTTTTCAATTTTCTCAAATTAATCTCATGTAAATCATTAATTGAATTTTTCTACAACAAAAAATTACTAGTATACCATGACTTCCAGGCATGAGAAGTAAAAATAAAAAAGAAAAAAATTCTGGGCATTTGACCCCTAATCTGATGTATAACATTACTTGTGTTTTCCCGAGCATTTTCTCATCATGTCTGCTCCCTCTGCCTCCTCTCACAAAATTGGAATCTTTGATATTCTTGCAATGTCTCAAATTTTGTTAAAAGCCTGACTTCACAGTACATTGTTCTTGATTTCTTTTATGGCTTTAACGGTACCTATGCATCTCATATGGTTTTTTTTATTAAATCTTTGTGTTACAACTCGTACATGATGGAAACTATATTTATACCAGTTATTTGTGTGTTAAGCAATATACAATTGGTAAAGTTTTAGTTATAGATATTTTTGAAAGTAGTAGATTCAACTTGGTGAAAAGGGATAAATTCAATGCTCAAGTACATTGAGAGAAATAATGTTGGCTTATTTCAAAGTTTTGTTTTAAGGATTTTTGTAATATGGTGGCGAAAGTTGCTTGCTTCAAGTGGCTTGACCTTATTAGAAGGTAATATAATGCAAACTCCATTGTCCTGGCTTTCTTTGATGGTTTCATTTACCCAGCAGTACTTTGTTTTCTTTTATTCTTTCACAAGACCACAGTGATTTGGTGAGAGAATAAATCTTTGGTATTCATTAAAGGCTATCAATTTTTTTTATGAGATTTGACTTGTTGAGTTTGAAGGAGGAAGTATCAAATTTGAAGTTTTGATGAAGAAATTGACAATGACAAAAGATTTAATAGGTATATGAATAATGATTTCTCCTTTCAATGAACAAAAGAAAATGGAAGCATGCTTTGGCTTGTTAAGGCTTTCAAGCAATGAAATTATTTGAAGCAAAATGTCAGATTGTGACTATTTTAATGAGATACTGGCCGCTACTCCATTTGCTCCTGAAATCTTCTTCTCCTCTTATCTTCACTCCAGTTCCACTCTAATAATCATTTTTCATTTATTTGGTAGGTTCTGATGATGTGCCGGCAGCAGCACCACAAACAAATTGTTGTCATATGAAGGTAAAATCCCTTTAAAATCCTAATTATATTGGTATTTTACTAAATTGTGGGATTTGTGCAAGTTTGCTGTGGTTTTTAACTGTAAGGATATTTAATACTGTAGTTGATTCTGGTATTTAATTTTAGTTTAAATTCTGTATTTGTGGCAAATTATACAAATTTTAGTCAGCTTTAGTGATTTGTTATAATTTCAGTTTTAGTAGAATAGTAAAAAACAAACTTTACATCAGGGATTGCAAATGTATTTGTGAATTTTTCAATGCTGTTAAAATGCCTCATGTCTTTCGTGCCTCATCGTGCATCTTTTTTTATCTTCGTTTATAAAGTCCAAACAGTCGATCAAACTGATCAACATGATCTCTATATTAAAATGTGCTTGGAGACCAAATTTTTTAATTCTTTAGAAACATTTTACTATTTTTTTAGATAGGTACAAAATGTTTTTTGGATGGTCCAGAAACAGTGATTTTGTACCTATCTAAAAAAATAGTAAAACATTTCCAAAAAGATATAAAATTTGGTCTCCAAGCAAATTTTATATGGAGATCATGTTGATGTTCGGATCGACTGTTTGAACTTTGAAAACGGAGATAAAGGATGTGAGGCATGAAAGACACGAGACATTTTAATTTTCAACCCTCCAAAATATATATAAAAATGTAACTTAGGAACCAACTCCAAAATATATATAAAAATGTAGCTCAGGTACCAAATATAATATTGGACAATTTTATCATAGAATTGTACTGTTAGAAACATAAGTTTAGACATGCAATTGTCCAAATGTAATGCAATGAAGCATGGGCAAAATATTAAATTTTTAGAATCTGTGTTTTTTCAATTGTAGAAGGCACGAAAGACCAGATCTGTGCGAGGACGTGGCAGTGGTAGGAGTGGCAATAGAACAACGAGAGATGACGGGGCATTCTTTCGGTCTGAAGCTCAACTATCTGCACCCAATATGACAATAAAACAATCCAATCGATATCTTTTTCGGGATGATGCGGCATTCCGTAGGTATATGGCCCATTTTAAGGACCGCCAACTCTCGGATTGTTTCTATTTCGATCCTGAAGGTAGAATACCAGTTATGTACATGGACCGTATAACCGAATGGATCGATCATTGGCAATTGGCGAACCTTATAAATTGTCAAGACACCTACTCCATTTTGTGCACCCGGATCTTTTACGCCAACCTCCAATTTACTGACAACCCATATGGTGCGACCTCATATATGTTTGGTACCGTGATAAACCTTTCTCTTCAAAACCTTGCTGATATATTTCAAGTACCACACACTGGTGCAGAGGTTTATATCAATAGGAGTTGGCCGTTGGTACCAAACATGAATTTAGAAAGTCATGAAAAGTATCGGCAGTGGTTTGACCGCACTTGGGAACCTGGTACGTATCAATATGTGAGTGGTCTACCTGCCTTACATCGATTGCTATACCTCTTCATCAACAACATTTTAACTCCAAAAATCACCGTGAAAACCAATTTGGAGCGGATGACGATGTTTCTCCTTCGTCATCTCATTTCTCGAGATGATCTCTCTGTCAATGTCCTATTTTTTATTCTCAAACACATTGAAAAAACTTGCAAGGGCAATCATGAGAGTTTACCATACGGTAATATGATTCACCAAATTTTGCGGGCCCACAATATTGATCCACTTCAAGCAATACCTGCACAAAATACTGTATCGCCAATCAATCTCCTTACGTACCTCAATTCGACTGGGTGGATTCAATTGAAAAATGGCAATTTGAAACCTGAGCCAAATGATCCCATAAATGATTGGATCCTAGCCCCCAATGCATTACCAAACCAATATTGGGATCCCGATGAGGAACCACAACAAGAACCACAGCCGACACCTGAACCCGCACCACAGCTCGGTCTTAACCCTGACCTCATGCAATTCCTACAACTACAATTCCAAGGGATTAACAACCGAATCGATATGGGTTTCGCGAGTATCAATAACCGAATTGATACATGTTTCAGGAGTATCAACAACCGAATTGATACGGGTTTTGTGAGTTTACGGGCCGGGGTTGCTAGTCTAAGGGAAGATACCAAGAAAATTGATGAATCAGTCCAAAACCTTTGGATCGATATCAACAAGCGCTTCCCTTCTTCTGGCAGTCCCCAGGACTGCCAGTCGAAGGTTCTAACCAGTACAGGCTTTAAATCAAAATCCAAATTTTTAGGAGCATGATCTGGTTTGAGCCATAAATTTGGAACGGTAGTAGTTAGTGAAATTGTGTATACAAGACCCATCCTGCACTAGTTCAAAGAAAGAACAGCCATTTCGGCGGAATTCTATTCTGTGTTCCTTGTGTCTTTTCATTTCTCTCTCTGGAAGCACCATTTTTCTTTCGCAATATGTTGACCTTTTTTCACTCTTGATTTTTTCTCTCTTGGAAAGTTTAAAAATTAAGAAAAGTATACAATTTTAGTAGTGCGGTTTTGTCATTCAATAAAATGCTAAAACAATCTGTAACGGGAATTCTCATTCCAAAATTGTTGAAAGTAATATGAAATAAAATTTCCTTCCAACAATTAAATTAATATATTAATTGCATTTTGTTTTGTTTTACTAGAGTGACATCTGAGATACCGATAACAGTTGCAATTCTCTTTATGTCGAAATTATTTAATCATATGGGCAGATCAGAGATTTCCTACTAAAAAACGTTGAATTGAAAAATTAAATTATAGTTCCTTGAATTTGAAGTAGCAAAAGTTAGAATAAACATGCTCTTCCATCCTAATTTGATACGATAGATGAATTTCTATATAGATTAGAAAGGCAATTAATAATAACAATTTGCATTTTATAATAGTTGAGAAGTACGGTTACTAATTAACATTTAAAACAACAAAGCACCTGACGGCATGATCAACGGTGAAAGTACAGATTGGTGGCTGTACTTGTGCTAATCATTGAAGAACAGACAGTAGACAGATAGCTGTTATGCAAATAGGCAACGACTCTAATTACACTGTGCATTATTTGCAGTTTCTTGCTTGGCTTCAGATCTTGTTTTTATCAATATAGAAAAAATCACAAGGAGATGATAACAGCCAATATTAGATCCTGGCTCCAATTATAATATGTCATTGTTATTATCAATAATGTTGGTGTTATTATCATTAATTTCATTACAAATTAATATTATTATTGTCATTACCATAATATCATCATGATTATAATTATTATACAATTCTCCATTTATTCTACCTAAATATTTACCAAACAATATTTTCACTCTTCAAAATAGTACGGAACAACAATCTAACTCTTATCCAAATAAAATTATTCACTCACTTATCTACTTTTAGTATTAATAATGGTTTTCAAATAGTAAAAGTATAATAGTGGTTGTATAGTGCTATTTGCTTGTTCACGGAGCTGAAGTGAGCCTTTCTGCTTAAGATCAGAGGAGCAATTGTAATTTTATCTCTAGCTTTTACCGCTTCCAAGCGCAGGACCAGTTGAACAAAATCTGTTGAAGTAGTTAATACATAAAAAGACTATAATCTCATAGTAAATTGTACAATTCATAGGTGGAATGTTCTTATTTTGTTAAGTAGTAAATTTCTAACATCATTTTTCTTTTGAGCACAAAGAATTCTTACTTGCTTCAAATATTAAAGATTAGTTCCTAGTAGTAAAAAAAGAATAAGATTTTTGTCTTTATTTTGGTGGAAAAGATATACAACATAAGTCTTCAATCCATGTACTAGATTCTGTTTTCACTTAAGGACAAAAAGGAGATTTTTTTGTTGACTGTCAGAAAATATGATATTATGTAAGGATAAATATGATATTATGAATTTTAGAGAGGAATACATAATTTCAAAGTTTTTAAAAGAATATATATAAAATTTCCCCAATTTTCTATTCTTTAATCAAGTATGAATTTTTGCTGAAAGAGGCGTCATGCTAGAGATTTATTATTTACTAAGCAATAACTTCTCTCTTATGGGTTGTACATTTGATACACTTGATAGTGATACTCCTTTAATCTAGTTATGAATTGGACTATATATTTTATGGCGCGCGCTCTCTCTCTTTCACCGTTTCACGCTGCGTACGCGCTTCAAGCACCCCAAAACCCAGAACGGGGCTGGGTTTTTATGGGCTGGACCTATGGGCCGCGCAGGTCTTAAGAAATTTAGTAATATTATTTTCTCCAACAATTCTCTCTGCAAAAGGCCCGACATTTTTATTAATATCCAAAGTTTAATACAAATTATTAATTATGCCCAGAACTCAACCCAATATCGAAAAATACTCAAGCCGGCCAGAAAATGGTCGGCTTAGGTACCAGAGTAAACCGGCCATTTTCTGGCCGGCTTACTCGATTTTTTTTTTTTTTTTAGAGACACTATGAAGATCAAAATATTGAAATCTAACTCTGAAAATTTGAAATTTTTGTTTAAATTATTTGTTATATTACTTTTTTTGATGTATAATTAGCATATTTATACTAAAATACGATAGATTAATTGAAATTATGTTGAATAACACTAAATTATGTTAAATTACGTTAAATTACATTAAATTACGCTAAAATACGGTAAATTACGCTAAATTACAAATGACTAGGGACGATATCTTCACTGAAAAAGGGAAAAAACGACGATGAAACTTCAAACGGTCATAAAACGGCGCTCGAGTGTCTGATTTTAGCAAATGACCACTTTTCAGAATCGCCAAAAAACAAAGGGAAGACCCTCAAAACTTGAGTTGAAGTTTCCGATTAAGATTTTCATTTCTATTATTCAATCCAAGTAGCTCAGTAAATTAGTTACATAATGAAATTGTAGAATACCAATTTTTACTATTTTTGAAATTTTTTTACTATTTTTTATGATTCATGAAAGATGAGCAAAATCAGTCTACTATAGCGTAATTGTAGTTTAGCGTAATTTACCGTATTTCAGCATAATTAGCGAAGTTATTGTAATTTAACGTAATTTAGTATAATTGAACATAATTTATTGTAATATAGTGTAATTCAACATAATTTCAAGTAATCTAGCGTATTTTAGTATAAATATGCTAATTATACATCAAAAGAAGTAGAGGAGGGATCAAGTTACAACAAATTTGAGTTACAACAACTATTTTTTTCATTTTCAAAGTCCAAATCGTCGATCCAAACCGTTTAACATGATTATCTAATAAAATGTGCTTGCAAATCAAATTTTACATTTTTTTGAATTTTTTTACTATTTATTAAGATGGGTACAAAATTCAATGGTCTGAATATAACTATTTTTTGTAAAATACTTAATAAATAGTAAACAAATTCAAAAAAATGTAAAATTTGATCTGGAAGCACAGTTTATTGTGGAGATCATGTTGAACGGTTTGGATCGACGATTTGGACTTTGAAAATGAAAAAAATGATTGTTGTAACTTTGTTGTAACTTGATCCCTCCTCAAAGAAGTAATATAACAAATAATTTAAACAAAAATTTCAAATTTTCAGAGTTAGATTTCAATATTTTGATCTTTATAGTGTCTCTAAAAAAAAAAAAAAAAAAATGGAGTAAGCCGGCCAGAAAATGGCCGGTTTACTCTGGTACCTAAGCCGGCCATTTTCTGGCCGGCTTGGGTATTTTTCGATATTGGATCGAGTTCTGGGCATAATTAATAATTTGTATTAAACTTTGGATATCAATAAAAATGTCGGGAAAAAGGCAGTCAACAAGTCTGTAGAAGATAAATAAAGGCTACGCAATTACTTAATTCACAACTGATATCATGTTAGTAGGAACTAAAATTAACCAAACTATGTAGTTATCTATTCAAGCACGAGATTTTATTTTCAAGTCAATCATACAGTCAATTGCAGAACCAACAATTATTGTCCTTGTATTCCTTTTTGGGAAAATTGCCTGTGATTCAATTGTCCTGGTATGGTATCGTTGCCCAGTCAACATGAAAAGTCTTCTCAGAACTTTTGAGGACTTATATTAGTTCTTTGCAAATGGTTAATTTCATTATTATTTTCCTCTTATTATCCCTATATCTCCATCTATAAAATGTGTGGTACAAAGGCATTTCGCACCATACGGCCCAATAAAAATAAAAATATAAACTAAAGTAATGAGAACTGCAGCACAGTTTACTTCGAATTTTACACACATTATATGCTTCACTCAACCCTTTCCCAGCAAAATAAGCCGGATGACCGTACAAGGGTACAAAATGCTTAACATTTTTATAGCATGTGCTAATATATAGTCGACTCCTCCCATCCATTAACATTTTTTCTTTCTTTCTATGAAACAGTGAAGGTAAAGAGAGATAAAGAAGAGGAATTGTAAATCTTTTATGTCATGTTTTTGTAATTGTACAGAAGTGTACTAGTACATGGGTATATATAGCAATCGCAATACTCATCTAACTATAGTTACAACAGTATGATTAATCCTCTAACTACAGTTCTAACACCATGGTTAATAACCGATTCTGTTGTAACAGAATTCGATTATGCTTTATCATCTAATATCCCCCCTCAAGCGGAAGTGCAGGAGTCACTGTAAGCTTGTGTCGAAGGGCAGTGAAGCGAGGAGATGGCAAAGGTTTTGTCATGATATCAGCTAGCTGATCAGCGGAGCAAATGAAACGAACCGATAGTTCCTTGGAAGCAATGCGTTCATGAACAAAATGATAATCAATTTCGACGTGTTTGGTGCGAGCATGGAACATGGGGTTAGAAGCGAGAAAGGTGGCCCCAATATTGTCACACCACAAGGTAGAAGAATCGGTTTGAGGAAAGTGCAATTCGTGAAGAAGATAGCGAAGCCAAAGTAACTCGGTGATACGCCCTATCTCGGGAGATGAGGCCGTATGGTGAATTGGGCTGAGTTGGATTCGCCCTGCCAAGAGATGGCAGGCCGAGATGTGGATTGAGTTAAGAACTCGGGGTGGATTGTGAGAGATTCGGACTCTGACCTGTATGATCTCTCCCTTCGTTCAAAATTGCGTCCCTGTTTCATGGGAATCACTGCCTTATATCGTCCAGCCATAACTGCCATCTCGGGCATTTATGGAGAACGTGGGCAGTTATGTCAGCCGTTACTGGGACGTGGGCATTAAGCTAGCCGTTTCCCCGGCTATCCCGTATGTCGGTTGGCATGGGCCTATTTTAGGGCTATGATTTGAGGCCGCTGTATTGGGCTCCGGCTTAGTGAACCTTTGGGCTTTTAATATGACGTCGGGTTGGCCTCTTAGAGGTCCGAATCCCAGTCTTTCATGGCCCAGTTTAAAATAAGTAAAAGGGCCTGTGGAACATGACCCTATCATTAGCCCCCGAAATCGGAATGCATCAGCGAGATGCTTTCGACTTGAGGGTGGATAACTTGTAACACCTATTTATTAATGTTACCTGTGTTAGTGATGTATAAGTAGTTGTGGATATGGGATATCTCGGGTACCTATCTCGGGTACATATCCCGAAGTTAATGTGTTACTGTATTGAATAACCTGAGACAACTAAGCGTGCTTAATGTCGAGGAATTTTTTTTTGTTGTTGTTGTTGTTGTAAAAAAGGTGGGATGGATCCCGAGTTAGTCAATAACAAGAAGTTAAAGCAGAAGTAATAATTGATCATTGACATCTCGAAATCATACAAAGCCTAGATAAAATATAAAATCGAAATCAGACAAAGCCTAGTTAAACTAAACATGACATGTTTGTTATGCAGTGCCTGGTAGGATATTTCCACTTCGTGTTGTCACGCCTTCCATGCACTGCGGTGCCCATGTTCAGCAAAAAGGCGAGTGTGATGTCGTTTCTGGACGACATTTAAAACATCTCGTTATCGGTGTCCTCAAAAAGATTATCGTCGTTGAGTTCATGTTGGGTAGCGGTGTACAAACTCGGGCCTCCAGCATTGCGGGATAAACACCCAGGGCATTTCCAAAACCTACGACGGGGGTCCGAACGGCCTTGGATGTCGTAGTGGTGGAAGCAACTCCACTCATAGCACATCCGGCATTTCACCATCTCGTGCTTGGCCGCTTGGTCGTGGCAAATGATACACCAACGCAACTTGGGCTCTAAATCGAATTTATAGATGTCGTTCTCATCCTCCTTGGTGAACGATGGTGCTCCTGCGAGGGTGAGGTCGATAAGGTCGCGAATGTGGAGGTCCTCGTTAGCGAGCATCCAGTCCAAATCCTCCTCGGGAAAATGTTGGAGGAGAGTCCATCTCTCGGGCCGAGATAGGACCCGACGTGGATGATTAGAGCGACCGCGTTTGGGGGGAGGTTGGTTGCGGCTACTCTGGCCTTGGTCGGTAGGTTTTTTGTTTTTAGAAACCACTCTTTTGATAGGCATCTCGGAAGTAGAAATAGAGAATGGTAAAAGGCAAAGAGTAAAGATGTGTTTTTTACGTACGGTGAGTCCGTTATTTATAGTCGTTAGGGGCAAATATTGCCATAAATATTGTGGGCCATACTGGCAAAATAGGTAACTGCCAGCTGCTTGCCATAAATGACATTGGGCGTTGTGTATTTTGTACGAGATGACAGGCTTTCGGCGTTCTCGAGGTGGTCAAATTGACTCATACGAGATGGCATTAAGAGCTAACAAAGAAAAGCTTACGCAAAACATATATTAATCAAACAACACGAGATGGGAACCTCGATTGAGTTTAAAACATAAGCATACAAATTGAAAAGTTGACATCTTAGCATAATTAATAAACAAAAGGCGGGCTATTCCCGTGATATTCTATAAATAGCTAAGGTTATTCATGACGGGAGCGCTTGGCCCGACGTTCTTGGTGAAGGCATGGTTTGCAGGTAAAGGATGTGAAGCGGGGATCATCATGGTTCCGAGGTGATCTCCGAGCTAGACACCCTGGGTGAAAAGCTTCTTCACAGCCGTCGCAGTGGAACATGTGCTGATAGTTCCCCCGGGTTTTGCAAACGGCACACCGATCCCAGGCTAGTGGGTTGTCGTCTTCTTCCTCGGGGTTGTTTATGGGTGGCTCGATGTTGACCTCGGGGTCCTTATGTTGTGGAGATGCGTGAATTGACGGAATGTCATCATTCTCCCGTTTAACTCCATTCTTCATTTGCTTGTTAGAGGCCATCGTGTTGTAGTCCGAGTTGGAAGTGATAACCGTGATCGCTGGGTGTTCCGTTAAAGGGAGACGGAAGGTGTATATATAGTATATCGGCATTAATTACTCGACGCCTCGTCTTCCGTTAACCGTCGTCAGCCATCAAATCAGCCGTCAAATCAGTCAGGGGTACGGGGTTATGGCGCAATCCCCGCATGACACCTGGCGCGCATCAACTCGGTAAGAGCCCGACTCACCTGATTATGCACGGGGATCGAGGCGTCGCCATGATGAAACGCGACGCTTCGTGGCATTTTTTCGAAATTTGCGCAAGTATTGAGCGGGAAAATGGAGACCTCTATATATACTTCGTCCCGACCCAGTCTTTCATTATCGTTTATCTTGAGCAACTCAATCTCGGAGCCAAAGAGCGAAAATAATCTCGGTGTTAGCAGAGAGAGTTCAGAGCTTTCAGACAACCTCGGAAAAGACGTCGGACGAAGATCGAGTTGCGAAGGAATCTTAATATAAGGTAATTCTTTATCACCTCGGTAGTCGACCTTACATTGATTAATCTTATCTGTAACTGTGTATGAACATTGCCGAGGTTAATAGTAATGTAGTTGACCACATAAGCATGGTAATGTTGTCAACCTTAGGATTAATGACCTAATCTCGGCAATCGATTTGTAATTGATAAGTCGGTAAATGTAATACCTTAGAAATAAAGAATAGCGGTTACCTAAGCCAATCCTGTTTCTTCGTTAATTTAGAAATGGCCGAAGAACAAGAAGGATCTCGGGATTCATCGCCCGCTACTTCGGGGGAACAGTCCCCGTTACCGCAGCAGGTTTTCCGCCCAGGTAGGGGCAAGGGTATTTATGGTATGATTCCCACCAACCCCGAAAATTCAGAAGAAGCTGAGGGAGCACAGTATAGCGAAAGGGGATGGGGAAGACGAAGAAAATTCACCTCGGGGTGAACTCGTTGTGGCCCCAGTGGGGACGTCTCACGGGCCTTCGAAGCTCAGGAAGAAAAATAAAAAGAAAGATGTCGTCCTCCGAGATGGTCATGAAGATGATGTGATATTTCCGGTATCCGCTGGTATCCCTCCCAAGCTGGTTGTCCAATGTGAAGCCTATGCGGATGCTTTTTATGAGGAACTTGTGCCTGAAGGTGACAGAAAGAAATATCCTCGGGATGCTCTTAAGCTGGTAGCCCCGGGTCCTGATGACCGTGCTCATGACGTTGGTCGCGGGATGTGCATATATTGGAAGATGCCAAAATGCGATTTTAAAGTAAGGGTGTCTAAGTTTGTACGCGAGATATTGCGGCATCTCGACGTAGCCCCTGCACAGCTAACCGCACCTGCATGGTGCTACATCATGAGCTTCAAGTATCTGTTTGATATGATGCCCGAGTTAAGGCCATACTTCCCAAGTGTAGGGCTGTTCTTTCATTATTTCTCTGTTCTATATAATAATGAGAGCCACCTCGCAATTCGGAAGCGTTCTAACGGCGTTGCGCTTTTTGACAAACTGTCAAAGGCGGACGACTGGAATCATGGTTGGGTATACCTCGAGAATCCCGACAATTTGAAATGCTTTAATGAGGTACGAAGGATTTGGCGTCCTCTAAAAAAGGAAAATCTGATCCCAAGTTCTCCCCCACCTCCGACGTCAGATGAATTAAAAATTGTCAAACTTCTTGACAGTTATTTCACAAGTTAGTATTTTTTGAATTTGTACCGATATATCTTTACATCGCATATGTTCGTTTATCTCGTACTATTATGAATAAATTGTTAATTCTTGCATACTTCTTATGTCGCAGGACGTGGTTTTATGGCACTGCCCTGGAAGGCTACTCGTCCGATTCCTGTCTTCGGTAATCCAGAGGACGGTTTTATTAATAAGAAAGGGGCTCCGATTCTGCCAAAGTCGGGTTCTTTCAAGGTTAAGAAGGCCCCGAAGACAGTTCCTGCCAGCACCACAGCAGTTCTCCCAAAGTCGTCTTCCAAATCTGCTGCTGCCATCAAGAGCGCGAAGGACGGTGCTTCTGGTTCCTCCAAACCCGGGGGGTCTCAAAAGAGGAAGGAAACCTCTCCGAGTGTACCGAGGGCAGAGAAGGGGAAAGAAGTTGCAGTAAAGGAGCCTGAGCCAAAGAAGCAGAAGACTTATTTGGGGAAACCCGAGGTGGAGGGACCCTATCAAGCTCAAGTTGTCGCTGCAGAGGAGGAGCTAGAGAAAATTATTGAGGACGCAGCGGGCGACGTGTGGGATCCTGCGGAGGACCATAAGGAATTCCTCGAGTCGCGTCTTTCTGATCAGGGGCGACATACCGGATTCGTGTGGGGAACCGAGATTTCTCAAGGGTTCCCAGACAGCATTTTGGCCCATCTTCCCGGGTATTCTCTTATGCAGAGCGAGGAAGATCATCCCGAGGTCCGTGCCGCGTATTCTTGGGAAACCTTTAGGTTAACCATGACTCAACACCAAAAGAAGTGGGCTGAGGAGCACCCTGACCAAGTCGTGGGCCAGGTGTTGAGGTCGTTGCATGACGCCGGGGTTTACTTCGGGTTCCTCAAAGACTCGTTTGATAATGATAAGCGCAGTGCTCTTGCTTTACTACTGATCAAGAGGAGCTCAACAAGGCGATTCTGGAGAGGAACTACTTTATGGAATTGGCGAAAAATAAGGACAAGGAAATGAGAGAGTAGCCACTGGCCAGGCCGCCGTAAATTTGGCGAAATACGAGCTCGCTCGGTACACGGGCATGACGGCTGATGCCGAACGCCAGGAAGCTGAGGTAAAGGCGAAGCGTTATAAGCGCAGGATGGAAAAGCACAAGAGCAAAGTTGCTCGTCTTAAGTCTGAGCTCGAGGTCCGAACCCAGGAGTTGGAGGAGGCGAAATCGGAAAATGCTCGTATACGGGATGAAGCGCAGAACTTGCCAAAGAAACACCTCAGCAAGTTCTTAGGCAGCAAAGCCTTCGCGCAAGCCGTTCCCTACGCAATGTTAGATATGATGACGCATACCGTATATGGTTATCTTGACATGATGGGGGGTTTTTATCCATTTAAACCCGAGCATGTCGGGTTTACGGCAGTTGAGTCTGAGAAACTCGTAATCAGGGATCTCTCGGGCTTTGGTTGGGATAAAGAGAATGATGTATTTTTAAACCCGGATGGCACCTTATTCAAGGAGGAACTCCAACTCGAGAATCATCATCCTTTGGGCATTGTTCACCCTTGGCCTAAAGATAAATGGCCTAAGCACCTCGATCTGCCCGAAAATACAGCCGAAGGGGAAAATGATGACATTCCTTCTGATACCTCCTCCGAAGGTGAAAAGGAAGACACTGATGTGGAGAATATCGAAGAGGGTAATATCGTTCATCAGTGCGAGGAGCAAGAGAATGAAGCGAACAAAAATCTTTTTAACTCTCCGCGTGATGGAAGAGATGATACTTCCGTGAACCCGAATCCCCCTACTCCATGTAAGCAAAAAGTTATATTACTACTATCACCGAGGTGTTTCATTCATGCTTAACCTTACTATTCGTTTTGTTTTGTTTGTAGGAAGGATCATGTCAAGCATTGGATGCAACGTCGGTATCAAAGATATTTGTACCCCCTAGATGCGGGGGTTTTTTAAAGTTGTCGTAATATGTACTGTCTTTATTTGTGCCCCCGAGATGTGGGGGTTATAACATAATTATTTTGTAATACGGTATTTGGTACCCCCGGGATGTGGGGGTTTAACAGAACAGTTTAATGTAACTTGTTTCTTTTAATTGCATGTTTCTTTGCCCGAGTTGATTTCTTTTCTTTCAAATTTATCTCGGTTGCATGCTTTGATTTTCTTTGTAAGCAAGCAAAATGTGCTTGATAGTATATCCTTTCCCCTCTTTTTTTTATTTTTGACAAAAATAGTCAACGTCGGGGAAAAGAGATGTCGTGAAAACGTATGCGTTACCTCCAAGGGGTTTTCGATAAATGTTTCCGACTTAACATAAAATGAAATCCATTCGTCGTCCCTTAAGACTACATCAATTTATGTTGTGTAACTCGGGAATATTAACCAAGACGCATTTCGTTGCCTAAAGAAGGCTTTCGTTCATATATCTCGGACCCAATAAAAAAAAACACAATCATAAATAATATCATATATATATTGATAAAAGATTAGAACCATACAAAAACTTGTATCTCGGCCTAAGTAAAATACATGGGATGTAAACAAAAAAGGCTTATCTCACCCAGAGCACGTCGTGCTTTGTATGAGGTAGAACCCCCTTAAAAATAAAACTAAACATATCGTACATTAGGTGTAGAATTTCCGGAGATGACAAGCGTTCCACGGACGAGTAAGTATGAAACCACTCGGGTCTTCCAATTCGTAGGCGCCTTTACCTCGTGGGCGAATGACCTTGAAGGGACCTTCCCATTGAGGAGCAAGCTTGCTAACATGTTTACCCGTTGCTTCCACGGTTTTAAGTACTAAATCGCCCGGCTGGAATGCTCGAGGTACCACATGTTTGTCAAATGCGCGTTTAACCCGGCGTTGATATTCCATGGTACAAATGCGGGCCTTCTCTCGACCTTCTGTGATGAGCTCGAGCTCAGCGGCACGCGCATCGCGGTTCTCTTCAGTGGAATATGTCAAAGTGCGGAGAGATGGTTCCATCAACTCGATTGGTGTGACCGCTTCCATCCCGAACACCAGAGAATAAGGTGTTTGCTGTGTTGCCTCCCGAGGGGTCGTGCGGTAGGCCCACAGAATTCCATCAAGGATGTCGGGCCAATTCTTTCTATTTTTGGCAACTTTCTTCTTGAGGCCATCCAGGATAGTACAGTTTGTGACCTCGGCTAAACCATTGCTAGCAGGGTGGCTGACCGAGGTAAAGTTGTTCTGAATACCCAGGTTGGAGAGAAATGTCATGGTGCGTGCTGCGTTGAATTGTGTTCCATTGTCCGAGATGAGGGCATGCGGTATGCCAAAACGACAAATGATGTTCCGCCAGATGAACTTCTCTGCTGCTGCGGCAGTGATAGTTGCTAACGCTTCGGCTTCGACCCATTTGGTGAAATACTCGACGGCTACGATAATCCAACGGCGCTGTCCGACAGCTTTGGGAAATGGCCTGACTATGTCTATTCCCCATAAGTCAAAAGGCCAAGCTCCCGAGATGGATATCTGATCGTAAGCCGGGATGTTGCTCAACTTGCTATGGTATTGGCATCGCTCGCATTTTCGGACCAAGTTTGCCGCATCATGTTGCATGGTTGGCCAGTAAAATCCGGCTCGCAGGATGCGTTTGGCAAGGGTTTTCGCTCCTTGGTGGCTTCCGCATATGCCTTAATGTACCTCAGATAGCATTCTTGAGGCCGTCTCCTCATTGATGCATTTGAGCCAAGGTCGCACGTACCCCCGTTTATAGAGGTGATTGTTGAATATAGAGTACATCGGTGCGATCCTTTTCAAACGTCGGGCTTCCAAATGATCCAAGGGTAAGACCCCCGTGTTAAGGAAATTCCACATCGGAGTGAACCATGACTCACCGGGTTCACTGATGGCGAGTATGGCTATGGTATCGAGGTTGATGCTTGATTCTGGAACGTCCATAACAATCACGGGCCAATCTTTGTCGAGGTTGCCCGCAGCGCCAAGTTTGGACAAAGCATCAGCTTGGCAGTTTTTGTTGCGTGAGACATGCTGAATGTCAAATTCGTCAAAGTGACTCTTGAACAGATGAAACAGCTGTCTATATTTACGCAACCTGTCGTCCATGACACGGCATTCGTCGTTAATCTATTTAACTGCTAACTCGGAGTCACTCCGGAGATGTACCTGGCGGGCACCGAGTTCCTTGGCCAATTTAAGTCCTGCTATCATGGCCTCATATTCCGCGGTGTTGTTCGTTACTGGGAATTAAAAATGAAGAGCGTAATTTAACGTCTCTCCTTGTGGACCGGTTAGGGATATTCCAGCGCCGACCCCTTGCAGCGAGGAGGCACCATCGACATATATCGTCCACTGCCCCTCCGACTCGGAAGGAACCCCTGAATACTCAGCTATGAAATCAACGAAGATTTGCGACTTCAGAGCATTTTGCGGGTGGAAGGAAACGTCGAACTCGGATAACTCGAGCGCCCAAGCTAGTAGTCGCCCGGATGAGTCAAAATTCGAGAATGCCTTTTTGAGCGGGATTCCGGTGTACACCTTGATGGAGTGAGACTGAAAATAGGGCCTCAGCTTTCTAGCGGCAATGACGAGAGCATATGCTGCCTTCTCAATTTGGGAATACCTTGTCTCGGCATCCCGAAGTACATGCGAGACAAAATATATTGGCTTCTGGTCTCGTCCTTCTTCCCGGACAAGGGCGGCACTGACTGCATGACCCGAGGTTGCCAGGTACATTACTAGAACGTCGCCCGTGGCTGGTCTGCTGAGGCATGGCAGATTAGCGAGATATGCTTTGATTTTCTCGAAGGCCGTTGCACACTCCTCCGTCCATTCAAACTTGGCTGATTTGCGCATGGCTTTGAAGAAAGGGAAACAAACGTCCCCGGACCTTGCAATAAACCTGTTGAGGGCGGCCAACTTGCCTGTGAGAGATTGCAGCTCTTTGAGATTCCGAGGTGGTTTCATGTCGAGGATGGCCTGCGACTTCGATGAATGGATCTCGATTCCTCGCATGGACACCATGAAGCCAAGGAACTTTTCACCAGTGAGGCCAAAGAAACTTTTCTTAGGGTTTAATTTCATGCTGGCTGAATTCAACGTTGCAAAAGTTTCTTGGAGATCCCGGACATGGTCGAGGTCAGACATGCTTTTAACGAGTAGGTCGTCGACATATGCTTCGACGTTCCGTCCAATTTGATCGTGGAAAACGGTGTTAACCATTCGCTGGAACGTGGCCCCAGCATTGCGCAACCCGAAAGGCATAACCCGGTAGCAGTATAGCCCCGAGTTGGTGGTGAAGGCAGTTTTCTCTTCATCATCTGGGTTCATCCGGATCTGATTGTACCCGGAGAACGCATCCATGAAACTAAGATAGGCATGCCCAGATGTGGAATCCACCAATTGGTCAATCTTGGGTAAGGGAAATGGATCCATCGGGCATGCTTTGTTGAGGTCAGTGTAGTCGATGCACATTCGCCAGTCACCATTAGATTTTTTGACCAGCACTGGGTTTGCCGTCCATTCAGGACATTCCACATTCCTGATGAACCCGGCGTCGAGCAGCTTTTGGACTTCTCTTTTCACGGCCTGTTGCCGCTCGTCCCCCATATTACGCTTTCGTTGTCTAACTGGCTTTGAGCCCGGCTTAATATGCAGTCGGTGCTCTGCTATGGACCTCAGAATTCCTGGCATGTCGGCTGCAGTCCAGGCGAAAATGAATTGGTTTTCTCGGAGGAATTTGATCAGCTCTTCCTTTGCTTGCCCTTGGATTGCCTTCCCGATGTTGAGTGTTTTGTCACTACCCAAATCGAGTTGTTCGACTTCATCTACCTGTTCAAGGGAAGCTTTTGCCTCAGCTTTATCAACTGGGTCTAGTGCAAGGTTGGTGTTTGGGGGTAGAAAGTCAGTACTTGAACGCAACCGCTGTTGGTTAGTTTTTGCGTCGGACTGATCAACCTGGTGGACAGAGCCTCCTTGACCTTGAATGGACGTCATGTAGCATTCACGCGCCACCTGCTGATGGCCACATTCTTCCCCTATCCCGTTATCGGTGTGGAACTTGATTTTCAGGTGGGAAGGGGAGATGATGGCGCCGATTTTGTTTAAAGTCCCTCTGCCAAGGATCGCATTGTACGCGGAAGGAGCATTAACGATGAGGAAATCCACCACGACTTCCACTGTTCGAGGGGATGTGCCAAATGTCACTTTGAGTGGCATCATTCCCTGAGGTTCAAGGGCATCTCCCGTGAAGCCTATTAAAGGTGAGATATGTTGTTGGAGGGCGCGAGTGTTGAGACCCATTTGCGTGAAGGCTGACAAGTACAGGATGTCTGCTGAGCTTCCCGTGTCAACTAACACCCTCTTAACCCTGTGAGTGTTGATCTTGAGATTAAGCACCATGGGATCATCGTGTGGGCTAGAAATCTCACCTAGGTCCTTCTCGGAGAAAGATATCACTTCCTCAGGCCGAGGTCGTTTCTTGTCAGTCGTGGTTTCAACCTGTAAAACAGTAGGGTATGATTTTCGATTGTTGCGAGTTAAGATTTGTCGGATGGTACCGCGATGGCCGCTACTGATAACATTAATGACAGGACTGCTCTGTCGCTCCTGGCGCCTCGTCTCGGGACCATCTCGGGTTTGGGGACCACCCTCACCAACCCGAGGTCCCGTGTAGTCCTGCCTGTATGGAATAGGTTTCTTGAAAACCTTACCTTGGCCGTTGTACTTCCTGAAGAACTTTTTAAAGAAGTCGGGGTTGATAAACTCGACCAGCTTTCCCTCTCGGGCTAGTCTTTCCAGGATATCTTTGAGTTGGAGGCATTCCGCGGTGGAATGCCCAGTGAATCCGTGGTACTCGCACTTCTTAGAATTATCTTGTACCGTAAAAATGCCTTCAGGCAAAGGCGGAGGGAGGTCGAACATACCTTCTATAATGTTGTACATCTCATGCCGCTTCTTGGTGAGAGGCGCGTACCTCACGAAATGTGGTCGGTACCCGTTAGTGCCGGATTTATGCTCCTGTTCGGTCGGTTGGTTTCTCCGAGGTTCTCTTTGGTTGCGAGACCTGTCCTGAGCTGGTTGTTTGTTTGTCAGGTGTCGGGGAGATCGAGACCTAGGTCTTGTGGGACTCCCGTTGTCATCCTCGGCACGGATGTAACCCTCCGCGAAGGTCACGAACTCCCTCAAAGTGGCCATCTTCTTCATGTGGGCTTCATAGCGCAAAGTACCCGGACCGCCTTTTCGGAGTCCTTTCTTGATGGCAGCTAGGGCGAATTCCTCATTGAGATTCTGAATTCGCCGAGATGCCTGTATGAAACGATTAACGAATGCACCTGTTCTTTCACGCTGTCCCTGGACAATATCCAGAAGCATCTCGCACGTAGCTGGTGGTGGTTTGATAATCGTGTACCTCTCCAGGAATAGTTTGGCGAAGTCCTCGAATTTGTTAATGGACCTCCGGGGTAGGGTCATGTACCAGTCCCATGCTTCTCCAGTTAAGCAAGTGGTGAAGACACGGCACATGATGGCATCTGTGGCTCCAAGAAGGCGTAATTGCTCGAGAAACCCGTACACAAAGTTGTGCGGATCCTGTGTATCTCCACTACCCCGAAAGCTGGGAAGGGTAGTCGGATACTTGAAATCCGTCATTGATTGACGGTAGATGTCTCTTGAAAGAGGGCCATCTTCAATCCCCATAGGCCGAGAGTAAGTGCATGTCTTCTGGGATTCAAGCTCGGCTAGTTTAGCCGCAAGCCTTGTTTGGATCAGTTCTTCAACCTGAGCCATGTTAATACCTCGGGCGGGAGTAGGTGATCTTCGGCTCCTTCTTCGGTCATCGTGGCGAGTTCTATCCCGACCTCGGGGTGGGCTTCGTTCGCGTTCCCTACGGGAGCGAGATTGTTCTCTGCGAGACGGTCTGGGCCCTCTGCCATGATTGGCTGATTCTCGCTCGTTGTTGTGGTGAACTTCGGGACCTTCGGCATGTGGTGGTCTCTCGGGATCAGGTCTTCCTTCATCGGGGTGTACCCCTGTTGGCAGAACATTCTGGTCCCTGCGTTCGGATTGAACCTGTTGTTCTGGTAGGGTAGGCGTGTCTGTCTCGTTACTGGTTCGAACCTGTACGAATTGGTGGTCCAGATTCCTGGGGGAGACATTTGCTGGCCGACTTTGGATACGGTTTGCTGACAAAGGTCGGGGTACAGGTGCAGTGGGAGGCACTGTCTGATTTGCAGGTCGCGGTGGCACTTGCTGGGATTGCGGTGTTGGACCTGTCATGGGGTATATCCCGTTAACGCCTCCCGGGCCCCATTGTCCGGATGGTGTCACATAAGGGTACTGGGGACCCGTCGGGGTGTAGGGCGTGTAAGGGATCGTGCCGTAGTGGTAATACGGCGTTTGCGGAGTGTAATAAGGTATGTATGGTAACTGATAAGTACCAGTTAACGGGTTGTGCTCGACGTAGAGTGGCCTAGTCGTGTTCCCTCCGGTGAACGAAGGTCGATTAGCGATGTCGGGGCCTGTGTGGCGAGACTGTGCAGGTTGGGGACCATGGGGTCGTATCATCGAGCTGCTAGGCCTCGCCCCAAGAGGCTGATTTTGGGAGGGGTTTCCTGTAGGCGGGGTGACCAAAGGAGGTGGTGTGATTGTTACTCCTGGCGGGGTCGTCACCCCTGGTGGGAGAGGGATTGATGTGTTTGGAAGAGCCATCTAATTCTGTATGTTCGAGCTAGGCGTGGCCCCACGGTGGTTGATACGCCCTATCTCGGGAGATGAGGCCGTATAGGAAATTGGGCTAAGTGGGATTCGCCCTGCCAAAGGATGGCAGGCCGAGGTGTGAGTTGGGTTAGGAACTCGAGGTGGATTGTGAGAGATTCGGACTCTAACCTGTATGATCTCTCCCTTAGTTCAAAATTGCGTCCCCCGTTTCATAGAAATCGCTGCCTTATATAGTCCAGCCATAACTGCCATCTCGGGCGTTTATGGAGAACGTGGGCAGTTATGTCAGCCATTACTGGAACGTGGGCATTAAGCTAGCCGTTTTTCCGGCTATCCCGTATGTCGGTTGGCATGGACCTATTTTAGAGCTATGATTTGAGGCCGCTGTATTGGGCCCCGGCTTAGTGAACCTTTGGGCTTTTAATATGACGTCGGGTTGGCCTCTTAGAGGTCCGAATCTCAGTCTTTCATGACCCAGTTTAAAATAAGTAAAAGGGCCTGTGGAACATGGCCCTATCACTCGGTACAAGTAATTGCAAGGCTTCGATGTTCTTCTTTCGTGCTGGATCGAGAAACGGTAGCTTGCTTTTTGGCACTCCATGAAATGAGATTGCGGCCTAGAAAGATACAAAAACCCAAAGTGGATTGCCTATCATCAAGAGAGCCGGCCCAATCCGCATCGCTATAGGCATGAAGAGATAGCGAAGAGGCGGAGGAAATGAATAAGCCATGAGAAATAGTGACAAGTAGATAATTGTTTGACCCTAAAAAGTTACTATTCAAGTTCAACATTAGAGATAGTAATTTTGGGATAATTAAATATGCTTGGAAAATGCCAAAATTATACATAGGCTTTTCAAAATAAATTGGGTACAACATATTAAAATTTTTGGTAATATTCGACATGCAAAACCATGAATTTTGATATGTAATGTGGTCAAAATCACAAAGAATTAATTTCCTACAAATAAAACAATTGCTGGATAATATATTGGGTACAAACAATGGGGTACACTTGGCAAAAATCACCCCTCAAACTACTCTGGGTGCAATTTGGGTCTACTTAGCAATTCCCTGGCATACAGGGCCCACAAATCAGTGACTTAATAACATTTTCGCTGATTTGCCGAGATGGGTTAACACGGTTTACCAAATAACAATACGTGAACCAAGTTGTCAATGACTCGTTGCACTGTAAACCAGGCTCACCCAAACAGGAGAGTTCGAATTAAAATTCTGCGCTTCAGCGCTTGACCCCTTCGCTTTGAATGCGCGTGGTGCACATTGAGCCAGTTCGAACGACTACATGGTCTACAATAGACCCGGTGCATTTAAATCTGACCGAAAAAATTAAAACCCTGCACTGAATGCGCTCTGACCCCTTCAGTTATCATGCACCAGGTGCTCTATGCACCGTATTATACCCTTTGCGTGGTTCACGAAACACCGAGCGCAGCCAAGATGAAAATAAGAAGTTAAAATGTGATTCGTCACACTGAAGAGAGACTGATAGTGGGCCCATCCTTGTCAGCTCTCTCTTCTCCCTTCCTCTTTCCTGATCTCAACTGAGAACGAAATCCAAAATTCAAGCTAAGGGTTGAAGCTTTTGACAAGCTGTTACCTGAAACCATTGGGGATTTCGGCTCTCTCCTCCTTGGCCAAAAACTCAAGTCTGAGCACTCTCAATGAACTCCAATTTCAACCGAGAAATAAGCTAAATCGAAAATAGAAAACAAACAATATGATTCGATTCAGGCCTTGAGACTTGGCAAGACTACACTACATGCCTATATGATGGTCCTTTAGATGTTAATTTGGAGTAAAGGGGATCAATTTTATGTACATCACGAACTGACTTTATGTCAGAGCCGAGTTATATCGGAGGTACACACCCAACTGCCTAAGTGATAAATTTTGCCTTGGCACGTGTTAAGGGTGTAATAAAGACGCTCTCTGTCAACTCCTTATGCCCAGAGGCGCTATAACCAAGAAAGAGCAAGTTAAGCCTGATATACTGCAAATACAACATACCCCGTACTCCACAGCTGTTAATACGTTATATGGTCCCCTGGACACGTGTAACATAGCCTATGGATGATGACAAGAATGGAAGATTCCTCTCCAGGGGTGCAGGAGCACGGAAATTAAGTGTTACCATATATGGCCGGTCGATTGAAGGCCGAGATGAAATACATGAAGTTCAAGATCAATTCAAGGGCTGAAGATCATCCAGATAGGAATCAATGATGTGTTAAACTCCTATTGGACAGCTCCTTGCCAACAAGGCACATAGAATGAAGCTAAGCAATCAAAACCACTGATCAAACAATGAATGGGCATGATGAAAGGGGACTATGCAGGGGCAAACCCTAAACCCTATCTTTGCCCTATATAAGGCACCTCATATGAAGAAGAAATAGAGAAGTTACATTCCCAATCTCTGCTGATAAGCTCTTGCTTCACTATAAGACCCCAATTTCTCATAGTTTAGGCTAGTTTACACAAGCTTTTAAGCTCTTTCAATTTTCAGAAAATCAAGAAGGTAATTTTTAAAAAAAAAAGGCAGAAGCCCATTTCATTACTGAAATTGTTAAATACAAGAACCAGTTTTTCCAGCAAAGCTGGGCCACAACCTCCCAACATGAGGTATACAAATATCAAAGCTAAGTAGTATGCAAGAAAGCAAAGATATAAACCACGTTAGTGAGATTGCTAATCTCCAAAAGTATGCTAAAGTTGCACTAATTAAGCCACATAATAAAGGGCTAGGGATAGTCACTAAGTACAAAATGTGGTAAGTGTTCATCTTCATTCCTGTGCTGGAGACCCAGATGGTTGGTAGACTACCATGTCCAGCGGCATATAATGGGCCAGAGGCACTGCATCTTCAACTATTGGGAGCCATTCTTCAACTGAGTCCTGAACTATTTTCTTCTTGCGGGCACCTGACCAAAAAAGAGATAAGGATTTAATAAGAAGAATTAGAGGCCTGGCTGTCTGTATGGGGCAATTATTAAAACAAATATCATTTCTATGTTTCCAGATCACCCAACATAAAACACTAAATACAACTAAGAACCCAGTTCTCTGTAAGGTAGGTAAGTTAACAGCAAATTCAATTATATCAGAAAATGAATGCCATTGCTGCATATAATCTTGAGTTTTACCAAACCAAAACCATATTTGTTGTACTAAAGGACAAGACAAAAAAAGATGTGTAACTGTTTCAGAGTCAGGACAGAAGGAACAGTTGGATAATCCAGTCCAACCTTTAATAGCAAGATTGTCTTTGGTAAGAATTTTATTATGTTGAGTTAGCCACATGAATATCCTAATTTTTGGTGGCACTGGTAAAGTCCACCACATTAGGGGTAAAATAGGAAAATCCCATCTGCAATTGAGAAAATGATAAAGAGACTGAGTAGTGAACTTCCCTGATGTTTTCCATCTCCAATTCACTTTATCAGATGTTTGAGTGAAGGAAGTGATACTGAGTATATGGAGGAGGTCCCCCCCAATCATGAAGGTTAGCCCCTTCTAATGTCCTTCTAAATTTCAGACTGGCCCCTTGGGAATGTATGACATTTGTTAACAGTATGCGCTTTGTACTACACAGTTGATAGAGCTCAGGAAATCTAGTAGCTAAATTACATTCTAAAAACCAAATATCATACCAGAACTTGACTGTAGAATTAACTCCTGGTTCATAGGTAACACTAAGAGACCCTATAGATTCTAATTTTAATATATGAGACCAAAAAGGGGAAAGTGACATGGGATGGCCATTATAATACTTATGTATAATCATGAAAATCAAGAAGGTAATTAGTGCCTCAAACATGTAAGCTCTGAGGAGTTGAGTGATGTATATGCTCTTTAATCGAAATAAAGCCCTTTAATTGATGATTTTGTTCCTTTTTTGTTTCATAACTTTTCTTGCATGATTTGTTCTCCTTTTTGTTGAAGCTTTTTGAATATGATAAAGGGAAAGCATCATGATCTCTCAAAGTTTCATCTTAGGACGTATAACTAAACATGGTGCTTAATGATCAAATAAAGTCCCTTTTATGTGCTGTTTTTGAATAAAAATGCATAAACAATATATGAAACATATTTTCTGTCAAAATCATGTTTATTTAAAAGTGATTTTATCTAAGAAAAAAAAATACATACATGTTGCAATGATTTTTCCTTTTCCTTTTGCTATTTTCTCTTCCATATTCCTTTTTCTTTGAAAGTTCTCTTTAATTCCTTTATAAAACAATTAAATGGCAGAGGGTAAAAATGTTGAGCTGGATAGTTTCATTTATACCTAAACTATTTAATTGATTTATTCAAAAGAATTAAAGAATGATAAAATAGAAATAAATGAAAAAGGTTGACAATGGTTGAGCTGGATAGTTCCCTTGTCAAATCTTGTTAAATAAGGCCTATGTTGCAGATATTTAGCTTCCTTGTATAAAAAAGTTATCATCATGTGTACTAGATTACACAATATAAGGAAGTTAAAAGGACCAATATGCAAATAGTGAGAGATAAAAGGTTCAAAGTGTAAATAGACAACAAGTTGAACTTGTTCCATGTCATTTACATTTTTAATCTAATGAAATCTCAATGATTTGTCTTTTAAATGAATTAAAAAGTGTTCAAAACATGATTTTAACAAAACCAGGGACTTCCATGCACATTTGCAAATTTTAATATGTTGAACTTGCTGAATAATGGATTTATGGGATTTATTTGACTTTATTCCTTGTTCTTTGGTACAAAATTGTAGCCTAAAAGTTACTAAAACTTGTTGTAGTCATTAAATAATCAGTGTTGACCATGAGAAAGGTTTCCTACCAGTCACTGGTATACCTTAACACACAGAACCAGCATCAAAACAAAACTTAAGCCCCACTGGTACAAAGAAAGTACTCAAAAATGCCAAAAGACCTCCTCTGGTAAATTGAACAGTCCAGATTGACACTGGGACTAAAATAAAAGTTGGACATCACAGTCATGTAAAGGACTTCAAAATACATAAAATGGACACAAATTTTATATTATTTGGATTTTATTTCAATTTATTATGAATTATTGAAGTTCAGCTTTTAAAAAATATAAAATCTGTTATTTAAAATGGAAAAATTACTTCTAATACCCCTCTGCATGAATGAAGACATTAAAAATGGAAATAAAATTCCGTTTTGCACCAAGTTCCAATACCAAATCGGTATGAAACCGAGATCTCAAAACTCGAAATGTCTCCAATACTTCATGAAATCTAAAATTGATGTTACATGTGATTCCTGTGCCCTAATATGATGGAGAATAATCAATCAATCGATGAAATCACCAAATAAACATGAAGAAATTGGCTTAGATTCCAAACCGAAGCCAAAATTTAATCACCACCAGGAATCACCGCCTCCGGTGATCGCCGGCGGACGACAATAGGCCCAATGAGATCCTGCCACCAAGGCGATGTTAATGGTACCCTTCTCTAACCTGGCCGTGACCGGAATACCGCCGGAGTCCAAACCCCTAAGCTCGGGTCTAAACCCTAGCTCATATCAAGACTTGCACGAACCTCAAAGCACGGTGAATAAGCTCGGGTCTAAACCCTAGCTCATATTCAAGTATAAGCTCGGATCTTAATGCGATGACCGATCTGACGGACTCAGTTTAAATCAAAGCCTAACGGACCTCTGCCTTGCGGGACCCACCTGCCAGTAGACCCAATTTAAACATAAAATGTTTCGGCCGAATCTCGAAGTTGAACCTAAGGCCCAACACGAATCTCAAGGCCCAATATCCAAATCTTAAACCCAACGTTCAAATCCAGTGATTTGCACAAATCATGAAGCCCAGAGACAGATCCTGAAGGCCCAATATGCAGATCTCAAAGCCCAGATTATAAAAATTAAAGCTCTTTTACAAACAAGCCCTTCTGACTATAAATATCCACAGTGCAGTCCTTGTAAATTTATAAATAGGTCCCTGGAGCCTCAAAATTCCGTCAAATAAGCCCTTAGAAGCCCAAAATTGCATTCTAGACCCTATTAAAAGCCCAATTCACAAACCTTAGCTCCTCAGGATTTATAAATAAGTCCTTAAAAGATTAAAACTTTCACAAATGAGTCCTTTTCAGTCCTTTTTGGTCATAACTTTCTCATCCCAAGTCCAAATTGACTCAAACCAACTCCAAATGAACCCAAATTAAGTTCTCCACACTTCTAGACTAAAATTGAACATGTTCAAGCATCAGCAAGTTCCTGAAATGACCAAAACAACATTTTCCTCAAATTTAAATTATTTTCTTCATGAATAAAAATATAAATAAAGCACATACATATATTGCTCAAATATCAAAACTCCCTTTTAAGATATAATAAACAATATTTTAACATGAATTGCATACACACACACATGTCCAAGCAAAAAGAACCAACCAAACCAAATCTAAAGTCAGTACATGAGCCCTTCTTTTAGCCCCATTATTCAGTTTACAAAAAGTAGGCACAAATTCTGGAATGAACAAGGTATTCAGTTTGACTTGGAAGGGTCTGCTGATGTAATTAACGGCGGGGGCTTGCGCCCGCCGGGAGTTAAACGTCCCCACAATCATTAAACTCTCTCGATAGACTGATCATGAACAGTAGGCCCATCGAGGGTGAACCAGAAGGAATAGCAGGAAGAAATAAATGTCTCAAGTTCGATGTTCTCTCCATGTCTTAAGAAAACAGAGAGCACTGAACCCTGAAACATTGTACACATATGCACACACCTTCCCTCTTGTGCAACTTTCTGCGCCCTACAATAATAAAGAATCCTCTTAACGATAATCCAATGAGAAAGAGAATGTTGTTGCATGAATTGCGAGACTTTGTTGACGGCATAATAGAAGTTTTCTTTTAACGGATTTCAGGTACTGAGTTCCGGAGGTCTGCATACGTAAACAGTTAGAGTCCGTGGCGTATGGTTTCCCACTAGTATGGCCGGATGAATGGAGTTCTCTTCTGTTGTTTCAAGCAATTCTCTTATAGTCTATTTGACTAATTTGCAAAACATATAATTATTGAATTTTACAATTTTCTCTATGATTAGAAAGAATGCAGGTTCAAGACAATTGGAATTGCAATTTAGAGCACTTGGACTGAAGAAATCATCAAGTTATTTATCAAGCATTTAAACTGTAAATTAATAATTGGTAAAGTAGCTTTGATGTTGAAAAACAGGGATAAAACGTTGGAACGATTGACAAAACGTTCAGACGTTTTTCTATGCGAAAAATCTGGAGATTAAATCGATTAAAAGCTAGAAAAACATTCTAAAACGTCCCAGACGATTTGTAAAACGTCTGGACGATTTAAATAAATTCTCAGACTTCAAAATTGCATTTTGATCGATAAATCTCCAGAGGAAAACGTCCTGAGACGTTTGTTAACCGTCTGAGATGTTTTAGCAAATCTCACAGAAATTTGAATTTTTGACCTAAGTTGAACTAAAACGTTTTCAACGTTTTACAAAACGTTGGAACGTTTTATGGCAGAATACTCGTTTGAAAGCTGCCACTATAAATAGAAACTTAGGGTTCTCCTCAAAATTAATCTAGCCGACTCTAATCATTTAAAACCTAATTTTCTGTGAGAGCAAGTTCCTCCATTGTTGTGAGAATACGAATTTCAATATCCCTCAAAACAACCTCAAATCCACTTCATAAATCTTGATCTAGATTAGATTAGAGTGATTACTTGAGCGTTTATCTTGAGATTTCAAACTTAGAGATTTAGTTCTCGACTCTAGTTGGCCGTGTGACTTCCCGTTGATTTGTAAGGGCTCACCGGTTCAAAAGTTGTAACCTTTCTCTTTTGGGTAATAGAAAGGCGCACCGAGAAGCGGTTGCGAAGCCCCGGAGACGTAGGCATTTTGCCGAACTCCGTCATCACTCCTTGTGTCAACTTTCTCTAAACTCTTCTACTTTATTTTTATTTGCAATAATTTATTTATTTCGAATTTAGTGGTGCCTAAGGGACAACAAAGTGGTATCAGAGCAGTGTTACTCAATTAAGGCACACTTAATTCGAGTTTTCCTAGATCTAAAATGGCACCAAATAGATATGTGAAAGAACCCCCAGTTTTTGGTCTAACCACCAAAAATTTCGGTCATTGGAAAAGGATAATGATAAATTATCTAAATATTCTTGACCTTTGGAGTGTTATTGAGAAAGCCTATGAACCGGAATATGGTAATTCTGTTGGAAATGAGGCCAAAGTTGAAGTACATGCATCTACCGAAAGAAAGAAACTAAATAACCTTGCCGTTAATGCAATATACAATGCGGTAAGTGAATCGGTTGCATTACTTTTCGGTAACACAACAAATGCAAAAGAAATGTGGGATACTCTTATTGATCGATATGAGGGTAACACCCAAATCAAACGAACCAAAATAGCCGGTCTAGACACCAAATTTGAAACTTTCAAAATTGAAAATGGTGAAAATGTAGAGGATATGTATAATAGACTTATGCATATTCAAAATGAATTTATTGAATTAGGAGAACCACTTTCTAACGATAAAATTGTAGGAAAGCTTCTTCGAGTAATGCTTAGGAGGCCTAGGTGGGACGGATTGGTGAGCGCCCTAGAAGCACTTCATGGGACACAAAAATCTTTCACACCGGATGAACTCTATGCTCATTTCCGGAGTTTTGAAGAAAAGCTCATACAAGCCGGTGAACTCAAGCAAGAGTCAAAAACAAAAACCGTGGCTTTTCCGGCTCAAAACCACCGAAACCACCCAAGCTCCTCAAATAACCGTCAATCAAGTGACTCACTCATGAACCAACTTGGACATGAAACCTCTCTTGATGCCGCCACCATAACCAAAATGTTTCAATCTATGCTTAACTTTGAACGAAAATACAACAAGGAACGTGAAGAAGGAAACAAACGGGTAGTTTGCTTTGCATGTGAAAGAGAAGGCCATACCATCCAAACTTGCTTCAAAATATTTCCCAACTTGAAGAACAAGGATAATGAAGGGCAAAATGACCGAAGGCCTAAACAAAAGTACGAAGGATATAAAAGCAAAAAGAAGGCCAAGGCAATGCAAGCCTTATTTTGCATCGACTCCGATGAAAGTGGTAGAGAAGAATCCGACTCGGAGTCGGGCGATGAACAAGAGATCAACCTTGCCTTGATGGCAATAGTGAATGAAGAATCGGCAACCATTGATGTGGATACAATCATTGCAAGCAAGAACATAACCGATGAGATCACCATTGAATTCCTCAAAAATCTCATCAATCCACCTATCAACAATGAATTGGAGGACTCCACCAAAGCCACCACACAATCCATTATTGAGGTAGCGGTTGATCCCATCAAAGCATCAACTAACACCATTATCGAAGTAAAGGATGCTTCCATAGAAGATGTAACAAACTCTCCAAATAAGGTACATCTTATCTCTTCTCCTAACCGGTATATGTCTACCATTGATTTGACCAATCCCGACTACCACTTAAATGGTTACCAAGTTAGGAAAGATGAATCCAAAATAAATATAAATAACAATTATATAAAGACAAATGAGACAAGCACGTTCATGGATGAGGCTCTAATTAATTATAATGCGCCTAGGTTGCTTGAGGAATCTACAAAAGACCATGCTTGAAAAGGAAGGTATCATACAAAAATTGACATCTCAACTTCTTGAGTTTGAATCCAAAATCAAAAATTTAGAGTTAGAACTGCTTAAATCACATACTTGTCAATCACACATAGGAGACATAGAAATGTTAAAAGTGAAAATCCAAACTCTAGAGACCGAAAATAGGGCTTTAAGATCGCCTAGTGAACTCTCAAATGTCACTAGTCTCGATCCCTACTATGTAGAAAATTTGATCAATGCCAATTTGAATCGAAAATCTGGTAAAATGGGCATTGGATACAAGAATGGTCAATCCTCATTTGAATCAAATTTTTCACAAAGCCCAAAAGAAAATGGGGAACTTACTCAAAACTTAAACAAATTTAAGTTCAATAGCAAAGAGTATTTTGATTACCAATTTCATTCCAAACATGGTAAAACACCCTTGACAAAGGAGTCAAATAAAGGGACCACTCAAACCACAAATGCAAAACAAAACAAAAATTCTCAAAATTATGCATTTAGATACAAATTTTCTAACAAAAATTACAAAAATGAAAACAAGCTTCAAAATAGTGATAGGAACACATTTAATCCAAAAAGGTCAAACAAAACTTATTTCAAAGGACCGGATGGATGGTTTTACGAGATTCACAATAAAAATGCTTTACAAAACAAAAACCAAAGAAATGGTTTGACTAGAGATGTTCCCCAACATCACAACAAATTTGACTCAAACAAAAACAAACTATGTTCGTCTAAAGTTACAAATCATAGGAATCAAATTCAAGAAGTGAAACAAAAATTTCAAGCCACCTTCAAGCATGGTTCAACTAATGGCAAGCAATCGGTCACATTTTGTAATTATTGTTGTAAAATTGGCCACACCTCATTAGAGTGTAGCTTTAGGAAAGGAAGCAACAAATCAAAGGTTGTTTGGATTCCTAAAGCTAAACTAACTTAAAGTTGTAATTGAAATCTCCCCAACCTAAAACGAAAATCACTAAGGAAGGGGGAGATTAAAACAAGGTATATATTAATTGAAAATATATATATACTCTTGTAGGTATGTTTGATTACAACACACAAAGAAAATGCTTGGATCATTGATAGTGGATGTTCACACCACATGACCGGTGATAAATCTAATTTCAAATCTTTAGAACCTTATGATGGTGGGTCGGTTACTTTCGGTAGTAACCAAAGAAAAAGTTCGATTATTGGACTAGGTTCGGTCGGTAACCAAAACTTGACCATATCGGATGTCTATCTTGTTGACGGCTTGAATTATAATTTACTTAGTGTAAGTAAATTATGTGAAGCCGGATATTATGTTAAATTCAACACTAATGCTTGTTTCTTGTTTAGAGAATCCGATGACTCTTTAGTCTACACCGGTAAGAAAAAGAAAAATGTTTACTATCTATATTTTGATCATTTCGAGTCCGGTGAAATATGTTTGAATGCCACAACAACCGGTTCTAAACTATGGCATCGAAGACTATGCCACATTTCAATTGACTCCATTAAGAAATTGGTTAAACTAGATCTAGTCCGTGGCCATCTCACAAATTAGAACTCGTAGGATTGTGTGATGCATGTGTACAAGGCAAACAAACTAAAAGTAGCTTTAAGTCCAAAGAAATGGTCTCAACCTATCAACCATTACAACTACTACATATGGACTTGTTTGGACCTATTGGTATACCAAGTTTGGCTAGGGAAAGATATGTATTTGTGATTGTAGATGACTATAGTCGCCTTACTTGGGTCATATTTTTGCAACATAAAGATGAAGCAATTGAAAACTTCATTAAATTTTGCAATCGTGTTGAAAATGAAAAGGGTACAAAGATCATTCGCATTCGAAGTGATCATGGGGGTGAATTTGAAAATGCAAAATTTGATGAAGTATGCTCTAAAAGAGGATATAAACATGAATATTCGGCTCCTCGCACACCTCAACAAAATGGGGTTGTTGAGAGGAAAAACCGAACATTACAAGAGCTTGCCCGAACCATGCTAAATGAATACCCTTTACCCAAACACCTTTGGGCCGAAGCGGTCAATACGGCTTGCTACGTTATTAATCGCGTTAGCATAAGGTCGATATTGAAGAAAACACCTTATGAGCTATGGAAGGGATATAAGCCAAAAATATCTCATTTTAGAGTATTTGGATCAAAATGCTTCGTGCTAAATGAATTACCTAAAATTACAAAATTCGATTCTAAATCCATTGAGGGAATATTTGTGGGGTACTCTTTGACAAGTAAAGCCTATAGAATTTACATTGCATCTCATCAAATTGTCATTGAATCCGTACATGTCAAATTTGATGAGGTTACTAATCAAAAGGCCGAGAAAGGTATTCAAATTGTAGGTGTTGAAGATGTTGAGCTCGAAAATGATAAAGTTGAAGATACAAACAACAATGTTGAGCAACCACTCGAGCAAGAGCAACCCGAAGAAAATCCATTGAACGAGTCAATGCAAACCGAGGAGGACCAATCTCCACCAAGTGCATATCAACCTCCCGAAGACCTAAGGGAAGTATCGTCTCATCCTCTTTCTAATGTGATTGGGAATCCTAGGGAAGGGGTTAGGACTAGATCGGGATTAAATCAAATGATTGCTCATTGTGCATTTGTATCAAATGTTGAACCCAAAAACTTCAAACATGCAAATGGGGATTCAAATTGGATTTGTGCCATGCAAGAAGAACTTGCTCAATTTGAAAGGAACAAAGTTTGGGAACTAGTACCTAAACCAAGGGACCGAATGATTATTGGAACTAAATGGGTCTTTAGAAATAAGAAAGATGAAAATGGAAATGTTGTTCGAAACAAAGCTAGGTTAGTAGCTCAAGGGTATAAACAACAAGAGGGTATTGACTTTGAAGAAACCTTTGCACCCGTAGCTCGTCTAGAATCCATTCGAATGCTTTTAGCATTTGCCTCAAATAAAAATTTCACTCTATTTCAAATGGATGTTAAAAGTGCATTTTTGAATGGATTTATAGATGAAGAGGTATATGTAAATCAACCACCCGGTTTTGTTGACCCGGCATTTCCTAACCATGTCTATAGACTCACCAAAAGCACTCTATGGACTCAAACAAGCTCCTAGAGCATGGTACGGTCGACTTAGTTCCTTTATAATTGAAAATGGATTCACAAGGGGAAAGAATGACACAACCCTTTTTACAAAGAAGAAAAATAACTCAATTTTAATAGTGCAAATTTATGTCGATGACATCATTTTTGGTTCATCTAATGCGGCACTTGCCGAGGAATTTTCTTCTCTTATGAGTAGTGAATTTGAGATGAGCATGATGGGTGAATTGAACTTCTTCTTGGGGCTACAAATCAAGCAACTTTCGGATGGCACCTTTGTGAGCCAAACCAAGTATGCCAAGGAGCTGGTAAAGAAGTTTGGAATGACTGAGAGCAAGACAAGCCCAACACCAATGGCTGCAAATGCAAATCTTGACTCGGATCCAAGCGGCACACCCGTGGACATCACCCAATACCGAGCTATAATAGGTAGCCTACTTTATTTAACTGCTAGTAGACCCGATATTATGTTTGCGGTATGTCTATGTGCTAGGTTTCAATCTAATCCCAAAGAAGTGCATTTGAAAGCCGTTAAACGAATTGTTAAATATATCAAAGGCACTTTGAATTTGGGATTGTGGTATGGCAAACAATCGGAATTAGATTTAATAGGATATACCGATGCCGATTTTGCCGGAGACAGAATGGATAGAAAGAGTACAAGTGGTACGTGCCAATTCCTTGGCGGATCACTAGTCTCATGGTCAAGTCGCAAACAAACCTCGGTTGCGCTTTCCACCGCGGAAGCCGAGTATGTTGCGGCCGGTAGTTGTTGCACACAAATTTTATGGATGATCCAAACTTTAACTGATTATGAAATTCGCTTCCGCAACGTACCAATTATGTGTGACAACACAAGTGCGATCATGATTTCCAAAAATCTGATTCTCCATTCTAGAACAAAGCACATAGAAATACGGCATCATTTTATTAGGGATCATGTTGAGAAAGGTGAGGTCCAACTCATTCATATTGATACCAAAAATCAAATTGCCGATATTTTTACCAAGCCCTTAAATACTCAACAACACAACGAATTGCGATTTAAATTAGGCATGCTTGAATTTAAAGAGTAAGAATTTTTAATTGGAGGCATAACAATCAATTAGCTCATTTTAAGACAAAAACGCCAGAGAAAAACGTCTCAAAACGTTTCTGAAACGTCAGAACGTTTATGAACATTTGTCCAGATTCTATCTCAATGACATAAAACGTCCCAGACGTTTTACAAAACGTCTGGACGATTTGCTCATTCCAAAACTCCGAAAAATTCATCTGAGAAAATGACCTAAACGTCCCAAACGTTTTACCAAACGTCTGGACGATTCAGTGTTCTTCTATCTTCAAAAATTCTTCGAATTCCTTGCATGACAAATAACTTGAAACGTCTGAACGTTTGTCTGCTGAATTTTTAACTTCTCAGAAATCTGTCAAAACGGCTGGAACGTTTGGTCAAACGTCTAGACGATTCATATTCGATATACAAAAAGTACAAAACGTTCTAGACGATTTGTAAAACGTTGAGACGATTTAATGTTAAATCAAAATTCAAAAACGAAATTTTCGTCTTCAAAAGTCCAGATCAAAACGTTGTGAGACGTTTTATAAACGTCTCAGACGTTTTCGACGCAGCATCCCAAATACACCTGTGAACCGACGCAATTTTCTTCTATCTCCTTTAGCCGCCTCTCTCTCTTCTTCAAATCTTCTCTCCTTCTCTTCTTCTCTCCGCCACCCTTGCCCTTCAACCTCCATTACAACCACCATACACCACCAAATCACTTATTTTAAAGTGCTTTCTCCTCTCCTCTCAACCCTCCTTCCATTTCTCCACTTAAAATCAAGGTTTTCTCCCTCCTTCTCTCTCTCCACCAAAACCCTAACTCTCGCCACCTTTTCAAATCCGGCAATCCGACCGCTCAATCGACGATCCGTCTTCACCATTGTGCTTGTAGAGTCGCTCTCTTCACGGATTCGTGCTTAATTCTTCAATCGGTAACATTTCATTTTTCTCTCAAATCAATGGCTCCTAAACTCTCCAAATTGAATATCCTTAGAAACAAGAGGTCCCGAACCGATGCGGGTCAGTCGAGTGCAACTGAAATTGAACCGGATACCAATATTTTTCGATCCAATACCTACTTGTTTAGAAATCCAATTGCTTACACCAATTTCACGGGACAATTTTCGGATCGCAAATTATCGAATTGTTACTATTTCAACAAAGCTTCGGTTACTTTCTCATTTCCCGAGGATGACAAAATAATCGAGTATATCCAACATTGGCCTTGGGATTCTTTGATCACTTGCGATGAACCATACAGTGAAATGATTACCAAAACCTTCTATTGCAATCTCACCTACACCAAGAACCCCTTTCTCGTAAAATCCTATGTTTGTGGCCGAGAAATTATTCTATCCTTAGAAAATGTGGCCAATTGGCTTGGGTTAACCAATGAGGGTGAAGAAACCTATATCCTCCGGAAATGGCCAGATCTAGCCTTAGAATCCGCCGATCACTACAAAACCTGGTTTGCTCGACGTAACTTTGGCGGTGCACCCCTCTATGCATCCCATCTTCCATCTCTCCATCGGTTGCTTTTTCTTATCATCAACAACATTCTTATCCCTAAAGCAACGATCAAATCAAATATAGAGTGGGGTCCAATGTACTACTTGAGGCATCTCATATCCCGGGATGCAAAACGGTTTAACATCCCGGGATACAAAACAGTTTAACATCTCATTTATCATTCTTCGCCACATGATTGCTTGCTTTACTAGCTCCGTTGCCACTCTACCCTATGGCCATTTAATTCATCGTATAATTCGCCAAAATGGCATAAACGTCCCAAGTCATCTCATTGGAAATGCACCTCATCATTTGCTTGATATTCTACCCAAACATGGTTGGATCCAAAGTCATTTGGACTCGGGTCTACCAATGCTCCGACCTGACGGAAGACCTATTAATAGTTGGATAAATGCTGTCGATGCCCTACCAAACCAATATTGGGATCCGTATGAGGAAGAACCGGCGGCACAAAATGACCAACCACCGATACCACCAGTGGCTCAAGGTGAGCTCCCTCAAGGAGCGGAAAATCAATTGGCTTGGCTTGTTCAACACATGCAAGAATATCAAATTGCCAATACCAACCAATTTACCGCGATAAATAACGATCTCAAAACTTTGAAGGCAGATTCGCGCAAACACCGGATTCAAGGCCGCAAAAACGCCAAAGCAATTCATGATATTGATATCACTACTTCCGAACTCGCTCGGCGCTTTGTGCAGCAATATGGTGCTTCTAGTGGCGCGACCACTAGTGCCCCTCACATTCCTTCCGAAGATGATGAAGAATATGATGAGGAGGGTGAAGAAGAAAACGACGACGATGACCCCGAATTTTAAATCTCTTTGAACTTTTTCAATTAGAATTTGCTAAGTGATTGCTATGCTATGTTATTTATGATTGCATGAACTTTTACTATTTCTATGTTGTATGCTTGCACTTTTATTATTCATATGGTCTTTGACTTGAACTTTGTTAGGTATATGATTGCATGTTTAATTCTAAATTGATTATCTTTCATATTGTTATATTTGTGATGACATGCATATTTCTCTAAAATCATGTCACCTATTATCAAATTGAGGGAGAGTGCATATGTTGAGGGGGAGCACTCTTAATTGCGCTATTTTGATTATGCTTTTGTCTCCCTTTCGTCGATTTTCAAAAAGGGGGAGAAAATGCAAGATATGCAAACACCGATTATTTGGAAAATTGAAATTTTGAAAAATCGATATATGCCCTTACTTGCGTTGTATGTTTTGCAAATCGTCAAAAGGGGGAGATTGTTGTTTCAAGCAATTCTCTTATAGTCTATTTGACTAATTTGCAAAACATATAATTATTGAATTTTACGATTTTCTCTATGATTAGAAAGAATGCAGGTTCAAGACAATTGGAATTGCAATTTAGAGCACTTGGACTGAAGAAATCATCAAGTTATTTATCAAGCATTTAAACTGTAAATTAATAATTGGTAAAGTAGCTTTGATGTTGAAAAACAGGGATAAAATGTTGGAACGATTGACAAAACGTTCAGACGTTTTTCTATGCGAAAAATCTGGAGATTAAATCGATTAAAAGCTAGAAAAACATTCTAAAACGTCCCAGACGATTTGTAAAACGTCTGGACGATTTAAATAAATTCTCAGACTTCAAAATTGCATTTTGATCGATAAATCTCCAGAGGAAAACGTCCTGAGACGTTTGTTAACCGTCTGAGACGTTTTAGCAAATCTCACAGAAATTTGAATTTTTGACCTAAGTTGAACTAAAACGTTTTCAACGTTTTACAAAACGTTGGGACGTTTTATGGCAGAATACTCGTTTGAAAGCTGCCACTATAAATAGAAACTTAGGGTTCTCCTCAAAATTAATCTAGCCGACCCTAATCATTTAAAACCTAATTTTCTGTGAGAGCAAGTTCCTCCATTGTTGTGAGAATACCAATTTCAATATCCCTCAAAACAACCTCAAATCCACTTCACTAATCTTGACTTATATTAGATTAGAGTGATTAATTGAGTGTTTCTCTCGAGTTTTTAAACTTAGAGATTTAGTTCACTTTTCTTGGCCGTGTGACTTCCCGTTGGTTTGTAAGGGCTCACCGGTTCAAAAGTTGTAACCTTTCTCTTTTGGGTAATAGAAAGGCGCACCGAGAAGCGGTTGCGACGCCCCGGAGACGTAGGCATTTTAAGCCGAACTCCGTTATCACTCCTTGTGTCAACTTTCTCTAAACTCTTCTACTTTATTTTTATTTGCAATAATTTATTTATTTCGAATTTAGTGGTGCCTAAGGGACAACATCTTCTTGCTCATGAGGGACAGAGATTAACTACTTTTACGTCATGCTTGTAGTTTTCTCCTATTTTACATGTTTGTGAAGAATCGATTTAGAGTAAGAAACACGAGATTTAGATATATCCATCTGCTAGTGTGCTATATATTCTTGAGAGTCAATGCTCGATGTCACTAGGCAACATGTATCATTGGCTCCTTACTCACAATACTTGGACTATATCTTATGGGACCTTTGGTCCGATTGGCACGGCACAGGGTGCTTATCTTGTTCATATTATTATATTCAATTTCTATACACAGTACTTAGGTACTAGATCCCGATTTGAGTATAAATATAATACTCTCTTGAAGTTTTGTTTTCGGATATCTTTGCATGTTGGCATAATAGAATAATTGCATTGGACAACAACATCTATTATATGTATTTTCCTTTTTTATAGTTAATAAAATAGAGTGTTTTATTGTATTGGCATACGCATTTAAAAATTACATAAGTTGTATGTAGAAATAGTTAAAAGTGCTTTGACCGTAGAGGATCCCTAAAGGAATAATACTGGGTCACATACTGGGCGATTGGTCGCTCACCCACCTTTTGATGTGGGATTTCAGGTACGGAGACTGGTGTTCAGCCGTGATAGGACGCCAGGAGCTGTTCCCGACTGCTTCACATCTTCTACCTTTTTGTATAGGATTTTGGATAGGATATATGGATCCGGATGTTTTTTATCGTTACGTTGGATCCACTAGATCATGTTTTCCGTATTCCTTAGTGATTGTATATGTTGTTACAATATGGGATTGTATGAACATATGTGTATGTATATTCATTTATGGATTATATGGCTTTATTGTTATTGTTCATGCTTCCGCTCTTGTCATTTATTGTATTTGTTTAGTCTTGCGTGTTTATTAATTAATAAACACGGGGCGAGGATTGATCATGCTTTAATTCAGAATTAGCAACCTGACAATACGTGAAACAAAAGTAATTGAGAAGGAGTAGAAAAGGAAAAAAAATGAGTTACAAGATTGAATAGAGTTATACTTCTATGTTTGATTTTGGAGTGTAAATATTTAATAAGTCTCTGGAGTATAATAGATTTAAAGGCAAGGTAGTCCTTCACGTTTATTCAATGACTCGGTATAAGTAAAGGTCAGTGGTGGGCATTCATTTTTTCAAATATTATGAAATGCTCGATAGTGTTTGTGCAAATGAATTAACTGACTCCTGCTTTCTGCTAAACACCGTTCTCTTACAATGCCAAAGCTTGTTTTAATGTTGTTTCTTATTTTGCTTTCAGATTTGTTGAACAGAAAAGAAACTTGAATGGAGCCCATGGCCTTCATCCTGTCCAGGCAGGGACTCAACTGGTAAGTGGTAACTGCATGGCTGTGATTTCACTAGAACTAAAAGGACAATGAACTAACATTAGTCTTATTACATCAATATTTATTTGCAATATTTTCTTTTGGTCACAATAATAATATCACTTGTATGGTAGTGTAACAGCTTCTTGGTGTTGATCGAAAGTCGAAACGATCCCTCTCTTATTGGAATGCAGTCCGAAACAAAGCACAGAGCGGTGTCGATCTTTTATACACTCGAGCTATGAGAGGCTTTCTAATTTTGTTGATTGTATTGTTGGCGTATGTTGTAATAATGTTTGTTACGATGATCACTCAGACCAAGCGTTTTTTTATTTCTTGGTACTGGTACTGAGTATTACCGGTACAAAGCATTGATGTGATATTATGTTTGCTGAGGGCATTTTAGGAATTGTTCTGTGTAATATGTAATAGCTTTAATTTAATGTGAAAGCCACTTTTTCATATAACCTAATAAAAGACAAATTTAAACTAGAAATTACCTCATATAACTTAATATACATCTTGGACTTCATTACATGTATTTTAGAATAAAATGTTTAAAGAATTTTATAAAATAAATGAAAAGTCTGATTTTCTGAAAATCAGAACATTGTGGTCATCTTGGTCTCTTTCTATTAAAATTTCTCTTTAATGCTTCCGATTCAAAATCTAAAAGTTCTTATGCTTTTAAGAACAATTTGCAGACCTTCTTTTACAACTTATTTCATATTGATCAAGTAAACCTACAAAAAGATATTGAGTCTGAAAGTTGCCATCCTGAGCTTTTCTGTTACTTATTTCAGGATCGAATGGCAAGTCAAGCACGTTAGCAACTAAAAAAGATGCACTCAAATAATTATGGCATCAAAAGACCGTATTACATTACAAAATGACAAGTGTCTTTTACATCAACAAAATGCCATTACAAAATCGCCTCTTCGTCTTTCATGATTCTACACGTACTGGAGTGCTCATTTTATTTCTTGTGAATTCTGGATTCCGGTGAGTTTTGGCGAAGAGCCGAAAGAGACGGCCTTGTCAGATCTCTCACAGCACTGAAATCTATTGCCTTTCCTGCAGGTGCTCCTTGTCCTTTTGCAAAGATTCAATTTGGGCTGTCAGCTCTTCTACCTAAATGTATTATTAGCAGGATTAGATATATTTCCTGATTAAAACCTAATCATGATGTAGTACACTTTTTTTTTTTGTTGAGGAAAATGAAGTAGTACACTTTAATCAAACTATTATTTGAATGGTTAACTTTGAGATGATGAAAAGAAGACAAAACATAACATTGCTGAGCCAATGAAACCAAGTTCCTCCAGGAATTTCACAAAGCAGCATGACAGAATAGAGATTTTTTTTTTGTTATACTTCAAATTTTAAGCACAGGTCAGTTGTGATAAGTTTCCTGGCCTGTAGCCCGCGTAACTAGGATGTGACCAAAACCCAAAAGGAAGGGTTAGGGGAAAAAAGAAAGAATTTAGAATGAATTCGGGTTGAAATTGCAAACATATCCCTACTGTACCTGGGATTGGTCCACAGATCATGCATGTAGGTTGTCATTCTCCCAGGCAGACTCGTCAAGAGAGTCCATAAGACTCTCAAGGATATAACCTACCAGTAGCTAGGCTCCGCTCGACCTGTTTTCTAGCCGGGCAACCCTTTGAGCTACTGCATTTGTAGTAAAACCTGATAAAAATCCCCCAAAAAGAGCATATCAGTTTCTTATTTTGATCTACTAATTAACTAACTGTGATTTCTATACAGATAAACCTTATAAGTACAGTACATTAAATTCAGAGATGAATTAATTGGGAAAGTGCCTAGGATAAGCGTAACCTTTGATTGGCTTCTGGCCGTACTTCTGCCAAGCCCACAAATCAGACCGTGGAGCACACTCGCTGGTGTAATCAAAGTGGTAGCCAATTACCATAGAGTGAAATTGAAATACCTTCTCTTGGCTAGAGGTGGCTCGGAGGAAAGGGAAGGTAAGGGGTGAGTAGGCTTACTCTAACCGGACGGCGAAGAGACCCTCGCCTCCTCTTGATCAGACGGTGGGGAGTGGCGATTGGGAGAGGGAGAGGGAGGGAGCAAACGGGAGAGAGAGCTGGCGAAGGGAACGCTGATCGTGAAAAAAAAAAAAGGGTGAAACGACGAAAGAGAAGAGACGGACTGTTAACGGAAGCGCTCTGTTAAGGTCTGGTGGAACGAATCTCCAAACACTAGCGGACGGTAGATATGCCCATCGAACCAAACTTGGTCCGATTATTAGCATCGGAACGCCCCTGTCAATAGGGAAGCGTATCCTCTGCGGAGTCGTTTTCTGCGGAGCTTTTAATCTGGTTCGTTCGTTTTGACTTGGCACGAATCTCAAAGCCCAATAATACTGCCCCCTCCGTTAGCCCGAATCTCAAAGCGGCTGAGAGTTAATCTGGTCCGTTCGTTTTGCTCCGCAGTGCGGAGTTTTATAAAACTCCGCAGAGGATACATATCCTGTCAATAGTGCGTTTTAATTCAACTTCAGAAATAACAAGAATAGTGATAACTCCATATTAGCGCTATTCAATCGTTTGGACGAGTTAGCATGAACAGTGCTAATTCCAAGAATAGCTCTATTCTTTAGCGATCCAAACGTAGAATAGAGGAGAAAAATAGTGCACTAACTCAAGAACAGTGCTAACCCCATGCTATTCTTGGCGATCCAAACACACCCTAAGATAATGGATAACGAAACAATTAAAACATAATTATCGAATAAATTAATAATTTATAGAATTCAATTTAAAAATATAATAAATAAATAAATAAATATATGAATGTATGCAATATCATTAAATATAAAGTTATGATATTTATCCTATTATTTTAACAATTCAAAATTATTAAACAAATAAAATGATATAAAATGTTGTACATATCAATTTTTTCATAAACCACTAATTAAAAAGCTATAAAAAATGTTAAATAAATCAATTTTGTCACAAATTACTACAGCAAATTATATAACAAATCATTTAAATCAATCTAATCATAATAATATAAAATTATATAGTTGTGCGTTATAAATAAAAGATTATCATATATAATGTAATATTTATCAATTAACCTATATAAAGGGTAACGGATACGGCCTGTGCCATTATCTGATAAGCTAACGAAATATTTTTCTTACCCATATTCATTTCTACGAAGTTAACGAGAAAATATTCTTGTCCATACTTTATCGAATACGTTACAGATCGTATAAACAGTTAAAAGGGTTTCGTTGACACCCCTACAAGTGAGCTGTCACCGGTACAGTGATATACAGTGAGTTAGCCCAAATAAAATAGTCGGAATCAGACTCCGAATTGATAGTTGATGGTACAAATATATAAATCCTTGGCGCATTATATGCTTGCAATTTAAGCCAAACTTTGAGTATGACAAGCATCTGGTGATATGGTGAAATGAGGGGGAGAACACAGGTAAGGCTTTGGTGGCATTTCCAAATCGTGCAAACTTTTCTCCAGCATGTCCACAACTCTGTTCATTGAGGGCCGATTGGCCGGCGACGTTTGTGTGCACCACAAACCAACCATGCCCATCTTCGTTGCAATTTCTTCAGTTTTGATTGATGCATCACAAGCTTGTATTGAACTACCTTCAACAAGACGATCATAAAGCCAATGCGGAAAGTACTCTCGACTTGGATTTTCAGCGCTTGGTTTTGCATTCCTTCTTCCTCCTACCATCTCCAACACCATCATTCCATAGCTGTATACATCAGATTTTGTTGAAACAACCCCAAAGCTCCGAGAGAAGACTTCAGGAGCAATGTATCCAATGGTTCCCCTCATCCCAGCCATCGAAAGAATGCTTTCTTTTGGTGGACACAATTTTGCCAAACCAAAATCTGCAATTTTTGGATTGAAATCTTCATCTAATAGAATGTTTTGAGGCTTTATATCAAAATGCACAATACGTGCATTACAACCTCGGTGTAAATACTCTAAACCTCTTGCAATACCAATTGCTATTTCATATAGCTTCTCCCAACCAAGAACTGCTTTTGAATTTTCAGAGTATATATAATTGTCGAGTGATCCATTTGGCATGTATTCATAAATTAGAGCATGCTTGGAGCCTTCAATGCAAAAGCCTAGTAGACTGACAACATTGACATGAGAAGTTCTGCCAATGCTCAGGATCTCATTCAAAATCTCCTCTCTATCACTTGAAGAGTTGTGCAAAATTTTGACAGCAACCAAACGGCCATCCTGCAGTCTTCCTCTGTATACGGTGCCAAAACCTCCTTTACCTAGTGTATCCTGAAACGAGCATGTAATTTTCTTTACCTCTGCATATTTGTATCTTTTTGGTGCAAATGATCCATATTTTTCTAAGAGCATTTCAATATTTCCTTGAGGTCTGTGTTTGCCTGATAAAATGCGTTCGGCACAATTTTTGAAACTTTGAAGCTTTAAAATCAAAATAAGACATGCTACAATGAATGCTAACAGTCCTACTGCTGTACCTACATTAAGAACAAATACAAGTAATCAGTATGTATACACATTACAAACTATAGAGTACAAATGTTTTTAATTACTTTTAGAAACTAACAGATTTATTGTAAACAGAAGAAAAAATATAAATAGTAAGACGGTCACTTTAGAATAAATTACACAATGAAGTCACTAATAGATAATATATTAAATTAAATTACCTTCCACTAGTTTTCTTACAAAAAAATTAACTTCCACTACTAAGTTAGAATATATTGCTGGATCTTAATGGGAGCATGTTGGGATATTCTACATTAGAAGCTCAACACAGAGATAATGGCTAGGATACTGGTCTGACAGCTGATATTATTTATACTCAAAAAGTTCTACTTCTAGTATCAATTTCACTTTAAACAAATAATTTAGGTTTCATATCAGATAATATAGGTTCGACAAACATGGGGAATAAAAGAAACAGGGGAAAACAAATAGATTATTAGGAAACTAGTCTTGAGAAATGGAAAAATTATCATGGTTCAACAAAGATTGAGAGTTTATTAAGAAAAGGAGTAGCAAGAGGATAATAGATACTTGCAAGCATTAGCGCCGGTCTTATTAATTCAGAACAGAACAAATCAGGTAATAAAAAAAAGCTTTAATTTTCTATTACGCTACTTTCTTCCTTCTTTTTACTTTGACATTTCTTTTCTATAGTGGAATGTAAGAAGAAGCTTGGGGACATAGAAGTAAATTTAACCTAATATTGCTGAATTATGAAATGAAGTTTCTTCCAGAGTTTTTGCAACCATATCTGGTTAACTGAGCACATGAGCATGAATAATATCTTACATGCTAATGAAATGGAATGAATAGAGAGGATGCAAGCTAAATAATATCTTACAAATTATAAGTACATAATGTCTTTTTGCTCTGATGATTTTCCCTGCAGCGCAAAGAAGCAAAATATAGAGGTCAATATAGAATAATGAGCACATGAGCATGAAAAATTGAAGAGTAAAATTAGTCTCAGATTTGCTGTATTAACAAAAAGAGGAAAAAGAAGCAGGTATCTAAGCAGCTTCAAGAAGAACTAGTTAAAATAATAATAAACAAAATCGAGATCAATTAGTGGAGAGTGATTAGTACTGGCATGAAAAGTTCCAGAGTGCATCAGTGTCAGAGATGTGTTACAAACCAGAAGAGAAAATAAATGCAAGTATTATGAATTGGAAACATATTATGAGCTTAAAAAAAGAAACAAATTAAAGAACAATTTAATACGGTCTTTCTGCCATGAGCCACTAACCTTTATTGCCTCCGACTATGCTTTGACTGAAGCATCCTTGCTGAGATAGAATGTTATAGGAATATTTAGCTGACAAAAGAATCAAAATCCCATGATCATCAAATGAAAACTTCCACTCCAAAGATGAATTTGGAGCTTTTCTATAACAGTCTCTTGGAAGATATTTGTTAGTTGTAGCTGAATAGTTCAAGGTATACTCTCCATGGAGGATTGGGCTTTGAGAAGACAGATTTGGAGATCCACAAAAGGACTTGATTTTTGTACTAAAAGACAAAAACAGACCATAATCAAACTGTTGGGGTGTTAGGGAGGAGAATAGGAGGTTTCCACAGCTGGATGAATTTAATTGATTTTCAAGTGTTGGATCGCTAACTATTAACTTATGTGGGGAGTACATAATGTTTTCCAAAGAAAACCAGACGTTTGGCGTGTGAAATGGATAGACTCGCGAACGAGGAATATCATGATGGCACTTAATATTTATTGCGCTATCACAAATATCAGTTGTGCTATTTATTACAAAGAAAGGAGGTTTTATTTCAATAGATTTATTACATGGTAGTTCATGTGGTGGTGGCAGTGGCAGGCATAAGCTAGATAAGCAGGGGTGAAGGAAGAACAGGGAAGCAAGACAGATAAATAAGAGAAACATTAAGAAAAATCAAGCACACAAAAGAAACAATGTCTTTAAAAGATGAAGAAGGAAAGGCCACAAAACATGCTAAAGTGGCCGCATACTCAAAGAAAATTTATCTGGAAAAGTAAAAGAGCCAAAGACTCTCTACCATGACATGTGATTTCCAAAGAAAAGGGGAAGTTTCTCGCAAGCTTCTCCCCTAAACTATTAATAGCCAAGTGAAAGGCAAGTATATATATGCTATATCTTTCTCTGAAAATATCTAATAGATGGCCAACTGATCATAAGGGGCCTTTAAGAATTTTAATTATCTAATAGTGGATTCAACCAATGAAAAAGCAAAGTCATTGTCAATATTTAATAAGACATTAAAGTCTCAATTATTCGACAGAAGTCACAATTGCATTGGGCAGCTTTAAAGGGAAAGCAGAAAAGAAAGAAAGCAATAGGGAAATAAATCTACTGTTATTCCAAAGAGTGTACTTAACAATAGACATATGAGCATAAAAGACAGTTGACTTGGTCAAAGTCTTCTCCTGTCAACATCAGGAAACTACCATCAATTTGATTTTCCAAAACAATTCAAAAGAGAAATGTTCGGCCACGTTTCTTTCAGTGTGAAAGCTTTTCTAAAAATTGACTTCACAGTTAACTAACAATCAAGCTAATGGGAAGACAAAGAAGATATGGTTTAGAAAACCTCGGAAAGAAGATTTTTATATCAGAGGAGAGTTAAACCGAGTTTAATATGACCCGACCTTAAGAAGCACTAAATCAGATAACTATTGGAACAACTTTTTCAACTTTTTTTTTACCTGTCTTCAAACTGTTCATCTGTAGGAAACTGTAACTGGATTTTTAAGGAAATGAAAGCCTAAGGGCGTGAATGTTTGCAAAAACAAAAAAAATGTTGATCTCAATTAATTGTAGGTGAAATGTGACATTACATTGAACTTAATCTTTGCATATTTCAGTGAAATAAAAAATCAGGATGGTGATAGAATAGGACCTGACATACCCACAAGTACCTGTGCGCATCATTCACTTGCCTAATTCCAAATCTGTTGGTATTCATATAAAGAGAGATTTTGATGCTGCTCTTCATTGAGAAAGCCAAGTATGAACAGATCCGTTGATATGCCCCCATAAAAAGAGAAGAACCGAACTGGTTCACGTAAATCTAGCAGGAGGAGGCTCCTTTAGGCATTTCATCAAACACCTATCTGACCATGTGACAAAGTGCGTAAACGGGTTATCAAGGTAGAAAAAGTGCAACAGACGGCCATGATCAATAGTTGTACGAAACATGGTGATCGACTAAACGGTGGATGGTGGGGGAAATGTTGGAGTTAGCTCCTATACTCTCTCAGAGGCAAACGGTCGAGCACCGATGTGCATTGATGACTGCACCGGTTAAGGCAAACGAACAAAAGAAAAAGGGGAGTACAGAGAGGAGAAGAGAAGAGAAGAGAAGAGATGAAATTGAGCCGTGCGCCTAGAGATGAAATTATTCGTGCTCCCACTATCAACGAGGACCTGGACTGGATGAGCATCTATTAGCCGAGCATGCGCATTGCTTTGGCAGAATAGCGGCCGAGTAGCGCATTTAAACTGATTTCAGTTTCAGGTGGATCAGAGTCTGCTGACGGAAGGCTGTAGTGATTGTCTAGGTCAGGTTCTTCGTCAGTGCCCTCTAGGTAGAGTAAGGTTGCACGCCCCTTGCATTTATGACCGCGCACAAACTTTTCATCACAATTAAAGCATAAGCCCTCGAGTCGTCGCTGTTGCAGTTCTTCAGCGGTTAAGCGCTTAACAGGAAGGCGGAATGCGTCAGTAGTGGTTGGAAGGCGAGGTTGAGCATGAGCAACAAGTGGGACAGTTGGGGCTGTAGGTCGAGCAATAGAGGTGGTGTATGTGGGCTGCCTTGGATGCCCCGACCGATTGTGGTATCGGTCGGTGTCAGCTATCTGTGCCTCATGTAGGCGTGCTAAAGAAAACGCGTCATGCAAGTCAAGAGGCCTTTGCGATTGAACAGCGCGACGAAGGCGTGGTTGCAAACCAGCAATGAAAATGCTCATGAGATTGTGCGAAGAAAAACCACGCACTTGACTTGCTAATTCTTCAAAGGCTGCTTGGTAATCTAACACAGAGCCCGTTTGGGTGACACGGGATAGTTGGCCTACCGGGTCTTCATACTCAGAAGGACCAAAACGGTGTTGTAGAGCTACTATAAAGTCCTCCCAAGAGCCAATCTTATGGTCAGCAAGCAAGCCCTGGTACCAACGTGAAGCCGGTGAATCAAGATGCATGGACATGATGAGGAGGCGGTCTGCAGGATGCGTGGCATAATATTGAAAGTACTGTTCAACATTAAAAATCCAGTCGGTGGGATCCCCTGATGCAAACCATGGAAAGAGTAGTCGCAGTTTGTGGTCCCCTGGCTGCGTGGGAAGTCGTGCCTGAGGGTGAGGCAGTTGCTGTTCACGGGCTGCCATAGTTGCGTTGAGTTGTCGTTGAGTTTCGTCACGAATTTGGGCAATCAAAGTAGGCAGAGCATCGGTGGTGAATTTGGCTATAGCGGTCTCCATGGTGGAATCCAAGGTTGCTTTCAGGTCTGCTATGGATTTATTGGTTTCCAATAGTTGATTATGTATGTTTTGAATTTCCTTGGTACGCGTCTCCATAGGAGCAGAGTTCAACGAAAGCACCAATGTTAGGAAGGTGATTCAGAAATTGAGAGGAATTAGGACTATGCAAGGATGAGCACATACACGAGGGAAAGAGGAATAACAGTAACTTAGTATTTTCTTCTCTATTTCTCCAATCCTTCAGTACACTTATATAAAAAATAGAAAAGATACAAGAGATATGAATATCTCTAAATTAAGCAACTAATAATAGCAGATATCTCTAAATTAAACAACTAATAATAGCAATAGATTTCTAATATCCTGACTTAGCTAATTAACTGGAATAACAATCTAGCCACTTTTGGTAATGTTATTGGTTGCGCCCTGTGACACCTTGTGTGGCCTGCGTGTGTACACGATGAATGGTGCAACAGAATGTTATAGGAATATTTAGCTGACAAGAGAATCAAAATCCCATCATCATCAAATGAAAAGTTCCACTCAAAAGATGCATTTGGAATTTTCCTAGAACAGTTACTAGGAAGATGTTCTACAGTCGTAGCAGAATAGTTCAAGGTATAATCTTCACCGAAGATTAGGCTTTGAGAGGAAAGATTTGGAGATCCACAAAAGGACGTGATGTTTGTACTAAGAGACAAAAACAGGTTATAATTAAAGGGTTCAGGAGAGGGTGTTAGGAAGGAGAATAGGAGGTTTCCACAGCTGGATGAATTAAATTGATTTTCAAGTGTTGGATCCCTAACTATTAACTTGTTTGGGGAGTAGGAAATGTTTTCCACAGAAAACCAAACATTTGGAGAGTGAAATGGATAGACTCGCGAACTATTATCAGGAAAGCACTTGATATTTATTACACTAGTACTCTCACAAATATCGCTCGTCTCATTTATTAGGAAGAACGGAGGTTTTATCTCAATAGATTTATTACATGGTAGTTTATATGGTGGTGGCAGCGGCAGGCATGAGCTAGATAAGCAGGGGTGAAGGAAGAACAGGGAAGCAAGACAGATAAATGAGAGAGACATTAAAAAATCAAGCACACAAAAGAAAAAAAATGTTCTTTAAAAGATGAAGAAGGAAAGGCCATAAAATATGCTAAAGTGGCCGCATAGTATTCCTGGAACTCATGACCTTCAAAAATGAAATTTCTCTGGAAAAGTAAAAAAGCCAAAGACTATCTGTTGAGATTTATTGTATGTTTATGTGTTGTTGGGTGTTTATGGGCCTAATTAGGGTTAGGCCCGTGTCATTATGAGATAATCTAGGGTGAATCTAGAGTATTAATTGTAAGATTGCGTTGTAAGGCTATATAAGCCCGAGTCATTAGTCAATAAAAGATAACTTTTTTGGCTCATTTAACTTTATGGTATCAGAGCCGTCTAATTAGGGTTAGCTACAGAAAAAAAAAAAAAATCGTTACTGTAGCATTTCGCCACCACCTGCTGCCGCCGCTGCTCCACCAGACGCCGCCGCCGCTGCTCCACCAGTCGTCGCCCCCCCCCTCAGGTGCTCCGCCAGGCCGCCGCCAGGTCGCCAAGGGCAGATCCGCCTCTGCTAGGGCTTGGCCGCCGCCAGATCCGCCTCTGCTAGGGTTCGGGCCGGCGATCTGGGGGCCCCTCCGCCTAGCTACGGTGTCGCCTAGCTCCGCCTAGCCACCTCCAGTGGCTCCGTCGATCTGCCAACCTCCAGGCCGATCAGCCATTTCTCCCTTCAAGACCGATAAGCCATTTCTCTCTCTTTATCTAGCTGCCACTCTCTAGGCCATTTCTCCTCTCTCTCTCTTCTCTTGATTTAGTCAGCCTCTCTCTCTCTTCCCTTTTTTTTAGAGGCCGGTCTTTTCTTTTGGTGGTTGTTGATTGATTTGGCCGGCGTGGGGGGCCTATACCCCACGATACCCGAGGAGCGGGTTTGGATCTGGTTTGATCGGGGTTTCGAGCTCGAATCTTGATGCGATAAAATCAAGATCGAGTTAAAAGAAGAAGAGGAGAGGTTAGAGGTGATGAGGATCTAGATCTTGAGGGTGCAAGATCGGGTCTTGAGAAAGAAGATAGAGGTTTTGAGATAAAACTGTGTGTGTAGATTGAGTTTGATCGATGGCTCATGAGGATTCAGGCAAGGAGGCCAAGAATCCAATGGAGGAGATTATGGCAAAGCTGAGCGCCACTGAGCTCCAGATGCTGATGCGAGCGTTCAGTACGGCTGCGTGTGAAAGCAGGATTAGGCTCCAGTCTGGTGTAGCAGGACTTCTAGGGGTGAAGTCAGCACTAGTGGTCTCCGATTCAGGTAACACAGTATACAGGAGCGAGACTCGGCAGTGCTACAAGCGCAGGGAAATAGGTCACCTGCGACAGACTTGTCCTAAGCCACCAAAGGAGAGAGATGCATGTGAGCGGGGACAGTCTGGGAGTCGCGGTCGCGGCAGTGGAAGTCACAGAGGTGGTGAAAGAGGGGGCTACCGGGCAAATCTGATGGTAGCAGAGGGCGAGAGTGAGAAGATACTGAAGAGGAAGCAGAAAGCAACAGGTAATGGGTCGCCTTCACCCAGGGGCAACTTTGCTTGTTTTGCTCACTCGGCCACAGGTGTTTGTGATCCACTTGCTCTTGCCTCGATATCCACCACTAGATCAACAGAGTGGATAGTTGACTCTGGTGCATCCCGCCACGTGACTGGTGCTGCTAGAGAGTTTTCTTCCTATACTCACCTAACAGTCCCAGAGAGCATTCAGACAGCCGATGGTACGGCCCAGCCCGTGGTTGGTAAGGGTACTGTGAGATGTACTGATTCAGTGACTCTGACCAATGTGTTGCATGCTCCTTCCTTTCCCGTAAATCTGGTGTCCATTAGTGCTATTATTCGTGAGCAAAAATGCATCGTGACCTTTGATATTCCGAAGATGGTTTTTCAAGAGAAGAGGATAGGTCGGATACTTGGAACTGGCGCATGGCGCGATGGGTTGTGGTACATGGACAGAAAAGGGATGGACACAGCGCTGGCATCTGTGGTCGATAAAGTGGAGGCAGGAGGATCTGGGGTGAGTGTGGAGGATGAGTTGCTTCTGATTCATAGGCGGATGGGGCACCTTTCCTTCAGCCTACTGGAACGTTTGTATCCATCAAAGTATGAGAAAGCTGACAAACAAAAACTTGTGTGTGATGGATGTGAGTTTGGGAAGCATACAAGGAGTTCGTATGTAAGCTCAGGAAGTAGGAGTTCTCATGCCTTTGATCTGGTACATTCCGACGTGTGGGGGCCTTGTCCCACAACTACGGTAAACGGATTTAGGTACTTTGTTTCCTTCATTGATTGCTTTTCTCGTGTGACTTGGCTCTATCTGATGAAAAACAAGAGTGATGTGTTTGCTTGCTTCAAAGACTTTCACAAAGGGGTTCAGACTCAATACGGTGCAGTTGTAAAGGTATTGAGGTCTGACAATGGGACAGAGTACACCAATGGAGCGTTTGGGGAGTACTTGTCATCCCAGGGAATACAGCATCAAACCACTTGTTCGTACACACCAGAGCAGAATGGGGTAGCCGAACGGAAGAACAGGCACCTCCTTGAGGTGACCCGAAGTATGATGATGTCGATGAATGTACCAAAGTACTTGTGGGGACAAGCAGTCTTGACAGCAGCCTACTTGATCAATAGGATGCCCTCGCGGGTATTGGATTGGAAGTCTCCGATTGAGATGTTGAGAGGTAAGAAAGAAGATGTTCTTCCTCTCAAAACCTTTGGCTGTGTGTGCTTCGTGCAAGACAACAGACCAAATGTGGGAAAACTGGATCCAAAGGCTGTGAAGTGTGTGTTCGTTGGGTACTCGGCTACTCAGAAGGGGTATGTTTGCTGGAGTCCTGTGGAGAGGAGGTTGTTTGTTAGTATGGATGTCACATTTAGAGAGCTTGAGCCATACTACTCCTCTCAGGTCGCATCGTCCTTTGGGGACTCGCTCGATACAGGAGGTACGAGGCGAGAGGGGGAGGATAGCAGTAGTGGTGAGAGGAGGTTGGTGAGTGTGGGGGATATCCCTTGTCCGCTTGTCCCTCGTCCGCCGATTGTGGAGTCGGCTGCTGAGGAGTCGGTTGTGGTGCCGGAACGGATGGAACGGGTTGAACCCGAGAATGATGGAACTCAGGCTCAGGGGGAGCTGAGAGTGTACACGAGGAGAAGAAAACAGAATGAGGGAACCGTGCCTACAGTGCCACTTGTGCCAAGTCCCTTGTCCCTACCTCCTCCGACTCCTGAGACACCTACACCATCCACCTCAGACTCAGAGTACACAGGTGATATGATTCCTCTCCCTACTCCTCCCGCTCCTTTATCGGTAAGGAGGACTTCTCGCAGCAATGCGGGAGTTCCCCCTGATCGATATGGCTTTCCACATGATATTGCCCAGTTTGTCTCTTACTCTCACATATCACCGATACATGGAGCATTCATTGCATCTTTGGACACTGTCTCTATCCCTAAGTGTTGGCAGGTGGCTAAGGAGGATCCAAAGTGGAAAGCTGCCATGCTAGAGGAACTTGGGGCTTTGGACAAGAACAAAACTTGGGAGCTTGTGTCACTACCACCAGGCAAGAAGGCAGTTGGTTGCAAGTGGGTCTTTACTGTGAAGCAAAACCCAGAGGGGCGGGTTGAGCGCTACAAGGCCCGATTGGTAGCAAAGGGGTACAGTCAGACTTATGGCATCGACTATGATGAGACCTTTGCACCCGTGGCAAAGATGAGCACAGTGCGAACACTGGTTTCCTTGGCAGCAAATGGGGGGTGGAAGTTACACCAGTTCGACGTGAAGAATGCATTTCTCCATGGTGAGTTGTTGGAGGAGGTGTACATGGAGGTACCACCAGGTTTTGGCACGAAACAGACGATTGGTAAGGTGTGCAGGCTCAAGAAATCTCTTTATGGGCTGAAGCAGTCTCCTCGGGCCTGGTTTGACAGGTTTAAGAGAGCTATAGTAGGCATGGGGTATCGACAGACCAATGCAGACCATATAGTGTTCTTCAGGCGACGTGAAGTTCACACTACAATGCTTGCTGTGTATGTGGACGACATGATTATCACTGGTGATGATGAGAGTGTGATTGCTCAACTAAAGACGAGATTGGGCAAGGAGTTTGAGGTAAAGGACTTGGGACAGCTGAGATACTTCCTTGGGATTGAGGTAGCTCGTGGTGTAGAGGGGTGTTTGACCCTAAAAAGTCAGAAAAAATAAAATTAATTAAATGGCCGAATCAAAAATATTTGGAGCTGGGCCGAATTTAATTGATGAAAATTGGGGCTGCTACTAAATGGCTGAACCAAATTGATGGGGCTGCTGTTGGCCGAAATTAAATAGGCTAGCCCAATTGTTGCATGGCCCGATTTGAGATGATAGAATATGCTCTAGATATTTTATTCTCATGGACACATGTCACACTACCAATGAAGATGCCAAAATAGGAGGGAAAAATATATTCTAAAATATATTCTAGATATTTTGCTCCTATGGACACATGTCACATGACCATTGAAGATGCCAAAATAGGAGGGAAGAATATATTCTAGAATATATTCTAGATATTTTGCTCCTATGGACACATGTCACATGACCAATGAAGATGCTAAGATGCCAAGAATATTCCCTTCAAGCTTGAGGGATAAGCATGACACTTGGATGCATCTAAACCTTTGGATGAGAGTTAATGCAAAGGAGTGGTGGGGATCATGCCAACAAGGCTCCTCTAAACCTAGGCTCTACCCCTTGCCATGGCCTATATAAACCTCTCATTTGAAGAAGAAGAAACACACCACAAGAAGAGAATATATACAAGAGAAGAGTATATATATAGAAACCACACCATACACAACATATACACCACACAACACAAAAAACACACAAAAAACACACAAAAAACCCTCTAAGGCCGAAACCCTCTTCTTCTTCCTCTACAAAACTCAAAATAGAAATAGGTAGAGATTTGCAATGTAGAAGCTTGAGAAGCTTGATGTTCATGTAAATTAGCCATGAATGAATAAAAGAATGTTCTTGTTCAATGATTTTCTTTTGTTGTTTTTTTCCTTTTATGCAATTGGAGCTTCTTAATCTCTTCCTTTTAATCTCCTTCTTCTTCTTTCTCTTGTGTTCGAAGTTGATGAAGATTGAATGCTTCTAACTCACATGAATGAGTTTAGAAGCATGAAATCATGTAAATGAAATAAACTCCTTTTATATAATAATCAAATATTATATTAAAAGGTTTAAAAATGACAAATGAAATAGAGGAGGCATTAGTAACTCTTATAGCTAGCTTTCAAGCCTATGATTCTAAATAAATATATGCACATGTAAATATTTGTGACTATCTTACTCCTCTTCCCTTTTCTTCTTTTCTTTTCCATTTCTTTCCTTCTCTAAATTCCTTTAGCTTCTTCTAAAAATAATTAAGTAGTAGAAGTATGAGGGTTGAGCCATGAGGTCTCCCTTCATATGAAAACTATATTAATTATTTTGTGAGGAGGTTAAAAGAATAACAAAGTGACAATAAAAAAATTAATTAAACACAAGAGGTAGTAGGGTTGAGCCATGAGGTTTCCCCTATTATTCTCTCAACAAAAAGGGCCTAGATGCATAATTGTTGAAGAAGAGAGCAAATGAAAAGAGGGAAATAATCAATCCCAATGAAATGATGCTCAAGGACCTTCACATAATTATGCAAATGACATAGGACCCACATGCAAATTCGAAATGGCATTGGTAAATGACATATTGTGATACCAATGCCTCTTTTGATTTTGGATGACCAAATCTTGACACAAGGACTTAGATGTAGTCTAATCAAACCAAATACCCCATGATATGATATCTCAAATACCCCAAATGACTCAACATGACCTGCTGTCACAAACCGGCCAATATGAACTGATCACGAAATTCAAACCAGAAATACAAATACACAGTTAGATAGAGGACTCAAAAACACACAATTTAGACTCAAACTTTACATTTATAGCATTTTCACACAATTTACTAGCTATTTTTAAAGTTGGCTTTCCAAAAATACGAAAAACTGATAGATAAGCTTGCTGTCCCAGAATATGCCTCTTACAAAATCACAAATTAAAAATAGATTTAGGCCTTCTAAATTCTTGAAACTTTTTGAGGATATAGATCGTGCTTTCCTGAAGATTTTGGTACCAAGAACACTCAAATCGGAGTTGTAATCTATCTTGTACAAATTTTACAAAAATAATTGTCAGTAAACGAAACTGGTGCTGGACTGAAATGACCATCTCTGGTAAAATGATTAATCTAGACCATAATAAAAGCTAAAATGCAAAATGGACTGCACCAAGATGTAAACAACTTCAAAACACACAATTTGGACACAAAGATCATGTTATTTGGATTTTATTTCGATTTAATATGGATTTTTGAAGTTCAGCTTCTCAAAATGGAAATACAAGAACTGTAGAAATAAAAACTGCATCTTTTACCAGTCTATCTCTGCATTCAAGCACCTGTTAAAAATGGTTAGGAAAGTGAAAAGATCTTGAAATTTGGCATGCGTATAGAGTAAACTTTCCTCTACACTCTCATAAAAATAACCAAAAATTTGGCTTTGTAGATTGTCCAGAATAAATTTTTAAAGACTGGTCGTCAGAATAGCAAAACAGCAACTGAAAATAAAACACCAACAAATACCCCTGCCTTTGCATGGTCTTTAAACATGGAAAAAGGAACTCCAAATCCCATGAAATTTTACAGAGTTATAGATTGAATTCCCCTCTGTAAAACCATATAAAGAATACAAAATTTGGTTTAGCCAATTTGTCGGAAATGGTCTTCAAAGTTCAGCAAAACAGAAAACTGCTGCTCCATCTATCAGCAGACACCTCTGCACGAAAACACACATTTGGCATAGCTCTGAATAGAGTTTTGCAAAACTGCTATACATGCATATAGATCACGACTAAACAAACATTTTCATATGCAGGATACAAGGTTTGGTGTAGCCAATTGGCAGGAATCGACCTTCGAAGTTCAGTAGTTCAGAAAAACAGAAAACTGCTGGTCACTACTTGGAATTTCCGTTTGACATAGCTAAACACCATGAAAAATCATGAAAGTTGGCTGACTTATAGTCCTGATATCACAGTACAAGACGGCAAAATTTCATTTAAAACCATCAAGTGAATTGAAAGATATGAAGTCTCAAAAACTGACCAAATCGGTTGAAACCATGCCATCACATGACCAAATCCCATGAAAAAGGAGTCGTTGACATTCATTTAAAGCAATGTCGAAAGCTGACAAGGGTTACTCCTCTACAAATCCAATTCGCAAAAGAATCAACCGAAACCACGAAGAACATGAAGGCAGCAATAGCAAGAGGCCCTCAACACAAACCTTGAAGGATCAATACAGATCGCAAAACCCCGAATAACAAAGAATCGAAACCTTTTTCAAACAGACCCTTATAACAAAAGAAGTCACAAGTGCAGTCCTTCGACATCCACAAATCAGTCCTTGACGTCTGGCAAACTCCTCAAACAATGTCCTTGGAAATCCCACTTACAGCCCAAACTTCATCTCAAATTCAAATTACAAATCTCAATCCTTTCAACTTCACAAATAAGTCCCTGAAAAACGTAAAACTTCACAAACAAGCCCCTTTATTCAATTCACAACAAATAGGCTTCAAATCCTGGAATGAACGAGGTATTCAGTATGGCTTGGAAGGGTCATCTGATGTAATTAACAGCGGGGGCTTGCGCCCGCTGGGAGTTAAACGTCCCCACAATCATTAAACTCTCTCGATGGACTGATTATGAGTCGTAGGTCTATCGAGGGTGAACCGGAAGGAATAGCAGAAAGAAAGAAATGAATGTCTCAAGTTCGATGCTCTTTAACCAATAGAGAACATTGAACCATGAGACATTTAAATACACATGCACACACCTTCCATACCAGCTGTGCAACTTTCTGCGCCCTACAAGGGGATTGTTTTATCTCAAAGGAAGTATGTGCTAGATTTGCTTACAGAGACAGGTATGCTGGGGTGCAAGCCTGCTGCTACTCCCATTGACTAGAAGTCCAAACTAAGCGCTGAGGCAGGAGAGCCACTAGATAGAGAAAGATACCAGAGGTTGGTAGGCCGCTTGATCTATCTGAGGCACACTCGTCCCGACATATCATTTGTAGTGAGTGTGGTGAGCCGTTATATGCATGATCCTAGGGATGGACACATGGATGCTGTGTACCAGATTCTGAGGTACTTGAAAAGTGCACCAGGAAAGGGGTTGATCTTCCGGAAGAATGGACATTTGAACATTGAGGGCTATTGTGATTCAGATTGGGCTAATTGTGCCGATGACAGGAAGTCCACGTCTGGATATTGCATGTTTGTAGGGGGCAATCTGGTCTCCTGGAAGAGCAAGAAGCAGACGGTGGTTGCAAGGTCCACGGCCGAGGCAGAGTACAAAGCCATGGCCTTAGGTGTTGCAGAAATGTTATGATTGAGAACCTTGTTGGTGGAGCTCAAGATGGACCAAGGAGCCCAAATGAAATTGTGGTGCGACAACAAGTCAGCCATCAGTATCGCCAACAATCCAGTGCAGCATGATAGAACCAAGCATATCGAGATCGATAGGTTCTTCATCAAGGAGAAGTTGAACAGTGGACTCCTGGAGTTAGGCCATGTTGCAACTAAAGACCAAGCAGCAGATTGTCTGACGAAATGACTAAATTCGTTGGACTTAGCGAGAGGATGTGACAAGATGGGCTTAGTGGATATCTTTCGCCCATCTTGAGGGGGAGTGTTGAGATTTATTGTATATTTATGTGTTGTTGGGTGTTTATGGGCCTAATTAGGGTTAGGCCCGTGTCATTATGGGATAATCTAGGGTGAATCTAGGGTGAATCTAGAGTATTAATTGTAAGATTGCGTTGTAAGGCTATATAAGCCCGAGTCATTAGTCAATAAGAGATAACTTTTTTGGCTCATTTAACTTTACTATCTCTACCATGGCACGTGATTTCCAAAAAAAAAAAGGGAGGTTTCTCGCAAGCTTCCTCTCAGGAACTCCCCTTAATTCTATAGCCAAGTGAAAGCTAAATATTATATACGCGCTATCTTCTCTGAAATAATCTAATAGATGGCCAACTGAACATAAAGGGCCTTTAAGAATTGTAGATATCTAATAGTGAATTCAACCACTGAAAAAGCAAAGTCATTGTCAATATTTAATAAATAGGACCTTAAAGTCTCAAATTATTCAACAGAAGTCACAATTGCATTGGGCAACTTTAAAGGGAAAGCAGAAAAGAAGGGAAGCAATAGGGAAATAAATCTACTGTTATTCCAAAGAGTGTACTTAACAATAGACATATGAGCATAAAAGAAAGTAGACAATTGGTCAAAGTCTTCTCCTGTCAACATCAGGAAACCACCATCACATTGATTTTTCCAAAAAATTTCAAAAGGGAAATGTTCGGCCACATTTCTTTCAGTATGAAAGCTTTTCTTAAAATTGACTTCACAGTTAACTAACAAAAAACACGCCAATGGGAATAAAGAAAAGATATGGTTTAGAACACCCAGGAAAGAAGTTTTATGAAGAATATTTTATATCAGAGGAGAGTTAACTGAGTCTAATATGACCGGACTTTTAGAAGCACTAAATCAGATAACTATTGCAACAGCTTTTTCAACTTTTTTTTTTACCTGTCTTCAAACTGTTCATCTGTAGGAAACTGTAACTGGATTTTTAAGGAAATGAAAGCCTAAGGGCGTGAATGTTTGCAAAAACAAAACAAAAATGTTGATCTACAATTAAATGTAGGTGAAATATGACACTGCCACTGACCTTAATCTTTGCATATTTCAGTGAAAAAAAAATCATGGTGGTAGTAGAATAGTACCTGACATACCCATAAGTACCTTGTGCGCATCTTCACTTGCCTAATTTCAAATCTGTTGGTATTCATATAAAGAGAGATTTTGATGCTGCTCTTCATTGAGAAAGCCAAGTATGAACAGATCCGTTGATATGCCCCCATAAAAAGAGAAGAACCGAACTGGTTCACGTAAATCTAGCAGGAGGAGGCTCCTTTAGGCATTTCATCAAACACCTATCTGACCATGTGACAAAATGCGTAAATAGTGACTGCCTTCTTATTAAATCTAGCAGGAGGATCTGGAAGCCGGCCAATAGGTCTGGAAGCCAATGTAACCTCCCCACAACAGAAAAGAAGGCACATGTGACAAAGTCTGGAAGCCAATAGGTCTGGAAGCGAGAAACCGACATAAAGTATATCGGTATGGCCGATAGAACTGCATTAATTAGCACTATTCTTCCCGCTAAAGATAAGAACTTTGCAGTCCAACCCGAGAGACGTTTTTCAATTTTGAGTATAAGTGCCCTGTAGATCTCTCTAGGCACCATTGCCTCTGTGAGTGGCAAACCCAAATATTGGAGTGGTCACTTGCCTTTTTTACAACCTAACAGTGAAGTTAGTGCAGTTAAATCTCTGTCTGGCATGTTGACCGCTACCAGTTCAGATTTATCCATGTTCACCTTCAAGCCCGTTAGCATCTGAAAAGTATTTAGGATCAGCTTGAGCATTTGGATTTGCTGTAACTCCGGCTTAACAAAAAACAAGGCATCGTCTACATAAAATAGACATGGTTCCATGGCATTAATTAGCATTCTAAGCGCCCCTGTAGAATTCAATTGTTGCATCCATCTCGGGAGGAAGTCCATTGCAAGAATAAAGAGTAAGGGGGATAATGGATCGCCTTGCCGCACCCCTCTCTTTAACTTGATCTTCTTTCCCATGAGTCCGTTGATCATTATTTGAGAAGACCCTTGCAAGACTAGATTTTCAATCCAAATCAGCCAAGGCGAAGGGAAACCCAAAGCTTGCATCACTTTTAATAGGAAATTTCAATTGATTGTATCGAATTCCTTGTGAATGTCAGCTTTCAAGATGGAGAGAGGTGTCTTGGTTTTTCCCGCAAATTGCACAATTTCTCTAGCATAGATGAAACCTTCTGAAATCAGTCGCCCTTTTACAAAACTTGTCTGTGAGTGATGTAGTAATCCATCTATTACACCTTGCAATCTGTTGGCCAAAATTTTTGAAATTTTTTTTTGGCATCCATGAATGAGGCTTATTGGTCTGAAGTCCGTCGGTTTGGTTGAGTTCTCTTTTTTTCGAATGAGTGTTATGTAGGAAGAGTTAAGATAATCTAGGGTTTGGTTCGTCGAAGTCACTGTTGTGAAGACGGCCAATAGGTCTGGAAGTCAATGTAGCCTCCTCCTGCTAGATTTATGTGACAAAGTCTGGAAGCCAATAGGTCTGGAAATCAAAGGAAGATTCATTTAGCAAAATGGGAAATGGTATGCGTGCCTAAACAACTGGGAGGATTGGGAATAGCCAATCTCAAATTTTTCAACATGGCTCTTCTATCGAAGTGGTGCTGGCAGTGGCAGAAACCACAAAAAAAATTGTGGAAAACGATTGTCCTAGCCCTATATGATCAGCAAAGGCAAATGACACTTTACGAATCAAGCTTTTACTCAAAAGTCAAAACACCTTAAAGAGGCTCAGAGCTTGTGTGATAATGAAATTCTGAGAATACCAGTCCAGCTTTGTTCTCTTATGCGCTAAACCAAGACAGCACACTAAGAGACTTCCTTATAATGGCCCATCCAATACAGTTCTTCAATCCAATTACATCTCCACAAGATAGGCTAGAGAGAAAGACCGGTATATGCTTATGTTGAGAAGAGATGCATTGTTTGATTTCCAATGCAAGAGATGGCAAGATTGCTCCAAGTGAGACAGGAACTCTACCAGCAAATTGCCACAAACCTAGAAGACATGGATGATGCTGTTTAGAAATCAAACAGTCAAGGCCTCTTCTCAGTTAAGGAAGCTTACTTTAAATTATTTGAAGGACCATGAATTGCTCCTCACATAAGAACAATTTGGAAACTCAAGGTACCACCTCTCTTCAAGGTCTTCGCATGGCTGCTATACCATAACAAGATTCTTACAGCAGCAAATCTGAGAGCAAGAGGTTTTACAATAGTGGGATGTGCTACACGTGCAGGGCAAGTGATGAAACGACAAAACACCTCTTCAATGAATGCCTAATAGGAAACACCATCATCAGAGAAGCAATACAGGCTACAGGTGGGATGAATATCCGACAAAGTGAGTATGATTTTATACAAGCAATGGTAGATACCGAGTTACCAAAGCGAATCAAAGAGGTAATAACCATTGCCAGCTTCATAATTTGGCGTGAGCGTGAGCGATGTAATAGAATCTTCAACGACAAAATACAAACAAGCAATCAACTGCTAAAGGAGATAAACCAGCAGTGGAGATTGTCTCAACTGGTACTGATACGAGAAGGGCAAAACAGGAATACTGGTTGGCAATTCAGAGATAATGGCTAATAGGCGATCCAAAGTTGGTAGAATACTTTAGTTTATTGCAGTTTGAAGCCTGCATTTCCACTTACTTTTCCATTATTTTTCTTTATTTTTTTCTCATTTTTCTTTCATCCTTTCACTTAGATCCCCAATCTTTAGACTATCTTTTTTTTTTTCTTTTTTTTTTTCACTATTTTACCACACAACACAAGGTTTCCACTCCCGGAAACCTACCCAACATGTAACCGATTAAGGTTAATATAAATGGGGGCTTGACCCTATTGTTTCTAAAAAAAAAATCTTCTCCTCTCAACATCAGGAAACCACCATCCCCTTGATTTTTCCAACAACATTGAAAAGAAAATTGCTCTGTAACATCATTTTCAGTTTGAAAGTTTTTTTTTTAATTGACTGAACAAAACAAGCTAATGAAGTAGAGATAAGATAAGGCTTTAGAATACCCCAGAAAGAAGATTTATGAAGAAGTGTTTATATCAGAAGAGAGTAACTGAGTTTAATATGACCGGGCCTTTAGAAGCACTCAATCAGTTGACTATGCAGTGATGATGACAGTGGAACCGCATTTGTGTCGTGGCAGCTGAGAAGAGATGTATGAAGAAAGCCAAGTATAAACAAATCCTTTGATATGCCCCCATAGAAAGTGAAGCCCATCCAGGAGTACATCACTTAATTTTTGTCTTGCAGCACCAAACTGGTTGACGTAAGCCTAGCAAGAAGAGGCTCTTTTAGGCATTTCATCAAACACCTATGTAAGCATGTGATAAAATGCGTAAAGGGATTGTCAAGGTAGAGAAAGAGCAACAGACGGCCGTGTTCAAGACTCAACAGTGGTAGGAAACATGGTGGTTGAGTACAAGGTGGATGGTGGGGGGAAATGTTGGATTCAGCTAATATGCTATTTCAGAAGCAAATGATCGAGCACTCAAGGTGGCGGCATAAAGAAGAAAGAAACTAAGAAAGGAGTACTACAGAGAAGAGAAGAGAAGAGAAGAGAAAGATTGAATTCCCGGTGGTGAAGGCGCTAATTGGTGGCGAGCATGTTACAGGGAGATGGCTATTGGAGGGGTGCACAGCCGCACAGGCGCTAATTAATCGGACAGTACAAGGCGAGTTGTTCCGTCCATTTTGAATCTGACGGTCCATATGATATCTGATCATTTTCAATTGGGAAAATTGGGAATTTTTCACATGAAAGTAAGACCAGGCAACTTTAAAAGGAAAATTTTTAAATAAAGAGTTAGCTATTTATAATAATTTTGAACAGTCATAGGCTTAAAGGTTAATCAGTAAAGTCTCATATCTCGTCTCTGATAGAGCTGTAAGACCCCATTAATTATACCAAAGGGTAAAGAAAAACTTATATAAAAAATGGAACTGTATTTGTACAACTAATTTAAAAAGTAGAACTGTCCATAATTTACAAAAATATTAAAAAGAAAATTAACAGGATAAATTGATAAAATATGCAAGCTACTAACCTTTACCACCTTCATGATCGAAAACCTCTGTCGAGTTTACAAAGCAACCGGGCCATGCTGCAAGATTACCTGAATAACTAGCTGATAGCAGAGAAAGCTTGCCGCTATCAATTTCGAATGATAGCATGTACCCAAAAGACGCAAAGGAATTATCAGGCCTCCGACAATTCGGCAGAGGTTTATCATCTTCATCAAGAAATGGTGTGTAGCTGAGGTTGTAATCCGTTCCAAATATCTTGGGTGGTGATTGTATCTGATTAAGAGGGTCACATCTCACAGAAGAAAGGCTAGTATTCAATGACTCATGCATCTCATGGTGAAAGTTATTGATAGGACTAGAAAAATTAAAATAAAGATTACCACAGCCAGATTTTTTCAAAGAACTACTAAGATAAGGATCTTGAACCGTAATGATGTTGGTGTCATATGAGATGCTTTCCAATGGTAATGACAAAGAACGCCATAAGAGAATAGATGGCTTCTTATCGTCACATCCAATCAGTAAATAACCCTGACAATTAGGATCCATCGTAATGTCTGATTGGAGATAGAAAGGAGGCTTAATTTGAATAGAAGGATTACATGGAAGTGTAGGTGTACATGAGTTGGAGAAGCAGGGAAGGAAGAAAATGAAAAAAAGACAAGCCAGTACTGAAGCGGCCATTAAAGATGGAACCAACTGAGATATTAAGTTATAGCTATTTCTAAACTATGGAGAAGATACGGATACAGACGTGCTATTCTTGCAACCTCTTATATAATTTTCCATGGATTGAACTTGACCTTGACTGGGATATTGAAAGATAAGCAGAGAAGGAAGAAAATGAAAAAAAGACAAGCCAGTACTGAAGTGGCCATTAAAGATGGAACCAACTGAGATATTAAGTTATAGCTATTGCTACGGTACTATGCATAGCTCGGATTGGTCCGTGCTACGGTTCAATATTTGAGTTTTCAAAATCTTAACGGTCGATCCGAACCGTTCAACATGATTATAGAATGAATATGTACTTGCAAACCAAATTTTACATTTTTTCGATTTTGTTTACTATTTTTTGAGATAGGTAGAAAATCACTGTTTTTGGATGGTCCAGAATTTTCAGATCAAGTGATTTTCTACCTATCTAAAAAAATAGTAAAAAAAATCGAAAAAATGTAAAATTTGGTTTGCAAGTACATATTCATTTTATAATCATGTTAAACGGTTTGGATCGACCGTTAGGATTTTGAAAACTCAAATATTAAGCCGTAGCACGGACCAAACCGTGCTATGCATAGTACCGTAGCCTCACTCTTAAGTTATAGCTGCTATTTCTAAACTAAGGAGAACATACGGATACAGACATGCTGTTCCTGCAACCTCTTATATAATTTTTCATGGATTGACGATAGCACAGTTCCCTTCATTTTGGGGAATTAGCTGACCTTGACTGGAATATTGAAAGATAAACAGGGAAGATATTTTATAAGTGCTCCGAAGATATTCGTCAGTCGTAGCTGAATAATTCAATATACTATATATACAAAAAGACCTGATGCTCGTACTAAACGATAAAAACTAGTCATAATCAAACTGTTCATGAGAGGGTGCTAGAAAGGAGAATATATATGTTCAACAGCTGGATGAATTAAATTAATTTTCAAGTGTTGGATCGCTAACAACTAACAAGATATCAGTTGTGATTTGTGAAGTGATTGTGTGGCCTTTATTTATTTATCTACTCTGTATCTTGGGCCCAACTGGGTCAATCAGTAGACAGCCTTTTTCAGTGGTAAGTGTTGGAGAAAATGATATTACTGGGTTACCTGACCGGCCCATAGGCCCAGCACAATAAGTCTCTCCATGAAAGGTACGGTTATGATAGTTTAGTTTTGAGGCGATGGAGGCTAGCATGGACTTCTCGGAACTCTCTCCTTGCCGCTTCCAGAGCTTCACCTTCCCAAACCCAAACCCGCCAAATCACTACTCTGATCCGCTTCGCATCGCTGTGCTCGATTCACCCGTCTCCCCTCCCCAATTGCAACCTCCCCAGTCTCAGACCGCTGTCATGCTGGTCCCACCTGGCCGTGAGCACGACTGGATTTTCTCCACCGAGGCCGGACACCTCCACCTGCTCCTCTCCTCATCCTCCCCTCCCTTCTACCGTCTTGTCCTTATCGGTTCCCTCCCTTGCTCCTTTCCCAAAACCTATACCCGCTTAAGTCCCCTACCCGATAAGGATCCTGATCCAATTCAGGATTCTCTCGTTCCTCTTCTACTTGCTCTTTCCCCCAAATCGGCATTTGATCATGGCTACATACCTCAAGTGCCATTTCTCTCCTTTGAGGATGATGCTCTCCACATATTGCCTGTGGAGGTGCTTGAAGGGCCTTCTGTTGGAGAGATGATTTTAGAGGATGTCGTTATTCAACAGTTCAATTCATGTTCCCCTGAGATTCGCAGAAGGCTTCGATTCAAGAGGATGCCTAATTTAATTCAGACCCAAGTTCGCCTGTTACCTGATTTGGTTGTTTCTTCTTGTTCTAGTTCTGATTTGTTGTCAGTGTTGAAATCCAGGTCATTTCAGGTCGAGCTCGGGTCGTTGGTGCAGCCTTATCTCGCACCAATGGTTGCTGGTCTCTCTCTAATTGCCAAAGTATCAGAGGAGAAAGTTGCGTGTGAGATCAGGCCGAGTTGTCTCTGTGTTGGAGTCGGTGGCGGTGCTTTGCTGATGTGCTTGAGGACCCGGTTGGGATTTGATGTACATGGATTGGAGACTGATTCATTTGTGGTAGAAGTAGCTAAAAAGCATTTCGGATTGGTTGGGGACGAGTTCCTTCGCATCAGCATTGGTGATGGTATTGAAATGATCAAAAGATATGCCCGAGAGAAAGAAAGGGGCAAGTTGGCAAAACTGCCTACAAGTTTTGATGCAATTATGGTTGATTTGGACTCTGGAGATGTGATTAGTGGGGTGAGTGCGCCGCCATTGGAGTTTATTGAGAAAGATGTTCTTCTAGCTGTGAAATTGATCCTATGCAAGACCGGTGTTCTAGTAATGAATGTGATTCCTCCTTTAGATAGTGGATTCTTTTATAGGCACTTGATTGGTGTCCTTAGTGACGTGTTTGTAGAGCTGTACAAAATAGATGTGGAGGATAATGAAAATTTTGTAATTGTTGCTACAAGATCACAGGTTCAAACTCTTCCAAGAGAGAGTGGGAAGCAATTTCTTAGAAAATTGGAGGAGGTTATTGGCCAACAATTGATTTCTAGCATAACAAAGATTAGCAGTAATGGAGCTTAAAGATGGTACAACTCTGTAAGAATGCAATTGCCTTGTTTAATTGGCTTCTCATTTATTTATAAAAACGGAAAAATGACTTCTATTGGGTGCATCTAGAATTGACGTTTTATAAGTTAGTGTTGACGGAAAGCAAGTGCACACAGAAAATCCAGCAGGCTGGAGGGGCACAATCACAGCTGTCTATTTGTTTCCTGTTTATGTTATCTAAAGATAGAAAGGAAGATATGTAAAGATAGGATTAAGGATGCTAGATTATTTGTTTCTGTAATTTATCTCTTTCCTTTTTTCCTTTTTTCCTTCTTTCCTATTCTCCAAGTCTCATCTTCCTATTAGTAGAGGAAGTCATTCTTCGGATTGTAACACACAGAATTATATATCAATAAAACAAGGGTGGGAAGGGAGTTTCATGGGAGTATTGTGTTCCTTTGATTTCATTAACTTTATCATGGTATCAGAGCGTGGTTGCCTGGTGGTATAGCTAGAGAAATTGTTGCCCTTCTTGTCTTTAACTTCAATTTCTTGTGCTATATCGCTCTAAGGAGCTATCCATCCTCAATTCAACAAAGATGAGCACATCTCCTGAGAAACCTCAAACTAATGGAGCTGTAGACATAGCAGCTGTGTTAGAACAACTCACCAAATTGGTGACTCTCCAACAAACACAAATGGCGGCAATACAAAGCACAGCCACCACAGATCCTCCACCGGCACGAAACACAATTCAGCCTACTGTCATGACCGAAGGAATCCTCCATCCAAACCCAATCGACGTGAAAATGGATGGCACTAATTATACTTATTGGTGTCAAGCCGTGGAGATGCATGTCAAAGGGCGAGAAAGGATGGGACATCTAACTGGCGACCCTACACCGCCTCTTGCAACAAGTCCTGAGTTTCGTAGGTGGGAGGTGAATGATGTAATTGTCAAAGGATGGCTTATCAACTCCCTAGAACCACGGCTACGCAGCAAGTATATCCGCCATCCCACAGCTAGAGATGTTTGGAAGGCGTTAGCAACAACCTACTACGACGGTAGCGACGAAACTCAGATTTTTGCACTCAACCGAAAAGTTACAAAGCTGAAGCAAGAAGAGAAAACAGTAGAAGAATTCTATGATGAACTCCAAGCTTTGTGGCAAGAAATAGATTATAGATGTCCAAATCCTATGGATACTCCAGGTGATATTGACAAGTTTAATCTTTTTATTCAGAAAAACCGAGTATATACCTTTCTTGATGGCCTTGAGGATCGGTTTGACACAATTCGGGCCCAAGTTCTTCAAATAAAATCATTCTCGTCAATATAGCAAGCATATGACTATGTGAGACATGAAGCTAGTCGTCAAGGTGTGATGTTTAAAGGTGGAGCAAGTGTGATGCAAGAGTCGCTGGCAATGGTGTCTAAGAGTTACAAACAAAATGAAGGAGGGCTGATTCGGATGGGAAACCATCAAGAAAAACCAAGGAAAGAAGGGTGCCCTTACTGCCCGGGTGCAAAACACTCCAAAGAAGGCTGCTATCGGGTAATAGGATACCCGCATTGGTGGAAGGGTCCGAGGAAACCTATTGATGGAAAACCAACAGCAGCAGGCAACAATACTAGCAGCAGGTCACAGGGGGTTAGTGCGCTGGCAATAGGGGAAAATTTGCAGCAGCAGGGATCGACATCAGCAGATGTATTTCAGCCCTACCTCGTGCAGCAACAGAAGCAAACTCACATACCTACTCAGCAACAGCAGGACACAACAGATGGTTCAGCTTGTCACACCCTTGCAGCTTCAACCTGCGACTCTGATGGTAAAAATCTAAGTAAAGGTAAAGGGACAAATGAAGGTATAACCTCTGTTTATTCTAAAAATTATGATTGGATCATTGACTCAGGAGCTACCGATCATGCAACTTTTTCTCAGGAAGATTTAATAAATTATGTGAAACCGAGAAAAATTGGAATTCTAAATGCTAATGGTGACAAGTACCCAGTAACTTGTGCAGGGGATGTGAAAATCTCCAAGGGGTTAACTTTGAAAAATACTTTGTTGGTGCCTTATTTGTCTACGAGACTTATCTTTGTTGGCCAAATTACTAAAGATCTCAATTGTGTCGTACTCACGTTTCCTGATTTTTGTGTATTTCAGGATATTCTCATGAAGGAGATCATTGGTTGTGGTATTAGACGAGAAGGATTGTATCATTTAGAAGAATTGAAGATTGGAAACACTTGTTTGGCAAATGGTGTATCTACAAAATTAGAGGAAATGATTTGGTTGTGGCATAAACGATTGGGACACCCGTCATTTGGGTATATGAAACAATTATCTCCTTCCTTATTTTTGGGCTTAAAGAATAAGAAGTTTGAGTGTGAGACTTGTGTTAGGGCCAAAAGCCATCGTGTATCTTATCCTATAAGTTTGAGTAAAAATTTGGTTCCTTTTAATCTGGTTCACACCGATGTTTGGGGTCCATCTCCAATTAGCTCTAAATCTGGTAGTAAATGGTTCATTTTATTCACCGATGATTGCACTCGAATGACATGGCTATATTTATTGAAAACTAAAGATGAGGTTCCTCAAGTTATTAAAGAATTTCATAAAATGATTAGTACCCAATTTGAGAAAGAGATAAAAGTGATTAGAAGTGATAATGGAACAGAATTCGTAAACAAAAAACTACAAGAATTTTTTAAAGAGAAGGGAATTTTGCATGAAACCTCGTGTGTCGGAACTCCTCAACAAAATGGTGTAGCAGAAAGAAAAAAACGACATATATTGGAAAAAACTAGGTCCCTCTTACTAGAGAATAATGTACCACAAGTATTTTGGGATAATGTTGTCTCAATGGCTGTGTACTTGATCAACCGAATTCCATCAAAAGCAAACAACTTCAAAACTCTCTTACAAGCCCTATCTACGTACACTACCATCCCATCGATCCTTAACCTTTCTCCAAAAGTTTTCGGATGTGTGGCATATGTTCATATACAAAAACACCTACGATCTAAGGTCGAGGCTCATGCTGAAAAATGTATCTTCTTAGGATTTGGGGCCCAGAAAAAGGGGTACAAGTGTTATAAACCAGCTACACGGAAATTTTTTGTTACAATGGATGTAACATTCTTTGAAAATGAGCCATTTTTTTGTCAGTCTAGAACTTCGATTCAGGGGGAGACAATTATAGAGGAATCGCCGTTACCTAACCTACCACGTGAAAATTTGGTTAGAGAAGGGGTGGTATTATATCAGGATGAGTCCTCATTAGAAGAGCGTGGATCTGGACCAGACAAGATGCACCAGGATCTGATCCGAGCTCCAGTAGAAGAACCCGAATCTGCTATAAACCAAAATCTGGATCGAGCTGCTGAGAGGGAGACAATCAGTGAACCAGGAAGTCCAAAAACCCAAGTGTATGTCCGAAGAAAGAGGTCGAACGAACAGAATCTCACAACCGAGTTGAATCCCACTCGGGTAGATGATAGTGATACCGAGAAATCACTAGGCGGTCAGCTTTGGATTCAAATCAATCCCGAAGAAATGATACAATCCGACCCGATACCACAAGGCCCAGCATCTCGTGAGAATACTCCTGTAGTAAGTCCTCCTACTCTTGATTTTATTTCTCATACTAGATTACCTCCAAGAGCTAATCGGGGTATACCACCTAAAAGGTACGGATTCCAATCAATAGGTGAAACAGGAAGGGAAAGTGAGTATCCAATTGCTAAGTCTCAACAAAAAACTTACCAGATCCTTTAAAGGAGTTTGCAAATGAAATTACCTCCAATATAATACCTGAGAGAGTTGAGGATGCTATGAGAGATCCTAAATGGGTAGATGCAATGGAAATTGAGATGAAGGCACTTGAGGAAAATTGCACTTGGAAACTTGTAGATCTACCAAAGGGTAAAAAACCGATTGGGTGTAAATGAGTGTTTACTATAAAATATAATGCTGAGGGAAAGGTTGAGTAAGACCCGATTGGTTGCAAAAGGATATACCCAAACATACGGGATCAATTACTAATAAATATTTTCACCTGTTGCAAAACTAAATACGATTTGAGTACTCTTATCTCTTGCAACAAATTTAGACTGGCCTCTACACCAATTTGATATAAAGAATGCATTTCTCCATGGAGATCTAGAGGAAGAAATTTATATGGAACTTCCGCCTGGATATGGACACACGAGTTTAGCTACTAAAGTGTGTAAGCTTGAGAGATCTTTGTATGGCCTGAAACAGTCACCAAGAGCTTGGTTTGGAAGATTCTGCAGTGCAATGAAGAGTTGCAACTCACTCAAAGTGACTCAGATCATACGATGTTTGTTAAGAAAAGGCAAGGTAAGATCACTGTGCTAATTATTTATGTAGATGATATGATTATTACAGGAGACGACAAGGAAGAAATTGAGTCACTGGAGAAGAAGTTGTGTAAGGAGTTTGAAATGAAAAATTTAGGAGGCTTGAAATATTTTCACGATATTGAAGTAGCAAGGGGAGAAAGGGGAATCTTTCTATCTCAACGAAAATACGTGCTGGATCTTCTTGCAGAAGTTGGAATGCTAGAATGCAAACCAGTAGAGACACCGGTAATCCAAAATCAGAAACTGGGACTGGATCCGAATCAATCTCCTACAAATAAAGAGAGGTATCAAAGGTTAGTTGGAAAATTGATTTATCTATCTCATACTAGACCTGACATTGCTTATGCAGTTAGTATGGTAAGTCAGTTTATGCACGCCCCTACTGAAGAACACATGGAGGCCGTGATGCGTATCATCCGATATTTGAAGGGTGTACCTGGCAGAGGGATAAAATTTCAAAAGAATGGACATCTTAAAATTGAGGGCTATACGGATGCCGACTGGGCTGGGAGTGCAACTGATCGTAAGTCAACAGCAGGATATTTTACATTTGTAGGAGGAAATCTTGTCACATGGAGGAGCAAGAAACAAAATGTGGTGGCTCTTTCAAGTGCGGAAGCAGAATTTCAAGGAATGAAAAAAGGGATATGCGAATTGTTGTGGCTGAGGAAACTATTATTAGAACTCGGGTTTGAACAAGAGGGGGAGATGAATCTTTTCTGTGACAATAAAGCAGCAATTGATATCTCACATAACCCGGTCCAACACGACAGAACGAAACACATAGAAGTTGACAGACATTTCATCAAGGAGAAGCTAGATTCGAAGGTCATCAAACTTCCGTTTGTGAGATCTGAAGAACAACTTGCGGATATGTTAACCAAGGCTGTATCGAGCAAGGTCTTCCATGAATCCTTAGTTAAGTTGGGTATGGGAGACATCTATGTGCCCACTTGAGGGGGAGTGTTGACGGAAAGCAAGTGCACACAGAAAATCCAGCAGGCTGGAGGGGCACAATCACAGCTGTCTATTTGTTTCCTGTTTATGTTATCTAAAGATAGAAAGGAAGATATGTAAAGATAGGATTAAGGATGCTAGATTATTTGTTTCTGTAATTTATCTCTTTCCTTTTTTCCTTCTTTCCTATTCTCCAAGTCTCATCTTCCTATTAGTAGAGGAAGTCATTCTTCGGATTGTAACACACAGAATTATATATCAATAAAACAAGGGTGGGAAGGGAGTTTCATGGGAGTATTGTGTTCCTTTGATTTCATTAACTTTATAAGTTAGTCACCATCTAATTGGTATAAATAAGATGAAATTGGATGTACAGGCAATAAATTATCTTTCAAGTTAGCGGGATGCAATCTGTGATGTTGATATTTTAATTTGAGATGCATAGGTCATAGGTGTTATAGATTCACTTTACAATTTGTTTGGTAGTGCAGTTTTGGGTTAACTAGTAGGAAAGATGAGAAGCAGAGATAATGTGTTAGAGCGAAACTGTTGTATACTGAATTCAAGTGGGAGACGCCTCGCAAAAAAGGCAACACCACTCGCAATCATAGCTCGGGCGAAATCAATGAAGATAGTGAACAAGGAAACCACACCCCTACCAAGGCATGCTGACACTCAAAAAATTAACATAGCAGGGCAGACCACGGTGATCCTGACAGACCGTTCATGGGATACTACGACAAAAACTGGAGTTGGGATAGCAATCTTCGATGAAACTGGTGTGCTCCTCGCGATGTATACAACTCAACCATGGCATTGGACCCACTCAGAGGCATAGGTGCTATGGCAAGGACTCAAGATATACAAGTACGAAGCATGCAGGTAAATGAGGCAAAAAGAGTGATCATCTCGGATTACAAAGTGCATGTAGATGCTGTTAGGAGAAATTGCATAGAGGACCTGCCCTCCTCAAGCGGCACAGAAGGTGTCACAATGCGCAAGGCTGTACCAGGACATAAAGAACAAAACCACCCTATCCCTATGTTACGTAACAAGGAAGGCTCTCCAGCAGGCGCACACACTGGCAAATTTGGTGAGACAAACAGGCCAATACTTTAGCGGCCTCTTACCTGACACAGTGCTACTGGAGTTGCAGATAGACAAGAAGCTCAATCCAGTATACTTCCATCATGCAAATCCTAATTAATTGTACTAGGGCATTTTAGAACAGGGACCACTCTTCTTATCAAGGACCTTATTCAGGCCCCTGTAATTTTCTTTGTTTACCAGTATCTTTAGGAATTAGTTGTAATGGTACTTTTTTCTTTGTTACCAGTATCTTTAGGAATTAGTTGTAATGGTACTCTTTTAGATTGCTAGAATGTAATGCTCTTAACTAGTTCAATGAAATGATATGTACGGGTTTGAAATAAAAAAAAAAAAAGAATTCGAGTTAAATGTACGGGTTTGAAGAACACTGAGAGGAGAGAGACCATTCCTTTTTTTTCCAGTCATATGTTGTGGCGGTTTGAATGAATTAGAATTACAATTGTGAAACTGACTTTTGAAGAAGGAAATTCAGCTGTCAGAATACAAGTTTGGAAATATAGTAGGCTGTTATTATTTTCTCTTTTAAAGGAAATTTCTTATCTTATGAACAATGCTAGAAACTCGTTCAGGTCATTCCTTCAAAATATATTTTAGTCCAAAAAAAATCTGTTATAGAGAATTCAGACTGTCACCGGGAATTGGAAAAAAATTATAATTTGGGGTATTCTTTAAAAAAGTATTTTGTATGGCTATGTATGATTATCTTTCCAAGAAGTGAAGAAACTTGTCAAGTGTGTCTAAATAATGATCATAAATTGGACATGTGTCAATTCAAACTAATTTAACTGTCAATATGTTTGTAAAACAACGGAGTTTGAAGTTATATAAATAATCATATGGGAGAGTCACCAAAATCTCTAAGATAAGACTGATATTAAATAAAATTAATGTTACTAAACAAGAGTAAAGTACATATATACACTTCGGATCATCTGTCCACAAGAAACTTTTAAAAGGTCACTTTTAACCCAATAAAATTCTGTTCTCAACACTACATGGTTGACAGCAAAGTTGACGCCACTAAGGCTGTGCTCCAGAGAGGAGGAGAACCCCCTTTATTAAAGGGAAGGAATGGGAACGAAGGGGAACTCCGCGCGTGTCCGGGCTACCCACGCCGTTCACCCGTTCCAGAAGATGGTAATCGGAGAGGGAAAGGAAGGAACACGCTACTATAGCGAGAGTAACGCGCTATACAAACTTCTCAAATTCGTACCTCCCAAATCGGGGTGTAGGTTTCACTGTAGTGAGGGAAACCGCACGCTGTCTCCTTCCTTTCTCTTCCTTCCCGTTCCTCTCCGCGTGAGTGTTGTGGAGCACAGCCTAAAATACCCAATGAGAAACTTAAACTGGTCACGTCATGTAATTAAAAAATAGTTTCACGTGATTGTGACTTAAATAGTGGATAACAATTATGGTACTTATGATTATGCCGTGACCGTATGATCAAATATAACATAATTAGTCATAATTAATTATTTTTTTCGTTAGTTCATAGAAAAAATATATACTAAAAATAAGAAAAACTATAAATAAATTACAATAAGGAAACAATGTCAGAAAAATTTATTATGTTATGTCACGTAACGTGACATGATTGAGTCAGTTTGTATGACTTAATTTTCAATCGAATAGAGACACTTCACGCAATACGCGAGTCACGTCACGTGACCTACACATATTGTGACGAGACTGATAACTGTGGGCGCAGAGGAAGTTTGCAGGAAGTAGTGTTTTGAAAAAACCCGGCCGGTCCAGGACCGGCCCGTCGGACCCGTGGACCGGACCTGGACCGGCCCGTCCCGTGCACAGGACCCGTCCCGGACCGGGGTTAGAGACGGTCCGGTCCTGGGACGGGTCGGTTTGGTTTTCTATCCACTGGACCGGACCGGACCGGACCGGACCCCCTATCTTTGACCCGCTGGACCGACCCGTCCCGGACCGGACTAAACCCGGACCGGACCGGACCCCGACCCGCCTAACCCGGACCTAGACCCGCTGGACCCGGACCCGGACCCGCCTAACCCGCCCTACCCGGACCCGGACCCGCCTAACCCGCCTTACCCGGACCCGGACCCGCCCAACCCTCCCCTTTACCCGCCGAACCCGGATCCGGACCCGTCGGACCCGTGCCTGGACCCGCCCGGACCGTCCGATTTGACAGATCACTGTAGCAGTTCGAAATTTTTTGAATCCAACGGCTCCAATTACTGTAGCACTGTAGCAATCCGAATTTCCCCCCCAAAACTTCCCCATAAATTTACACCCCATCCTTCTCTCATTTTCACACCAAACTCACATTATTCTCAATCTAATACTCTCAATTTCTCATACTCTCATTCATACTCTCATTATTTTTTATTTTTCCCAAATTAATTTAATTATTAGAAAAAAAATATAGTTGGAAATTTATTTTATTCCGCAAAGGCGCGAGATACGGTTGAGCAAGTTTATTTCATCCCGCAAAGGCGCAAGATACGGTTGAGCAAGATTATTTCATCCCGCAAAGGCGCAAGTTTTCATCTCGCAAAGGTTAGATTAATTTTTAAAATAGATTAAATAAGTTAGATTTATTGTTAATTTTATGATAAATAGGTTAGATTAATTTTTAAATAGCTTAAATATGTTAGATTTTTTGTTAGTTTTATTATAAATAGGTTAGATTAATTTTTAAAGTAGCTTAAATATGTTAGATTTATTGTTAGTTTTATTATAAATAGGTTAGATTAATTTTTAAAGTAGCTTAAATATGTTAGATTTATTGTTAAATTTGTAGAATTGGTTTGATTTATTTCAAAATATATTAGATTTATTTTTGAATAGGTTAGATTTATTTTTGAAATAGGTTAGATTTATTTATAAATAGCTTACATTTATTTTCAAAATAGCTTAAATAGGTTAGATTTAATTTTTAATTCGGTTTTTATTTTTAAGTAAGTTAAATTTTATTTTAAATAGGTTTTATTTGTGCTAAATAGGTTATATTTATTTTAAAATTGGTTATATTTATTTTGAAATCGGTTTTTGAATAGGTTATTTATTTTAAAATTGGTTAGATTTATTGTAAAATTGGTTAGATTTATTTTTAAAATATGTGAGATTTAGTTTTGAAATATGTGAGATTTTATTTGTAAGTAAGTTAGATTTAAATAAGTTCTATTTATTTTTAGAATAGGTTAGATTTATTTTAAAATATGTTAGATTTATTTTTGAATAGGTTAGATTAATTTTTGAAATATGTTAGGTTTATCTATAAATATGTTGGATTTTTTTAGTATGTTAGATTTTTCAAATAGGTTATATTTGATTTTTTAAATTCGGATCTAAATTTAATAGGTTAGATTTAATTTTTTGAATAGGTTAGATTTTTTTTTTTGAATATGTTATATTTTATTTTTAAATAGGTTAGATTTTATTGTTTGAATATGTTATATTTTATTTTTTAAATTTTGAATATGTTATTTGATCATTTGAATATGTTAGATTTATTTTAAAATAGGTTAGATTTTTTTTTTTAATTTCGGATTAATTTTTAAATATGTTAGATAAATAAGTTAGATTTATATTTTTTGAATATGTTAGAGGTATATGTGAATATGTTAGATTTATATTTTGCTAGATAAATAAGTTAGATTTGTTAGATAAATAAGTTAGATTTATATTTTATTTTTGAATATGTTGGATTTGGTAGAGTTATTTTTTTGAATAAGTTAAATTTGTTAGAGTTATTTTTTTAAAATAGATTTTTAAAATAAGTTAGAACAAGTTGTATTTATTTTTTTAAATAGATTTTTGAATAAGTTAAATTTGTTAGAGTTATTTTTTTGAATAAGTTAAATTTGAATTAGAGTTATATTTTTCTTAAAATAGATTTTCGAAATAGATTTTTTAAAATTAGAGTTATATTTTTTTGTTCAAATTAGAGTTAGATTTTTTTTTTTTTTTGGTTCGGATCCCTCTGTCACAGAGACAGAGGCTTGCTGCCTCCTTGTCTTGTTTTTTTTTATTTACTTTAATTTAGATTTAGATTTAATTTAGATTTAATAGGTTTTTAATTATTTTCGGTTTTGAATTCTAAATAGGTTTCTAATAGGTTTTGAATAAATAGGTTTTTAATTATAAATTGGTTTTCAATAGGTTTGATTTATTATTTAATTTCGGTTTTAACTTTTAAATAGGTTATTATATATGAATAGGTTATATTAATTCGGTTTTGAGTAGGTTATATTGGGTTTGAAACTTTGAATATGTTGGATTTGAATATGTTAGATAATTTAGATTTAATTTAGATTTATATTTAATTTAGATTTAAATTTGAATTAGAGTTATATTTTCTTAAAATAGATTTTTTAAAATTAGAGTTATATTTTTTTTGTTCAAATTAGAGTTAGATTTTTTTTTTTTTTTTGGTTCGGATCTCTCTGTCACAGAGAGTCAGAGACAGAGGCTTGCTGCCTCGGTGCCGCCTTGTCTTGGGTTTTTTTTTTTTTACTTTAATTTAGATTTAGATTTAATTTAATGTATATTTAATTTAGATTTAATAGGTTTTTAATTTAAATTTAATTTAGATTTAATAGGTTTTTAATTATTTTCGGTTTTGAATTCTAAAATAGGTTTCTAATAGGTTTTTAATTATAAATTGGTTTTCAATAAGTTTGATTTATTATTTAATTTCGGTTTTAACTTTTAAATAGGTTATTATATATGAATAGGTTATATATGAATAGGTTGTTCAAATTAGAGTTAGATTTTTTTTTATTTTTTTTTGGTTCGGATCCCTCTGTCACAGAGACAGAGGCTTGCTGCCTCATTGTCTTGTGTTTTTTTTTTTTACTTTAATTTAGAACAACCAATTAAGAATGTATATTTAACTTAGATTTAAATATGTTAGGTTTTGAATTCGGCCGAATGGCCTCTGTGATTTTTTTTTCTTTAATTTAGATTTAACTTAGATGTAGATTTAATGTATATTTAATGTAGATTTAATTTAGATTTAGATTTATATTTAATTTTGATTGAATTTAGATTTATATTTAAATAGGTTAGATAATTTCGGATTTATTTTTAATATTGCTAATTTTAATATGTAGAGAAATGGCACATAATGACGACATCGCGCAAAGACTTTCCGCTGATTTATTCGACACCCCCCCACCGTACCAACAAAATTTGTCCGCAATAGAAAATAGGCTTCCACAAGAATCACCGTATCAAACTCAAGACCTTAACTATTATCCGCAAAATCCTCCTCCACCGTATCAACAAAATCAACCACCGTATCCGCAAAATCCTCAACCGTATTATCCTAATCCTCAAAATTATTATCCGCAAAATCCTCCTCCACAGTTTTATCCTCCGCAAAATCCTAACCTCTGCTATAGTGGACCGGGAACTTCTTCTTCCAACGCATCGAGTCAGTGGACCGGGGCACCCTCTCATTATACTCCTTCTCTACCACCGCTAGCACTGCATCCTGAGATCACAAGCGTCCCGCCGTCACAAACTCCTTCCACAGCGTCTCCTTCCACAAGCGTCCCGCCGTCACCACCAACTGATGCAGAACCGATCATAGAAAAGAGGAAGAGGAAGCAAGCACCCAATTACTCGGCTAGTTGGTGGAGATTTTATGAGATGACCAAAGATGCCAATGGTGTCCTCGTCTCCGCAAGATGTAAGGTTAGAACATGCAGAAAAACTTTCATTTATGTTAAGTCCAATGGCATGTCCGCATTTAAAAAACACGCCGAAGGCCACATGAAAAGCGGTGAGGAACCGCAAGAAAATCCTACACCGGGGTTGGTCCAAACTCTTATGAACCCGGACGGTACTAGAACACACCACAAATATGATGAAAAGCGGATGCTTAAGGAATTTGCCCGGTACATTGCCCATAAAGAACAACCAATTAGTATGGGTAATTGTTTGAGTTTTTCCCGGTTAATTATTCAGGGGTGTGGTGAACCATTATACAAGAGGTTCCACCATAGAAAAATGGTAAAAGAGTTGAAACGCCAGTATTTCGAGTATAAAAATGACCTACTAGCCATATTTGCGGTTGCAAACTATAAGATCTCAATTACAAGCGATATTTGGACGGCCGGTAAACATGGTCTTGGGTACTCATGTATTACCGCGCATTATATTGATGAAACTTGAGCATTACAAAAAATGGTCTTAAGCTTTCGGGTGTTAGAGTCTCCGCATACTGCACAAATCATTTACCAATCAATTATTGATGTTTTGCACGAGTACAACTTAAAAAGGGATTTGGAGAACAAGATTTTTTCTATTTCTTTCGATAATGCTAACAACAACATCAAATCCATTGATTATTTCACCCGGTCACTAACCCCGATCATGAATGGTGAAATGTTTCACCAAAAATGTGCTTGTCATGTACTAAACCTTATTGTAAAGGCGGGCTTAAAAACAGATGCGGTAGAAGAATTAATTATTAAATTTAAGCAAGCCATTGCCTTTATTTTCTCAAACGGGGTACGAAAATAACGTTTTGCCGAATTGTGTCAAAGGTTGGGACAGGGTCACTTGAGAGTACCTTGGGATATAGATACCCGTTGGAACTCTACCTACAGGATGCTCGCCCGATGCCTTCCGTACAAGGAGCCTATAAACGAGTCCTTGAGGAACTCAACCGATAACGATGCATTGATACTTACCGAGACCGACTGGCAACAAATATCAAACCTAAAAACATTCCTTGGAGTATTTTTCACTGCAACTGTAAAACTATCATGCTCGTACACACCTATGGCACATGAGTTGCTTCATCATCTCTACTATATTTCTAAGGTATATAGTCAGTTTGAACAACAAGTACCAAACATGGATGAAGCCCTCGAACCGATCGTACTTGCCATGAAAGACAAGTTCCTGAAATATTGGGAAGAAGTACCCCTCCTGACCATTATCGCAAATTGCCTCCATCCGGCGTTCAAGAAGAGGTTAACGGTAAAAATGCTTGAAAGGTACAAGCGCAATCTTAAACTAGACACATCACAAGAGGACACACGCGTGACCAAGGCATTGGATGAGATGTTCAACATATACAATGCAAGAAGAAATGTCGATCGACCGTCTACAACCCGTCTTGGTCCTAGGTATGAATATAAAAATACATATGCTTTTAATCTCTATTATTTATAAATTAAATGTTATTTGACCACTATTTTTTAATAATGACAGACCCAGCAGCAGTAGTGGATTGCTAATGGATTTGCAGGATGATGAAGACCCGCAATTGTCCCACAGTAGCACCAACGAATTAATAAGCTATTGTTTGGCGAGGACCGAACATGATTCCGTTGACGTCCTACAGTGGTGGAAGAATAATGCAAGTGCCTATCCGACACTGGCGATGATGGCCCGCGACGTATTTGCCGTGCCCGTGTCAACCGTCCCTTCCGAATCATGTTTTAGTTCGGCGAACCGGATCCTCACCGACAAACGAAGTAAGTTGGGTGCACATGTTTTCGAGCGACTTGTGTGCTTGAAAGATTGGATTGATGCGGAAGAACGCAATCAACATGCTGGAGCAGAAGAAACATCCGGTGTCGAAACTCCTCCAACCGGCGAGCTGAACGAGGATTCAGACGGTGAGCAGGAGAGCGATCTATGGTATATGCACCACAACTTATAGATAGGTAGTGTCGGTATAATTTTCTAAACTCTTTTCAATCTTTATTATTATTTTTCTAAAATTAAAATTTTAAACATTTCAATTACTTTTTTAAATTATTCATTATTAAAAAAATTACTAACAAAAAAAAAAGTTAGAACTCCGCCTATGTTATTTTACATAGCCGGTCCCAAACCCGGAATAAAGAAGGAAGGTAACTTTTGTTTTTAAATCAATTGTTTTAGAATAATTCGGTTTTTAAGATCAAATAATTCGTTTTTTTTTCCTAAAGCAATTGATTTAATGAATTTTTGTAATATCAAAACCGAATTTTTGTAATATCAAAACCGAATTTTTGTAATATAAATTGTTCGATTCAAAACAAACTATTGAATTGGAAAAAAAAAAAAACAGCAAAAAAAAACAGAAAAAAAAACAGCAAATAAAACAGAAAAAAAAAAAACAGAAAAAAAAAACAGAAAAAAAAACAGCAAAAAAAAAAACAGAAAAAAAAAAAACCGCCGGACCCGTGGTTCAACCAAGGACCGGGGTTGGCCTCTGAAAACCGGACCCATCCGGACCGGGACCGTGGACCCGTCCAACCCGCCGGACCCGTGGGCCGGACGGGTTTGGACCGTCCCGGACCGTTGTCAAAACACTAGCAGGAAGTTATAAACGTTTTCAAATTTTACATCAACAATAATAAAATACTGGGTCAAACTAGGCCTGACATTTTGCAAAAATTAAGGCAGTGCATCTGTGCATGGGCTTGAAAATGGCGTCCTTTTTCCTTAAATGGGCCTTACATTTTTATTTTTAGATCAGGCGTTCAACATTAATCACAGCAGCTGAGCATGAAAATGGGATCGCTTGATTAGCTACTTAGTTAATTGGTAATCTGAAATGTCTAATCTAACTAACACAGGACCTAATTTTTTTATGAACCAAATTAGAATCCAATGAATTCAATGTGCTTTTATAATATTTCCTTGAGCATTTGAAAGTTTAAGCTAATCAATGGGAAATTGATGATTCCATCCGTCACTCGTCGAAATTTCTAATGAAAGAATCAAAGTCAACGCACCCATTAATGTAAATTTTAGGAAAAATACAAAAAGTCTGATTAAGAGGTCATAGTTGTCATTGGGCTGCACAAAACATTCGTAGTTCATAATTCGATTCGAGTTTGATTCGAAAAAGTTTGTAAAAAATTCGATTCAAAATTGAGTTCGTTCGAAATTAATTCAAACCAAACTCAAACTGGATCTAGTTCGTTCGAAATAGGTTCGCAAACCAAACTTAGTTCGAAATTAACTCAAACATGAACCGTTGATTTCCACTGATAAGTTATGTTCGCTAATGAAAATATAAGGCCACCCAGTCCATAATTGTTCTCAGTTCTGACTTCTGAAAAATGTTTCTTGAATACTTTGGATATTTGAAAACTTTGGTGATGTTTCTCCTATTTGGAAAACTTTGGATACTGTGATTGTACTGAACTTTGATTAATTGTACTAAACTTTGGTGTTTGATATAAATTTTGGTATTTGTAATGAACTTTGATTTCCAACTTTGGTGTACTGTATAATTAGAATTCAGAATGCCTGAGTTTTTATTGAAGTGTTGTAATTTCGAACTATGGCCCAGCCATAAGTCATAACTCGTAAGTCGTAACAAAGTTCGTAAAAGTTCAAAATTGAGTTCGTAAAAAAATCGATTCGAAATTGAGTTCGTTCAAAATTAATTCAAACCAAACTTAGTTCGAAATTAATTCAAACCAAACTCAAACTGGAGGTAAGTTCGATTTGGTTCGGTTCGTTTGCAGCCCTAGTTGACATAGCCTCATCTCTCTACAGAGACATCTCTCTATGGAGAGATGCAGGTTCGGCTCTCGTGAAAGACATCTAAATATGTCGGGTGTTAAAAATAAATAGAATTAGAGACTAATATTAACCTCAGAGAACCCTTAATGAGTTTATTCATCATAGGCTAATTTAGGAAATAAAGGGAGCAACTAAATTGGTATATAGAGTTTCAACTTTTTTTTCCTTTTTTATTTATAGAAAGTTACCGTTTATTTTCTCCAACAGCTCTTTTCTTTTCCGTGGACGTACAAACAATTTAGTAGAATGAAATAATACATTTTCTCATTCAAACTCATCTGTCTCAGATTCATAAAATCAACATGGTATCAGAGCGGGATTAAAATCCTAACTCAAGGCAGAGAAACAAACCAGCAGCAGTACCACCAACTGCAAACCAGAAAATACAGATCAATCTTGATCTATTGATCTTACCAGAAAACAAACCAGCATACCAGTAGTGTTGTTCTTTACCAGAAAAGGCCAGAAAAACCAGAAAGCTGTAAACAGCACCAGAAAAAATCACAATGGCACAAAACCATGAAAAACTCATAGGAATGATGCTCAATGGTAAAAATTTACCACGTGTGGGCAAGACAAGTCACATTTGCCTTAAACGGCCGATAAAAGAGTGACCACATCAACACAAAGGGCAAGGCTCCCAAATAATCAGAGCCTCCAACTGAGCCCGAAAAAAGGGCATTAGCAAAATGGAAAGTAAGCGATCATACAGTAATCACTTGGTTACTCGCAACAATGGAACCACAGGTATTCAACTTACTTTCATATAAAGATACCGCATTAGAGGTTTGGCAAAGAGCCGAAAAATTGTATGGCCACAAGAAAAATTATGTCCATATTTATCAAATTCAAAGAGAAATGCAACAAGAAAAACAACAGCAAGGTCAACCAACCATGAATTTGTTTAGATATCTCTAAAAGAAAAAAAAAATGAAATTATGCTTTATCGACCCCCCTACCACTGACCTTGCTGAAATTCAAAAACGAGAAGAACAAGATGAGATTTTTCAATTCCTAGCTTGCCTCGACTCGACATATGAGGCTGTGAGGTCACAAATTCTCCTTCTAGCCGAACTTCCATCCCCATATGAAGTGGCTTCAATGGTGCAAGGAGAAGAAACAAGAAGAGATGTTATGGGGTCACAATCACTCGAAAATCTAGTTGACAAGACCTAACTCTAGTTATAGGCCGGAGGTGAGAGGAGACTAAGAAGTCGAGAAGTGTGAGCACTATAAGAGAGAGGGGCATCGCAAGGAGGCTTGCTGGTTCCTCAACGCCCACCTCCGACCCAAATGGCACAAGAAAGGCAAAGATCACAAAGGGGAGAGAGGCGCTGGGAACAAGACAGAGGCAGCGAAAAGAGAAGGAGATTTTTAGCAGAAGGGAAGGAGGAAGCAGAATCTGAATCGTTCGCTAAAAATCACGCTGGGAGTACTGGAGCCTCCTCTTCATCCGACTCTCTGGATCCCATGCGGCATCTTCTCCAACAGCTATCCGTGATGCTCAACCAAAAAACAAAAATAAAGAAGACCTCCGGTATGATTTGCATCTCAAATTTATCTGTTTTTCCTAAAAATTCTTGATGGATATTGGATTTGGGTGCAACTGACCATATGACCGGTAATATAAATTTATTGACCTCATTTAGAAAATACGAAACCAAACAATTTGTTACGATTGAAAATGGCGATAAAATGGAAATTCTTGGAGAGGCTCAATAAATATTTTCTCAAGAATAATTCAAAATGTCTTGTATATAAAAGATTGCTCATCAAATATATCATCCATTAGTAAAATCACAAAGAGTTGAATTGTGAGTTCATTTTTTTGACAAAAAATGTGATTTTTCAGGATCGGATAACAAAGATTATGATTGGTGAATGATTTCTAGAAAATGGGCTTTATTTTTTGAATGAAGAAAAATTCAACCTCAATATAACCAAAAGTGAAGAATTAAGCATACTTTGGCATAGAATAATTGGGCATCCTTCCGACAAGATTTTAAAGAGTTTTATTTTTATTTTTCAAAATTAGATAATAGTAGTTGTGAGACATGTAAGCTAGGAAAACATACTAAGATTACCATTTAATTTATCAAGTTGTAAGAGCGAAAAACCTTTTGATTTGGTTCATTCGGATGTATGGGGTCCCATCCCAATTAACTCTTTTAATGAAAACAAATATTTTGTTATCTTTATTGATGATATCTCTAAAACAACTTGGTTATATTTACTAAAAAATAAAAGTGAAGTATTCTCGCAATTTCTAGATTTTTATAACTTCATAGAAAACCAATATGAAACAAAAAATAAAACTTTTAGATCTGATAACGGAACGGAATTTGTAAACCAAAATTTCTCAAACTTGTTTAAAAAAAAAAAAATTTACATCAAACATCATGTGTTTATACACCTCAACAAAATGGTGTTTCCGAAAAGAAAAATAGACACTTGCATGAAATGACTCAAGTACTTTTATTTCAAAACAATGTATCAAAAACTTATTGGTCGGATGTCATTCTTACCGTAACATACTTAATAAATAGATTGTCAAGTACTAATTTGGATTATAAGAGCCCATTAGAAATTCTTTGTCAAAGAAAACATAATATTGAGCATTTGAAAATATTTGGTTGTACATGTTATGTACAAAAAAAAAATAAACAAGACAAGTTGGATTATACCTCAATTAAGGCTATTTTCTTGGGTAATTCATCACAAAAAAAGAGATATAAATGCTATGATCATAAGAAAAAAAATTATACATTTCTAGGGATGTAACTTTTTTAGAAAATGAGCCATATTACAAAGAAAAAATCCATGAGGAATTTATTAGAGAATCCTTCAAGAAAATTACATTACCCTAATTCAATCCATCAATAGAAGAGGTAAGACCAATGGAAATTGGAATTACCACCGAAAATGAAAATGAAAGTGAAATAAGTAGGAAATAGAAGAAATTTTCTCAAATGGAGGAGATCAAAACATAGAAGAAACACCGTTAAGAAGGTCAATTCGAACAACACAACCTTCAACGAGTCTAAGAGATTTTATAACCTACAAAGTACAATATTCTATACAAAATTTTATTACATTTGGTAATGTCTCTTCCAACCATAGAACCTTCTTGACCTCAATTGAAAAAGAACAAGAACCAATCCACTATGAGAAAACCATTAAAAATCCCGTGTGGAACAAAGCCATGAAAGAAGAATTAAGAGCTCTTGAGAAAAATGAAACAGGTAATCGTTCAATTACCAAAGAATAAAAAACCTGTAGGATGCAAATGGGTATACAAAATTAAATACAATAGCGATGGTACCGTGAAACGGTACAAGGCTCGCTTGGTTGCCAAAGGGTACACACAAACTTACGGCATAGATTATTATCAAACATTTGCACCCGTTGCAAAAATAAATACCGTAAGAATTTTATTTTCTATTGCGGTAAACCAAGGCTGGAAATTATACCAAATGGACGTAAAAAATACATTTCTTCAAGGAACACTTGAAGAAGAGGTATATATGTCATTACCACTCGGTCATGAAAAAAACCAAAATTGTGATCTAGCTTGCAAATTCAATAAGTCAATTTATGGATTGAAGCAATCTCCAAGAGCATGGTATGAAAAATTAAGCTCTTATTTAATATCTTGCAATTTTAAAATTATTAATGCCGATCACTCACTATTTGTCAAAATTGAAGAAGAAAATATCACAATTATTTTAGTGTATGTAGATGATATTATCATTACCGAAAACAATCAAGAACATATTAAAGAAATAAAACTCCAATTAAAAAAAAAATTTGACATCAAAGATTTAGGCTATTTAAAATATTTTTTGGGTATAGAAATAGCATACTCAAATCAAGGTTTATTTATCTCTCAAAGAAAGTACACCTTAGATTTGTTGGAAGAAACCGGTAAATTAGGTTGTAAACCGTCATCCACACCAATAGATAGCAAATACAAACTAAATACCAAGGATGGTGAGCAATTAGATGATATACACGAATTCCAACGACTTGTAGAAAAATTGATTTATCTCACGGTAATCCATCTGGATATTTCATATTCCGTAAGTCAAATTAGCAAATTCATGCATAGTCCAAGAACACCGCACTTAGAGGCTATTAATAGAATATTATAATATTTAAAAGGGACACCCGAGAAAGGAATTTTCATGAAATGTAATAATTCTAACGAAGTGTGTAGCTATTCCGATGCAAATTGAGCCGGAAGCTTCGATAGAAAATCGACAACCGGCTTTTACACGTTTGTAGGTGGAAATTTAGTCACATGGAAAAGCAAGAAACAAAATATTGTGGCACGATCAAGCGCCAAAGCGGAATATCGTGCCATGGCATCCACCGCAAGTGAGTTAACATGAATCAAAAAACTTCTTTCAAATTTTGGAATTCAAATTCAAGAGCCAATGCAAATGTTTTGCGACAACCAATCGACACGACATATAGCATCCAACCCGGTATTTCATGAGAGAACTAAACACATCGAAGTTGATTGCCATTTCATTAGAGAAAAGATTCAAGCGAAAGAGATTGAAACTCCGTTCGTAAGAAGTGGAGATCAATTAGCGGATGTCTTTACAAAGAGTTTAGATCCAAAACCATTTCAAGAAAATATAGGCAAGTTAAAGTTAATTGATATCTACACGTCTAACTTGAGAGGGAGGGTTAAAAATAAATAGAATTAGGAACTAATATTAGCCTCAGAGGATCCTTAATGGGTTTAGTTCATCATAAGCTAATTTAGAAAATAAATGGAGCAACTAAATTGATATATAAAGTTACTCAACATTTTTTTTCTTTTTTCTTTTTATAAAAAGTTACCGTTAATTTTCTACAACAACTCTTTTCTTTTCCTTGGCTATATAATGCCCAGTGTACAAACAATTTAGTAGAATGAAATAATACATTTTCTCATTCAGACCCATCTGTCTCAGATTCATAAAATCAACACCGGGGTACCGGGCTCTTAAAAAAAGAATTAAAGGTAATAGTTGACTTGAGTCTAGTGTATTGATTAAACCCGGGCGGGTCGACCCGGACCGTGCAAACCCGGGACCCGAACCCGAACCGACCCCGACCCGACCTTGAATCCGACCCGACCCGTTCTAAAGTGATGGGTCGGGTTTGAAACGGGTCGGATCCGGTTTCCTGGGCGAAACCCGACCTTCCCCCCGCCGAGTCAACCCGTCTACCCGAACCTGACCCGGACCGGCCTAAAACCGACCCGAACCGTCCGAACCCGACCCAAAACCCGGGTGAACCCGACCTAACCCGAACCCGGGTGAACCAGAAACTTTTATTCAAAAATTTTCCCCCCCCTCAGTCATTTTTACCAATTACTTAATCTGGACCGTTGTTTTTAACTTGGCACGAATCTCAAAGCACAATAATACTGCCCCCTCAGTCAGCCCGAATCCCAAACCGGCTGAGATTTAATCTCAACCGTAAATAGCAATTGTTAAGGGAATCTTTTACGGTAGCGTGTGCCGTGCGGTGTCACGGTTTTTTGGTACCCGCGCCAGCGCCAGCCCCCTCTCCCTCTGTCTGGACCGTTCTTTTAAACTTGGCACGAATCTCAAAGCACAATAATACCGTTCCCCGCGCCAGCGCCAGGCCCCCCCTCTGCATTTATTCCCTATTTGGCTATTTCCCTTCACTTTACGAGGCAGAGGCGCAGAGCCTCTCTACTCTCTAGCCTCTAGCCAATCCTCTCCATTAGTGTAAAAGATTCCCTTCACTTTACGGTTTGGGATTAACTCACACTGCTTTGAGATTCGGGCTAACGCAGAGAAACCCAAAAATTGGAATATTGGTACACTGCCCCACAGTGCCCCCCACTGTTCCGAATTTTGACTGAAATCCCCCAATTTCACACCCAGCCAGGCCCCCACAGTTCCGAATTTCCCCATAAATTAACCCCCAAACCCACTCTCCCTCACTCACTAAATTTCTCACTCTCCCTCACTCACTAAATTTCTGATTTTCCCTTCTCATACTCTCTCTCACTCATACTCTCTAATTCTCTATCATTTTTTTTTATTTTTCAGAAATTAATTTAATTATTAGAAAAAAAAAATAGTTGGAAATTTATTTTATTCCGCAAAGGCGCGAGATACGGTTGAGCAAGATTATTTCATCCCGCAAAGGCGCAAGTTTTCATCTCGCAAAGGTTAGATTAATTTTTTTGCATTTATTAAATAAGTTAGATTTATTGTTAATTTTATGATAAATAGGTTAGATAAATTTTTAAATAGCTTAAACATGTTAGATTTTTTGTTAGTTTTATTATAAATAGGTTAGATTAATTTTTAAAGTAGCTTACATATGTTAGATTTATTGTTAGTTTTATTATAAATAGGTTAGACTAATTTTTAAAGTAGCTTAAATATGTTAGATTTATTGTTACTTTGTTAGTAGAATTGGTTTGATTTATTTCAAAATATATTAGATTTACTTTTGAATAGGTTAGATTTATTCTTGAAATAAGTTAGATTTATTTATAAATAGCTTAGATTTATTTTCAAAATAGCTTAAATAGGTTAGATTTAATTTTTAATTCGGTTTTTATTTTTAAGTAAGTTAAATTTTATTTTAAATAGGTTTTATTTGTGCTAAATAGGGTATATTCATTTTAAAATTAGTTATATTTGTTTTAAAATTGGTTTTTGAATAGGTAGTTTATTTTAAAATTGGTTAGATTTATTTTTAAAATATGTGAGATTTAGTTTTGAAATATGTGAGATTTTATTTGTAAGTAAGTTAGATTTAAATAAGTTCTATTTATTTTTAGAATAGGTTTGATTTATTTTAAAATATGTTAGCTTTATTTTCGAATAGGTTAGATTAATTTTTGAAATATGTTTAGGTTAATTTTTGAATTGGTTGGATAGTTAGATTTATTTCTAAATATGTTATCTTTATTTTCAAATATGTTAGATTTTAGATTTATTTCTAAATATGTTAGATTATTGTATTTAATTTTGAAATATGTTAGATTATTGTATTTTATTTTGAAATAGGTTAGATAAATAGATTTGTTTGATAAATATGTTATATTTTATTTTTTAAATTTTGAATATGTTAGATTATTGGATTTTATTTTGAAATTCGGATTTATTTTGAAATAGGTTAGATTTTATTTTTTAAAATTCGAATTTATCTTAAATAGGTTAGATTTTTTAGTTATTTCTTATTTTTGAAGTTGTTGGATACTTGGATAGTTAGATTTATTTCTAAATATGTTATCTTTATTTTTAATAGGTTACATTTGAATATTTTCAAATATGTTAGATTTTAGATTTATTTCTAAATATGTTAGATTATTGTATTTAATTTTGAAATATGTTAGATTATTGTATTTGTTAGATTATTGTATTTTATTTTGAAATAGGTTAGATAAATAGATTTGTTTGATAAATATGTTATATTTTATTTTTTAAATTTTGAATATGTTAGATTATTGGATTTTATTTTGAAATTCGGATTTATTTTGAAATAGGTTAGATTTTATTTTTTAAAATTCGAATTTATCTTAAATAGGTTAGATTTTTTAGTTATTTCTTATTTTTGAATTGGTTGGATAGTTAGATTTATTTCTAAATATGTTATCTTTATTTTTAATAGGTTACATTTGAATATTTTCAAATATGTTAGATTTTAGATTTATTTCTAAATATGTTAGATTATTGTATTTAATTTTGAAATATGTTAGATTATTGTATTTTATTTTGAAATAGGTTAGATAAATAGATTTGTTTGATAAATATGTTATATTTTATTTTTAAATTTTGAATATGTTAGATTATTGGATTTTATTTTGAAATTCGGATTTATTTTGAAATAGGTTAGATTTTATTTTTTAAAATTCGAATTTATCTTAAATAGGTTAGATTTTTTAGTTATTTCTTATTTTTGAAGTTGTTGGATACTTGGATAGTTAGATTTATTTCTAAATATGTTATCTTTATTTTTAATAGGTTACATTTGAATAATTTATATTTTATTTGTTAGAGTTATAAGTTGAATTAGACTTATTTTTTCTTAAATATATTTTTTAAATTTGAATTAGAGTTATTTTTTTTAAATTTATAAAATTTGAATTAGACATTTTTTTAAAATTTGAATTAGACTTTATTTTTTAAATTTTAATTAAACTTTATTTTTTTAAATTTTTTCTTTTTCTTTTTTTCTTTTTCTTTTTCTTTTTCTTTTTCTTTTTCTTTTTCTTTTTCTTTTTCTTTTTCTTTTTCTTTTTCTTTTAAATTTGAATTTCAATTAAACTTTATTTCTTTTAAATTTGAATTAGAGTTATTTTTTTAAATTTTAAAATTTAAATTAGACATTTTTTTAAAATTTGAATTAGACTTTATTTTTTAAATTTTAATTAGACTTTATTTTTTTTAAATTTTTTCTTTTTTTCTTTTTCTTTTTAAATTTGAATTTCAATTAAACTTTATTTCTTTAAATTTGAATTAGAGTTATTTTTTAAATTTTTAAAATTTGAATTAGACATTTTTTTTAAAATTTGAATTAGACTTTATTTTTTAAATTTTAATTAAACTATATTTTTTTTAAATTTTTTCTTTTTTTCTTTTTCTTTTTCTTTTTCTTTTTCCTTTTCTTTTTCTTTTTCTTTTTCTGTTTCTTTTTCTTTTGAATTTCGGTCAATGACAATATGAGTATATGACATAGGCAGAGCGAGAGGCCAGAGGGCAGAGGCATTCGGCCAAAATTTTTTTTTTTTTTTTTTTCTTGTGAAGTTCGGCCAATTTGAATTTAGATACTTAGAGTCCAATTTGAATTAGATTTATTTTGTTAGATTTAATTTATATTTAATTTAGATTTAATTTAGATTTAATTTGAATTTAGAGGCCAATGAGAACTTTAATTTATATTTAATTTAGATTTATGTTAGATTTAATTTAGATTTATTTTAGACGTAATTTAGAATTAATTTACATTTAATCTAATTTATATTGAATTTAGATTTACATTTAATAGGTTACACAATTTCGGATTTATTTGATATGAATTTGGTTTTAATATGTAGAACAAATGGACCCCGAAATGCCCGAATGGATGCGTGCTGCTCATAGAGCTTCCGAGGATTTTTTCAACCCTACGCCCGATGGCCAACAACAAAATATGGATGCAATAGAAAGTAGGATTCAACTACAAGAACCACCTATTTATCCACAAAATCCCTCGCAAGTGCAACCGCCGTATCCACAAAATCCCTCCCAAGTGCCACCACCTATTTATCCACAACAATATCCTAACTATCCACAAAATCCATCCCAAATGGCACCACCTAATTACTATTATTCTAACCCTTCATATGGAGCAGGTACGGCTTCTACAGGATCGACTCAATACACCGCTCCTATAGGAAGCGGTCCCTCGACAAGTGTCCCGGAAATTGAAGTTGTCCCCGCAACCCAAGCCGAAGTTGATGCTCCCATTCCCATCGAACCACCGAAGAAGAGGAAAACCAAGACACCCGAATACAAGGCGGATTGGTGGCGGTATTACGAGAGGACATTGAATGCGAGTGGAGTTGTCCGTTCTCTAAAATGTAAGGTACGCGGTTGCAAGACTATTTACGAGTATAAACTTGCAAATGGTATGTCCACTTTTAAGAAACATGCCGATGGTCATGCGAAAAAGGGTGAGCAACCGCAAGAAAATGCGGACCCGCGGTTAGTCCAATCCCTTATGAACCCGGATGGTAGTAGAACCCACCAACGATATGATGAAAAATTAATGCTTGAAGAATTTGCCCGATATATTGCCCATAAGGAACAACCAATTAGTATGGGTAATTGTAGTAGTTTTGCCCGGCTATGCATTCGGGGGTTAGCTCAACCATTGTATAAGAAAATCCATCATAGAAAAATGGTACGTGAAATGAAAAACCAGTTTATCCAAAAGAAAAACGACCTACTAGCTACATTTGGATATGCCAATTATAGTGTCTCCATTACCTCCGATATATGGACTGCCGGTAAACACGGCCTAGGGTACTCTTGTATTACCGGTCATTGGATCGATGAGAACTGGGTTTTACAAAAACGGGTTTTAAGTTTTCGGGTGTTAGATTCCCCGCACACTGCACAAGTTATTTACCAATCAATTATTGAGGTTTTACAAGAATATAATCTCAAAAGGGATTTACGGAACAAGGTTTTTTCTATCTCGTTCGATAATGCTAGCAACAATGTAGCGTCCATCAATCATTTCATCCGGTCCCTAAACCCAATCATGAAGGGTGCACTGTTTCACCAAAAGTGTGCTTGCCATATACTAAACCTTACCGTAAAAGATGGTCTTAAGGTAGAAGCCGTAAATGACTTGATAATTAAATTCAAGGGAGGTCTTGCCCATATTTATTCAAACCAAGAAAGAAAACAAAATTTCGCAGCTTTGTGCGAAAGAATAGGTTTGGGCAAAATGAGGGTACCTTGGGATATAGACACCCGTTGGAATTCCACCTACAGGATGCTGCACCGATGCATTCCTTACAAGGCGGCTATAGGGGAGATGTTGAGATCGACGAACGAAGGACAAGCTTTGGATCTCACCGACCTCGAATGGCAGCTAATAATAATGCTTGCACAATTCCTTGGAACCTTTTTCACCGCAACCGTGAAATTATCTTGCTCGTACACACCGACGGCACATGAGTTGCTGCACCATCTCTACTATATTTCCAAGGTGTACCGTGATATGGAAGATAGGGATAGTGAGGATTCCCTTCTCCATCCGATCGTAGCAGCCATGAAGGTAAAATTTCTTAAATATTGGGAAGAGGTACCCCTCTTGACCGTTCTCGCAAACTGCCTCCATCCGGCATACAAGAAGAAGTTCACGGTAAAAATACTCGTAGCCTACAAGAAAAATCTAAAATTAAATTGGAGGGACGAGTCTCCCCGCGTACAAAAGGCATTGGACGACATGTTTGCCATATATTACGAAAGAAGAAATGCCGACCAACCGCCTTCGACCGGTGGCGTGAGGTACGAATATAAATATACATATGTTTTTAATATTTATTATTTATAATATCTACATTATTTGTCCACTAATTTTTTCTATTGTTTAATAGTCTATCCACACACAGCAGTACTGGATTGTTAGGCGATTTTCAGGATGATGACGACCCGACGGGATCCCAAGGTAACACGAACGAGTTAATGAGCTACTTATTGGGGACCACCGAAAGTGAAGGAGTTGACGTCATGGATTGGTGGAGGAGGAATGCAACTGCCTATCCAACACTGGCGATGATGGCCCGCGACATATTTGCCGTGCCCGTGTCAACCGTCCCTTCTGAATCCTGTTTTAACTCGGCGAACAGGATCCTTACCGATAAACGAAGTAAGCTGGGTGCACATGTTTTTGAGAGACTTGTGTGCTTGAAAGACTGGATTGATGCTGAAAATCGCACGCAACATGCCATGAGATTGGAAGCGTCATCATCCGGTGTCGACACTCAAGAAAGCGGTACCGAGGGACCTGAGCCTAACGAGGATTCGGACGGTGAGCAAGAGAGCGACCTATGGTATATGCACAACAACTACTAGATAGGTAGTGTCGGTATAAAATTCTATCCTCTTTTAATTTTTATTTACATTTTTTTAAATTATAATTTCTAAATATTTCAATTGTTTTATTTTAAAGAATAATTACTAACAAAAAAAAAGTTAGAACTCCGCCTATGTTATTTTACATAGCCGGTCCCAAGCCCGGAATAAAGGAGGAGGGTAACTTTTGTTTTAAATCTATTGTTTTAAAATAATTCGATTTTAAAGATAAAAAATAATTCGGTTTTAAACTAATTCGGTATATCTCGGTTTTAGAATAATTTGGTTTTAACAAAATTCGGTTTTAACTTAATTTGATTTTGTTAAAAGTTATAACAAAAATATATTGAGTTAAAATAAAATAAAAAGAAAAAAAAAATGCAAAAAAAAAAAAAAAAACCCCTCTGCCCCTCTCTGCCTCTCTGGAAACAGAAAAAACAGAAAAAACAGAAACCGAAAAAAAAAAAAAAAAAAAAAAAAAAAAAAAAAAAACCAAACCGGACCGGCCCTACCCGGACCGGACCGACCCCTGACCCGACCTAACCCGCCCCGTCCTAACCCGCCGGGTTTAGACCGGGTTAGGTTCGGCCGAGTCAGACCCCAACCCGCCCCCCCCTACCCGACTCAACCCGTTGACCCGGGCTAACCCGTGCCCGAGTCAACCCGGGGACCGGGCGGGTTTGGACCGGACCGACCCGACCCGGCCCCTTTTCAATTCACTACATGAGTCACAGAGTTCTTTAATAAAAGAAGAACATTCTAACATAAAATTAATCTATTGGGAGTATAAAACTATTTATTGATACACCAAGGATACACGCTCCACGTCGAACAGGGCATTCTTGGATTTGGATCATATAAATATTAACAGCAAAATAAAACTAAATGCCGATTATCTCAGGCCATCGGATGGCTCTGAATTAGATGAAGGTGCAGTGCTATCCATTGATTGCACTGATATGGCATCCACTGATTGCAGGTAGGGTTTCGGGGGAAGTTCCAATTCACTAAGACTTCTTTCCAACATTTCGACTACTCTGCCCATCGATGGCCGGTTAGCCGGGATTGTTTGTGTGCACCAAAACCCAACCAAAGCCATCTTTCTTGCGATTTCTTCGGTTTCGTTTGTCACATCACAAGCTTCAATTTTGCTGCCTTCAGCGACACGATCATAAATCCAGTGAGGAAAGTACACTTCACTGGGATTCCCGACACTTGGTTTCATGTTCTTTCTTCCTCCGACCATTTCCAAAACCATCATGCCATAGCTATAAACATCGGACTTTGTCGAAACCACGCCGACACCCCTGGAGAAGACTTCAGGAGCAATAAATCCTATCGTCCCTCTCATATCAACCATTGATGAGAGTACACTTTCTTTCGGTGGACATAATTTTGCCAGACCAAAGTCAGCAATTTTGGGGCAAAAATCATCATCTAGTAAAATATTTTGGGGCTTGATATCAAAATGCACAATATGTGTACTGCACCCTCGGTGCAAGTACTCCAGCCCTCGTGCGACGCCGATTGCTATGTTGTATAACTTTTCCCAACCAAGAACTGTTTTCGGATTTTCCGAGTATATGTACATGTCAAGTGACCTGTTCGACATGTACTCATAAACAAGAGCACGCTTGGATCCCTCGATACAAAATCCAAGAAGGCTGACAACATTGACATGAGAGGTTCTACCAATGCTAACCACCTCATTCAAAAATTCCTCTCCATTACTTGTAGAGTTATGCAAAAATTTCACGGCGACCATGCGGCCATCGGGTTGTTTACCTTTGTAAACAGTACCAAAACCCCCCTTTCCCAGCTTGTCTCGAAAAGATTTTGTAATTTTCTTTAGCTCTGAATATTTATATCTTCTTGGAGCAAGGGATCCATATTGTTCCAATAGCTTTTCAATGTTTTCTTGAGTATTGTAATTCCTTCGCAGCTTGAAAAAAATCAGGAACACCATCACAAGAAAAAATGCTCCACCAAGCGAACCTAAAAATTCAAATAAGTAATAGGCAAATAAGGAATTGCAAACCACAGGTGTTCAGTAATATTTGCTGGAAAATAATACAATAAACTAATCATCCTGACATTCTATTCCTATCATATGATATATAAAATTTTCAGAGTACTTAATTTGACAGTTGTGTGTTTGCATTAGAACTGTAACTTCTTCAGAAATATTACTTCTTAATTATAATCATGTCATTGTAATTGAATACTACAATCTTACTTCTTCTCCAATTCAATAATTAATTGAACTCTGTATATAATATTCGTGGGAACAAAACAAAGTTAAAAAAAAAAAAGTACCTAAAAGTCCAGCTTCTAAGCGTGCCCTTGAACCTGCAATATTAAAAATAAGCACATTTAGAAATTAAAAGCATGATGGCACAATCTAAAAGCATGATGGCATGCTCTACCACACTGGATGGGTCGTCAGGGACTCTACTTTGGAGATGGTCAACCTCGGGTTTGTTCACAGCCAGCTCAGCTTACAGATTCATCCATCAAAGAGGTATCAATTGTATTTCCTAGCGCAGACTGTGGAAACTGCGGACACCAACAAAGGTAGGGGTCTTTGGGTGGATTATATATGTTTTTTTTTTTTTGGAAGGTTGTCGACAGTGGATTATATATGTTACAAGATAGGTTGCTAACACAGCAAGTGCACACAAACTGGGGATGCCCGGTGGTCCCAGGGTGCCTTCTTTGCGATAGTAATGTAATGGAGAATAGAGATCACCTACTTTGGCATTGCGCCTTTTCGAGAAGGTTCTAGCGCACTACAACATTGCGATGCCAGAGTCCTCAAACTGACCACTTGAAATGTTATGGGAAATTCATGGTAGGTCATCTGCAAAATCAGGGAGGGAGATGTGGGATATGGTCTGGTTTACTGGATCATGGGCCCTATGGTGTCAGAGAAATAGGAGATTCTTTTCGCGGAGTGAGAAACGGATGCACATATTAATTCATGAAACCGTTCTGGAAATCCAGCTATGGCGTACTTTTTGTTAATTTGCGCGATTTTAGTAGGACTGTAGAATTGGGGAGGGGGTGTGGGGGGGTGAGGATTTTGCAAGGTTCTATTGCAAGTTATTGTGGCTCTATGTTCAATATAGAAGTAATATGAAGGTAAACCAGGTACCCCTGGTGCTTTGTAAAAAACAAAAATTTCTGTTTAATACAATTGTTCGTGGGCCAAACGCCTCTAGCCTTCAAAAAAAAAATTACCTACCAGAGAACAGATAAAATTAATAAAAACTGAAAAAAATGAAGCAGAGCAAGGAGCATAGTAGGTACATTTGAAAGATTTCTGACAAATCATTTAAGTTAATCTTCAAAAAAATTATTTATTTCTGTCTATAATGAGATGTATTTTGCAGGACAATTTTACATTGAGAACAATTATAACTCAAATTTATAGAATTTCGTAATTAAAAGAAATTTGTACGTAATAAATTTTAATTTTTGAGTCGGCTGATGCTGGTATAATTGTCGCAACACAGAGAGAACACTGTCGTTGGATGAAAGCTACTAGAAGGAGAGTAGGTGAGACTTGGTGGAGAATGTGAACAATTCTTAGTCAAATTTGAAAAAAGAAATCCATCATTGGAAGTTTTGTAAATAAACATGATGGTCATAAATGCCAGCTTGAGAATAACAGATGTATGAAATGACATGAGAGGAGTCCTATAAGCCCATATGGAAAAACCAGGTAACTAACTAACTTTGGGGAAAAAAAAATAACAATAAAAATTTCCAAAGACTTCAACAGTGCACATAACAAAAAGTACAATTTAGTTCTTTTTTAAATAACAAAAATTCTAGCCGCACAAGTAAAATTTGTTTAATTTTGAACGTAAGTGATTAAATTATTAAAATTGACAGTTATGCTCCAAATAATATTTTAAAAAAACTATAGTGAGAGTTTTGTTTTACCTTGTTTTGGGTTGTCAGGACAAGTCATTGCATATGTACCGTCAGCGCAGATGCACATGAACATGGAGTTAGAGGAATTGAAGCCGCACTGGCCGTTGCTTGCTTTGCAATCCGAGCAACTTGCCACCGTCCATGTCACCAAAAACCCTTCCTTCATAAGGCTCAAGTATTGATTGACCGTCCCTCCGTTCGATCCCAAAAACGGCACTGTAGAGATGGTACAGTTGGTCTTGTTATCTTCAGAGTCCCCTTGCGTGTAATTCTGAATCTGAACATAAGATTCGTTAGTACCGCAGGAATAGGAATAGAAATCAGACGACAATTTGGGTGTTGTCGCACAATTCCAGAAGAACTTCATCAGCTTGTTTGTATTGCTGATCACAAAGGGACCAAAACTCAAGGAAACATTGAATTCTGGAGGCGGACAATTCCCCGTGATTATATCAACAATATTATCGCCAAGCAAAGCAGAATTATTCTGATAGAAGAGTTGCTTGATATAGTAAGCGCTGTCGTACGACTGCACAAGGACAGGCTTGCCACTGCTGCTGCAACTGATCTCAAGCGTCGAGTAGCCGCAGTAGGATGGTTGCTGATCATTGATCCAGAAAGGATAGCTGATGGTGCTGTTTCCACACTGTTTGGGCTCGCAATCCGTCATATTCGGGGTATCGGCTGAGGTGAGACGCCATAGGAGAAGGGATGCCATGAAAATAAATTCCAAACTTGACAGGATAGTTTCCATTGTTAGATGAAAAGAAGCAACAGAAAAGAATAAGAGAAGACTGGTAAAATGTTTAAACTAGTGCCAGACATAAACTTTTCATGTTTTGTATCTGGTGTTGTAGTGAAAAAAACATTTACTTCGATGTACTAGACTATACTAGTAGCTATGTATGAATTGGTTTTGAACGACTCTACGCACATATTAGGTGGCACGCCATGACCATGGGGTCAAATTTGTTTGCTGTCTATAACTCAAATAGTATCAAGTTTGAAAGTTCGTTGTTGTTTTTATTTTTATATATATAAATGTGGATGAAATTTCCAAAACTGTTAGTTTCTCAATTGTCGCAACAAAATGCCTTGATGGAAATTGAATAACAAGTAGTTCAACTTTTTTTTATTTTTAGAATATATATATATATATATATATATATAGATGGCCTATTGTGCTTTGCAAAGTAAAACTCCCTCTTTACTTCGGATCATATTTTTATTTTGAAAATTCAAACAACCGATCCGAACCGTTCAACATGTTTTAAATATTGAAATGTGCTTGGAGACTAAATTTTACATTTTTTGAAATTTTTTTACTATTTATTAAGCCAATTTGAAAATCGCTGATCCACTGTAAACTGTAAAAAACAGTAAAAATTTTTAGACCACCGGATCAGCGAATTTCAAAGTGGCTTAATAAATAGTAAAAGAAATTCCAAAAAATGTAAAATTTAGTCTCCAAGCACATTTCAATATTTAGAACATGTTGAACGGTTCGGATCGGTTGTTTGAATTTTCAAAAATGAAAATATGACCCGAAGTAACGAGGGGGTTTTACTTTGCAAAGCACAATAGTCTCTCTCTATATATATATATTTATATATTTTGTGAGAAAACAAATTGATTTTTTTCTCTCCAAAAATAGTAGGAATGAACCAACCCCCTCTAATCCAGATTTTTTGTGTGGTCCAAAACGTGTGTGTTGGTGCAAAAGGGATTGACCGAATCAAAGTTTTGGTCAACTCGTACCTGGATCCAAACTTTGGTTCGGTCCTTTGCTATTTTTGGAAGAAAAAAAAAGCAATCGATCTGTTTGCTGAAAATTTGATTTTTTATTTTCTAAAAATACAAATTTGGCTATGGTTAGTTAAATTCAACACCTACTTTTTATACTAGTATGAATATTATGTGTGTTGAAAAGGAGATATCAATTGACATATCTTTGAGAGTAGATTGAGTCTTTACTAGTTGACCCGTGATTTTTATTTTTACCCACAAAAAAATATATTTTAATATAAATAACCAGGTTTTTAAAAGATTTTTATTTCTACCCAAACTGCTAGAATTATCAGCGGTTCGAATTAAAAATTCAAACCGCTAGAAATATCAGCGGCTCGAATTAAAAATTCGAACCGCCAGGATTCCTAGCGGCCTGAATCCTTAATTCAACCCGACCCGTGACCTTTCTCTTCTTCTCTGTGTCGCCTCTCCGCCAGAAAAACCGAAAAAAGGAGATCGCCTCTCCGCCAGAAAAAAGGAAAAAAGAAAGAAGGCTGCGCGCCTCCACCCCTCCGCCTCGCCGCCCCTCCGCCTAGCCGGCGCTCCGCCCCTCCACCTCTTCACTTAGAATTTTTCTGGTTTGTGCAATTTCTGTGCAATTTTCTGTGAATTATTCAATTTTCTGTGAATTTCTGTGCAATTTTTCTGGTTTGTGCAATTTCTCAATCTAAACTTAGAATTTTCTGTGTAAACTTAGAAGTAGGTTAATAATGCTTAGTGAATGAAATATAGTCATCTGTGAGACTAAGTAGTAGGTCAAAACTGTTATGTGATTGAATTTAATCTTGGTGTGTGATTGAATTTCTTTTTCTTGTTATTAGAAATAGTAAGTATGACCGTATTTGATATTCAAATACAAAATTAAATTGTTCAAGGAATATATATAGCTTTGTTTATGTTCTTATCATGATCGAATGTTTATTTTTCTTGTTATTAGAAATAGTAAGTATGACTGTGTTTGATATTAAAATACAAAAATTGCGCCTTTTCGAGAAGGTTCTAGCAGGGGTTTCTAGCGCACTACAACATTACGATGCCAGCGTCCTCAAACTGACCACTTGAAATGTTATGGGAAATTCATGGTAGGTCATTTGCAAAATCAGGGAGGGAGATGTGGGATATGGTCTGGTTTACTGGATCATGGGCCCTATGGTGTCAGAGAAATAGGAGATTCTTTTCGCGGAATGAGAAACGGATGCACATATTAATTCATGAAACCGTTCTGGAAATCCAGCTATGGCGTACTTTTTGTTAATTTGTGCGATTTTAGTAGGACTGTAGAATTGGGGAGGGGTGGTGGGGGGCAGGGGCGGATGCAGGATTTTGATCAGGGTAGGGCAAGAAATTATTGAATCGGGTTTAAATAGATAATCGGGTCCAAACCCATTAGATTGTATCTTATATAATTTACCAAATTTGATATACAATGAGTCAGTTATTTTAATTGGGCTACAGGGTAGGGCAATATCAATTTCCAGGGTAGGACAAAGGCCCAAAATCCAGTCTTTGTAAATTAGTTTTGAATTTTCAGGATAGGGCAGTTGCCCTACCCTGTGCTACAGTAGATCCGCCCCTGGTGGGGGGGGAGGATTTTGCAAGGTTCTATTGCAAGTTATTGTGGCTCTATGTTCAATATAGAAATAATATGAAGGTAAACCAGGTACCCCTGGTGCTTTGTAAAAAACAAAAATTTCTGTTTAATACAATTGTTAGTGGGCTAAACGCCTCTAACCTTCAAATAAAAAATTACCTACCAGAGAACAGATAAAATTAATAAAAACTAAAAAAATGAAGCAGAGCAAGGAGCATAGTAGGTACATTTGAAAGATTTCTGACAAATCATTTAAGTTAATCTTCAAAAAAATTGTTTATTTCTGTCTATAATGAGATGTCTTTTGCAGGACAATTTTACATTGAGAACAATTATAACTCAAATTTAGAGAATTTCGTAATTAAAAGAAATTTGTACGTAATAAATTTTAATTTTCGAGTCGGCTGATGCTGGTATAATTGTCGCAACACAGAGAGAACACTGTCATTGGATGAAAGCTACTAGAAGGAGAGTAGGTGAGACTTGGTGGAGAATGTGAACAATTCTTAGTCAAATTTGAAAAAAGAAATCCATCATTGGAAGTTTTGTAAATAAACAGGATGGTCATAAATGCCAGCTTGAGAATAACAGATGTATGAAATGACATGAGAGGAGTCCTATAAGCCCATATGGAAAAACCAGGTAACTAACTAACTTTGGGGAAAAAAAATAACAATAAAAATTTCCAAAGACTTCAATAGTGCACATAACAAAAAGTACAATTTAGTTCTTTTTTAAATAACAAAAATTCTCGCCGCACAAGTAAAATTTGTTTAATTTTGAACGTATTTAAAGTGATTAAATTATTAAAATTGACAGTTATGCTCCAAATAATATTTTTAAAAAACTATAGTGAGAGTTTTGTTTTACCTTGTTTTGGGTTGTCAGGACAAGTCATTGCATATGTACCGTCAGCGCAGATGCACATGAACATGGAGTTAGAGGAATTGAAGCCGCACTGGCCGTTGCTTGCTTTGCAATCCGAGCAACTCGCCACCGTCCATGTCACCAAAAACCCTTCCTTCATAAGGCTCAAGTATTGATTGACCGTCCCTCCATTCGATCCCAAAAACGGCACTGTAGAGATGCTACAGTTGATCTTGTTATCTTCAGAGTCCCCTTGTGTGTAATTCTGAATCTGAACATACGATTTGTTAGTACCGCAGGAATAGGAATAGAAATCAGACGACAATTTGGGTGTTGTCGCACAATTCCAGAAGAACTTCATCAGCTTGTTTGTATTGCTGATCACAAAGGGACCAAAACTCAAGGAAACATTGAATTGTGGAGTCGAACAATTCCCCGTGATTATATCAACAATATTATCGCCAAGCAAAGCAGAATTATTCTGATAGAAGAGTTGCTTGATATAGTAAGCGCTGTCGTACGACTGCACAAGGACAGGCTTGCCACTGCTGCTGCAACTGATCTCAAGCGTCGAGTAGCCGCAGTAGGATGGTTGCTGATCATTGATCCAGAAAGGATAGCTGATGGTGCTGTTTCCACACTGTTTGGGCTCGCAATCCGTCATATTCGGGGTATCGGCTGAGGTGAGACGCCATAGGAGAAGGGATGCCATGAAAATAAATTCCAAACTTGACAGGATAGTTTCCATTGTTAGATGAAAAGAAGCAACAGAAAAGAATAAGAGAAGACTGGTAAAATGTTTAAACTAGTGCCAGACATAAACTTTTCATGTTTTGTATCTGGTGTTGTAGTGAAAAAAACATTTACTTCGATGTACTAGACTAGACTAGTAGCTATGTATGAATTTGGTTTTGAACGACTTTACGCACAGATTAGTAGCACGCCATGGTCATGGATTAGTCAAATTTGTTTGCTGTCTATAACTCAAATAGTATCAAGTTTGAAAGTTCGTTGTTGTTTTTATTTTTATATATATAAATGTGGATGAAATTTCCAAAACTGTTAGTTTCTCAATTGTCGCAACAAAATGCCTTGATGGAAATTGAATAACAAGTAGTTCAACTTTTTTTTATTTTTAGAATATATATATATATATATATATATATATATATATATATATATATGGCCTATTGTGCTTTGCAAAGTAAAACTCCCTCTTTACTTCGGATCATATTTTTATTTTGAAAATTCAAACAACCGATCCGAACCGTTCAACATGTTTTAAATATTGAAATGTGCTTGGAGACTAAATTTTACATTTTTTGAAATTTTTTTACTATTTATTAAGCCAATTTGAAAATCGCTGATCCACTGTAAACTGTAAAAAACAGTAAAAATTTTTAGACCACCGGATCAGCGAATTTCAAAGTGGCTTAATAAATAGTAAAAGAAATTCCAAAAAATGTAAAATTTAGTCTCCAAGCACATTTCAATATTTAGAACATGTTGAACGGTTCGGATCGGTTGTTTGGATTTTCAAAAATGAAAATATGATCCGAAGTAACGAGGGGGTTTTACTTTGCAAAGCACAATAGTCTCTCTCTATATATATATATATTTATATATTTTGTGAGAAAACAAATTGATTTTTTTCTCTCCAAAAATAGTAGGAATGAACCAAAATTTCAGTCCAGCCATGAGGTGACCGAAACTTTGATTGGGTCTCCCCCTTTCATATCACCACACCACAGACTACGTGATTTCAAAAACTGGATGGACCGAACAATATATTCGGTCTCCTCCCATATCCGAATTTCAAAAAAGGGGTGGACCAAACCAAATATTCGGTCACCCCCATATCTGAATTTTATAACTGAGTGGACCGAAACAACTATTAACCCCCCCCCCCCCCCCCCCCCCCCCCCCCCCCCCACACACACACACACACATCTGGATTTCAAAAACTGAGTTGATCGAACCAAAATTTCGGTCACCCCCTCTAATCCAGATTTTTTGTCAAACTTTGGTTCGGTCCTTTGCTATTTTTGGAAGAAAAAAAAAGCAATCGATCTGTTTGCTGAAAATTTGATTTTTTATTTTCTAAAAATACAAATTTGGCTATGGTTAGTTAAATTCAACACCTACTTTTTATACTAGTATGAATATTATGTGTGTTGAAAAGGAGATATCAATTGACATATCTTTGAGAGTAGATTGAGTCTTTACTAGTTGACTTAATGTGTCCGATCAATAATTAAGCTAAATCCAGTAGCATAAGCATTGAAAAAATAGCTTCCACAGTTACCGGTAAGAATTAATGTAGAACCCATATTTTAGCAAGTTATGAACATTCTTGCAATTAATGTAAAATGGGGGGCCAATTTAATGAAAAATAGTAAAAAAAAATGTAAATTTTAGTCTTCAAGTATATAAAATCATATTGAGTGGATCGGATTGACCATTTAGACTTTAAAATAAAAAAAATGGAGTCATAGTTCGTAGCTTCACTTTTAAAAATTATTTGATAGATAAACATCAAGATTTGTCAAGATTTGTACCGTGGCCATAGTACGGACCTAGGAGCGCATGAGATCAATTTTTATTTATTTTTTCCTCTTTCAATAATTATAATAGAGAGGATTATGGCATAAGATGAGGTAAAGGTAAGGGGAGGAATAAATAGGACCTATAAAAATATTTTATTTAAAATTTCAGAGAAAAGTATAGTTTATTTCAACATTTCCGAAAAAGATGTAAAATATTAAATTCTCCAAGCCAACCATGGTCCATGGAAGATTCATCATTCATCAAGCTGCAACAGGTATTAATAGCTGAAATGTAATCAACTAGTCACAGATCAACTAGAGTTCTTTAATAAAAGAAGAATATTCTAACATAATTAATCTATTGTGAGTATAATGCAATCTATTGATACACCAAGGATGCATGCGCGCATCGGGTAGGGCACTGTTGGATTTGGATCATATCAATACTGACAGCAAACTAAAACTGAATACCGATTATCTCAGACCATCAGATGGCTCTGAATTGGATAAAGGTGCAGTGCTGTCCATTGATTGCAGCGAGATCGCATCCACTGATTGCAGCGAGTTTAGATCCAACTCCATGGACTGGCGAGGAGGAGAAGAAATGTAGGGTTTCGGTGGAAGTTCCAATTCACTCAAACTTCTTTCCAACATTTCGACTACTCTGCCCATCGATGGCCGGTTAGCCGGGATTGTTTGTGTACACCAAAACCCAACCAAAGCCATCTTTCTCGCGATTTCTTCGGTTTCGTTTGTCACATCACAAGCTTTAATTTCGCCGCCTTCAGCGACACGATCATAAATCCAGTGAGGAAAGTACACTTCACTGGGATTCCCGACACTTGGTTTCATGTTCTTTCTTCCTCCGACCATTTCCAAAACCATCATGCCATAGCTATAAACATCGGACTTTGTCGAAACCACGCCGACACCCCTGGAGAAGACTTCAGGAGCAATAAATCCTATCGTCCCCCTCATATCAGCCATAGATGAGAGTACACTTTCTTTCGGTGGACATAATTTTGCAAGACCAAAGTCGGCAATTTTGGGGCAAAAATCTTCATCTAGTAAAATATTTTGGGGTTTGATATCAAAATGCACAATATGCGTAGTGCACCCTCGGTGCAAGTACTCCAGTCCTCGTGCAACACCAATCGCTATGTCGTATAGCTTTTCCCAACCAAGAACTGTTTTTGAATTTTCTGAGTAAATGTGCATGTCAAGTGACCTGTTTGGCATGTACTCATAAACAAGAGCACGCTTGGATCCCTCGATACAAAATCCAAGAAGGCTGACAACATTGACATGAGAGGTTCTACCGATGCTAACCACCTCATTCAGAAATTCCTCTCCATTACTTGTAGAATTATGCAAAAATTTCACGGCAACCATGCGGCCATCGGGTTGTTTACCTTTGTAGACGGTACCAAAACCCCCCTTTCCCAGTTTGTCTCGAAAAAATTGTGTAATTTTCATTAGCTCTGAATATTTATATCTTCTTGGAGCAAGGGATCCATATTGTTCCAATAGTTTTTCAATGTTTTCTTGAGCATTATAATTCCTTCGCAGCTTGAAGAAAATCAGGAATGCCATCAGAAGAAAAAATGCTCCACCAAGCGAACCTAAAAATTCAAACAAGTAATAGGCAAATAAGGAATTGCAAACCACAGGTAGTCAGTAATATATGCTGGAAAATAATACAATAAATTAATTATTCTTTTGAGACACTTAATTTGACAGTTGTGTTGTTTGCATTAATATCGTAACTTCTTCAGAAACATTACTTCTTATAATCATCAATTGTAATTGAATACGAGCATCTTACTTCTTCTCCACTTTAATAATTAATTGAAATCTGTATATAATACTCGTGGGGTCAAAACAAAGTTAAAAAAATACCTATAAGTCCTGCTTCTAAGCGTACCTTTGAACCTGCAATATTAAAAATAAGCAAATTTAGAAATTACTTACCAGAGAACTGATAAAATTAATAGAAACAAAAAAAATGAAGCAGAGCAAGGAGCGGAGTAGTTACATCTGACAGATCTCTAACAAATAATTTTAGTTTTATCTTAGAAAAAGTCGCTTATTTCTGTCTGAATTGGGATTCCTTTCCAGGAAATTTTACATTGAGATCAAAATATCAAATATACTGAATTAAGAGAATTTCGTAATGAAAAGAAAAAAAATGTACGCAATATAAGTTTAATTTTTTATAGGATAAGTCTGCTGATGCTGGTATAATTGTCAGGAACACAAAGACAGCACCTGGCAGTGTCATCTATAGACTCTGTAATCATTTAATATTTTGGCACTAATTTGTAGTCATCTGATCTGGACCGTTGGATGAAAGCTACTAGAAGCAGTGTAGGTAAGATAGTTGGTGTAGAATGTGAACAATTCTAAGTCAAATTTTCAAAAAGAAATCCATAATTGGAAGATTTGTAAATTAACAGGATGATCATAAATGCCAGCTTGAGAATAACAGAAATGAATGAAATGACATGAGATGATGAGAGGAGTCGTATAAGCTCATATGGAAAAAGCAGGTAACTAACTTTGGGAAACAAATAATAACAAAAAAAAAAGAATTTCAAAGACTTTAATATTGAACATGACAAAAAAAAAACAATTCAGTTATTTTTTAAATAACTAAAATTCTCGCCGCAAAAGTAAAATTTGTTTAATTCTGAACACATTTAAAATGATTAAATTATCAAAATTGATAGTTATGCTCCAAATAATATATAAAAAGGAACTGTAATAAGAGTTTTGTTTTACCTTGTTTTGGGTTGTCAGGGCAAGTCGTTGCATATGTGCCGTCAGAGCATATGCACATGAACATGGAGTTTGAGGAATTGAAGCCGCACTGGCCGTTGCTTGCTTTGCAATCTGAGCAACTCGCCACGGTCCATGTCACCAAAAACCCTTCCTTCATAAGGCTCAAGTATTGATCTACCGTCCCTCCATTCGATCCCAAAAATGGCACTTTTGAAATGCTACAGTTGGTCTTGTTATCTTCAGAGTCCCCTTGCGTGTAATTCTGATGAATCTGAACATACGAGTCGTTAGTACCGCAAGAATACGAATAGAAATCGGACAACAATTTGGGTGTTGTTGCACAATTCCAGAAGAACTTCATCAGCTTGTTTGTATTGCTGATCACAAAGGGACCAAAACTCAAGGAAACATTGAATTGCGGAGTCGAACAATTCCCCGTGATTATATCAATTAGTGTATCACCAAACAAAGCAGAATTATTCTGATAGAAGAGTTGCTTGACATAGTAGACGCTGTTGTACGACTGCGTAAGGGAAGGCTTGCCATCACTGCCACAACTGATCTCAAGCGTCGAGTAGCCACAGTAGGATGGTTGCTGGCCGTTGATCCAGAAAGGGTAGCTGATGGTGTTGTTTCCACATTGCTTGGGCTCGCAATCTGCCATTTTTGGAATATCGGCTGAGGCGAGATGCCATAAGATAAGGGATGCAAGGAAAGTTTTGTTCAGCTTTGACAGGCCGATAGTCTCCATTGTTAAATGAAAGGAAGCAACAGAAAAGAATAAGAGAAGACTGGTAAAAAAGATATAAACCAGTGTCACTTATAAATGTTTCATGTTCTTTATCTAGGTGTTGTAGTGTGGAACTATTTATTTGGATGTAAGACTAGACTAGCTAGTAGCTATGTATGAATTGGTTTCCACGACTTTACGCACAGGTTAGGTGTCACACGCCATGGCCATGAATGATGGATCAGTCAAATTTGTTTGCCATATTTAACTCGGAAGTATCAAGGTCGAAAGTTCGTTAATATGGGAGAATGTCATATATACCCTTCAAAAATTTGGAAATTACGTATTAGTCACTCTAAAATTCATAATATCATATTTACTCCTCTAAATTTCAAAATCTCATAAAATTACCCAATTTATTGTCTTTTATTAAAAACTCGTATTAAATTTATAAAGTTCTCATTTTACCATTTGTTAAAAAATTAAAATATGTAGTTTGTGTAATAAAAATGTTGTTTTCTAATTGGTCGGTGTTCGATGACAAATGATTCACTTCTCTACGTTGACATATATACTATTACATTTAGACATATGCTTGTATGCACGTCGCAAATAAGAAAATGAACCATTTGCTCTCAAAAAGGACATCTAGATGACTGAACATTTCCCTTGAACACGGTACATATTTTTTTATTTTTAATAAAGATAAAATAGGTACATTATAAATTAAAATGAGTTTAAATAGAAAAGATAATAAATTGGGTAAAATTATCAGTTTTTTAATTTAGAGAGTTAAATATGATATTAAGAAATTCTAAAGGAGATTTACGTCATTTTGAGATTTTTGAGAGGCATACATTAAATTTCCAAAGACCACTAGTTTCTCGATGGTTGCAACAAATGCGTTGATGAAAATTGAATAAACAAGGTACTATTGTTAGTTAAATTCAACACCTACTTGCTATACTAGTATTAGTTAATATTATTTGTGTGTCGAAAAGGATATTATTATCTATTGACATTTTCTAAACTTGCAGATCGAGTCTTACTAGTTGACTTAATGTGTCCGATCAATATTAAGCTAAATCCAGTAGCATAAGCATCCAAAGTTTTCCGGTATGGATGTAGAACCCATATTTTAGCGAGTTGTGGACATATTCTTGCGATTAATGTAAAATATAGGGCCAATTTTATGAAAATAAATTTGGTTAGGTGACATGAAAAATGAGGTGTGCAATAACTAACAGCGATGGTTTGACATTATGCAATGCATGAGCAATTATTAAAATAGAAAATCATATGACTGACACGCTTCATATAGTCCAACTAACACTGTTAATATCCTTGTCCGAATCACTATTGTTAAATTTTCTAAAATAGTCATTTATGACATAAATACGAATTCGAACAAATGAGTTTAATTTTAATGTATCAATTATGGTAATAGTGAGTGGTGCTGTTGTACCTTACCTTTGGATGTCCAATCAAAATCTGATAATTCTAGTTAGAAAAGGAAAAGGCTTTACTAAAAATATTTAAATTGTTTCGGGAATTTATTAGTTGTGAGAATTTCAAAGAAGTGAATTAAGGCACTTCGGACAAGGATATTAACGGCGTTAGTTGGACTTAATCTGTTATGATATTTAAATTCAGTCCGATCAGTATAAAGGTTTTTGTGGACTCAATCTCTACAATTCTTTAAAAAATTTGGACGGGCTCGGATCAAATGATCCGATATTCGTTAGACCGCCGCCAATTCCACGTGGTGTGAAATGTGGATGTGGTGAACAGTCGCACAAAAATAAGTCGGAGAGCGTCTCTCCACGCGGTAGGACTTTCCTCTTGCGTGCTGCAACCAAAGACCTGACGACACGTGGCATTTGAACTAGCGCAATGGAGAGGTAGACAGCCGCGGAATTCATCCAACTGGAGAAACGAAGCAAATACAAACTAGGATTAGTCCTGCAATTATTCGGGATGAAACCTCTGTTGCACTACTCTGCGGCGGTTTCCAGTGCGACCGTGTTCTTGACGAAAAAGACTCTGCAAACAATACTCGTGATACCTTTCTGCACTCTTCCGACATTTTTATTAATATCCAAAGTTTAATACAAATTATTAATTATACCCGGAGTTCAAAACTTTCGCTAAAAATACCCAAACCGGCCAGAAAATGGCCGGTTTACTCCTTTTTTTTTTTTTTTTTAACCCGCATTATTCAACTTCTAGATATTAATAAAAATGTCGGGTATTAGTCCACAGAAAAATGTCGCCATAAAACAATATAGCACATATACTCTTATAACTACATGATATACGTCATTCTATAATTTACGACTTACGATTTATAATCGAATTTTTTTTCAAAATAATTTATAACATGATACGTTTCGAAAGTAAAATGATAGATAAAGGGTGAATTTTGACTTAATTGCATTATTTTCATATTTTATTTATTTTTACAAAATTTCAGCCTTTTTTTTGGTTAATTACAACCAAGGCGTGATCACATTTTCATATTCAAACTTTTGAAACCCCAGATGATGATTTTCTGACTAAGCTCAAACTTTTGAAACCCCAGACGATGGTTTTCAAACTTTTTATTCAACTTTGGATATTAATAAAAATGTCGGTTTAATCTTGATGAGTTTATTTTTGCTGTTTATTTTTTATGTTGTGCTACTATTTTAATTTTGTAATATTTTCTGTTTAGCATTATCATGATAATTTTTTTTATCTGTAAAATATAAAAATAGTACCATAAAAGCACACATACACAAGAACCGAAATATAGGATAATCCAAATATACCAAACATAAATAGCATATCAAATATAAATAGTACAAAACTAGTAAAAATACAACTAAAACGGAGAGGGGGAATATCGCTGAGGCGGTACTCCGGCGTTCGCCCGGCGCCAGCGCGGCCAGGCTCGGTCTCTCTCGGGGTCATCGGCAGACCTGAGTATCTGATCGGCGGTATCCCATATGGCATCACCCGTAGGGACTGTCGGTACTGGCGGAGGTGTACCAAAGGTAGATGCAGCGAACTCAGTCCCAAAGGCAGGCTGAGTATGAGACCCGCTACCACTCGCCTCTCCATCATGCGGCATCTCTGTGCCATATCGGGGTACCCTCGGTGCCGAGCTGAACTCATCATCGGCTATCCCGTAGTAGTCCTGAAGACTGTAAGAGAAGGACTCCATATAAGAAGTATCGGTCTCCGCAGGTGGTGGCTGTGGCGGCATCTCTGCCGGACCCTGCAATCATACACATAAATTATTAAATTTGATCTGAATGAAGAAATTTATTAAAACCTGACAGATACTGAAGTATGACATACATAAGGCTGCACCGGACGTCCATGCTCGTCGTACCATGCCTGCATCGGCTCCGGGTCAGGCTCGGTCGGATTTATCTCACGCCAGTTGATGTTCTCTCCGGCGTCTCGCAGCATCGTGATGATCTTCCCACCGTGCCCGGCATCCTCAACCGCATTTGCATTTTTCTTGAGGATGCGGTACCCAAGATATTGCCAGTTCTTCTTGCCCATCGTGGAGATCCCATGAGCGCACTCCTTGATCCCCGCCAAAAGCTGAAACAAAATTGGCATGTCAGATCAAACATTGATGAACTATTAAGTTAGAGAAAAACTATGTAGTTTTAGGTGACTTACGTTGCGAGCGAATGAACGGCCGTTAGGATGGTAACCATCATCAGTCTGGATCATGTCACGGAGATGGGCACCGTAATCGCCCCGCAGATAGACACTGGCCATGCAGATCTGCATGTACCAAGTATCGTACCTCAACTGGGGATCTCCCTGGGTCTGCCGAATCGGATCTGGCTCATGATAGAAGTCTAGATACTGAGGATCCTGGGCTGTCCCGCAGTATGCATCAAAATGAGTGCACCAGTCCTTATCCACCCGCCCTCGGTGGTTCATCCTGTAAGGAAGACGTTAGTTGCAATACAAAGCCATCAAGTAATATGAGAAATTTGACAATAGACTACGACTTACCTGTGCAGGTGTCTGTGCGTGTGCATCGGCAAAGATGGGTCTGCGGGAATAAATGTCGGTCGATCAAACTGGCGGAGCACCCGATCTGGGTAGTGGTGCTCCACTGTCCAGAAGTGTATGAGTGGACCTCGGTAGAACCACATCTCCTGCTCCTGCTGGTCAATCACCGTGACCGGCAAGAGGTGCTCCAAGTAGAACTGCTCGTAGGGCGTCCACTCAACTAGAACGGATGGCAAACTCTGGATCTCTGACCGGACTGGCCTGATCCCAACGGTAGCACCGTGGGTCCGATTCTGGTAGTTGTGGCCACCGTGCCACTTCTTGCCGTATGCCGGGCATCTCCATATATCCGGCTCGCCCCATTGCGGCGCCGCATTGGGGATAGGACGGCCCACCGGTAGCCGTGACCACGACCAGTGCTGAAGCAGGAGCACCGGCCCGTACATCTGCTTCACACTCGGCTGCATTTTCAAGAACATTAGACGTCAGTGTATTTTGATGGATTGATTGATTAAATAATTTACACTAAATTAAGAGTTGGTGACTTACCTCACTACTACGGCACAGGTGGGAATACAGATACGCCAGGACAGCTCCACCCCAGTTGTACCGCTCCGGCTGCTCAAGGTCTCGCAGCAGCGGTAGATACATCATCGGCATATGGTCACCGCTGGAATCAGGAAACATGACAGAACCAAAAAGGTCCATCACGTAGCCCCGTGTATATCTGCAATACAAAACATATAAAAATTCTAATACAATCCTCGTATTATTGATTAATAGAAACAATTTATAAAATTTACCTCTGAATCTCCAGCGCGGTGGAATCTGCCGAGAGACCTGTGCTGAAGTACTGTCGTAACCTCGTCATCCGCAAATGAAATTTGGACCTCACATGGTCCCCAATGATATAGTCCGGATCAGCTCCCAACAACTCATCAACATCACCTCTGAATCTGGTGCTGTCAGAGACGCCGCAGACGGGTGTGCCACGGATAGGCAAACCCCAAAGAGCACTAACATCCTGGAGAGTCACCGTCATCTCTCCGAATGGCATGTGAAACGTATGCGTCTCGGGACGCCATCGCTCCACCAGTCCAGCGATGAGAGAAGCATTGATGATGCTTTTCTCTGTCCGCACGATGTCCACAACCTGGTAGAGACCCAGGCTGATGAGGTACGGGGCCATCATATCGTAATACTGCATGTGAGGACACCGCAACTTCACATCTAACAGACCCATGTCCTGCGTTGAAAAATATATTCCGTATGGTGATAACATAATAAAATTTAAACCCAACAAAATTTAAAGAAAATCTAAGAAAATGAACGTACCTCACGAGAAGCTAGTGAGACTCGGTGCTCGCTGTGGGGAATCCACAGGAGAGGACTGATGTGCTCCGTGCTGCTGGTACTGATCGGCTCGTCCACTACTGGCCGTGCTCTAGACATCCTGATGTCTAAAATGACCTAATTTCGGTAAAATTACGCTTAATTAGCCTAATTATGGTAAAAAAGGCCAAAATAACCTAAATATTGGTCAACCGTGCTAATTTCGGTCAAATGACGCTTCATTAGCCTAATTATGGTAAAAAGGGCCAAAATACCCTAAATATTGGTCAACTGTGCTAATTACACTAAATTACGCTTAATTGGCCTAATTATGGTTAAAAATGCCAAAATACCCTAAATATTGGTCATCTGCGCTAATTTCGGTCAAATTACGCTTAATCAGCCTAATTATGGTCAAAGTAACCAAAATACACTAAATATTGATCATCTGTGCTAATTACACTAAATTACGCTTAATTAGCCTAATTATGGTAAAAAGGGCCAAAATACCCTAAATATTGGTCAATTGTGCTAATTTCGGTAAAATTACGCTTAATTAGCCTAATTATGGTAAAAAAAAACCAAAATACCCTAAATATTGGTCAACCGTGCTAATTACACTAAATTAAGCTTAATTAGTCTAATTATGGTAAAAATGCCAAAATACCATAAACATTGGTCAACTGTGCTAATTTCGGTAAAATTAAGCTTAATTAGCATAATTATGGTAAAAATGACCAAAATACACTAAATATTGGTCAACCGTGCTAATTTCGGTAAAATTACGCTAAATCAGCCTAATTCTGGTAAAAAGGACCAAAATACACTAAATATTGGTCAATTTAGCTATTTACACTAAATTACAACAATATACTCTAAATTCTAACACCTAAACCCTAAATCCTAAACCGTAAAATAAATAAATTAAAAATTAAATTAGATAAAAAAAAAATTACCTCAAAGAAGAGAGAATTCGGTTGAGAGATGAGAGAATTGTGAGAGGAGAGAGAGAAAAAGGGGTATATATAGAGGTTTTGCGGGTAAAACAAAAAAAAAGAGTAAACCGGCCAGAAAATGGCCGGTTTATGGGGGGGAGTAAACCGGTCATTTTCTGGCCTGTTTGGGTATTTTTAGCGAAAGTTTTGAACTCCGGGTATAATTAATAATTTGTATTAAACTTTGGATATTAATAAAAATGTCGGTGCACTCTTAGTACCGCATTCAATCACAGATTTAAAAACTAGTTGTCCCCGGCTCCCCGCGCACAAATATCCTCTCCATTACTGTAAAAGATTCCTTTTTTTTTTTTGAGGATAAACCCGTAGGTATTTAATTGAATTGCGTAAAATCTTACAGTTACAAGATATTGAAATAAATTTAACCTATTGCAAACAAAAAAGTAAAGTCTAAGTTAAAAGTAAACCGTACTCTGAGAAATTGAAAAGCGAAAAACCTTAGAAGGACTAAAACCTAAAAACTGCACTCTCTTCAGTTCTGTAGAAAAAAAAGGAGGCAAAGGGGTGTAATTGCGTAATTCCTTCTCTTGTATCTGACAAGTTCCTAGGTGCTCCCCTTTACCAGTATCGGTGGTCTGCACTGATCAGACCTGTTCCAGGTAGAAGGACCGGCTATCTAGCCGGCTGCCCAACCTAGGCCTGCCGTCATGGTGCTCCAGCGATGTCGTGACGTCTGACCGGTGTGTTTTCCTCGCCCAATTTGCTAGCTGATGTGGGCCAGTCAGTGCCTCCCTTCGGGCATGCTCCAGTGATACCCGATTCCTTCTGCCTTGTATCCATCTGCTGCATTATGCGACCGTCTCACATGATTTCCAGGATGGTATGTCTTCCAATATACCCGAGTTTACCGCTTTGACTAGGATTTTGCAGTCGGATTTAAAGGTGACCTTCCGCGTTGTATCCCTCTCCTCCAGTGATTCAGAAATGCGAAAAGCGTGTTGCATTGCCAAAGCCTCCGCATGAAAGGGATCGTCCGCCTTGATAAATCCGAACCCGTTAGCAGTAAGTTGCCCCAATGCTGGTACACAGTAACCCCCTAACCGCCATCTTTGTTATTGTCACAGGAGGCATCCATTAACACTATGTTGGTGTGAGGTAGGATGTGTATTGCTTGGTCTTTCGTGCCCGTTGCGTGATTGAGAACCTGTCCCCTTGTGAGAGATGTATCGACCATGCCCGACTCCATTTCGCTGACCGTACATGTCATGGCGCGCGCTTTAAAGAGAATTTGGTGAGGTGAAGATTCCGTGGCCGTGAACAGCTCTTCGTTGCGTGCTTTCCACAGCACCATATGAGGTTGCAAAGCGCAATAACCTGATCCTCATTAAGCGCCCTTGTGATATATAGAATGGCCGCGGGGAATTGCAATGGCAGATGTTCAACTATGAGTGGGAATTCAGAGATGTACCATGTGGCTCGTAAGATATCACAAAAGAAGAGGAGATGCATTAGAAACTCATTCTCTGAATGACACCGTTGACAGGTTGGGGTAATTGATCGAATTCTAGAGTGTAATGTGGCCATAGTAGGCAACCCGTTATGAATGCCTCGTCACAGAAAAGTTCTGATTCTCGGCAGTACTCTGTTCCAAGACCATATCTTGTCCCAATCCTCTCTTGTTGTGGCATCGTAGGTGTTAGGCAATGCTCTTGATTTCCTTAGCATCTCATATCCTTCACGTGCTGTGTACTTGCCCGACTTGCTTGGTAACTATATGAGTCGATCCGGGATCAATGTGTGTGGTTTTGGTTTGGCAGCCGTCTGTTGGATGTGAGACCAAGCGGTTGTTCCCAATAGCTCTCAGATCCGGGTTTCATTCCAAGATCATGTGGCTTGATCAAAAATCTCATGCACTGTGGTGTCTCGTTGTGCATTTGTTCTGATCCTCTGCGTTTCCTAACCAGTGTACCAAGGCTGGTTCATAGCCGGAATTAGAGTCCCCTGGCCGACATCCCACTGGACTTGAGCTTTCAAAGTCGGTTTTTGTTCCTGTATTGCCTTCCATAGGTGACTTGAACCCGCTGTGCCCTGAATTGCCCAAAACCCCCCTTGGGGAAATACTTAGCCTGCATTATTCGCGCCCATACTCGGCTTGGATGTGAGGCAACTTGCCAGGTTATTTTTTGTAGTAGTGCCTAGTTGAACAGATCCACCTCTCTTATGCCCAGTCCCCCCTCTTCTTTAGGTACACAAATTTTGTGCCATGCAATGAGCGACAGATATCGGTCTTTCCCCACCTTTCCCCAAAGAAACTTACGCATCAAACTTGTCAATTCCTTTGTGGTTTTTCTTGGCAATCGAGCGATTGACATGAAGTAAACCGGTACCGACAACAACACCGACTTAATCAACTCGAGTCTCCCTGCGAAGGACAGGACATTAACTTTCCAGCCGGCCAGTTTTGTGTAAAATCTGTCAACCAGAAGCTTGTGTGTTAAAGCTTGTTCGGGTCGGCCATATGCTACATATACCCCCAAATACTTCTCCTCTTCGCTTGCTAACCTTGCTGCCCATTCGGCCAGCACTGCACTTTTGTTGTTTTCTTCACATGCCACACTGAACCATAACGACGATTTGTCTGGGTTTATTTCTAAACCCAATTGTGCTGCAAATAGACTGAGTATCTCCTTTAGGCTTCTGACTTCTTCAATCGATGCCGAACCCATAATGACTAAGTCATCTGCGTACATTGCATGAGTGATGGTAGGTGCGGTTGTAGCCAATGTGACCCCCTTAATTGTACCCACCCCGTGAGCACATTGGAATTGTTTTGTTAAGAATTCCATGGCTAGGATGAAAAGATTTGGCGAGAGGGGGCAGCCCTGTTGGAGACCCCGGTTAGGCTTTATGAACCCGTCACCTTGGCCATTGACTCTGATGGTAACACGACTGCCCTTCAAGCAAGCCCGAACCAATTTGATTAGTTGGCTTGGCATGTTAACGGCCGTCATAGCCGCAAAGACAAATGACCATTGGATGGTGTCAAAAGCCTTGTTAACGTCCGCTTTGAGCATGAAAGATTGGGCTCTATACTTCTTTGTTCCAAAAGAATGAATTACTTCACGAACCAGAATCGTGTTATCAGAAATATTGCGCCCCTTTAAGAAGGCCACCTGGTTGTCAGAAATGATGCTTGGCATGTAGGGTTGCAATCTGTTGGTAATTACCTTCATTAGAAGCCTGTAGGTAATATTACCCACCGTTATTGGTCGAAACTGCTTGGGTGTCTCGGCCTCCTCTGTTTTGGGGATCAAGGTGATGTAACTGCCTAGCCAAGCCGTTGGTACCTGGGCCGTTTGTAGCGCATCACCAAAAGCTGTTACGAGATCACCTTTAATCATCTCCCAATTTGATTGTAAAAATCGAGCCGATATCCCGTCCGGTCCTGGTGATTTATTGGGGCCCATAGCAAAGAGGGCCTCTTTAATTTCTGCCATTGTGGGACTTGTTGTTAACGAAAGGTGTGCTTGTGTGGGTATGGCCGGGTATCCCATGTTATGGAACTGGTCAAAATATGTTGTATGGTCTGCGTTTTGGTTCAACTGATCGGGGCAGTAAAGTTCCTTGTAGTAGGTGACAAAGAGCTTTCGAATTTGGGAGGGGTCTAATATGATATGTCCGTCTGCAGCTGTGAGATGATTGATGGAGTTGTATTTCCTTCTGTTGGTGGCTGCAGCTTGGAAGAAAGCTGTATTTTGGTCACCTTCAACATGCCATTTAATTTTTGCTCTTTGGCGCCAATACTGTGCCAACTCCTCCTCGGCCTGGTGGTACTGCGTTAGGAGGTTCTCTTCAACTGTAAGGTTTTGTAAGTCCGGATGTTGCGACTGGTGCTGAAGGAGCAGGTTTTGGATTGTTCTCATCCTGCTTTGTGGTGTTAGGTTTGTTTGTTGCCATATTCAAATCTCTTTCTTCACTGTTGCCATTCTCTCTTGCCAATCTAGCCCTTGTGATGCCTACCAGCCTTTGTCACATGCTTGGTAAAAGCCTTGGTGATTGAACCACCAAGCCTCGACCCAAAAATTATATACGGTAGGTGGTTTGTTTTGGGTACGGAGTAGGATGGGAGCATGATCGTTGTAAAGGCGGGGTAGGTGATTCACATAGGCCATCGGAAACAGTTGTGTCCATTGCATTGTTGACAATACTCTATCCAATCTCTGGAAAACCGCCGTTGAAACCGACTGTCTGTTATTCCATGTGAATGTCGGGCCCTTGTATCCCAGATCGACAAGGTCCGTGTCAAACACAAATTGTCGAAAATCCCTGTTGTTGGCGTTCAGTTTCTGACTGCCGTCATGTTTTTCTGCCTCTGTTGCCACCGCATTGAAATCTCCTATGAGGCACACAGGCCCCGCGTTGTGTGTGATTTGTTGTATGTAGCGCCAAATATCCTTATTTAGCGAGTGAGCTGGGTCACCATATACACAGATTAGCTCCCATCTTTGCTGAGCGGGGAGACCGATCTGGACGTGTATATAGTGACGGTTTTGAGTGACGACTTGCAACCGAATCTGCTGGCCCCACAACAGCCACAAACCCCCCGATAGTCCCCGAGACGGGACGAAGGTTGAGTTGGGAAGTGGTAGGTCTCGTAGATATCGGTTGGATTTTATTGCTGAACTTTTCGTTTCCATAACGAAGGCGATCTCCGCCCGCATTGATCGGAGGAGGTCACACATGAACTATTTTTTCCAAGGCCCTCTGGCACCTCGGCAGTCCAAGCTAAGATATTCATTGATGTGCCGGAGGCGACTGCTGCGCGCCTCCAACACTCTTTTTTTACTTGCATGAACCGATGTCGATTCCTCAAACAGCACCACTTGGCTGCTTCCCTCTTGTGTAACCTCCATGTCATGCTGATAATCTAAACCCTCTCTCCTCTTTGGCTTCCTACGGGTGTATAAGCATGTGCCCTCTGACCGGTCAGTTCGATCTCTGGATGGTGGTTCAGTGTTGGGGGCGGTGTTAGATCGGTTAGGCGGGTTGGGTAGTGCGGCCAAATTGTTAATCAAAGCCCCAATTTTGAGCTCTGTTAAGGCAGCCATATCCTCTCTGTCCTTGAACCGTGGGTCAGTTTTGAGGTGCAACATGTGGATCTTATCAGGGCAATCCACATGCTCATGTCCGGCCACCCCACAAAAAAGACAGATTTTGTTGAGGCGTTCATATACCAAAAAAATGAGGAAGCTACCCATGGTTGGGTGCTCAACATCGACATGGTCTTTCAGAGGTGTGTCTATATCTAGAAGTAGTTTGATTCGGTAGTAGTGTTGACCCCCATTGAACATGTCACGTACCTCAGATAGTGGTGTACCAATAGTTTCGACCAGCGTCAGGATACCATGTTTGGAGACCAAATCTAACGGCACGTGGTGCCACTGAGTCCAGAGCCCCACTTTGTTGATGTGCGAGTTGACCATGTCAGCCGGTTATTGCGCCCTTTTAATGATCACCAGCTCCCCCCAAAAGTTCCATGCGCCCTGATTAATTACTCTATCAACCTCGTCATAAAGATCGAACTGCACCACATACACATTTCTTGTAATTGGTGTAAAACTGGTTTGCGGTTGTACACCCCAGGCTTTCGTCATAGTGGCCGTGAATTGGGTTTCTGGAATGCCTCGGTCAGTGACTATCCTCACTAGTACACACTTTGCCCATTCCCTGTCTACGGTTGCTTCCTTGGCTATTTTGATCGGAGCTGTTGAGGTGGTGGCACTTAGCGCCGCAAACTTTGCAATAAATTCCTCGTCTGACGTTGCCATATCGTCTCCTCCTTTGTGAGTCCTGCCTACTTCGGGGTTTTCGGGTCTGCTGGGGCAGAGATGAATCTGGGCGGGAATGTTAAATAGTGGGGAGTAGTGTGCTTGATTGGAGAGGTGTGAGTTTTTAGACTGGGGTTGGGTGGGCTCTACTCCGTTGTTAATTGCTTTGTGCTTGTTGGATGGTAAAAGGTTGGCAGGCCCATTAACTATTGTATTAATGTTATTTAGGGCCGTGATTTGTTGGGGTGAGCTGCTGTGTGAATTTGGGTGGCGGTAAGCAGTAAGGCTAGTTTGGTGGGTATACGTGGTGAATATAGGTGTTGTAGCATTTGATCCTGCCAATAATTGCGCAAGGCTAGGGGGTGTGGCCTCAAGGACTTTAACTCTGTTTGCTTTGCTGTCTTTTCAGGTTTGGTATTAATGGGCACTGTGTAGCCTTTTACGCCTTCCCCACAGTTTGGGTATGTAAGTACTGCCTGGAGTATTTTGATTTGCCCCACACATACCATTTCCATGCTAAACTTCTGGAACCCCTCTTTTCCTGCTAACTGAGCGGCGCCAGTCCCTTTCAGAGGTTGTGTAGCTTGATTTTTAAACCCCTGGTCAATGAGTATGTCTCCCACCTTTATTGCCACAGTGTTTTTGTCATCATATGGCATGATGTATGGCTGATCGCCTAAGCCTGATACGTCTGTCAGCCTGGTACTAGGTTTAGGGTCTAGTGTGTCTTCTTTCCTTATTGTATGTGGCACGGGATATTGTGTATCTAGATCAGTTGTGGCAATGTCCGATCCTGGTGTGCTTAGGGTGGGTACCAGCCATGAAGGGTGCAGGTGGTGTCTCATGGGGAGGGTATCTGCCCCATCATCGGAGAAATAAGAGGGTGAGGCCGAGGGTGGTGGTGGATCTGGTGTGTTGAGGTAATGTTGAAGCTTGTCGTGTGCCGCTAGTAGTGAGAGTCTGCCTAGGTCTTCCGGGTTGCTGGTTGTCCGAGTCAACAATCTTTGCTCCCGGCTAGTGTATCGGGCCTCTTCTGGGATCCATTCGTTGTATTCCCAGTCAACTATGTAGATATACATCGTCTTCCATTTCTGACCGTAGGGCAGCACGATTACTGGCGGGATCCTACGGGGGTCGATGCATACTAAGTCTAGTGCCAGTTTAGAACGATCATTACCCGGTAAGTTCTTTTCCTCTATGTGTCTTACCTCGCCAAATCCCGAGCATGCATCTCGGATGAAAGTTTCATGCCAAAAATCCAACTGGAAGTTCCTGATGTGCAGTCTTACTTTGTACCATTTTGGTTGAGACCCTGCATCTTCATTCACATCAAAGAATCTAAAGGACCATTCTACCGAAATGCCTCATTCATTGCCAGCACGTATAACTTCCTCTTGGTCGAGGTCTCTCGGTATCTTGATTAGAAAAATGTCATTGGAATACTTGAGTGGTGAGTATTGTGCATATGGCCCTCCATAGGTTCGGTAGAGAAAGTGTTGCACATTTGTTACTGAGCCGCCGCCATTTTGGTTGCTGCCCAAGGCTAAAACTAGAATCGATTGTTGGAGGTCTTCGAGCAAGGTGCGATGTATGTCATTGCGTCGGAGATATGCACACCCTATGTCGGCTAGTTGTGTGCATAAAGGAAAGGTTCTTGTCATGGTGCTGTAGTAGGGTTGTTGAGAGCGGGAGAGGGGTGTAGAGTGAGAGCTTAGAAAGGAGTGGTAGATTGATATAGAATAGAGAAGGTATAGAATATAGAAATTAGAGTAGTGTTGTAAGTTGAGTGCGTAAAGGTAGGTGTTATTTCGTAGTTGGTAGCATTCAATAGAGGAATCAAAGTTGTAGGGCACTGTTCACGTAGAGAATAGTGAGGGCTGAGAGGTTAGGGAAAGTAAGGCTACGGGTTAGGGAGGACTGGGAGAGAGAGGTAAAAGGTGGTATTGGTAGTGGCGGTTGGTAGGAGTAAGGCCTCGGAGTGTGTTGTCGCATCAATCGCCGTCAGGGGAAATCGCCATTAAAATCGCCATCCGAGAAGGTATAGCTTTAAATCGCCATCCAGACACACCGTAAAAGATTCCCTTCACTTTACGGTTTGAGATTAACTCCCAACTGCTTTGGAATTCCGGCTAACGGAGGGAGCAGTATTATTGGGCTTCGAGATTCATGCCAAGTTAAAAAGAACGGTCCAGATCAAGTAATTGTAAAATATTCCATATTATGGTACCGGGGAAGATCTGAATTCGCTCCCGCCATCATATTTTTCTTTTTCTTTTTTTTGAGCCCGAATCTGCTGTGATTCCGAGAGGGATCGCAAGATTCTGAATGTCGAAATCAATCGTTCAAACTTTTCCGTGCGCGGATCTCGAAAAAATTCTTGAAAAAGTAAATTTTCATGCACGTATCTTGAGAAAGACCAACAGTTGGAATCGTAGGGTCCTGTGATTCCCCGAGAATCACAACAAATTTATTTTATTTTTTTTTGCATATTTCTGTCGGGGCCATTTAAGATTTATCCCCAGCTTATGATGAATATTACACGATTACTACAATATACAAAGATTGTGCGATCCCGACTTACCCGATCAAGTTCTCCTGTTGTACGCATGATTAGCAGCATCACGTTGTGGAAAAATATAGTTATAGAGGTAACGGATCAGCATCACGTCTAGATATTTTTTTTCTTTCAGGCCCTGTTCGGCTACATTAGGGGAAAGGGAATGGAAACAGGAATGAAAAACTTTTGAACTGAATTTTACTGTTCACGTGGGAAAAAAAAAATTCAGTCTGAGTGAATTTTTTTTTCCCACGTGAACAGTAATTTCGTTACTGCAGCCGAACAGGCCCTCAGTGTCTTTATAAGATGACGGTGGGAAAAGGATTAAATCTTTGTAGCCCCTCGTATATATTTCTAATTTGCGGATATGATTAGTAAAGCAGTATTTACATTATTTCAGAAGTATGATAACTTCCTTTGAAATTATCATTTTGAGGAAATTTTGTTCTCACGTTGTCCGTGTGGTCAATACGAGCAAAACAAAATTTAAATATTGAATTTTTTTTATGCTGTGTAGGTGTTCTTATTGTTCTACTGTGTCAAATATTCTTCAATCGGGCACAGTAATAAGAGACTGTATCCAAATTGAAATTCAGATGCCGGTGGGAGTAATAAACGCTGTTCCAAATCGAGGTAGGTTCAAATCGAGGTAGGTGTAAAAAGAAGAGAGGAGAAAACAGGGGAGTGAAGATGATACTCCGATGATACTCCGATGATACTCCGATGATACTCCGATGAGAGTTCTTATATACTCTTTTCTCTCACTCTTTTCTCTCACTTATCTCACTTATCTCACTTATCTCCAATGGGATATCTCCAATGATGCTCCGATGATACTCCGATGATGTTCCGATTGTGATCCCGTGCCCCTAGCTCTCTCTGTTATCCTTTCCCAAATCCCTTCTCCCTCTCCCTGAGTCTCCTTGCTCAAATCCCTTCCCTCTTGCTACCGTTACTTTCCTACCTCCTACCTAAACTCTCCCAAACTCCTACATTCTTCCAAACCTCCCCTATGGAACCAACTACACATTCCAATAGCTCGCTACCCCTCCACCGTGTATTCCTTTCCCCAATGGGGGAGCGTAATCGCCTCCTCCTAGACCTTAACAATTCAATAGTATTCCAGCCATCAAACCCATCGGCCCCTGATCTTCAAACACTACTCCAACTGCTCATTTCACGATACGGAGGGTCAATTCCAGATTGGCACATTCGTTGTGTTTCAAATGCATTTCTAATCCGAATACCGGATTGGATCTCTCCAAACGATTTTGACCTTGATTCGGAGTTTTGGGCGCTGTACCATTTTCATCTCCTCCCCTGGCAAACCCTTGACGGCGCTACCAACGCACCAGCCACACTCACGGTAGAGCTCACTATCCATGACTTCCCATTGGACTGCTGTCACCCCTTCTACATTCGGCAAGCAACATCAGCCATGGGGGTGCTACTGGGTTTTCAACCCGCAAATTTCAGTCAGGGGAACCTTTCAGCCATTACACTTTCTCTACAAACCTTCGATGTCTCGCTGGTGCCACCGGGAATCTATGTTTACCATGAGGGCCGGAAATCATACTGCCCGATCACGGTTCGGATGGACCAATATAACCTCCAGCCACCTCCACCTGATTCGCCACCGGAATCCCCTCAGAACTCCCCCCAAAGCAATTTAGCTACTCACGTCCCAGATCATCCTGGTCCCAACATTCCACGCTACCAACCACCATGGCGACGTCGGATAATGCATCTCCCGGTTCCGTGCAGGGATCCAGGCAGAATGCCAGCTCCGACGGCCTCTGACAGGGTTTGGGCCTCCGGGTCCATTCAACAATACCATGCACCAAGCGCATCCAAGTTCTATCGGCCTTCCAAATTCCCTGACGGCCTATGCTGCTCCAAAACAGACCTCACAGGGCACGTGTCCTCCATTCACCAAGATGCCATCAAATCCCACCATCCATCCAAAGAAACAAAAAATTCCCTTCCAAAGGGCGTGACATACCCACCCAATACAAACACTCCCCATATCAACCAAATTAGACTCTGGACTGCTCAGTCTCTCCCAGCAGCCAGTGTACCACTCTGTACCACAGCGAATAAATCAGGGCACCTGGATGTACCTCCTGGTATAAAACAACTACACGTAAAACTCCATCCACCCCTCTTCTCATCAAACAAACTTCAGCCTGATAGAACAAACCCCCTCCCATCTCTGCTAGGGCCACCTCCCTTCTCTCCTCAAACCCCACTCTCCAACCTATTCACATCTTCTCTTATGGCATCCAGCTCCGACTTCCCTGAGGACGTGTTCACCGATGAAGACGAGGCCCTTATTCGGCGCTTTATTGGGTTGCGTACAGGGGACCAGGCAAGGGCGGTGGTAACGATTCCACAACAGGCAGCCTCTAGCACTGACTGGGGGAAGTGCTTGCTACTCAAAGTCATTACCACCAGAACAGTATTGGATGACCCTTTTGCAGCGGCCATGATTAAGGCTTGGAAGGTTGACCCGAGTACCACTTTTCGGCCAATAGGCAGGGGGTACTACCTGACGGAGTTCTCTACTGATGAGGATCTTCAAAAAGTGATGTTCGAGGGACCCTGGATATACAGAGGGGACCTCCTGGCGGTTAGGCAAGTGACGGCCCTTTCCGACTTATCCACTCTGACTGTGCACCATGTCGACATTTGGGTCCAGTTTTTTGGGGTGCCGGTTAACTCCCTCAATGAGCATGGTCTGTGGCTGATGGCCAGCGAGGTTGGTAAACCGGTCTCTGCGGCTATAGAGGGCTTCGCGAATGGTAGAAGGTTCATCAAGTTCAAACATATGGTTGACACCACAAAGGCGCTCCGGGACTCTGTTACAATTGACCACCCGGCTTTGGGACGAGTTCAAATCTACTGCGTGTATGAAAGAGTCTCACGCTTTTGCCGATTCTGTGGCAAACTGGGACACGAAATGAATGGGTGCACTGATTACGGACGGCTGAGCAGGATTGTGCATTTACGGGCAGCAGACCCGGATCAGCATCACCTTAAGGAATTATTGCTCCCGTCTGCCGGGCAGTGGATCTGTAATTCGGCATACTTGTCAGGGCCACAGGAGCAGCATGGTGTCTCAAGTGGAAAGCGCCCCTTTTCACATACGGGACAGAGGGCGGCGGATGCGGGTCTAGAGGACCTGATTCAGAGGATGACTCCCAAACCTCAAGTTGAAACCCTACTCTCTCTCCAACACTCATCTTCTGCTCAGTCAACTAAAAGGGCGAGGCCGGCGGGCCCTACTCCGCCGGCGGGTTCAATATGAATCTACTTTCGTGGAACTGTCGGGGTAGTGGAGGCACGACAGTTTCCACGCTAAATAGATACCTCCATTGCACGAAGACAGATATCGCCTTTGTCTCAGAAACCAGGTGCGGTTTAGTAATGGCGGAACGAAGAATTAAAAAACTGTCTTTGTGTAATTACGTGGTGATACCGGCTACTGGAAAGTCGGGTGGTTTGTGGTTATTGTGGAATGACGAAATAAAAATGAATGTCCTCGAGATGGACAGGCACATAATAGCAACAGAGGTTCTCATGAAGGGAAGAGAGGCCCCATGGCTTCTCATTGCAATCTATGGAGATCCGGGTCGTTCGGATAACCCGCGAATTTGGGAACAGCTAGAACCATACATGGAGGACCCACAGCGAGAGGTATGTCTCATTGGAGACTTCAATGCAATTATCTCGATGGCTGAAAAGGCAGGTGGGTCTTCGCAACTCTCCTCGGCAAATCAAGCTTTTCGCAACTGGGTTCACAGTGTTGGGCTGATAGACCTGGGGCATCACGGTCCAGCTTTTACTTGGACTAATAAACAAGTGGGAAGGGCTAACATTTTTGAATGGCTGGACAGGGCTATGGCTTCTCTCGGCTGGACCATGACCTTCCCGCATGCGGCGGTATTCCATCTACCGCGCTTTAATAGCGATCACTCTCCAATTTTATTGAAGACTCGGCCGGCAAGACCTAGGCGGTTAAAGGTTTTCCGGTGTGAAAATTGGTGGCTGACGGATGACGGGTTTAAGGAGGTCTGTCAAAATGCCCTCCAGCAGGACCACTCGGATTGGGAGGGGGCGACCGCAGCTTTCAAAACTGAAATCAAAAGGTGGACTAAGGAGAGAAAGTCCCCTGAAGAGATGCTTTCTGAAATTGAGGGGGGTATGAAGCTTCTTAACTCACAGCAACCGACGGTTGATACTAAGGACCAGGAACGGGTTCTAGAGCAGCGGCATGCCAAGATCTTACGGATCAGAGAGCTTTACTGGCACCAGAGGGCGCGGGTTGGTGCGGCTCTGTTGGGAGATCGGAATACACACTACTTTCATGCCTCTGCGTCGTTGAGAAGAAGAAGGAATGCCATTACCGCAATTAAGTTGGAAAATGGAGAATGGGAGACGGATGACAAGCGGATCCGTAGGGAATTTGTTTCACACTTCAGACAAATTTACGCTGGCAGGCCTGGTAACCCCTTGCGACAAACAATCTCGGCCCAGGTCCTAAGCCTGATTCCCCAAATACCTGACATAGCCCGTCAGCTCATTTCTGCACAGCCTACCCAGGTGGAGATTAAATTGGTGGCTATGAGCCTCGGCCCAGATAAAGCTCCTGGGCCGGATGGCTTTAATGGGAAGATGGTACAGGAAAACTGGGCTTTCTTCGGCCCTATAATTACCAAGGAGGTTTAGTCCTTCTTTCATTCGGGTTTTATGAAACCCATCATCTCTAGATCGAACCTGGTGCTTATTCCGAAAATGGCAGAGGCACAAAAGGTGGGTGATTTTCGCCCTATCTCGGTTTGTAACTTTCTCTATAAGGTTATATCCAAGATACTGGCAAACAGAATGAGGCCCTATATTAATACCTGCATCTCCAATTGTCAGACTGCCTTTCTTCCCGGCAGAGAGATTGCGGAGAACGTCATCCTGCTGCGTGAAGTGTTACACTCCTTTAAATCAAAAAAACATCGGAATTAGGAATTTTGCCTCAAGCTTGACCTTTCCAAGGCGTTCGATAGAATGGACTGGAATTACCTTGCGAACATTCTCCCTCTTTACGGGTTTCCGGAAAAATTTTGCTCGTGGGTCATGGCCTGTGTTAGATCGGCAGAGTACTCTATTGTGATTAATGGAAGAGGCGACGGATTTCTTAAAGCAGGAAGCGGGCTGAGGCAGGGATGCGCCCTTTCTCCTTACCTATTCATATTGGGAATGGATCTCCTGTCCCGACAACTTCAGCACTTGGTGACCCAGAATAGGTTGCGAGGGGTTCGCCTTGCCCTCGCTGCCCCTAAACTAACGAATTGTTTGTATGCAGATGATCTTCTTTTATTTGGCGCTGCGACGGAGGCGGAGGCGACCACACTCATGCAGGAGTTGCAAACTTTCACCTTAGTCTCTGGGCAGCAAATCGGCACTGACAAGAGCACTATTTGGTTCTCTGTGTCCAATAACCAAGAGACTCAGGACCGGGTCAGCCACATCCTGAGAGTTAGGCCCGATGTGAGTTCCCCTAAGTATCTGGGAGCGCCGATCTCAACAACAGCAGGGGCCTTTGACTTTCTGATCGAGGCGGTGGCCTCTCGGTTATCGGGATGGAGTCGCCGGTTACTGTCCCAAGCAAGGAGAACGGTTCTCATTAAAGCGGTTCTCCAGTCTATTCCTGTATACTATATGGCCACGACTAAAATTCCAACCCGGGTACTTCAACAACTAAAGTCACTCATTGCCAAGTTTTTCTGGGGCAAGACGCAGCAGGATCGTTATTTAGCCTATATCTCTTGGGATAGAATGGCGGTCCCAATCGGTATGGGTGGTTTGGGGTTCAAGGACCTAGAATCAATGAATAAGGCCTTACTGATGAAATTCCTGTGGCGGCTGGCTTCCCAATCCGATTCCCTGTGGGCCCAGCAAATCAGGGCCAAATACCTTCCAAGAAGTGACCTCTGGCGATCTAAACGCAAGTACCGGTGCACTGTGTTCTGGCGGGCCCTTATGGAGTTGTGGGATACCCTCTTACCCTCGGTGTCATGGCAGGTGGGTGACGGACGGCTCTGCCCTGCTCTCGCACAACCGTGGTACCCGGGTTCAGTACTCACCGAACCCCACAATCAACAACAACGGGCTCTAAAGGTGGGGGACTTGACTTTAGAAACAGGAAATGGCTGGGACCCTGAGAAATTAATGAACTGTTTTGGGTACCAAAGATGTATGTTAATCCTAGCAGCCGTTAGGCCACCAAGAGCTGATGCTGGACGAGACAGATTGATCTTCTCGGGAAACCAAAATGGGGCTTACACGGTTAGAAAGGGACACCAGCTCATCAGAGATAGTCGTCAAATTGGTGCTCCGTCCAGGAAAAAAGTTTGGCAAATAGTGTGGAAAAGGGGTACTGCCTTGCCGAGAGTGCGTCTATTCATATGGAAGCTCTTACAGAAGGCATTGCCGCTAATGGGAATTTTGGCTTCGCGAATACCTTCGATTGATCCAGTGTGTGCAACTTGTGGAGGGGCAATTGAAGATGTAAATCATTTTCTCTTCACCTGTCCTTTCTCCAGAGGATGCTGGCTGGCAGGCCCAATACCACTTCGAACTGACTCACTTCCCCTTGACACTGATGATTCCCTGTTGGATGTCTACTCCCGTCTCTCAGATGCGCAATGGACAGATGTGATGAATGTGGTCTGGGCTTTATGGAGGTGTCGAAATGATAAGATCTATGGTGCTAAAAGCCCTACGGCCGAGGCGTTCCTCAACTATTTCAGAGCTATCTCCTTTGAAACTATCCTTGCTGAATCGGGTAAGACTTTGAGTGCAGATCCGATAAGCCAAGTCCCCACACACAACCCGGAGTTTGCATGCTTCTCTGACGGCTCCTGGCTGAAGGATTGGGAGGGTGGTTTTGGAGTGGTTATTACCCAAGGCGAACACCTACTGGTCTACAAAGTGGGGGGGTCTCCGGCTCTATGCCCTCTGCAGACGGAAGCTCAAGCCATGTATCAGGGCCTCCAAATGGTTAGTGAACGGGGCATAACTGAGTGCCATTTCTATACAGACTCGCTCACCCTGGCAAACTTGATGAACCAATACCAACCTCCGGTGGATGTGGACTGGCGTGCGTATAGGGAAGTGTATCACTCTTGGGAGATGGTTAAAAAGAATGGGGGCTACAGAGTCTCTCATGTGCCCAGAAGCCAAAACGAGCTGGCGGATTATCTGGCAAGGAAGGGACGGATCCTACAAACAACCTATACGGGTTTCTCGTTTCCCATGTTTGGACAATAGAAATAGGACAGTTTTTGTTTGTTTAGAAGGCATTTCTGGTAGCAATGCTGAGGAATTTGGGTTGAAACAAGTTGTACTGCCTACGGGCTTTCACTACTCAAAAAATAAAAATAAAAAAATAAGAGACTGTATCCTCTACATTACCTCAGACCAATCCAGTCCAATTTAAAATTTTACGAATTTTTTTAATATTTGTATCGATGCGAATCAGAAATTCTAAATTATGTCTGCGCTAATTACTGCAACAATTAGTAGAGCTATCAAAACTTGGTTGTCCAAGCATTATAGAGAAGAGAGATGGAAGACAAGGAGGATCTTCAGACTTGCCAAAATTAACCCACAATTGGAACCCCGAAATTTTTTCTTATATCATATTCCAAAAAAAAAAAACCAAAAATTATGATTTTGGGAGATTTTCAAAAACACCCAGGCCACCATGCCAATTTGTGGCCCCAAAAACAGGAGGCGCCAAATGGCCCTGCGGCCCCAACAAACTAAAAATAACCCTCAGAATTTGATCAGATTGTTTGGATTTTATAATAATTGTTTAATAATTTTTAAAAATAGAAAGAATAATTAATAATTTAAATATGTTAGAAAGAAAATTAAATTAAATAGATAAAACATCTTAAAAATTTAGATGTACTAGAAGAATTCCGAAATATTTTTCAGGCAGGATTTTTCCCAGTTGTAAAAAAAATTAAACTATTTCTTGGTATGTTACTGAAAAAAAATAAAAATACTTTGTATCTGAATTATTGATCTCGGTTCAAAAGTCACTTCTAGTAAATATAGAAATTATTGTGTTCTTTCTATTTCTGACAATTATTAAATAATTATTATAAAATAAAAAATCATACGAATTCAGAGGGTTTTTTTTTTTGTTTTGGCGGGGTCCGCAGGGCCATTTGGCAGCCCCGTTTTTGGGGCCGCAGATTGGCTTGGCGGCCTGGGTAGTTTTGAAAATCCCTCAAAATCAGAGTGTTTTGGTTTTTTATTTTTTATTATGGTATAAATACAAATTTTGGATTGGGACCATACTGACAAGCTTGCCATAATTTGAGATTTGCTAAGTTATTGTCCACCATATCACCATCATCTTATCCTTCTCCTTGTGGTGCATATATCTTTGTGAATTAAACTTCATGACTAACCAACTTCGTAATCACATTTGTTTCATCGAGCATGTTATGATTACTATTTATGTGCTGATCTTCTCTTGTCAATGTGATATTAATTAAATGGTCTAAAAAAATCAAACATATTATTTATCTCGTGTAACAATTTCACTTTAACAAATGAAGTGCAAAAATTGTCACGTAGCCGCAATAAATCCGCCTAATTGTTACAAGCGCATCGATCCATGCTTTGTTGCGAGTCCAGACTCCAGCGTTTGTAGATGGTCACATTTGTGAGAGAAAATCTAAAAATAAAGATCTTGTTAAACATCTATATTTTGCTCATAATAAAAATAATAAGCGATGAATCGGATTTGTATGAAATATTTGTTCTAGCATAGCAAAACTAACATAAACGGCAATTTTTTCAATAGGTTTTGATCCTTTTAAGTAAAAAAATATAAATAATAAAGGTTGTATTTCGGTATGCTTACTGTAAATTTCAAAATATAAGCAGTAGAATTTTATAAAACTTAAAATTGATAGATAAATTATTTTTAGGTTTAAGCTTATTAAATTTATAAGAAAAAAACGTTGCACATAAATAACCACTCAATATTGATTAGTTTTTAGAATAAAACAGTGCACATGAATATCCAAATTAACTAATTTTCAACATGAGTGATTTGATTTTGAAATGGCATTTAGGTTTAAGTTTATTAAAATCATCAGAATATTACGTTGCACATAAATAACCACCCAATATTGATTATTTTTCAGAATAAAACATTGCACTTGAATGATCCAAATTAAATTAATTTTCAACATGAATGACTTTATTTTTAAATTACATTTTCAAAGCGATGAACTATACTACAGCTGTACGCCTGTACGGCTGTACCCTCCAAAAAAGGCAAAAAATAATAAATAATAATTCGTTTGATCGGACGCCTTAGAACACCTCCCTACGTCCAGTTATATCGCATCAACGAATGAGATCTATTCCAGTTTCCTCCAGTGGCCACGCGTCGGCTGTGGAACATCTCCATGGCGACTTGAGAGTAGGTCCGATGGGCATCGGACCTACCTCGGTTCGATGGGTTTAATCACCATCGATTTACTTTTAGATTCGTGCGAAATGCTTTAAACCCGTGCGTGTATGTTTCAATTTTCGTGCGCACAATCTTGTACTAGATCGGACGGTCAGAGTGGCGTTGAACCTAAAAGTAGGTCCGATGGGCATCGGACCTACTCCGTTCTCCTCCATGGCCCCATCACGTGAAACATGCTACCCTTCTCCTTGATCTGTTACAGTAACAAAAACTATAGTACATTATGTCTTTTTGCTTATCCACCCATTCGCCTACAAATATAACCAGCTACACGATGAGAACCATTAATCCTGTAATGGTCAGAAAAACGAAAATGAAATAACTATTGGCTTGAAACGTGGGAACCCTCTCCACCAATCAAAATATTAGATTAAATATTTGCCCAAGTCCTTCACATTATTAAATGGATGTTTATATACAATGTCAAACTCGATGAATCCAAATGCTGACTGGGACAATTACATCACTGTATAGATCACTAATATAAAATTTTCCATCCAAACTGATATCAGAATCATCAAATTAGTATGCAAATGTATGACAAGATGAGTTTGTACTTTGTTATAATTATTTTCTCTCAAACATTAATAGTAAAATGACTTTAATGCATGGCAGAATCTTTATAGACCTAAATACTAATTACTAGCTAGTCTTAGTCTTGGTTCTTTATCAAAAATAGGGGTGAATTTAGCGGAGGATAACGGGTTAAGTTACTTTTATAAATTAAAATTTTATTATTTTACCCATTAATTTTTGTAATTTTTTTATGTATGTTACTATTTAGCTTTCTTTATAAAATTAATTTTATATTAGATTTTTCAGCCTTCTGATCTCAGTTTTCTAGTAATGTCCTTGATAAAAAAGACAATTTTCCTTCTATAAGATATGTAATACGAATCAATAGTTTTGTTTCCAAAATCCTAACAGCCGATTCAAACCGTTCAACGTGATCCCCATATGAATATGTACTTGCAGACCGAATTTCATATTTTTTAGAATTGTTCTACTATTTTTTAAGATAGGTAGAAAATCACTTGATCTGAAAATTCTGGACCATCCAAAAACAGTTATTTCTACTCATCTTAAAAAATAGTAAAAAAAAAAATCTAAAAAAAATATAAAATTCAGTCCGCAAGTACATATTCATATGGGGATCATGTTAAACTGTTCGGATCGACCGCTAGAAGTTTGAAAATAAAAATATTGATACGTATTACAGACCAATCCATGTTATATTAAAAAACAAAAAAAACAAAAAAACAGTTTAAGCACACACACAAAAAAAATTGGAGATCAAAATGAAAAATACATGATACTAGTCACGCTTAAATTAACAAGGGTAGATCCTTGTTCCTAAGATAATTTGAGAGTGTTTTATTCCATGTCATGCTTAAAAAAAAAAGGCATTTTTTTTGTGTGTGAATGCAAAAGCAATTGACCCTTTGAAATTTCTTGCCGTTGACTATTAGAATGCAATTGCCAAAATTAGCATAAGTGGTTGCGTAAAAAGAATCCTGCCGAGAATAAATTAGAATATTTCGTAGTGCACAAATTTACTATTTATTTTTTTCATGTGAGGTATTATGACGTATAAAAAAAATACAAAGAAAAAGCACATTATATTTAATAATAAGTTATCAATTTTTTTAGTGAGCATATCACATTCTAACTTTGCTCTAGTTATATTATGATACGTCCATCATAACGTGTTAACACACAATGTGACAATCATGTTTAATTCAATTTTTTTATACGACAATCACGTTTAATGATTTTTATACGGATTTGTAATAGTTCATGGAAAATTTAGAAAAATGTAAAAATTGGTGGAAACAATATTGTAAAAGAAGAACAAATATGTTAATATTTTTTTATTCATATTTTGAATTATTGATTAAGCATAAAAAAATATTTAAAACTGTGGCATGACGTGATGTTCTATCATGTGGCGCGATGTTTCATCCTGTATCGTGACATTTCAATACACGCAGTTATGTGAATGTATGTCAATATGTAACAGCGCGGCATTTCGTGATGTGACACATATTGTAACCTGTAAATCGGTTTACGTGATGCTAGCTAACGTGTCAATATCAGATGAGCAAGGTCATACATCCGAGCTGTAGCACATCACCTCATACGTATATCAGTTTATATATGTGAGACATGACGTATGTATGAATTTGAATTCTTCGTAAATTTATGTTGTATTGAAATGTAAGGAATTACATAGCAACATTACATATTCTTCGTAAACTGATATTTTTGACAATTTAAATGTAAGGAATTATTCATCCAGTATTTCAGGCTCAATCATTACATAGCAACATTAATAGATACATGTTAATTGCCAAAAATATCCTTCTTAGCATAACTAAAAAATCAGTCCACTAGCACTCAGTACCAAAATACCATATTACCATATTACCAAATGAAAGCAGATCATAAAACTGAACAATTTTGCAATATTACCATAATTTTGTCATATTACTAAATATCTATTACCAAAAATATATTACCAATGATATATATATGCTCTATATCATCTACAAAAACGGGTGAATATGTTAGCACTCCTAAAAGATACTAGACTAAAGCCTATATATTTTTTTTTCAAGAATCTTGAAAATAGTTGACGGACATGCCCTCTTCTTCAGTTATGCAGCACCAATGTTAACATCCCTACAAAAAAAAATTGAAAAAATTACTCGTGCTAAATTTAAAAGTTTTAAAATTAACTTTTGATCAAAACATACTATACAAATACATAAGTATACAACATGCAAATTAAGAATCTAAATTTACTGATATCTGTTTCTAAGGATTTATCCTCCATTTTAAATTTTACAATTTTACATACCTTGAACAATCGACCATCACATGTGCTCTCTTTCTCACCGACTTCAACTTCTTACAAGCCGTTGCGTCTTTATTGCTCAGAACATTGTTAGACTGATCAATATTAAAATTATTGTTAAAATTGATAATCAACGAAGAAAATGGATCAATAATGTTCCAATCTTCCTCCACTACAAACAATTTTTGTGAGAGGAAGAAAAAAGGGTAAAATTGGACGGAAGGTGGAGGATTGCCTCTGACGGAGGAGGGTCGCGAGGGTGGAGGAGTATCGCACGGGAAGAGAAAGGGTGAGGCAGGATGGGGAATCGCACGAGATGGAGGAGGGTTGCGCGGGATGGAGGGGATTGCGCGTTTGGAGAGGAAGGGTCGGAAGCATCGAGCGGGAAATTGAGCAGGAGATGGGAAATGGAGCAGGAAATGGAGGTTTTAGCGCTCAATTATTTGAAGGGCAAAATAGTCTCTAAAATATTTTATTAATATTAATTTATATTTTTTAGTGAAAAAAATTGAAAATGGATATATTAATAAATAGGTCATGTTTAGATGGAAAAATATCTAATTTTTAATTTTAGATGGGTAAATATTTAATTAAAGAAGTTGTGATGGGTATATATTCAAATTTCTAAAGCACATTTTTTTTGCCACATGCTTCACGAATGGAGAGTAAGGTCGCAAGAATGCGCTTTGAAAGTTCATCTATCAAGACATTTTCCAATAAATCGTAAAAATAGATGATTTTATCCGCGACAAAATAAAATATGAATTTCATGAGATTTAAGTTTTTAACCTCCATCTCCTTTTTTTTTTTTTTTAGTATCTTCCCTTTCAAAGCTTAATTATCGCAAATCAAATTTGAAAAACTGGCTCTTAATGTACGCATAAATTTTGTTATGATTTTCCAAATTAAATCACGTTGCGGAAGCGATGATACTTTAAATTCATTCAATTCGAATATCACTGTGAGTGCAAAAAGATAGATAAACTCTTTGCTCCAAATAAATTGGTCGATAATTTGTCAAGTTGTATGATTACTTGCACATTTTTTTACCGAAGGTAGCATTTAAAATGCAATATGAGTAATTATTCTGTAAAAATAAAAGGATAAGAAAAGAAAAGAAAAAAAAAAGAAGAGAAATATCTTTTTTTTTTGAAAATCTTCGTAGAAGCTGCAAAAGAAGAGAAAATATCACAATCCGATCGTAATCAGATTGTGACCAGTAATTATTGTTTAGGTACTTCTACTTCAATTTTTTTTGCCATTTTGTCATTTGTCTTTAGCTGGAAAAAAATTATCGCACATATTTCCTTTCAAATGACGAATTACGTAATGATTCATGAGAGATAGAGTCTGATTAGATTTACAACCGTAACTGTATTCACACAATGTTGTCAATGTCCATTGTCAATTGTTTCTTAATTTCAATGTTGACTATGCTTAACCATTTTGTCATCATTGCAGGGCTAACAATGAGAACAAAGAATTGTCAAATCTTAAAATCTAAATTTTGAATTAAATGAACTTAAAAATCCTATCATAAGAGGATTTGATCCAAACTGTCCAATTTTGATAAAGATGGTTCACGTTGAACAATTATATGACGATTCATTATATCACCTTCAAGACATTGACATGCATCTATAAAAAAAGGTGCAAGTATAAAAACAAACATGCTTGAATATACATGAAAAACAAATTTGGTCTTTTATTTTAAGGGTTCTTTCCAAAATTTTAGTTGTAGAGAAATCATATATATATTAAAGGGTTGATATCGAACATAAGAAAAAGATTGAATCAAAGTTATAAAAAAAGACATAATTTTATAATATTTTAAAAATAATATATATTTTTTATAATTTTTCCGAAAAAAAAACATAAAAACATAAGTATATTTTTGAAAGAAAAAAATTGAACCAGGTGATAGGTGTCCTCCTCGAATTATAAGTGATCAATGTTCGTTGCCAATTTTTTTTTTGTCAACGTTGACTGTGCCTAATCATTTTTGTCATAATTAAATGGCTAACAATGAGAACAAAGAATTGTCAAAACTTTAAATTTTGAAATTTTGAATTAAATGAACTTCTAAATACTTATCATAAGAGCATTTGATCCAAATTGTCCAATTTTGATAAAGATAGTTCATGTGGAACAATTACATGTGGCGCATTCATTCTATCTCCTTCAAGACATTGATTGACCTGCGCTTATAAAAAAAATTCAAGTATAAAAGCAAACATGCTTTAATATATATATGAAAAGCAAATTTAGTCCAATATTTTAAGGGTTTCTTTTCAAAATTTTAGTTGTATAGAAATCATATTGTAAACGGTTGATATTGAACATAGGAAAATAACTGAATAAAAAAATCCAGAGATAGACATAATTCTATAATTATTTCGAATAGTAATAATATTTTAATATTTTTTTAGAGAAAAACATAAGAAATAAAATCATATGTTTGAAAAAAAAATATTTGAGACATGAGATAAGTGTCCCCCTCTGACTCTATGAGATCGATGTCCGTTGCCAATTTTTTTTTGTCAATGTTAATTGTGCCTAATAATTTTGTCATCATTACATGGCTAACGATGAGAACAAAGAATTGTCAAACTTTGAAATTTGATAATGGAATTAAATGAACATGTAAATCCTATCATAAGAGGATTTGAACAAATTGTCCAATTTTGACAAAAATGGTTTACGTTGAACAACTATATTGAGCATCCATTCTCTCGCCGTCAAGACATTGACCTGCACCCATAAAAAAAAGTGCAACAAGCTAGAAAAGTAAATTTGATAATATATTTTTTTAAATATTTGACAGTGGCTAATTTGATAATATTTTAAAGGGTTCTTACCATAATTTCAGTCGAAGAGAAATCAAAATTTAAAGGGTTGATATCAAATATAAAAATATGCCCATATAACTTCAATTTAATGCAGAATAAGGGGAGGAGCTAAGGTTTTTAATATGGAGTCAAAATTTTAAAGTGAGATATAATTTTATATTATTTAGATATTATGTATTTTTTATATATTTTTTTCTAAGAAACATAGAAATAGAAAAAAAAACATTAGGATGAAACATAGTTTTATAATTTTTTGAATCTTAAATATATTTTTATATATTTAAAAATAACATAATTTAATATATATCTATGTTGTTCTCATGCTCTGCCATTGTGCAGAACCTATGTTACCCGGATACTCCGTAGAAGGCCGCGTACCCGTGTCGGATACGTATCGGATACCGATACGCGCCCGATACGGACCCGATACGTATCTGATAAGCCAGCTGGCGTATCGGCTTACGTGGCGTATCATTTACCATTCGATACGGTCTCCGATACTTGTTGAAAGGCAGCGATACGGCTCTGACTGGACGCACGACACGGCAGCGATACGTTAGGTCTTATTTTTTTTTCACTTTCTCCGCTGTCTGGATTCGTTCCCTTATTCAAAGGGAATCGATCACGTGGGTGTGGGGTATGCTATTCTCTCTCCTCTCTCCAATGCCTTCACGTGGGTTTTGAGGGGCAGTATATTATAAATATATTCAATTTTAAATTCTAACATCTACTCTCTCCTCTTTCTTGAAGAAACACGTAAGAACTTTTTGTGTGAGTTATATACTCTCATTTCAGGTTTAGTTTAGGCTTGTCGGACTAACACAAAAATCTATAAAACCGGACTAGTTCATGAAAAATTTTCTGTGACACTTAATTTAGGTGCAATGGACCACTGAATTATATACAAGTGTTGAATTTCTGTGATAATGGGCCACGTAAATTAAAATACAAATGTCACATATGGAGTCACTGAATTAATTTCTGAAACTTATATATACCCTATATCGCATTTATATGGCATTTAGTTAAATTATAAACTAACTTAATTAATATTATAAGTGTTGAAATCATTAAATTAATTATTTTTCTGTTGTATAATACAAGTGTTGAATTAATAATATAATTAAAATAATATATATAAATATATATATATAATAGACGTATCGTATCTTAGATTTTTTAAAATTGCTGTATCACCGTATCCGTATAGTATCCGATACGATACCCGTACCCGTATCCATGCAACATAGTGCAGAACTATGATAGAGGTCAAACAAATTATCGGGCCTTGAGATTATCCGGAATTGCCATTAAAGTTTCCTTAATTTCGTTCATAAAGATGACCTAAACTATTTGGTTGATTACTTGATTAAGACTATATTATATTATTATATAGAGGCAAGTTTTAAGGTGAGTTAATTCCCATCTTGAGTACTGAACAAACGAATTTTAATTTAGACCATTAGAAAACTACAAGTTAATCAATTAAATTTGTCCCCAGAATGTCAATTTGTCAATCTTCAAATTTTTTGGAGCTACATTTCATTTAAATGTCAAAGAAAATATGTTTAATATTTTCATTTAAACTACTAAAAAACAAAATTTGCCAACCTTCGAATTTCTTGGAGATACATTTAAAATGTACAAAAAAAAATCATTTTCATTTAAACCACTCAATATTTTCTTGGAGATAATTAAACAAAAGTTTTTTTGTTCAATAGTTTGATTTAAACTATTCAGAAAAAAAAAAGATAGAAAGGAGATTTGTACGGCTCATATCAGCATATTCTAGACGCGGGATAATTAAAACGGAATCTATAGTTTGTATTTTATGGTTCAATTATTTTAATAATATAATGTCAGGTTAAATTATAAAAAAATGTGTATGCAGAACTATAATTAGGATATTCTCTGGGAGATATTCCTCTTCCCATCTATTTCCGGTATTCAAGTGAAAAGAGCAAAAAGATGCCTGATTAGAAATAATTATTGAGTTTTATGTTCAACTCCTGGATTTGATACGGCAATCTTCATGCAACTATTGGGTTCATATATTTAGGTCCTTCCAATTATATGAAATTAATTATATAATCTTAGATAAATTATTTTTTTTGAATAAACATGTTCAAATAAATGAAAAATAATAGCAGCCTTTGCCCATAAAAGATAATTCTTGCCATTGAGCAAAGTATTCATGAGCAAAGATGTATTCTCGCATCTCTCATGTTGTCCATCTTAAGCCACTTTGCTCTTTTGCTGATTTTTCTGTTATGGGTTTTTTGCTTGTGTTGTGAATACCATTTTACTGGTACAGTATTTGTGATTCTATTTTGCGGTCACAAAACTTGACGCTCTGATACTATGTTGATTTTGTAGAGAGATACACAGCTGAGGAGAAAATATTGTATATTGTATATTGATATGTTGTATTCTTTTTTAATTACAAATTGTTATTTATATTACAAGGCTCAATATAGCTGTTGGAGATTATATTTACTTTTGGTACATTAAGTGTACCGTTTGGATTATTTCCTATGTTCCTATGTCTTTTGCACATATACTCCCGATCTATGATGAAATCTTATTATGAGATCATTCTTCAACAAATTACTTAAAAAGTAAATATTGTTTTTAAACAATTTAGCTAAACAAATATATAAAATCAAATATTAGAGGAAACTAATTTTAACTATTTAGACAATTTTGTAATTGTTTTCACATTACCTTATTCCAAGAGATAATTCCAAACTCTTGGTACTTCGAATCTAACAAAATAAAAACAGAGCATATCACCTCATGTCTTTATAATATGTAGTAACAATAAGAAAAAGATAATTAAGTTGAATGTTTGGCAATAATAAACCTTGCACACCTAATTAAATGCAATAATCAAACTTTAAGGTACTTTTGATAACAACTATTGTCATATTTTAACTTCAGTAGTCTATACATGAAATAGATGTCATTTGTTTATTTTGCAAATTTAAATTATCAAGCGTTCATTTTGGCTCATATGAATATTTATTTTTATTCAAACGAGCATTTCTTATACAAGAGTTAGAACTATAATTTTTAAAGTTCAATATAATAATACGGCAGTTGTTAAATCACATTTTAATTTAATCTGCAATAGACATGTTTATTTTGAGTTAAAAAACGAGAGTTCATTTTAATTTAAAAAAGAATATGCATTAATTAAAAAGAACGAATATGCACTTTTATATTGTATAGGAACTATGTAAAATTATTTTAAAACTTAGATACTGAGATATATGTATGGTTCGTTTGAGTTTATAATTTTGTTGAAATTAAATGAAGTACTATTTTGTAAACTATAATTTAGTATACCACAGCAGCACCTGTGAAATACATATTAATTTGGTTGAAAGCCATTTGAATTAAATGAACTCCAAATCCTATTATAAGAGGATTCGGTCAAAATCCTATTATATAGCGCATTCGTTTTATCACCGTCAAGATATTGACTTGAACCTATAAAAAAAAGTGCAATTATAAAAGCAAACATGTGTTTTGTATAGGTGAAAAGCAAATTTGATATTGTATTTTAAGAATTTTTCCCATAACTTTAGTTCTAGAGAAATCAAATTTTAAAGAGTTGATATCGAACATAAAAAAAGACGCCGAAATAACTTGAATTTAATGCAGAATCAAGCGGAGCTAAAATTTTCAATAGGATGACGTAAAAGTTTAGAATAAGACATAATAGAAACATATTTTGATTTTTTTTTTAAATGAGCATAACTTCTATCATTTTTTGAATTTTAAATATATTTTTATATTTTTCTGAAAAAAATAATTATATGTATGTGGCTCCGCCATTATGGAGAGCTACAGAGATGTTAAACAAATAAACAGGCTTTGAGATATTCCACGATTACTATTAAAATCCTTAATTTCGTTCATAAATATAACTTAAACTATTTAGTTGATTACTTGATGAAGACTATATTATATAGAGGTAAGTTTAACCTGAATTAATTCGCATCTGGAGTATAAAACAAAAAAGAAAAATTTACGTCATTAGAAAACTACAAATTAATCAATCAAGTTTGTTCCCAGAGTGTCAATTTATCAACCTTTAAACTAGGAGAAAAAAATGATAGAAAGGAGATTTTAGGTTCATATAGTTTGAACTTTTACGATTCAATTATTTTATTTAAATAATATCATGTCAGGATAAATTATAAAGAATGTGTATAAAGAACTATAATCAGGATATTCTTGGCGATATTCCTTTCATATAAAGCAAAAAGATACCTGATTAGAAATAATTACAAGGTTTATGTTCAACTTCTGGATTTGATACGGCATTCCCATGTTGTTTGCATGCAATATGGTTTTCATATGTTTAGGTCCTTCAATTAAATGAAATTAATCAATAGTCTTAGATAAATTAAAAAAAATGATCAAACTGTTCAAATTATTGAAAAACAATAGGAGTTATATATTATTAGGGCTGCACAAAAAATTCGTAGTTCGTAATTCGATTCGAGTTTGATTCGAAAAAGTTCGATTCGAAATTGAGTTCGTTCGAAATTAATTCAAACCAAACTTAGTTCGAAATTAATTCAAACCAAACTCAAACTGGACCTAGTTCGTTCGAAATAGGTTCGCAAACCAAACTTAGTTCGAAATTAACTCAAACGTGAACTGTTGATTTCCGCTGATAATGAACTTTAATGTTTTATTTAGGATAATATTTGAGTTTGTAATAATTCTAAGACTTTGGTGATTGTTCTGTACTTCTATTGATATTTAAATTGTACTTTGAATACTTTGGATATTTGAAAACTTTGGTGATGTTGCTCCTGTTGGCTATTTGAAAAACTTTGGATTATGTGATTGTACTAAACTTTGGTGTTTGATATAAATTTTGGTATTTGTAATGAACTTTGATATAAACTTTGGTGTACTGTGTAATTAGAATTCATAATGCCTGAGTTTTTATTGAAGTGCTGTAATTTCAAACTATGGCACAGCCATAAGTCATAAGTCATAACTCGTAAGTCGTAACAAAGTTCGTAAAAGTTCGAAATTGAGTTCGTAAAAAATTCGATTCGAAATTAATTCAAACCAAACTCAAACTAGAGGTAAATTCGATTCGATTCGGTTCGTTTGCAGCCCTATATATTATGGATAATTTCATTTAAAATGAACCATCAAAATTCACTTTAGATTAACAAATTATATACAACTATAATAAGTTAATAATTTAAAGAGTCCGTTACTTGAACACTAATTTTATAGTCAAAGATGTTGCGAGTCAGCACGTAGTACTTGTACGGCACTACGGCTTATGTTTTGAACTCGTTACACACAAAAACCCAACATGTCAGTCCCGGAGTAACAGATTCCTGGTCCACTCTTTTCATTTGGCCTCACCTACGCTTGAATTCGGCTTCCCTAAGTAATCCAAAATTTGAGTTTAGATGCAGACCGTTCGATCAGAACCTGCAAGACTATTGAAGGAGTAGTCGGGGAGGATAGACTCTAATTCTGATGGAACGGTTCCGATCCAAACTTAAATTTTGAGTTACTTCAGTGGTACCGTGTTCCATACCGCCTAGGCACCTGTACTGTGACTTTTCATGTCTCCAACTTTTTCTACCCCCTCAACTTTAAAATATTCCCACTTCCCAGACTTCAACCCCCTGAAATGAAATTATGAAAAACGAAAAATGCAAAAAGTCCCCTCTCCTCCTTTGACAAAGACCGGTCAAACCATTCGGCGCCTCTCTCTCTCCTCTCCTATTTCCCCTTTTGTTTTCTTCTTCATCCCTTCCCTTTCTCCTTCTCATCTCTCTCTATTCATCCGCCTCTAAGATGTGGATACCTATCTTTCTCCTATTCCATTTATGGAGTATAGCTCTATCTCTATCAGATAGTGTCAAAATGGAGGCGTGTGCGCCAGCGAAGTGCGGGAGTGTTGACATCTCTTACCCCTTTTGGATTTCCAAGCAGCAGCCGGATTACTGTGGCTATCCGAGTTTAGAGATCAACTGTCAAGATGATAAACCGTTTCTAGTGCAGTCGTACGACACTAATTACTACATCGACAGAGTGTTTTACGATAATAGCTCCTTCCTGCTCATCAATTCCATACTGGTAAATGGGAGTACCAGTTGCTCTATTCCCCGTTTCAATGTTTCATTGGGTCTTGGTCCAATGGTGGTAAGTGAGACCAACAAGGAGCTCGTATTCTTCTTCAATTGTGAAAGAAAGGATCCCCTTCCGGTGGATCTTTTGCGGGTTACATGTAATGCCAACCAATCTGATGCGGGTAACGAGTCATTTGTGCGGCTTTTGCAAAATTATAATGATGATCCTGGTGCTTCTGGGGAGTCGTTGAGCAACTGTAGCATCTCAAGAATACCAGTGTCGGGGTGGAATGGGTCTACGGTGGACCAATACACAACCCTCATGAGTGATGGATTTTTGGTGGAGTTGAAGGTGGCCAGTTGCTCTGATTGCCGGAAGAGCAATGGCCAGTGCGGGTTCAATACCACCACCTCCATGTTCATGTGCATCTGCCCGGATCAGAATATGTATCCGATGAGTTGCACGGATCCTAAAAGTAATCTCACTTTGGTTTGACATTTTTCTTTTGTGTTTTTTTTAGTTGAAAAGTAGTTATTGTAGGTGGTCAATTCAATTCTTAGAACTGATCCACAACAAAAGCCACTCCACCTGGCATACCATATCTCGCCTTATCCAACTTTTCTTTTTAGCTAATTTACACATGTTCATCAAATGTTGCATAGTGATAGTAGGCATGCACTAAAATTTGCTAACCTCACTTTGTTTTTTGAGTGCTGGGTCTGTTGGCCCCAACCATTCAACTTGTGGAAGCTGACACAATTGAAACTTGTTAAAGGAATTTAGTGAATGGATTATGTCAACAAGTCGAACTCACTGGTAATTATACCTGCCATAGTTGTGAGAGTTAGATTCCACAGATGTAATGCAATCACCATTACGGATTGCATCACTTTGCCAGATATAGTTGGCAATATGGTTTTATGATGCATTCTAATTTAAAGCTGATTTGTAGGCTGCTTTTGAGATTATATGCCAAGTTTTTAGGTAATGCTTGATTACACCTCCCACTATTTTGATCAATGGCATATAAAAATCGGCTGTCTATCATTTACAAAGGGTAAATTTTACTGGATGTATCTCTACTTTGTCCTTTGTATTTTTTGGTCACTCAACTTTAATTTTTATCTATACTGATTATTGTCTTCAATTTCAGTTTAAGTTACACAAATTGTAAACTAACTTTTTTAAATTGTTAGTTTCTAAACTTATATTTAGCCATAATCTTCTCATGCAAAGTGACTAATTTCATATCTTTGTTTTTATATATAGTTTTGATTAGTTAAAAATAAAAAAATTACAAATTCACATAATTACAATTTTTTTTCAAAATTGATAATATATATATAATACATTTTCTCAAAAATATTTCACTACAAAGTATTTACTTTGACATATAATAGTTGAATGTGGTGAATTCCTTGATTAATTTAGTTACAATTTGCATGCAGTTTCAATTTCAAGTGGATCCATTGACCTAATTTGGATAATAACTGAAGTTTAGTGACTAAAATCTGATACATAAAAGTGGAATGACCAAAAATGGATAGAGGTTAAATTGGAGTGACCTCTGATGAAAGTTACCGGTTTGGATATCATAAATGTGCATTTAGAGGAAATTAGGCTGCTCTTAGTCCTCAATTTCTCATCCAAGTGGTGTATATCACCGTGTTGCTTATATGGTTAAGCTAAATTAATGCCTGCTTATTGGATTAGAATATAATAGGCAAGTCAATGCGCCTTTGGGCTAGTTGTGCTTTTGTATGAAGTATTTGTTGAATATAGGCTCAAGCTTTTTGGGCTGCGTTGCAGCCATAGGTTAAGTTAATTTTGGCAGATTGCATTATTGTAGCCTCTAAATAGTGTCTATGTTTTATTCTAGGTGAGAACTAAGTTTTGTAATGAGAAAAAACTTATGAAATATATCGTATTAAGGAACCATATCTTCTTCAGACTTCAAACTATAGATTAGTTATTCTAATATTGAAGTTCTGTGGTTCGTCTTAGCATCATCCTTTTATTTATTTTTAGTGGATATTATATAACAGCTTCTTTACTTAGAACAACATACGGGAGTATCAGCCAAAATAAGTTATTAATTAGATATGATGTATAGAATGATCTCTTGAGTCTTAGCACACTAGGAAGGCTGATTCTAGCAATGCTTGTTGCAGTTTTTCTAGGTGCTTGGGGGAAAAAAGAGGAACAGTTAATTCCAATGCAAGTCTAAAATTAGGCTTGACTATTTTTGTGTCAGGTACTCGGTGCAGACCTGATCCGTTAGGTACGAAACCAGTAGGTATAAGATGGATTAAGTCTCTGTTGGGTTCTACTAGTTTTTTTTTTTCTTCTTTTCTTTCCTGAAGAAGCAAATTTGTTTTTGCAAATCATTTACAAAGTGTAGTTAAACAAGAAATAGGTTTAAAGGCCTGAGCCACTGAATTTGGATTTTGTTCTGTGAAATATAGACCCAGGTCTGAAGGGTATGTATTGGTAACCTGAAGATTCCAAAATAACCAAAACTTGTAAAGTCCGGATGAGAGGAAAAGCTTGTGTTTCACTTTTCCTGAAAAGACAGCCTAGTTGTTAGTTTATCTGGTTCAGCATGAAATCCTAAATAGTTGAGAAAATTATTACCTTATTTAAAGTTTCATGTATACTCAGATGCATACTTGCATGTATTTCTCTTCAAATTGTGTTTGGTCATCATTGCTGCTTCTCTAATTAGTAAAAACAAAGCCAATAGCAGAAAAGACTGTTAGATATGAAGTAAATATCATAGAAGAATTCATCCAAAACAAATCTGATGGTGATTTCCAGAATGTGACATTAGAAGACTTTAACCAAATCGACATTATAAGCTCAAGAGTATTCACTAGTAAACTGTATCTTTTTTTTTGTGCACACAAAAATCTTCAATGAGGGCCAAGCAGCCCCAGATTGCAAAAGTTTACCTTGTGAAGGTTTAAATCTACAATATCTCTTTTGCATGAGCTGCTATAACTGTGTTAAACTTTCTTTGTCAAGTCATTAGATACGAAGGAATGTACTTGTTATATTACTTGTACTGTTAACTTCAAGGTTGCTAGTTTTAACAGAGATTTGTTTTTTTTTTCTTATATTGCAGCAAATAAAGATGGTCAAAAGGGGACAATTTTTATAGGCAAGTATCCCTTGTTTGCATCATCTGTCATTGGATACCAAATCTTTATGTATTATTTTTTTAGAAAACCTTTTGGAAACTTGGTATTTGATCTGGCCTTCTTTCGTTGTGAAGTTGAGTAACAGAATTTGAGATGAGCCATTGATGCATTCCATGCTGTTGATGGACCACAATGACCCAGATCACCTACTATTGGGTTACACGTGGTTTTTCAAGTGACCCTTTTGTTTGCTTTGTTTAATTTGTGTTTTCAATTTATTTATGATCCATCTAAATGAACTTGACCAAATTTATTTTTGCTGTTTAAATCTGATTTAATGTGAGGTATTAATATTGTTAGTAACTGTTGGTATGGTAAATCATTAAATAAACCATCTAAATGAACTTGGGCAAATGAAGAAATTCACGTGTTCTCTTGTATAAACCATCTGAATTGGATTCAATGCCCCAATACCCATTGAAAATCATTTGTTTTAAGTCTACATCAGAAACTATTTATAATATATTTGTAATTACTTTTTCGCTTGTGATTTTATTTTCCTCAGTTGGTATATCAGTAGGAGTAGGTGGTTTCCTTGTAGCATGTTGCTTCTGTCTACTTCTGTGCAAGCGCAAGAAGCTGAAATGGGTCTCATCATCCTCGCTACTTCTCACGCGAGACTCTACTGACCAATATGTTCATGACCTAGAGATGGCGGGGTTGCAATTCACTCAGATATTCTCCTATGAGGAACTGGAGGAGGCAACTGATAGATTTAGTCCATCAAAAGAACTCGGTGATGGTGGTTTTGGAGCTGTGTATAAAGGTATCATCAGGTTCCTCTTTTTTTGTAGTTTCCTTATTTGATGTATATTCAAACTAAATGCCTTGCGTTAATTCCCAAAAAAGAAAGTAAACAGTTTGATGAGTTTCTTGTAAATATTGACTTTGGAAAGTTTTTTCTTTCGTGCTTGTATAGCTGCTCCATAATGGTGGATATCACGCTACAACCTTGTTTTAATTTTTAAAGTAGCAGATAATTTTGAATTGTTGAATTGCTGTAAAAAGAGCAAAATAGGAAAATTAGACTGCTAGTGCAGCCTGACATTATAAATGTGTTCACTGGCATTGGTCATGTTGGGCAGGTTGGTTTACTACCTGTCTTGACTGTTTACCTATGCTGAAATTATGAGGTAACATTCTGGATTGTGGATTCAGCCCGGGTATTTACGGTTATTTTTAATTATTTCAGGTAAACTAAGAGATGGACGTGTAGTTGCTGTGAAGCGTCTTTACCAAAACAACTACAAAAGAACCGAGCAATTTATGAACGAGGTGGACATCCTGTCTCGCCTCCACCACCACAGCCTTGTCAGCCTCTATGGCTGCACTGCTCGCACAAGCCATGATCTGCTGCTTGTCTATGAGTATGTCTCCAATGGCACAGTCGCTGACCACCTCCATGGGCCCCGCTCTTCTGAGAATGCTCTCACCTGGCCGATTCGTCTGTCAATTGCTATTGAGATAGCTGATGCCTTGGCATATTTACATGCTGTCGAGCCCCAAATTATTCATAGAGATATCAAAACAAATAATATACTACTAGATGACGGGTTTCATGTCAAGGTAGGTGATTTTGGTTTGTCACGTTTATTCCCATTGGATGTGACCCATGTTTCGACTGTTCCTCAGGGCACGCCTGGGTATGTTGACCCAGTATACCACCAATGCTACCAGCTAACCGATAGAAGTGATGTGTACAGTTTTGGAGTTGTTTTAGTGGAGTTGATCTCGTCAAAGCCAGCTGTGGATATGAACAGGAGCAGAGATGAGATAAACCTGGCTAATCATGCATTAAATAAGATCCAGAGGTCTGAGTTGGATCAGTTGGTGGATCCCAATCTTGGATTCCAGTCAAATTGGGAGATGAGGCGGATGGTATCTTTGGTAGCTGAGCTGGCATTTCAGTGCTTGCAATGTGATAGGGATATGAGACCGTCTATTAAGGAAGTCTTGGAGGCACTGAAAGTGATAGAAAAAGGGGGTCAGGGTGGAGGTAAGTTAGAAAAGAAAAACTCAAAGAAAGAAGAAGATCACTTGTTAAAGAGTGATGCAATTTTTTCTCCTGATACGGTCATGGATAGGTGGAAGAGCAGTTCTACTACACCTAATACTAGTGTATGAGGTATCAGTATCCTGTTCTTTTGATTAGCTAATTCTATGTGCCCACATTGGTGGTTGTTTTGGGGGTGTTAGTGAGGGTGTGTACATAGTATATACAGTTAATTACACAATACTGTGGCCAACACTGTAGAGATTAGCTTATAGTATGTAATGGCACTGATTTTCTCATATTGTCAATACAACAAAAAATATGGAATTTTGGATAGATTAAATTCTAGCTGTTTTAATTTTGTCTCTGTACCTTTCTTTTTTAGACATGAGCAACTAAGAAAACTGTATAGCTTGACTGTTCTACTAGTTCCAATTTTTTATTGTAATTACGGCTAACTTTAACAGGAAGCTTATGTTTTTACCAATTTACCATTCTTTTGATCAATTTTGTTTGTTGAATGCTGCAGCATGTTTGTTTTAATCGAAAAATTTAAACCTTCCCCATTCATGGGAGTTATTGTATTATATGGGGTGCATACAATTTTCTCATTCTGTTTAGTTTGAGGTGCTGTTATGCTCTCATCTCAATATTAATTATTATTTACCCAGGTCTCTGTGTGTCAATTGACATTTCTATATGTTTTTTTCCTTGTGTTTCTTATCAGGCTATCCAAGCTAAATATCAAATAATTATTAGCTCGAATAATACTAATAGTGAGGTGTTATTATCGTTCAGAAAATTTTTCTGCTCTCTCATTTAAAGTATATTTTTTCACTTTAAAACTTGTGAAGGTTTCACTCTTAAATTTTATAGTTTGCTTCTTCTTTTTCTTTAGCAAAAAAATAAATAATAAATAATGAACTTTGTACTGAATAAAATCTGGACGATTTTTTTTTTCCAGGATGAACAAAATCATTACCCAATATAGTATACTGCAAGCTTCTTTCCAGCATCAAATCCCTTGTTTTTTTTATTAAGATGGAAAAATAATACCCTCAAGACTAATAAAACCATATAATCCTCAAGACTTTTAATTGTGTTTTATTAAGTACAAACCATATAATCCTCAAGACTTTTAAAACTATAGTTTATTTCTTCCAAGTTTCATGATTGAATGCTTGTAATTAACTCTAGGATCCTCTTGTTTTGTTTACTTCTAGTATCTAAAGCTTTTCCTTGGAATAATTTGATCATAGGACCATACGTGTTATGTAAGCTTTTAGATAGCTCTGATTTTAGGAAGTTTTTGATTTTAAACACTCTAGAAAAACTGATAGATTAAAGACTTGTTGGGATTTTGCTGGGTGCTTGTGGGAAAAAAAAAAATACAATTTAAGTTCAATATTCATCTATAGTTAGGATAGACTAGTTCATCTCAGGTACTTGTTGGAGACCTATTGGTTTGGTACCAAACCAAGTAGGTAATTCAGATGGATAAAGCCTCTGTTGGGTTCTACTCGAAATTTTTTATTTCCTTGTAAGCAAAATATTGTCGAGGGCCTCAATTGTTCTCCAAATCATTCAACAAGTGTAGTTAAACAATTAGACAAAGGTAAAAAAATTAAGCCCCAGAATTTAAATTGTTCCATAAAGGACTAATATATATTTAGTTCAGACTTCTGAGGGATATGTACATGGAGAACCTGAAGAATCCCAAAATAAAATAAAAATAAAAATAAAAATGATCAGGAAGAGGAAAAGCTTTGTTTCACTTTCTGGAATGACAGAGTACTTGTTAGTTTAAGAGGTTCAGTATAAGTGTATAACATCATATATAATTAAGGAAATCACTTACCTTATTTGTTGCCTCATAATGCCAAGAAACTCATCCTGTGGAGCTCTCCTCTTCACAAAAGCATCCTTTTACGTTTGAAATATGTTTAGATTTGTATTTAAGCCCATATATTCGTAGTTAGATCATGTTTGGTTGCTGTAGGTGGTTCTATAGCTAGCTAGTCAACAAGTCAGTCCATGGTAGGACAGACTCTTAGATGCAAGTAATTGTACTAGAAGAATTGGTCCTTGAGAAATAAATGAGGAGGTCATTTATAGATAATAATGACAAGAGAAGAGTTTGACTAAGTCAACTATATACTAACCTCAAGATTCAAGTATATTCACTATTAATCTATTATAGTAATGTCTTCATTTAATATCATTTTCCTTCTGCCCAGTCTACAAGCAAAGATATTCCAAGTCTTTACAAAAGACTAAAGAACTGCCCTCATTTTCCTCTGGAATTTACTCAAAGATACTTTATCTCAATGAAATTACCTTGTATATCAATCCTTTGCAACGTTTTAAAATGCGGTTTCTATGCAGTATGCGGAAGGCCACTGCATACTGCATATACGGTATGCGGCCGCATATGCGGATTTTTATGCGGACTTATATATGCGGATTTTAAAATGAGAATTAATATATATATAAACAAGTATGCGGTAATATACAGTACTATGCGGTATGCAGTAATATGCGGTATCATACAAACAAGTATGCGGTAATATGCGGTAATATGAGGCCGAATATACGGTAAAAATATGTGGCTGAAATGCGGAACCGCATATTAGACCGCATATTGATTTTCTATGCGGTTGTCAACGCATACGCATATGCGTCCGCATAAGCGGTCTAGTGAACTGCATTTTGTTACACTGATCCTTTGTGTTTCGTGTGGCTATACTGTGTAGTGTTGGTTGTTGGTTTTTAAAATATAATATGAGCATAAAGGTCGAAGTTTGTAGGGAGCTTCCTCATTGGTGTAATTTAGTAGTATTTCTTTTATTTATCGCAAGTTAAGGTCAAGGTCAAGCTGCATATAACACTGTATGAGGTCACCGGGATATGAAATGAGATATTTGTATAGCCGATTATTTGGCAAAAAGAGGAAGATTGATGAGCAGGACTAGACGGGGTTAAACTATAGGGTAACAGGTATGAAATAGCTATTACCTGTACCTTATTTATTTAGCTAACGAAAAAAAATTCTTACTCATACCTATACTCAATAAGCTAATGAAAAAAAATATTATCCATACTCACCTTATCGAATACGATACAAGTTGGGTAAACGGCCAAAAGGGTACCATTGACACCCTACTTTCAAGTCTCTATCGGTCTTGTTTGACGCCTTAACGGTCGCTCCGAGTTCCACACCTCTTTTAATATGGAGAATTTCACGTATATCCTTAAAATCTTCAAAATTACATATTCTTCCTCTTAATTTTTAAATTACGTATTCTCCTCTAAACTTTAAAAATTCACAAATTTACCCATTTTATTATCTTTTATATTAAATTTATTTTTTAAATTTATAAAATATCCATTTTACTCTCACAATGAGTTTTAATATAAAAGACAATAAAATTGATAAATTTGTGAGTTTTTATAAGAGAGGGGAAAATATGCAATTTTGAAATTTTGGGAGGAAAGTACGTAATTTAGAAGTTTTTTAGGGCTATACATGAAATTACCCTTTTAAAATTGACGGGTACAGACCTAGTGACAATATACGCGAATAATTTGCGTTTTATTCGTTTTTTTGACGTTTTCGAACCGAACTCCGAATAAAATGCAAAAAACATATAATACGTTTTATTTGCGAATAAAACACGAATCACGAATTATTCCCGACATTTTTATTAATATCCAAAGTTTAATACAAATTATTATTTATGCTCAGAATCTCAGCAAATTTCGAAAAATGCCCAAGTCGGTCAGAAAATGGCCGGCTTACTTCCCCCCTAAGCCGGCCATTTTCTGGCCGGCTTACACTTTTTTTTTTTACGCACGTAATTTTCTATTAAACTTTGGATATTAATAAAAATGTCGGTTTAATCTTGATGAGTTTATTTTTGCTGTTTAACGCACTTATGCAATTGTTTTAAATATTTTTCTGTTTATTTTTTATGTTGTACTACTATTTTAATGTTGTAATATTTTCTGTTTAGCATTATCATGATAATTTATTTTATCTGTAAAATATAAAAATAGTACCATAAAAGCACACATACAAAAGAACCGAAATATAGGATAATCCAAATATACCAAACATAAATAGTATACCAAATATAAATAGTACAAAACTAGTAAAAATACAACTAAAACTAAGAGGGGGTATATCGCTGAGGCGGTACTCCGGCGCCAGAGCGGCCAGGCTTTGTCTCTCTCGGCCTCCACAATAGCATCGGCGGACCTGAGTATCTGCTCGGCGCTATCCCATCTAGCATCGCCCGTGGAGACTGGCTGTACTGGCGGAGGTGTACTGAAGATAGATGCGGCAAACTCAGTCCCAAAGGCAGGCTGAGTATGAGACCCGCTACCACTAGCCTCTCCATCATGCGGCATCTCTGTGCCATATCGGGGTACTGCCGGTGCCGACATGAAATCCTCATCGAATATACCGTAGTCCTGGATATTGTACAAGAGGGACTCCATATCAGAATGATCGGTCCCCGCAGGTGGTGGCTGTGGCGGCATCTCTGCCGGACCCTGCAATCATACACATAAATTATTAAATTTGATCTGAATGAAGAAATTTATTAAAACCTAACAGATACTGAAGCATGACATACATGAGGCTGCACCGGACGTCCATGCTCGTCGTACCATGCCTGCCACCCAACGCTGGACAATACCCAACGATGGTAGTCCCCTCTGGATGCGAATCGGGACAATACCCAACGATGGTAGTCCAACAACTCGCCGACATCACCTACGAATCTGGTGCTGTCAGAGACGCCGCTAACGGATGTGCCACGGATAGGCAAACCCCAAAGAGCACTCACATCCTAGAGAGTCACTGTCATCTCTCCGAATGGCATGTGAAACGTGTGCGTCTCGGGACGCCATCTCTCCATAATTAGCCTAATTATGGTAAAAAAGACCAAAATACACTAAATATTGGTCAACTGTTCTAATTACACTAAATTAAGCTTAATTAGCCTAATTATGAAATGCCAAAATAACCTAAATATTGGTCAACTGTACTAATTACACTAAATTACGCTTAATTAGCCTAATTACGGTAAAAAATGCCAAAATACCCTAAATATTGGTCAACTGTATTAATTACACTAAATTACGCTTAATTAGCCTAATTATGGTAAAAAATACCAAAATACCCTAAATATTGGTCAACTGTCGTAATTACACTAAATTACGCTTAATTAGCCTAATTATGGTAAAAAATACCAAAATACCCTAAATATTGGTCAACTGTCCTAATTACACTAAATTACGCTTAATTAGCCTAATTATGGTAAAAAAAAGACCAAAATACACTAAATATTGGTCAACTGTGCTAATTACACTAAATTACAACAAAATACTCTAAATCCTAACACCTAAACCCTAAAATAAATAAATTTAAATTTAAATTAGATAAAAAAAAATTACCTCAAAGAAGAGAGAAATTCGGTTGAGAGATGAGAGAATTGTGAGGAGGAGAGAGAAAAAGGGGTATATATAGGGTGAAATGCGGGTTTAAAAAAAAAAAAGAGTAAGCAGGCCAGAAAATGGCTGGCTTAGGGGGGGAGTAAGCCGGCCATTTTCTGGCCGGCTTGGGCATTTTTCGATATTGGCTCAAAATCTGGGCATAAATAATAATTTGTATTAAACTTTGGATATTAATAAAAATGTCGGGAATTATTCACGAGAAAAATGCGAAAAAATGCGAATTTTTTTTTATTTTTTTTGGATATTTGTTTTTTACTTCGTTGTTGTATCGAATCATTCTCCAATTATACCCAAATTACTAATTTTATACCCCGCCGAACCGAACCCGATCTATTTGTTTGTCACTACAGTACATACTGCTTCTTACTTATTAGCTCAGATATCATATGGACCGTGTGATTCAAAATGGACGGAAAAGACTCCCTTGTACAGTTGTACTGTCCGATGAATTAGGGCCTGTGCGGCTGTGAAAGACTCCAGAAGCCTTCTCCCTATAACATACTCGCCATCAATTGGCGCCTTCACCACCGGAAATTTGGTCTCTCTCTTTTCCTCTCTGTAATCCCTTATCCCTCCTTTGTAGTTTCTTTCATCTTTATGCTGCCACCTGCTGTAGTCATCAATGCAGACCAGGTGCTAAACCGTTTGCCTCTGAAGAGCATATTGGCTACTCCAACATTTTCCCACCATCCACCTTGTACTCGACCACCATGTTTCGTACAACTCCTGAACATTTCCGTCTGTTGCACTTTCTCTACCTTGACAACCCCTTTACGCACTCTACCACATGCTCACATACTGTTTGATGAAATGCCCAAAAGAGCCTCCTCCTGCTAGGTTTACGTGAACCAGTTCGGCGCTTCTCTTTTTACGGGGACATATCAAAGGATCTGTTCATACTTGGCTTTCTCAATGAAGAGCGGAATCCAAATCTCTCTTTATTTGAATACCAAAAGCAAAATTAAACCAAAAGATTTGAAATTAGGCAAGTGAACGATGCACACAAGGTACTTGTGGATATGCCAGGTACTATTCTACTACCAAGATTTTTCTTCACTGAAATATGCAAAGATTAAGTTCAGTTGTAATGTCACATTTCACCTACATTTAATTGAGATGAACAATTTTCAGAAAGAAAACCCAGATAAACTAGCAGATCGGATAGTGCAAGAAGCAAAGTTATGGAGACGGCATTGCTAGAAGTTTTTGTTCACAAATGCTGGTTTTTAAATTTGCAATTTACATATGTACACCTTGGCAGCCTCTACTAAAAAAAATGATAGTTATCTGATTTAGTGCTTCTAAAGGTATGGTCATAATAAACTCAGTTAACTCTCCTTTGATATAAAAAGTTCTTCATAAATCTTCTTTCCGAGGTTTTCTAAACCCATATCTTTTTTGTATTTCCCATTAGCTTTTGTTTGTTTGTTAACTGTGAAATCATTTTTTTTTTTTTGGGAAAAGATATGGGTCGTGCCCGTATCTGTGAAGTCAATTTTAAGAAAGGCTTTCACACTGAAAGTAACGTGGCCGAACATTTCTCTTTTGAATTGCCTTGGAAAAATCAATTTGATGGTGGTTTCCTGATGTTGACAGGAGAAGACTTTGACCCAGTCAACTGTCTTTTATGCTCATGTCTATTATTAAGTACACTATTGCTTTCCTTCTTTTCTACTTCCCCTTCAAAGCTGCCCATATAAATATATAATTGTGACTTCTGTCGAATAATTTGACACTTTAATGTCTTATTAAATATTGACAATGACTTTGCTTTTTCATTGGTTGAATCCACTATTAGATAATTAAAATTCTTAAAGGCTCTTTAGATATTTTCAGAGAAAGATATAGCATATATAAATACTTGCCTTTCACTTGGCTATAGATCTCTTTGGTCATTGATCTTTAGTCTTTTAATAGTTCAGGGAAGTTCCTGAGAGGAAGCTTGCGAGAAACTTCCCCTTTTCTTTGGAAATCATATGTCATGGTAGAGATAGTCTTTGGCTCTTTTACTTTTCTGGAGAAATTTCATTTTTGAAGGTCATGAGTTCCAGGAATAGTATGCGGCCATTTTAGCATGTTTTATGGCCTTTCCTTCTTCATCTTATAAAGATCATTTTTTTCTTGTGTGCTTGATTTTTCTTAATGTCTTTCTCATTTATCTGTCTTGCTTCCCTGTTCTTCTTTCACCCCTGCTTAGCTAGCTCATGCCCGCCACAGCCACAATCACATGAAGTAGTACCATGTAATAAATCTATTGAGATCAAGCCTCCTTTCTTCCTAATGAATAATGTTACAAACGAATTTTGTGAGAGTGCAATAAATATCAAGTGCGGTCATTATGATGAGAGTCCGCGAGTCTATCTATTTCACTCGGAAAACCTCTGGTTTACATTGGAAAATATTCTCTATTACCCAGATTTTGACTCCCCAAACAAGTTAATAGTTCGTGATCCATCACTTGAAGCATTTTTAAATTCATCCAGCTGCGGAAACCTCCTATTCTCCTTTCTAAAACCCTCTCATGAACAATTTGATTATGACAACTTTTTATCGTTTAGTACGAACATCAAGTCTTTTTGTGAATCTCAAAACCTGTCCTCCCAAAGCCTGATCCTCGGTAGAGAGTATATGTTGAACTATTCAGCTACAAATGGAGAACTTCCTAGCAACTGTTATAGAAAAACTCCAAATGCATCTTTTGAATGGAAGTTTTCATGTGATGATAATGGGAGTGTGATCCTCTTGTCAGCTCAATATTCCTATAACATTCTATCTCAGCAAGGATGCTTCAGTCAAAGCATACTCGGAGGCAATAAAGGTTAGTGACTCATGGCAAAAAAGGCCATATTAAGTTCTTTTTAATTTGATTCTTTTTTTGAAGCTCATATTATGTTTCCAATTCATAATACTTGCATTTATTTTATCTTCTGGTTTGCAACTCATCACTGACACTGATGTACTCTGGAAATTTTCAGATTCCAGTACTAATCACTCTCCCCTTCTCTCTACAGGAAAGCCAACTCAAGCAACAAGAAAAAAAATTTTGATAGGTAAGGATAGTTTTTCTTTGTCATGATTGATCTTATTGTGAAAAAGTTTGTAATAACTCTGTCCGATTGTACAATTTTTTTTTATTAAAGGGCCTCGGTACATCCCAGCATCTTTTAGATGTTATTCTCGAGAATTGAACCTGCGTCTCTCCATAGAGAGACGGGGCTCATGCCACTGCCCTAAGCCCGCGGTTCTATGTCCGATTGTACATAATATAAGATTTGGAAACCATTGTATCATTAAATTCTTCATTGGGACCATTCCCAGGACCCCCATCCTCCCTTTTTGGATAGGAAACTTTTGAGAAATCCTTGGGTAAAAGGGAAGCTATTTAGTTTATACATTCTGGAAACAGTTTATAATTTAAATGCATGCTACTTTACACATGCAGTCTGTTTTTTCGCAGGTGTAACTGTGGGAAGTGCTGGTCTGTTTGTTGCGTGTCTTATCTGTCTAATCCTGCACAAGCACAAGAAATTAAAGTTCGTCTCGTCTTCCTCAAAACTTATCACGAGAGGAAACACTTCTGATCGGTACTTTCATGACCCAGAGATGACTGGACCACAATGCACTCAGATTTTCTCCTATGAGGAACTTGAGGAAGCAACTGAAGGATTTAGTGCATCAAAAGAATTAGGTGATGGCGGCTTTGGAACTGTATATAAAGGTAAGTACTAAGTATAATCAATTCCGGCTTTTCTCATTACAAATAAACATATTTGGTCATGTACTTCAGATTTTGAATGTGAGGCATTTTTACCCTAATTTTTATTAGTTTGACTAAATTGCTAATTATTGCCCTTTTATTAAAGTTAGATACCACTGAATAAAAGAATAATAAGATAAAAGGTCTTACTACATCAGAAAAAAGGAAAAAAAAAATAACATTCCATGAAGCCAGAAAAGATGATTTTCTGAGTTTTTTTACCAGCACAGAATGGTACAGATGAGGTTTAGTAACCTAGTCTACAGTTGAGTGTCTGGTGCGACTCGTCTTACTGAGTTATTGCTAACGCATTTGCACTGTAATATGTGACTTGAGTTGTTACAATAAGGAAATAACAATGCAAAACATCAAACAGGAAATTTAAAGGACGGTCGTGTAGTTGCTGTGAAGCGCCTCTACAAGAACAGCTACAGAAGGATCGAGCAATTTTTGAACGAAGTTGAAATCCTTTCCCATCTCCACCACCCAAACCTCGTCATTCTCTATGGCTGCACGGCCCGCACCAGCAACGAACTACTTCTTGTCTACGAATTCGTCCCCAATGGCACTGTTGCCGACCACCTCCACGGGCCCCGCTCTAGTGAAAACATCCTCACCTGGCCCATCCGCCTGTCAATTGCTATTGAGACAGCCAATGCCTTGGCTTATCTACATGCAGTGGAGCCCCAGATTATTCATCGAGATGTTAAAACGAATAATATTTTGCTTGATGATAGATTTCATGTCAAAGTCGGTGATTTTGGTTTGTCACGGGAATTCCCCTTGGATGTAACTCATGTGTCCACTGTTCCCCAGGGAACACCCGGGTATGTTGACCCAGTGTATCATCAGTGCTATCAACTTACTGATAAAAGCGATGTTTACAGTTTCGGAGTTGTCTTGGTGGAGTTGATTTCATCAAAACCGGCTGTCGATATGGCAAGGAGCTGCGACGAGATTAATCTAGCTAATCTAGCATTGAATAAAATACAAAGGGATAAACTAGATGAGTTGGCAGACCCAGCTCTTGGGTTCCAGTCTGATCCAGAGGTGAGGCAGATGGTTTCTTCAGTGGCAGAACTGGCATTTCGGTGCTTGCAGCCAGATAGAGATATGAGGCCGTCTATTAAGGAGGTTTTAGAGGTGTTGAGAGTGATACAGAATGGTGGTTATGATAGAGAGAAAATAGCGGAGATTAGCCCGAGTAAGGAAGAGGCTCACTTGTTGGAGAGGGGGGCAATTTTTTCTCCAAACACAGTGATGAGTGGTTGGATGAGTCAGTCGACAACTCCTAATACAAGTACTTGATTTACCAGTATGTATTAGATGCATGAGAATTGCTGTTATGGATAACCACAAGCTAGCTGTAGATGTTGTAGACAGTTTTTTGTATGATATTATGGCTTTCACAGGAAATATTTTGTTTAAATATATACATTTTTCTCAGTGTGTGCAATAAACAATGATATGGAATATTTGGATGAATAAAATATTAGCTGTTTTTGACTGTGGTACTGTCCTTGTCAATGAAGGGGACTAATCAGGTAAAGTTTATTGATTACTGGGATGTTTTCTTTCATGCTTGAGGTAGAATGTGCAATATGTCCCTTCACAGAATATGAACATTTTTGGAAATCCTATAAGCTGAAATTTGATTTGGGGAACTTAACATGTCGAAAGACCGAATTTCGGAAATCCATTCGTCAAAATTTTAAACATCCATTGATTTTATATACATATTTTACAACTTCAATTCCAGGTTTTCACTTCTAATATTCGTGATTTGTATGGATTAAGGGGAGAGGAGAAGAAAGAGAGGAGATGAGGAAAAAAGAGGATGATTTGTTTAAAGCAGCTTCGTGTCTGTATTAGTGGCGGGTGAGAGAGGAAATAGAACTCATTGTAAAAAGCGATTTTAATTTCAGAAACAAATTTATAGTGGGAGATAGAGATTTTGCTTAATATCATGTATTCATGCTTCCCCAAATTGATTAATACCATTAAATCAAGTTTTCAGACAGCATCTCACAATTTTTATTGTCAAAATATATTTGACCGGACGAAGTAAAAGAAGAGACGACGTGGCTCAATCTGAGTCGTGCCTTAATTATAATTTATACCTCCCCAATAGCACATTTTGCCAAGAAATTTCATGTCTGAAATGTATTCAGAGATATAAATAGAAAATTTATATTGGAGATTGAAATATTAAATGTATGACGTGTAGTAATTGAGATTCAAATTTATGTATCCACGGTGAAGTTCTAATTGTTACGAGTTCTGAAAACTGGAGACATATAAACAATTCTAAAAATAATTAAATAAAAAATGAAGACATATAAACACTTCTAAAAATAGTTGGTACGGGGTGTGAAAACTGGAGACATATGAACACTTCTAAAAATAATAAAATATAAAGAATAAAATTATTAATTTATATTTATAAGATGATATAGCTGCTATGGAATCCGCCACCGACGATAATGACAGCAATCCATCCAATGGACAGTTTCTTTATTTATCCATACAAAATGAAGGTGATAATCTCAAATGCTAATTTTTTATTAGAGGGTCCACGTTAAATAAGGACAACACCTTGCCATCACGATAAAGGTTGTTCATATTTAAACAATATGAAATTATGAACTGATTGCAGAGAATACAAAAACGTGTTTTTGCAATATTCAATTAATTTAAATAGGATTAATTATGAATTAATTGCATTAATTACGCATTAAGACCAACGAATTTAATAAAATTATAGATGGCATTTGACCGGTCAAAAATTTTCCATTTTAAATAATTATTTATTTAATAAAAATAATATAACACAATTTTATGTATGATTAAGTCTTTGCCCTATCTAGTCTGAAATTCCGTGTTGTTTAGCAACCCTTCTTCTATAATTGGAAGCAACTGTCATGAACATCAGTGTGCATATTTGACCAATCTCAATCTGGGAGAAGGGAGGAATTTCAACGGGCATCAGATCAAAATCCAGTTGATGCCCGACCAAAATTGTTCACTCTGCGTCGAGATTCGTGCAAACGAATTATATCCACAAAACAATTAAAATTAGTGCAGATTTAAATCCATGTGAACATAAAACGAACGACTTGGACGAAACGAAAGAAACCCTCCAGTGTGAAACGACTTAAACTAGTGTATTGACAGTGCCCGTTAAGGGTAACCCGAACCCGGTCCGCCCGTGCCCGGTGCCCGGGTATACCCGGGTAAACGGGTACACGGGTACGGGTCTGAAATGGGCAGGGTGGCTGTTTTTGGAAACAAACCCGGGTGTACCCGTACCCGCCGTACCCGTGCCCGCTGCCCGTCTGCCCGCACCCGGTAACCCGTGCCCGTGCCCGTACCCGCACCCGGACCCGCTGGACCCGCCCGGACCGTCCGATTTTGACAGATCACTGTAGCAATTCGAAAATTTTTGAATCCAAAGGCGCAAATTTTATTTTAAATAGGTTTTATTTGTGCTAAATAGGTTATATTCATTTTAAAATTAGTTATATTTGTTTTAAAAATGGTTTTTGAATAGGTAATTTATTTTAAAATTGGTTAGATTTATTGTAAAATTGGTTAGATTTATTTTTAAAATATGTGAGATTTAGTTTTGAAATATGTGAGATTTTATTTGTAAGTTAGATTTAAATAAGTTCTATTTATTTTTAGAATAGGTTAGATTTATTTTAAAATATGTTAGCTTTATTTTTGAATAGGTTAGATTAATTTTTGAAATATGTTTAGGTTTATCTATAAATATGTTGGATTTTTTTAGTATGTTAGATTTTTCAAATAGGTTATTTTTTAATATGTTGGATTTATAAATATGTTGGATCTATAAATATGTTGGATCTATAAATATGTTGGATTTTTTTTTAATATGTTATATTTTATTTTTTAAATTTTGAATATGTTATTTGATCATTTGAATATGTTAGATTTATTTTAATATAGGTTAGATTTTATTTTTTAATTTCGGATTAATTTTTAAATATGTTAGATAAATAAGTTAGATTTTAATATGTTAGATTTATATTTTTTGAATCTATAAATATGTTAGATTTTTGAATATGTTAGATTGTAAAGAAAGTTCGAAAACTCTGAGATTGTAAAGAAAGTTCGAAAACTCTCTATCCGACGGTCGGATCGGGCTGAAATGTAAGTTAGATTGGTTTTGGGGCTGTGGAGCTCATGTCAAAATTTCAGCCCGATCCGACGGACGGATCAAAAGTTATGCCCTTTTTTGTGAAGCATGCGCAGGACTTGGTTAAACATCATGAGTAAAGCATAGAACAGATCAATTGTAATCATAGGAAATATTCAGTTATTGATTGGTGGCTCTGATACCAAATGTTATCTTATTTTCTTTTCTTTGAGATCTCATGATTAATTATGAACAATTCAATTAATAGCCCAAAGATCACTAATACCGAATATTTCACAAACAAAACTTAAGAAGTCAATATATGGGCTTAAACAAGCATATAATTATGAGATATAAATAAATTATGAAACTATATAATTAGAATGAGAGTTTGAAAATAAAATAAAATTACTCGTGTAAAGAAATAATATTTCGTACGACACGTAATAATATTCGTACGACACGGGAAACACGTAATAATATTCGTACGACACAGTAAAAAAAATAAGAAAACAAATCAAAACCCGTGCCCGTCCTGCCCGTGCCCGCTGTACCCGTGCCCGTTGTACCCGTCTACCCGCATCGGGCACGGGTTTGAGACGGGCAGAACAGAGTTTTTCAAAAAAAAACCCGCCTACCCGTGCCCGTTGTACCCGCCTACCCGTTGTACCCGTACCCGTCCTGCCCGCTGCCCGGGACGGGTACTGCCCTGCCCTGCCCGAGGTACCCGTTAGCAAATGACTAACTTAAACTAGTTAAACATAAATCGAACGACTTAAACAATTAAAATTAGTGCAGATTTAATTCCGTTTCTTCCAAACTTCCTTCGCCTCCAGGCTCCAGGCTCCAGCCCTCCAGTGTGAAACGAAAGAAACCCTAGCTCCTCGCCTCCTCCCACTGTGAAACGAAACGAAAAAAGATTTCTGCCGTTTCTACCGTTTCTTCCAAAATTTATGCTGTTTCTTGTTCTTCTAGAGTTCTAGTGTTGACTCTCTGAATCCAACTGGCAGAATTTGAATTTTATATCGTCGCGATTCACCACATCAAACCAAACCGAAAGCAACCAAACCAACACTCAAAATTAGACACTCTGGTCCCACCCAAAAAAAAATCAATATAATAGTGATGATTTTCCACATTTGACTCCCTTTGCAAAGAAAAATAATGCACCAAAATGATGAAGGTTGTTCAAAAGAACAAAATACTAGCAATATTTAGTTGCTTTTTAGAAACAAACCCCAGCACAGATAAATCCATCACAAACTGCAAAATGCACCAAAAGCTGCGTTTTTTTACCAGTATGCAAGCTTTCGTGTTTTTGTTTCAGAGACTGGTCTATAGAGGCCACTGTAAACGGAGACGAAGGAGCTTCTTAGGTGCTTCCGATCGCTCCAAGACCTATTTGTCTCGTCTCCACCGCAACCACTGCAACCACTTCACTGTGGCAGTGAAGAAGCATTGGGTTCACAAAAAGGACATGTCGAAGGATGGGGACTGCTGATCAGATCAGTGGATATGGGCTGCATCGTCAGTTTCAGTTTGCTAATTTCAGGCGTCGTTTGATATGAAACAATAAGGAATCTATCTGTTCAACCATCTACATTTGAAAACAAAAAAGTAAATAATCTACAATCAAGTACAGTCCTGTCTCCATTAGAATTCACTAAATAATTGGCATATGCTACTAAAGACACAGAGATGCAAACATACATTAATAAAGCTTACATATAGACACAATTACTGCCTTTGAGATGGAACATCATGTGCATCAATTTGACCGACATACCCTCTCCTGAGAACATTAACAATTCTGGTAATCATCGGGTCGCAGTTCAGTTAAGTTAGACTGATCATACTTGACCAATGATGATGCCATGGAACGAATGACTTGATTTTACTCTCTATTCCTGAGATCTAGATAATTTTAAAATTTAAAAAATTATGTCGCTAGTTAAGCCCCCCAAGTAACAGTCCCTGTCTTGTCAAATGCCACGGCTTTGACATGCTCCAAGACCTATTTGTCTCGTCTCCACCGCAACCACTGCAACCACTTCACTGTGGCAGTGAAGAAGCATCGGGTTCACAAAAAGGACATGTCGAAGGATGGGGACTGCTGATCAGATCAGTGGATCTGGGCTGCATGGTCGGTTTCAGTTTGCTAATTTCAGGCGTCGTTTGATATGAAACAATAAGGAATCTATCTGTTCAACCATCTACATTTGAAAACAAGAAAGTAAAAAATCTACAATCAAGTACAGTCCTGTCTCCATTAGAATTCACTGAATAACTGGCATATGCTACTAAAGACACAGAGATGCAAACATACATTAATAAAGCTTACATATAGACACAATTACTGCCTTTGAGATGGAACATCATGTGCATCAATTTGACCGACATACCCTCTCCTGAGAACATTAACAATTCTGGTAATCATCGGGTCTCAGTTCAGTTAAGTTAGACTGATCATACTTGACCAATGATGATGCCATGGAACGAATGACTTGATTTTCTCTCTATACCTGAGATCTAGATAATTTTAAAATTTAAAAAATTATGTCGCTAGTTAAGCCCCCCAAGTAACAGTCCCTGTCTTGTCAAATGCCACGGCTTTGACATGCTCCAAGACCTATTTGTCTCGTCTCCACCGCAACCACTGCAACCACTTCACTGTGGCAGTGAAGAAGCATCGGCTTCACAAAAAGGACATGTCGAAGGATGGGGACTGCTGATCAGATCAGTGGATCTGGGCTGCATCGTCGGTTTCAGTTTGCTAATTTCAGGCGTCGTTTGATATGAAACAATAAGGAATCTATCTGTTCAACCATCTACATTTGAAAACAAGAAAGTAAAAAATCTACAATCAAGTACAGTCCTGTCTCCATTAGAATTCACTGAATAACTGGCATATGCTACTAAAGACACAGAGATGCAAACATACATTAATAAAGCTTACATATAGACACAATTACTACCTTTGAGATGGAACATCATGTGCATCAATTTGACCGACATACCCTCTCCTGAGAACATTAACAATTCTGGTAATCATCGGGTCTCAGTTCAGTTAAGTTAGACTGATCATACTTGACCAATGATGATGCCATGGAACGAATGACTTGATTTTCTCTCTATACCTGAGATCTAGATAATTTTAAAATTTAAAAAATTATGTCGCTAGTTAAGCCCCCCAAGTAACAGTCCCTGTCTTGTCAAATGCAACGGCTTTGACATGCTCCAAGACCTATTTGTCTCGTCTCCACCGCAACCACTGCAACCACTTCACTGTGGCAGTGAAGAAGCATCGGGTTCACAAAAAGGACATGTCGAAGGATGGGGACTGCTGATCAGATCAGTGGATCTGGGCTGCATCGTCGGTTTCAGTTTGCTAATTTCAGGCGTCGTTTGATATGAAACAATAAGGAATCTATCTGTTCAACCATCTACATTTGAAACCAAAAAAGTAAAAAATCTACAATCAAGTACAGTCCTGTCTCCATTAGAATTCACTGAATAATTGGCATATGCTACTAAAGACACAGAGATGCAAACATACATTAATAAAGCTTACATATAGACACAATTACTGCCTTTGAGATGGAACATCATGTGCATCAATTTGACCGACATACCCTCTCCTGAGAACATTAACAATTCTGGTAATCATCGGGTCGCAGTTCAGTTAAGTTAGACTGATCATACTTGACCAATGATGATGCCATGGAACGAATGACTTGATTTTACTCTCTATTCCTGAGATCTAGATAATTTTAAAATTTAAAAAATTATGTCGCTAGTTAAGCCCCCCAAGTAACAGTCCCTGTCTTGTCAAATGCCACGGCTTTGACATGCTCCAAGACCTATTTGTCTCGTCTCCACCGCAACCACTGCAACCACTTCACTGTGGCAGTGAAGAAGCATCGGGTTCACAAAAAGGACATGTCGAAGGATGGGGACTGCTGATCAGATCAGTGGATCTGGGCTGCATGGTCGGTTTCAGTTTGCTAATTTCAGGCGTCGTTTGATATGAAACAATAAGGAATCTATCTGTTCAACCATCTACATTTGAAAACAAGAAAGTAAAAAATCTACAATCAAGTACAGTCCTGTCTCCATTAGAATTCACTGAATAACTGGCATATGCTACTAAAGACACAGAGATGCAAACATACATTAATAAAGCTTACATATAGACACAATTACTACCTTTGAGATGGAACATCATGTGCATCAATTTGACCGACATACCTCTCCTGAGAACATTAACAATTCTGGTAATCATCGGGTCTCAGTTCAGTTAAGTTAGACTGATCATACTTGACCAATGATGATGCCATGGAACGAATGACTTGATTTTCTCTCTATACCTGAGATCTAGATAATTTTAAAATTTAAAAAATTATGTCGCTAGTTAAGCCCCCCAAGTAACAGTCCCTGTCTTGTCAAATGCCACGGCTTTGACATGCTCCAAGACCTATTTGTCTCATCTCCACCGCAACCACTGCAACCACTTCACTGTGGCAGTGAAGAAGCATCGGGTTCACAAAAAGGACATGTCGAAGGATGGGGACTGCTGATCAGATCAGTGGATCTGGGCTGCATCGTCGGTTTCAGTTTGCTAATTTCAGGCGTCGTTTGATATGAAACAATAAGGAATCTATCTGTTCAACCATCTACATTTGAAAACAAAAAAGTAAAAAATCTACAATCAAGTACAGTCCTGTCTCCATTAGAATTCACTGAATAATTGGCATATGCTACTAAAGACACAGAGATGCAAACATACATTAATAAAGCTTACATATAGACACAATTACTGCCTTTGAGATGGAACATCATGTGCATCAATTTGACCGACATACCCTCTCCTGAGAACATTAACAATTCTGGTAATCATCGGGTCTCAGTTCAGTTAAGTTAGACTGATCATACTTGACTAATGATGATGCCATGGAACGAATGACTTGATTTTACTCTCTATTCCTGAGATCTAGATAATTTTAAAATTTAAAAAATTATGTCGCTAGTTAAGCCCCCCAAGTAACAGTCCCTGTCTTGTCAAATGCCACGGCTTTGACATGCTCCAAGACCTATTTGTCTCGTCTCCACCGCAACCACTGCAACCACTTCACTGTGGCAGTGAAGAAGCATCGGGTTCACAAAAAGGACATGTCGAAGGATGGGGACTGCTGATCAGATCAGTGGATCTGGGCTGCATCGTCGGTTTCAGTTTGCTAATTTCAGGCATCGTTTGATATGAAACAATAAGGAATCTATCTGTTCAACCATCTACATTTGAAAACAAAAAAGGAAAAAATCTACAATCAAGTACAGTCCTGTCTCCATTAGAATTCACTGAATAATTGGCATATGCTACTAAAGACACAGAGATGCAAACATACATTAATAAAGCTTACATATAGACACAATTACTGCCTTTGAGATGGAACATCATGTGCATCAATTTGACCGACATACCCTCTCCTGAGAACATTAACAATTCTGGTAATCATCGGGTCTCAGTTCAGTTAAGTTAGACTGATCATACTTGACCAATGATGATGCCATGGAACGAATGACTTGATTTTCTCTCTATACCTGAGATCTAGATAATTTTAAAATTTAAAAAATTATGTCGCTAGTTAAGCCCCCCAAGTAACAGTCCCTGTCTTGTCAAATGCAACGGCTTTGACATGCTCCAAGACCTATTTGTCTCGTCTCCACCGCAACCACTGCAACCACTTCACTGTGGCAGTAAAGAAGCATCGGGTTCACAAAAAGGACATGTCGAAGGATGGGGACTGCTGATCAGATCAGTGGATCTGGGCTGCATCGTCGGTTTCAGTTTGCTAATTTCAGGCGTCGTTTGATATGAAACAATAAGGAATCTATATGTTCAACCTTCTACATTTGAAAACAAAAAAGTAAAAAATCTACAATCAAGTACAGTCCTGTCTCCATTAGAATTCACTGAATAATTGGCATATGCTACTAAAGACACAGAGATGCAAACATACATTAATAAAGCTTACATATAGACACAATTACTACCTTTGAGATGGAACATCATGTGCATCAATTTGACCGACATGCCCTCTCCTGAGAACATTAACAATTCTGGTAATCATCGGGTCTCAGTTCAGTTAAGTTAGACTGATCATACTTGACCAATGATGATGCCATGGAACGAATGACTTGATTTTCTCTCTATACCTGAGATCTAGATAATTTTGAAATTTAAAAAATTATGTCGCTAGTTAAGCCCCCCAAGTAACAGTCCCTGTCTTGTCAAATGCCACGGCTTTGACATGCTCCAAGACCTATTTGTCTCGTCTCCACCGCAACCACTGCAACCACTTCACTGTGGCAGTGAAGAAGCATCGGGTTCACAAAAAGGACATGTCGAAGGATGGGGACTGCTGATCAGATCAGTGGATCTGGGCTGCATCGTCGGTTTCAGTTTGCTAATTTCAGGCGTCGTTTGATATGAAACAATAAGGAATCTATCTGTTCAACCATCTACATTTGAAAACAAAAAAGTAAAAAATCTACAATCAAGTACAGTCCTGTCTCCATTTGAATTCACTGAATAATTGGCATATGCTACTAAAGACACAGAGATGCAAACATACATTAATAAAGCTTACATATAGACACAATTACTACCTTTGAGATGGAACATCATGTGCATCAATTTGACCGACATACCCTCTCCTGAGAACATTAACAATTCTGGTAATCATCGGGTCTCAGTTCAGTTAAGTTAGACTGATCATACTTGACCAATGATGATGCCATGGAACGAATGACTTGATTTTACTCTCTATTCCTGAAAAGATAAATGATACCGTCCCCGGCAACGGCGCCAAAAACTTGTTCGCACAAAAGTGTATCACAAAGTTTCACTACAGCAAGCTGTAGCTTTTAACCTTACTCAACTTTCGACTAGACTGCAAGTGCACAGTCCCGTCGTACAGTATAATCAGGTATCGATCCACAGGACGGTTCTTAAATCAAATCTGGAATTCTATTTAAATCAATTAGGTACTAGAAGTTGGAAAAGGTTGGTTTGGTTGTTTAAATCCTAAGTTCAATCAATAACAGAAGTAATTAAATTGACAGAAAGTAAATTTGGGTTTTATCAAATAGAGAAAAGGCGTTTCCAGGGTTTTCGATTCATTATCAACCTTGTCTCTCGGTACCCATGCGACCCGCGTGCTTTCACACGCGACCCGCATGGAACACGCGACCCGCGTACTCTCATACGCGGCCCGCGTGGACCTCGAGCAAATGCAGCAGTTGTCTGTTTTTGCGTTGTTCTTTAGTGTAAGGATTCATTGACCGAACCTAATGTTCCTAAACCTCAACTCTCGTTTGTTGGCTTAATAAACTTGGTATCGGAAATGCAATTTCACCTTCTCAGATCTTTAATCTAAGTTAATTGTCTGGTTTACTAAAGGTAACCAATATCTCTCGATAATTGGTAAAGTTCACCTTTCAGTTACTTTTTGGTCTAGCCTTGTGGCTCGTAAACCTACCTCAGATACTAAGTTTGGTTGAAAGAAACATCAAGGCCAAAGTACAAGAAAGATGTTATAGGCATCTAACAGTAAACAAACATGAATCATTCAATCAACTTCAACAAAGCAATTAAGATAATACTCAAACAATTAAACACTAGTGTTCAACACAAATCCAAACAACATGTATACAAAACAAAGTATCAAACTACATCGTAACCCTAGAAACAAAGTAAACTACTCAAGCATGGTCATAGAACAAATAACACAAATAAAGATAAAAGAGTTCATAGAAAAACTGGAAGAACGATGAAGATTCGTTGCAAAAACTCTCGTTATGCTCCTCTCAACTTCGTCTCCAAGGTAGCCGTCGAACTCCAACCCTAGAACTTGTCTCCTCCTCTCTGGAATGCACAATAATGAACGAGATACCCTTCTATGGCAAGGGATCCCGTAATATAGCCCATTTGGCCGACCTTCCATCCTTGAGCCTCTGTTTCCTTTTCTGTTTTCTTTTCGAAATAGATTCATGCGACCCGCGTGTAAGTGACGCGGTCCGCGTGATTGTGCTCCTCGTGTGTAGAATAGAGGTCGCGTCAGGGGTTTGTGCGACCCGCGTCAGAAGTGGCGCGGCCCGCGTGTAAGGCGTCAGAACTTCATAATTTCCCTGATTTCGCTTGTTATCTGCAAAGTAAGAATGAAAACATAGCAGTACCACATTCTATAGATATTCAATGTGTTTTCAATGTAAAAGACACGATTCGGTGGTTTGGAACACAGATTTTGGTACAGAAATAGGTCGGATTTATAGATATGATAATGAGGCATCAAATTCCCCCAAGCTTAAATCTTGCTTGTCCTCAAGCAATGATCGTACTTAGGTACCGGGTTGGACTCTAAGCTAATCTAAATGCAAACTAAACTCGTAAAAGTGGAAATCTACATGAATTGCTTTAATAAAAACTTTGAGAACTCCTTTGGTATAATCTAGACCTTCCTTGATCAATTTTGATTCACTCCACAAACAGACTAATCAAACTTCAAATTCGAAATGTTTCTAAGATTTGCAAAGTTAATTACCCGAATTAATCAATTTCTCATTCCTTCATTGAATCTATGCCCTCATTTGTGGTGATTTTTCTTTTCTTTTGCTCCCCCAAGCTTGGAACAAGCTTAGGTTAGAAAAATGAGAACCTCGTGTGTTGGTGTATGCAAAGCTTTTGTTTCTTTTCTAAATTGGGAGACGAGCTCAAAGGCGCCCAATTGGACTTATTGCCAGTACTCTTATGTTCTCAATCTTTTCATTCATTCCTTTTTTATTTTTATGCTTACACCATGAATACACACATTCAATGGTATTCATTCATACCGATGAATATCTCAATTTTTCCTTGTTTTAAATCCCCATTTCCCTATTCAAAAGGCACAGTTCAATTTCAAAATGTTGTTTCGATCCAATTCGAGTTCTCTACTTCTCAAGTTCTCAAAACATCTTTTTCCTAATCAGTTCTTTTTATCAATTGTGGGGTTAGTTCTAATATCTCAAGGTTATCTAAATCACAATAAAAATTTTCATCAAAGTCTCTAATTCAAGCAATCACGCAAAATTTCCACCTAAACATGCAAGAGAAAGTAAACATGACCTAAGTAAAAAGAAAAACAAATCCTAAAAGTCAAAAGTCTCCCCCCCAAGCTTAGTCCGAGCATTGTCCTCAATGCTTCAAGACTGAAAGATAGAAAAAGTAAATAAAGCAAGGGAAAGAGAAGAACAAACCTGATCAGTCGTCGGCGGGAGGATCAAGCCACCAAGCGCGGAGCTGCTCCTCAACGGCTGTCATCCGGCTCTGCAGATCATAGAGGGCAGTACCCTGCTCACGGCGCATGTCATACATGAGTGTGTACACATCCTGGATGGTCGGGTCGGGAATCGGTGGTGGATAGGAGGGAGACACGGCAGAAGTGGAGGCATGGAACTGTGGTGGAGAGTGGTGTGCGTCGGGCATATGAATATCCGCAGCATGAGGGGAAGGTGGATGCGGCGGAGCAGTAGGTGGCAGTGGCCGAGGCCCTCTGAAAAGCCAAGAGCGCATGTCCGAGAATGAAAGAGGTGCTGGAAAGGGCAACTCGTATAATGTCCCATCCGGCATACGCCATGAGTATATGTCGCGGTGGCCAGCAGCGCCTCTCTGGATCTTGATGAAGGCTGCCAGGCGGAAGGCCTTAGCATCCATGATGGTCGGGCCGGTGGAGAGAGAGAGACCGGCTAGCGAGGCACCACACTGAACAACAATGTGGGTGACATAGGCACTGATGGTATTGACGCCACCTATCTTCTTTGCATTCTGGAGATCGAGCCAATGACAGACCATAATGAGCATCAGATCTGGCCGCTCTAACTCCTCGTCGCGACGGAGCATGTGGTCCATCAATGCGAGGTCATCGACATTCGCACGGGCAACTGTCTCGCCGCGTGCGAAGATGGTGACAGCGAGGGCGCGCTGGATGCAGCGAAGGACGGGGTGAGGAATGGCAAGGCTCTTGAAATCGTTGCTGTCGGCTGTAGTCATCCCAGAGATTAAACGCCAGAAGTGGTCTTTGTCCATGCCCACGCGAAAATTAAGAGAAGCAACCTGAGGGTCCGGCGCGAATCCAAACCACTCACGAAGGTGAGAAATACCAACTCTCCAAGTCCCGCTGCGCATCCGGAACTTGATGTAGGGTTGACCTTCAGGGTCCCACTTGAGCTCTAGAGAAGAGAGGAACTCAAGGGTAAGCTCCTGGTAGCAGTCGTGCGCGATCGCCCAGAAGGCGGGAGTGAATCCAATCCGCCCTGTGAGATGGAGGAACTGGTCGGCGATACCAAATGCGCGGAGAGTGTCAAAGTCGACCCGGTGCGTGTTGTCGAAGCTTCTTTGTCGCAAGATATCAAAGCGGTTGAACATGCGACGGGAGTTGATTCTGAAGTGTGGAGGTGGGTAGTCGTCTGCTCTAGCTGTGTACTCACTGGACGAGTTGTGGGTAGCGTCGGTGTCATACAACTCGTCGTATGTTGGATCTGGATGTGCTGCTACCGAATGAGAGTTAGATGAATTGTGAGAAGAAGAGTGAGAAGAAGTACCATTGTGATGTGAGCCAGACGTATGGTGCGATCCAGAAGGAGAAGGAGTGCGCACAGGTGGTTGCTGCTGGGCGCGGAGAGCGTCCTGCCGTCGTTCTTGTGCATATTTGGATCGTCTCTCGCGGTTCATGGTGCTCTGGAAAGGATGGACGCGGGTCGCGTGGATCTGGCGCGGGTCGAGTCAGTCTGGCGCGGGGCGCGTTGAAGTTCTACGCGGGTCGCGTCGAAAGGGAATGAGGCGCAGCAATGGCGGAAGCAGATCAGAAGAGAAGAAGGTGGGCTGCGGCGCTCAGTGCGGTGGAAGGGATGGAAAGGGAGAATGTAGCACCTGGTGGAGAGGTCTCGGCAGCGAGGGATAGGCGGTGGACGGTGGAGAGGGCGCGGCGGTGGTGGAAGTAAGCGGCTAGGGTTTGTGCGACGCGGGTTCGAACACGGGACGCGTTTGAGGGTTTTTGGTGTGCTGTGGAGAAGGAGAAGGAGAAAGGTGAAGCGGGGCGGGCTTAAAAGGGCCAGGTCGCGCCGTTTCGGCCCGTAACGGACGCACCTCTTCATTACCGCGACTGTTGGTGTTGACGTGGGTCGCGTCGGTTGGACGCGGGTCGCGTGGGGCACTGAATCTGCAGTTCTCTTTGACAACCTAAGTGCAAAATAACCAAAAACAAAACAGAAAATGCATGCAAAGGAAAATTATGCAGAAAAGAGTAAAAACTGATCGAAGTGCAAGAAAATTAAAAAGGGCTTGGGTTGCCTCCCAAGAAGCGCTTGTTTTAGGTCTCAAGCTCGACCATCTGTCGCTAAGCTTCTTCTGTGGCAGGATCGGAGAGATCCTGAACAAACCATGGTGGGTGTGGATGATCAGCAACATAGTGCTTGAGACGCTGACCATTTACCTTGAATATCCCACATGCCTCATTGCCAATGTCAATTGCACCAAAATGGTACACCTTTTTCACCACAAACGGCCCGGACCATCGAGACTTGAGTTTACCTGGAAAGAGTCTTAATCTAGAATTAAACAAAAGTACAAGATCACCTTCCTTAAACTCGCGAGGCATGATGCGCTCGTCATGGATCCGCTTGGTCTTTTCTTTGTAAATCCTCGCATTCTCATAAGAGTGTAAACGCATTTCTTCCAACTCGTGCAAGTCGAGGATACGCTTCTCTCCAGCTGCAAGCATGTCCATGTTGATGGCTCGCGTGGCCCAGAATGCTTTGTGCTCTATCTCCACAGGTAGGTGGCATGGCTTTCCATACACCAGCTTGAAAGGGCTCATCCCAATCGGTGTTTTGAATGCGGTGCGGTACGCCCAAAGTGCATCATTCAACTTTAGCGACCAATCCTTCCTTGTTCTTGCCACCGTCTTTTCCAAAATGGACTTGATTTCCCTGTTAGAGATTTCAGCTTGACCATTATATTGAGGATGATAAGAAGTGGTTACCTTATGAGTCACCCCATGCCGGCTCAAGAGAATGTCAAATTGGCGGTTGATGAAGTGCTTGCCTCCGTCACTGATAACAGCTCTTGGCACCCCAAAGCGCGGAAAAATGATGTCATTGAACAGTCGCTTCACTGCATTGGAGTCTGCCTTTCTGCATGCCACCGCTTCGACCCATTTGGACACGTAATCGACGGCAACCAGGATGTACTCATTCCCACACGATGATGGAAATGGTCCCATGAAATCAATACCCCACACGTCGAAAACCTCTACCTCAAGAATGGAGTTGAGAGGCATCTCATTGCGCTTGGTGATGTTCCCGGTCCGTTGACACTTGTCGCAAGCCATGACTAAGGTTCTTGCATCCCTGAAAAGAGAAGGCCAAAAGAAACCAGATTGCAATACCTTGGTGGAGAACGAAGCGTGTCCCCCATAGGCGGATGAATGGCAATGCTCAAGGATCGAGCGTGTCTCCTCGTATGGCACACATCGTCGGAAAATGCCATCAACACCTATTTTAAAAAGAAAGGGTTCATCCCAGAAATAATACCTGGCATCTGACCTGAGCTTCTTCTTCTGTTGGTAAGACATGGTACCAGGTAACAACCCAGAAGCTAAGTAGTTCGCAATGTCAGCATACTAAGGTGTCGGCTGGAAGGTCGCGCGGCCGCGTGCATAGACATGCGACCGGCGTGTGAAGTCATGCGGCCCGCGTGCGAAGTCATGCGGCCCGCATCAGAGGTGTCCAGAGTTGAGACTGAGAAGAGATGTTCATCAGGGAATGAGTCGTTGATCGGCAATTTGGCTGAGTCGTCCTCTTCCCACCGAAGGCGGGATAGATGGTCAGCTACAGTGTTCTCAACTCCCTTTTTGTCTCTAATTTCGATGTCAAATTCCTTGCTAGCATAGTAAATGGCGGACGGCTTCTTGTCCTTTCTTTGCCCAAGAACTGCTCCTACAGCATAGTCGCTCGCGTCGCACATGATCTCGAATGGTAGAGACCAATCAGGTGGCTGCAAAATGGGTGCTGAGACGAGGGCCTCCTTCAAACTGCAAAAAGATTTGACACAATCATCAGTCAAAACAAAATCAGAATCTTTAATAAGTAGATTGGTCAATGGTTTCGCAATTTTAGAAAAGTCCTTGATAAAGCGGCGATAAAATCCTGCGTGACCCAGAAAGCTGCGAACCCCTTTGACACAAGTTGGGATTGCAAGTCTCTCAATTACTTCAATCTTCGCCCTATCAACCTCGATGCCCTTGGAGGTCACAACATGTCCTAAGACAACACCTTCTTGGACCATGAAGTGACATTTCTCCCAATTCAAAATCAAATTGACATCTTCGCATTTCTGCAAAATCTTACAAAGGTTAGTTAAACAAGAATCAAAACAAACACCATACACAGAAAAATCGTCCATAAAGACCTCGACCTCATTCTCAATAAAATCAGAAAAGATAGCCATCATGGCTCTTTGAAAGGTCGCTGGTGCATTACAAAGACCAAATGGCATCCTGCGATATGCAAATGTACCATACGGACAAGTAAAAGTGGTCTTTTCTTGGTCTTGTGGGTGAATGGGTATTTGAAAGAAACCAGAATAACCATCAAGATAACAAAAGTAAGAGTGATTAGCAAGCCTTTCAAGGAGTTGATCGACGAATGGCAACGGAAAGTGATCCTTGCGTGTGGCCGCATTGAGCTTCCTGTAGTCGATACACATCCTGTATCCGTTGACTACTCGTGTCTGGATGAGCTCATTCTTCTCGTTCTTCACTACTGTCGCGCCTCCTTTCTTTGGAACCACATGGACGGGACTCACCCACTTGCTGTCAGAAATCGGGTAGATAATACCTGCATCAAGAAGTTTAAGTATTTCCTTTTTCACTACCTCTTTCAAGTTCGGGTTGAGTCGTCGCTGGTGTTCCACGGATGGCTTGTGATCATCTTCAAGCAAGATTCTGTGAGAACAAATGGATGGGTTGATTCCTTTGTGAATCTTCAGCTTCTCCAGAAGTTTGGCGGTCTGATCGGGATTTAAACCTGCATTTACGATCACAGGAAAAGAATTATCTGGACCGAGGAATTCATACCTGAGATTGACCGGAAGTGGCTTGAGTTCAGGAGTCGGGTTCTCTGTCTGGCTTTTGACGCGGTCCGCATCTGGCGCACTCGGGTCGCGTGCGGACCTCGTGTCGGTTTCATCCGACCCGCTCTCATCATTTTCCAAGTCCACGGATTGTGGCACGCGGCCCGGGTGTGATTCATCCGGCCCACGTGAAAATTCCTCAAAGTTGCATGACTTCATGTCTGCTGCAAAAACAGATTCGGTCTCGCTTTGTTCAACCTGCAACTCAGATAAGAAATTAGTGTGTTCATTCAAGCGTTCATTAAGCTGTTCAAGAAAGTAATCCTCAGCCAAATCTGTTAGACATTCTTCATTCACATCTATTCGAAATACAGATTCAGTTGAAGGATACTTCATAGCACGATCGATCTGAAATCGCACTTTCTCATCTCCAATGTTCAGAGTTAGTGTTCCATGAGATACATCAATTATTGCACCTGCAGTTCTGAGGAAAGGTCGTCCCAGAATAATGGGGACTTCCTTGTCCTCTTCCATTTCCATAACAACAAAATCAGCAGGTACATAGAACTTACCAACCTGAACAGGTACATCTTCCACTATGCCAAGCGGAAGTCTTACCGATGAATCTGCTAGCTGTAATGTCATTCGCGTAGGCTTGAGCTCACCTACCCCCATCCGATCATAGATTGTGCGTGGCATGAGACTCACGCTGGCTCCCAAATCACATAGAGCCTTCTTGATCGTGGCCTTCCCTATAGTGCAAGGAATAGAAAACTTACCAGGGTCTTCCAGTTTGGGTGGTAGCGCGTTGCTCAAAATGGCGCTGCACTGCTCTTCAGTTTCACCGTCTCGTGCCCCCCCAAGCTTCGCTTGTTGGATAGAATGTCTTTCAAGAACTTGGCATAGGGGGCATCTGAGTCAATGCTTCGGTGAATGGAATGGTAATGTGCAGCTGCTTGAGAACATCAATGAACTTTGCGAATTGGGCATTCAGTCTGGTCTCAGCTAGTCTTTGTGGAAAGGGAACAGGCGGCCTGTATGGTGGAGGTTTCTCGGCCCCTGATTTCTTCTGACTGTCGGGTTCTTTCGACGCGGCCCGCGTGTCAGTGGCGCGGGTCGCGTGCACAGGGTTTTCGGGTGTGACTGCCGGTCAAGTCGATTCAACGCGGCTCGGATTCTCATCTTCAGGTGGCGACGCGGGGCGCGTGGAATCGGTACGGCCCGCGTGCGGTGCGGTCTGATCTGTCTGCTTGGCTGGTCCTTCGTACTGGGTCCCACTCCGCAGAGTGACCGCCTTGGCTTCTGCTCTGGGGTTGATCTCCGGCTGGCTGGGAAGCTTACCAGGTGGTGGTTGGCTTGGACCGGCTTTGTACCCCAATTGCTCCATCATCTGGTTCTGAGCAGTCAGTTGAGCACTCATTTGTTGCATTTGCTCGAATAACATCTGGTTCATTTTTCCTTGCTCATGCATGAAATCACTCACAGCGGGAGCGACATATGGCTTGGAAGGTCCGGACTGGCCTGCTCGGTTGTTCTGGTTGTTGAAGGATGCATTGTGGTAAAAGTTTCGGTTGTTGTTGCCGCCAGAAGGATTGTTGAAGGAGTTGTTGTTATTACCAGAAGGGTTGTTGAAAGAGTTGTTGTAAGAGGGGTTTGAGCCACTGTTGAATGGTGCTGGGTTGTTCTGCTTCCATCTCCAGTTTTGTTGCTCAACCGGATCCTTGGAGTAGGTTCGGTTGAATGGAGGTTTTGGGAAGTAGGATGGCTCGCTGTTGAGAGAATTCACGTGTTTGAGCTCGTCATCATCCCTTTGCGGCAATGGACAGTGTTCATAAGAGTGTCCCTCCCCACACATGGCACATGACTCCGGCTGTGATTGATGGCTACCAACAGATTTGACACTCATTTTGTCGAAAGCCTTTTGCATAGCTTCCATTTTGGCGGTTAGAGCTGTGATCTGATCGACTTCGAATCGGCCGCCTCCTCCAGGTCTAGAATTGTCGCGGCCGGACCACTGTTGGTTCTGAGCCATGCTGTCGATCAAGTTCATTGCCTCAAGAGGTTCTCTTGACATCAATGCTCCACCTGCAACAGCATCAACAGAAGTACGAGTGCTTTCTGTTAAACCATCATAAAAAGTCTGAATCAATAGCCAGTCAGGTATACCATGGTGTGGACACGAATATTGCAAATCCCTAAACCTTTCCCATGCTTCGTTCAGGGGTTCATCAGACCTTTGCCTAAAACTGGTCAGTTGGGTCCTTACCTTGGCAGTTCTCTTGTGTGGGAAAAACCTAGTCAGAAATGAGTTGGACAATTCCCTCCAGTTGGTAATTGAATCCCTTGGTAGTGACCCTAACCATTTTTTGGCCTTATCCCTAAGAGTGAAAGGAAATAAAGCAAGTCTGGTGTAATCGTTTGTTGCGCCATTTGTTCTAATGGTAGTGCAACATTCAAGAAAAGTTTGGAGGTGAGAGTGTGGATCCTCATGATCCAACCCGTGGAAGGTGTTTTGCTGCACAATGTTAACAACGCCCGGATTGAAGTTCGGTTGTTGTCTTTGTATTTGCGGCAGTCTGATTGCGCCTCTCACGTCTCCAGCCCTAGGCACATTGAACTCTCGCAATGTCCTTGGCACAACGTCTTCCTGGTACTCATCATCAGTCAGATTCTCATCCCGATCTCCGTCTCCGTTGTTGCTCATTGCTGCTCTGCTGGAAGTTCCTTGTCTGTTTGGGTCGGTCTGCACGGACCGCGTGTGTTGGACGCGGGTAGCGTGAGAAGGGGTTCCTGCTGGAGCTGAATGCACAGACCTCTGATCGGTTTCGAGAAGAGCTATGCGGCCCGCGTGTGATTCTATGCGGTCCGCGTCGGGTATCGGTCCTCTGCTCCTGAGATGGTAATCGCCCGTAGGAGGTGGTATGAAAGCCAGTATTCCTGAAAGAGAGAAAGAGAGAAATAAAAAGATACAGATTAAAATCTAGATTAATCAAAATAAACAAAAATCCAGAAAAGATAAATGATGCCGTCCCCGGCAACGGCGCCAAAAACTTGTTCGCACAAAAGTGTATCACAAAGTTTCACTACAGCAAGCTGTAGCTTTTAACCTTACTCAACTTTCGACTAGACTGCAAGTGCACAGTCCCGTCGTACAGTATAATCAGGTATCGATCCACAGGACGGTTCTTTAATCAAGTCTGGAATTCTATTTAAATCAATTAGGTACTAGAAGTTGGAAAAAGGTTGGTTTGGTTGTTTAAATCCTAAGTTCAATCAATAACAGAAGTAATTAAATTGACAGAAAGTAAATTTGGGTTTTATCAAATAGAGAAAAGCGTTTCCAGGGTTTTCGATTCATTATCAACCTTGCCTCTCGGTACCCATGCGACCCGCGTGCTTTCACACGCGACCCGCATGGAACACGCGACCCGCGTACTCTCATACGCGGCCCGCGTGGACCTCGAGCAAATGCAGCAGTTGTCTGTTTTTGCGTTGTTCTTTAATGTAAGGATTCATTGACCGAACCTAATGTTCCTAAACCTCAACTCTCGTTTGTTGGCTTAATAAACTTGGTATCGGAAATGCAATTTCACCTTCTTAGGGTTTTAATCTAAGTTAATTGTCTGGTTTACTAAAGGTAACCAATATCTCTCGATAATTGGTAAAGTTCACCTCTCAGTTACTTTTTGGTCTAGCCTTGCGGCTCGTAAACCTACCTCAGATACTAAGTTTGGTTGAAAGAAACATCAAGGCCAAAGTACAAGAAAGATGTTATAGGCATCTAACAGTAAACAAACATGAATCATTCAATCAACTTCAACAAAGCAATTAAGATAATACTCAAACAATTAAACACTATTGTTCAACACAAATCCAAACAACATGCATACAAAACAAAGTATCAAACTACATCGTAACCCTAGAAACAAAGAAAACTACTCAAGCATAGTCATAGAACAAATAACACAAATAAAGATAAAAGAGTTCATAGAAAAACTGGAAGAACGATGAAGATTCGTCGCAAAACTCTCGTTATGCTCCTCTCAACTTCGTCTCCAAGCTAGCCGTCGAACCTCAACCCTAGAACTTGTCTCCTGCTCTCTGGAATGCACAATAATGCATGAGATACCCTTCTGTGGCAAGGGATCCCGTCATATAGCTCATTTGGCCGACCTTCCATCCTTGAGCCTCTGTTTCCTTTTCTGTTTTCTTTCCGAAATAGATTCATGCGACCCGCGTGTAAGTGACGCGGTCCGCGTGCTTGTGCTCCTCGTGTGTAGAATAGAGGTCGCGTCTTGTGGTCGCGTCAGGGGTTTGTGCGACCCGCGTCAGAAGTGGCGCGGCCCGCGTGTAAGGCGTCAGAACTTCATAATTTCCCTGATTTCGCTTGTTATCTGCAAAGTAAGAATGAAAACATAGCAGTACCACATTCTATAGATATTCAATGTGTTTTCAATGTAAAAGACACGATTCGGTGGTTTGGAACACAGATTTTGGTACAGAAATAGGTCGGATTTATAGATATGATAATGAGGCATCAGTTTGATATGAAACAATAAGGAATCTATCTGTTCAACCATCTACATTTGAAAACAAAAAAGTAAAAAATCTACAATCAAGTACAGTCCTGTCTCCATTAGAATTCACTGAATAATTGGCATATGCTACTAAAGACACAGAGATGCAAACATACATTAATAAAGCTTACATATAGACACAATTACTACCTTTGAGATGGAACATCATGTGCATCAATTTGACCGACATACCCTCTCCTGAGAACATTAACAATTCTGGTAATCATCGGGGCTCAGTTCAGTTAAGTTAGACTGATCATACTTGACCAATGATGATGCCATGGAACGAATGACTTGATTTTCTCTCTATACCTGAGATCTAGATAATTTTAAAATTTAAAAAATTATGTCGCTAGTTAAGCCCCCCAAGTAACAGTCCCTGTCTTGTCAAATGCCACGGCTTTGACATGCTCCAAGACCTATTTGTCTCGTCTCCACCGCAACCACTGCAACCACTTCACTGTGGCAGTGAAGAAGCATCGGGTTCACAAAAAGGACATGTCGAAGGATGGGGACTGCAGATCAGATCAGTGGATCTGGGCTGCATCGTCGGTTTCAGTTTGCTAATTTCAGGCATCGTTTGATATGAAACAATAAGGAATCTATCTGTTCAACCATCTACATTTGAAAACAAAAAAGTAAAAAATCTACAATCAAGTACAGTCCTGTCTCCATTAGAATTCACTGAATAATTGGCATATGCTACTAAAGACACAGAGATGCAAACATACATTAATAAAGCTTACATATAGACACAATTACTGCCTTTGAGATGGAACATCATGTGCATCAATTTGACCGACATACCCTCTCCTGAGAACATTAACAATTCTGGTAATCATCGGGTCTCAGTTCAGTTAAGTTAGACTGATCATACTTGACCAATGATGATGCCATGGAACGAATGACTTGATTTTCTCTCTATACCTGAGATCTAGATAATTTTAAAATTTAAAAAATTATGTCGCTAGTTAAGCCCCCCAAGTAACAGTCCCTGTCTTGTCAAATGCCACGGCTTTGACATGCTCCAAGACCTATTTGTCTCGTCTCCACCGCAACCACTGCAACCACTTCACTGTGGCAGTGAAGAAGCATCGGGTTCACAAAAAGGACATGTCGAAGGATGGGGACCGCTGATCAGATCAACGGATCTGGGCTGCATCGTCGGTTTCAGTTTGCTAATTTCAGGCGTCGTTTGATATGAAACAATAAGGAATCTATCTGTTCAACCATCTACATTTGAAAACAAAAAAGTAAAAAATCTACAATCAAGTACAGTCCTGTCTCCATTAGAATTCACTGAATAATTGGCATATGCTACTAAAGACACAGAGATGCAAACATACATTAATAAAGCTTACATATAGACACAATTACTGCCTTTGAGATGGAACATCATGTGCATCAATTTGACCGACATACCCTCTCCTGAGAACATTAACAATTCTGGTAATCATCGGGTCTCAGTTCAGTTAAGTTAGACTGATCATACTTGACCAATGATGATGCCATGGAACGAATGACTTGATTTTCTCTCTATACCTGAGATCTAGATAATTTTAAATTTTAAAAAATTATGTCGCTAGTTAAGCCCCCCAAGTAACAGTCCCTGTCTTGTCAAATGCCACGGCTTTGACATGCTCCAAGACCTTTTTGTCTCGTCTCCACCGCAACCACTGCAACCACTTCACTGTGGCAGTGAAGAAGCATCGGGTTCACAAAAAGGACATGTCGAAGGATGGGGACTGCTGATCAGATCAGTGGATCTAGGCTGCATCGTCAGTTTCAGTTTGCTAATTTCAGGCGTCGTTTGATATGAAACAATAAGGAATCTATCTGTTCAACCATCTACATTTGAAAACAAAAAAGTAAAAAATCTACAATCAAGTACAGTCCTGTCTCCATTAGAATTCACTGAATAATTGGCATATGCTACTAAAGACACAGAGATGCAAACATACATTAATAAAGCTTACATATAGACACAATTACTACCTTTGAGATGAAACATCTTGTGCATCAATGTGACGGACATACCCTCTCCTGAGAACATTAACAATTCTAGTAATCATCTGGTCTCAGTTCAGTTAAGTTAGACTGATCATACTTGACCAGTGATGATGCCATGGAACGAATGACTTGATTTTCTCTCTATACCTGAGATCTAGATAATTTTAATTAAAAAAAATTATGTCGCTAGTTAAGCCCCCCAAGTAACAGTCCCTGTCTTGTCAAATGCCACGGCTTTGACATGCAACACGGGTTCCACAACATCCCCTCCAATTTTCGAGAACAAGTGCCACGGCTTTGACAATTCTTTCTTATTTTTTTTTGCCTGTTTGGTTGGACCTTTTTTTTTTGCCTGTTCGGTTGCCTGCCTGTCTGTTGATATAAGACTCACAGGAATTTTGTTTGTTTACATGTATAGATTTTTCTCAGTGTGTGCAATAAAAGAATAATATTTAATACCATTGGATCAAGTTCTTTTCAGTCACCATCCCTCCATTTTTTTTAAGGATTTCAGAGCACATTAACATTAATGGAGGCTGGTTTCACAATACCTCTCGCTCTCAACAGTGGAAAGATAACGGGTTCGTGCTGTTGAGATCCACTGTGGTCCTAAGGGAGTTCCAATCGGACAGTTATTCTTTTTTTTGTTTGCCTGTTTTGTTGGACCCTTTTCTTTTTGCCTGTTCGGCTGCCTGTTGACAGCTTTCACAGGATTTTTTTTTTGGTTACATGTATAGAAGAGGAGAATGCGTGAGGCTAGTTTCATGATAAGCCAATTTTCTATACACCGTAGGATATGGTTTGACCTCCAAAATGTATCAAATTTCTTGTATTTATGTTTATTTTAGTGTCAAATACATCAAAGAACTAAGTTACTGCCAAAGTTTATTTGAATTACAGAAAATTGAGCAAATTGTAGATCTTCTCGCAAACTTTCTGAAAAGTGGTCATACACTGAAAACGTAGTTACGGATCATGAGTTATGCCCGTTTGAATTTCAGAAATTCAAAGCACAACACAGAAGAAACCGAGCCCGGTGCGGACGCACTGACCCAGAGTGCTGACGCACTCAGCCATCAGAAGATGAAAACAGAAATATCCGAGCGCAATGCGGACGCACTCAGCGACATACAGTTCGTATTTTGGCCATATCTTGGTCATACGAACTCCGATTTGAGTGAATCAAAGCTTGAAAGAACTGTGACAAAGAGATCTACAATTTTCATGAAGGAAACAAATCTAAATTCGGAATGTATAATTTTGTGCAGCCGCATCAATGACCGCACCAGCCTGAAAAACTGTTAAATATGGAAAGTTAGTGGGCTGAGTGGGTGCCAAAATTAGAATAACTTGATCTCCAAATGACCACCGACCCATAAGGGATTTTGTAAATGAAATGAAACCGGAAAAACAATTTGGTTATATTGCACATGGAGGGACAAACCCAAATCTGAAACCAACTTTAATTCACATTTTAGGTCAAAATAGGTTTGGGGGTAGGTTGAACGAGGATCCTCACCAACATCTAGCAACATTTGAGGAGCATTGTGCTACTTTTGCACAAAAAATGGATGAATTAGATGCCCTAAAATTGAATTGTTTACATTTATCTCTCACGGATGATGCTAGAACTTGGTTGAGATTGTTAAACCCCAATATGACACAAACTTGGCAAGAGGTACAAATGTTATTCTTAGCAAGTACTTCCCTCCATCTAGAACCCAACATTTTAGGCAGAAAATCACCACCTTTAAACAAGGTGACGATGAATCTTTGAGTGAGGCATGGGATAGGTGGCAAGAATTATTGCATTTGTGCCCCAATCATGGGATTGATATTTGGTTGTTGTTTCAATTTTCCTATGCAGGTTGTACGTACGCCACGAAGTGTCAACTCAACGCGGCTGCAGGAGGAAACCTCGCTAACAAGGACTCGGTGGAAGCAATGAAAATGATCAAGGACATGACGATTAGCCAACGCGAATGGACATCCAGGAGAGATGCAAGGAATAACGTTGCATCGCCCGGCGTACTAAAGATAGATGAAGTTACCGCTTTGCAAGCCAAGGTAGAATCTCTCCAAATCGTGATTAAGAATATGCAAAAGGTAAAATATGTCCAATCATTACCTTGTCGTATTTGTGGAGGCACCGATCATGAAACAACCAATTGTCTATATGCTATGGGTGAGGAAAATGTTGAACAAGTGAATGATTTGTTTTATAATGAGGGGGATAAACGAAATGCTCAATACAACGAATTATAATTCCAACAACTACAACCCAAACAACACGTGGAACCACCCAAATTTTAGGTGGAAATATGAAAATGAAAATCAATGGGGTAGTCAACAATACCAAAACAGTTCAAACCAATATCAAAATCAGTACCAAAGACCATCTCAAATAACCAAACTAGAAAAAATGATAGAAGGTCTGGTATATTCTCAAACCGAGTTCATGAACAACCAAAGAACAACCAACAATGAGGTTGCAGATTCTTTAAGGAATTTGAACAGCAAGGTAGAATTCATAGCTACCCAATCAAAGATGCTAGAAACACAGATCGCGCAACAAGCATTCGCATCCTCTCGCCAACAAGGCACACTTCCGGACAAACTCGACATCAATCCAAGAGAGCATGAAAATTGTCGAGGGCCTCAATTTTTCTCCAAATCATTCAACAAGTGTAGTTAAACAATTAGACAAAGGTAAAAAAATAAGACCCAGAATTTAAATTGTTCCATAAAGGACTAATATATATTTAGGAGTGAGGCTATGGTACTTTGCAATGTGCGGATCATTCCGTGCATTGGATTCATATCTCTATTTTCAAAGTCCAAATAGTCGATTCGAATTACTCAACATTATTATCATATGAAAATATACTTGGAGACCAAATTTTATATTTTTTGGAATTTTTTTACTATATTTTTTGGTAGGTAGAAAATCACTACTTTCGGATGGTTCAGAATTTTTAGATCAAGTGATTTTCTAATTGTCTCAAAAAATAGTAAAAAAATATCCAAAAAATATAAAATTTGGTCTCCAAGTATATTTTCATATGATAATAATGTTGAGCGGTTCGGATCGACTATTTGAACTTTGAAAATGAAAATATGAATCCAATACACGGAACGATCCGCGCATTGCAAAGTAACGGCTAGTTTAGGGAGTAGTGTATTGTAATTAATAAGTTAGGAGATAGAGGTTAGTGGAAGTAGTTGGTAGTTGTAATTAATAAGTAACGGCTAGTTTTTAAATTTGTTCTATAAATAGAGATACATGTAAAAGTTCATAATAAGATTGCAATAATAAAATTGTTTTCTTACATCTATTCTCTCTTACAAATTTAACATGGTATCAGAGCAAAAGACTCTGTGACCGAAAAATCGAAAAAGCGCGACAAATTTCAGCAAAAAGAAAATGGCTCAAGAAGAAGCAGCGAACTTCTCGAAGCTAACAAATACCTTGCTCAATGGCAAAAATTATGTGTCATGGGCAAGGGCAGCATCCAGGGCCCTGAGTGGTCGAGAAATGTTAGAATTCATTACGGGTGAAGAGAAGAAACCAGAAATTGCAAACACAAGCAAGATAACACCCGAAGAAACAATAGCAACAAAAAAATGGAGAACTACGAATGACAAAATTGTTACCTTACTACTCAACTCCATGGAACCGGCCGTATCCGAACTCTTCACGTTGGCCGAAACGGCACATGAACTATGGGAAGCGGTAAAAAGTATGTACGGTCAACAAAATATTTTTTCTCACATTTATCAACTTATGCAGGAGATCCAACAAGAAAAACAAGGGTCAAGAAGTCACATTGAGTACCTTAGTGCTCTTGAGAAAAAACGCAATGAACTTCAATCTTACCGGCCGTTTACAACAGATTTGGCCACACTTCAGAGATGGGCTGAGGAGGACAATATTTTTCAGTACCTCGCGGGTCTAAACCCGAGTTATGAAGCCGTAAGATCTCAAATCATGACCACGGTACCTCTTCCCTCTTATTCTCAAATTAAAAGTTTAATTCAACAAGAGGAAAGTAGGAGAATTGCCATGAATGGTCAGATTGTAAGCCATGAGGGACACGAGACCCATGGCTTAGCCGTAAAAAATTCCAATTTTAATCAAAACTCTAGCTTTCAAAATCGCCTAAATCAATCAAAAAATGAAAAATGTAACCACTGTAAAAAAGATGGCCACACTCAAGATAGATGTTGGCATCTCTATCCCCATCTTAGACCAAAAAAATGGAAGGGAAATGATCACAATCGAAATTGGGAAAAAAACGGTGAAAAAAATAGAAGTTATGTTGCTTCTGTTGAAGAGAAAGGATTTAATGGGCTAGTGGGTTCGTCTGGAAATGGATTCGGACCCAATAACACTAGCCAAACTACTAATGGATTCAATTCCAACCCTGGCGGACCCAATAAGGAGACCCCCAATGGACCCTCCATTCCAGGCGCTGGCGGGTCACTCTGGAACGGGTCAGGCGCTGGCGGGTCATCCTGGAACGGGTCAGAGGCTAATTTTGGTGCAAATGGGTCATTTTCAAGCGGGTCAAGGCCTGAAGGTCAAATGCAGCAGTATTTTCAGCAGTTCTGTGCGATGATGAACAATCAAAACAATCCCAGCATATGTGGTATTGCTTCTAACTCAAAAAATTTCTTTTTTAATCAAATTATTATAGATAGTGGTGCAACAGATCATATGTTTGGGAATAAACAACTACTGTCAAACCTCAACCCGACCAATGGTAATAATTTTGTATTTGTTGCAAACGGTATGAAGGCAAAAATAAACGGCATAGGAGAAATTAATTTATGCAATAAACAAATTAAACATGTTTTATATTTAGAAACATATCCCGTAAACTTAATTTCTATAAATAAATTAACACAAGAATTAAATTATAATGTAATATTTTCTTGTAAAAATGTTGTATTTTAGGACCGGGAAACCGGGGTCAAGATTGGTGAAGGATTCTAGAAAATGGACATTATCTTTTGAACTCCAAATTAAATTTCTGTGCTTCCGCAAAAGTCGTCAATTCTGATCTTTGGCATAAGAGACTTGGCATCCTTCCAACAAGATTTTAAATAGTATTTTAGATTTTAAAAGTTTAAATTGTACTAATTGTGAAATTTGCAAGTTAGCAAAACAAACAAAGCTTCATTTTTCTCTTTCTACGAGCAAAAGTAAAGCTCCTTTTGATTTAGTACATTCCGATGTATGAGTATCGGCCCCAATAGATTCATATAATGGATTCAAATATTTTCTTTTATTTATTGATGATTTTACAAAAGCAACTTGGTTATTTTTACTTAAATCCAAAGATGAAGTGTTTGATTGTTTTTATGAATTTTTATGTCTCATAGAAACACAATTTAATGCAAAATTAAAAATCTTTAGATTGGATAATGGAATCGAGTTTATAAATAAGAAGTTTTCAAGTCTCTTTAGAGAAAAATGTATTATACATCAAACAACTTGTATAAATACTCCCGAACAAAATGGAGTATCGGAAAGGAAAATAGACATTTATTAGAAATGACACGTTTATTATTATTTCAAAATAATGTTCCTAAAATTTATTGGTCGGATGCCGCCGTACTTTGTGCCACACATTTAATCAATAGATTGCCAAGTTTTAATTTAAAAAACAAAAGTCCATTGGAAATTATTTATCAACAAAAAATCACTTTTGATCATATGAGAGTATTTGGTTGTACAAGTTTCGTACATATAAAAAAAATGACAAGCTTGATTTTGTATCACAAAAAACTATTTTCTTAGGATACTCATCTTATAAAAAGGGTTATAAATGCTATGATCCAATTAATAAAAAAATATATCTTTCTAGAAACGTTTCATTTTTTGAAAATGAACCATATTTGAAAGAAAAAGAAATATTTCATCAAACATATTTAAATAATCAAAATGACAATATAGTTTTACCTTACTTAGATGATTTGAGTTTTATTCCTAGAAATAATCATCAAGTTGAAAATAATCAAGAAAATGAAACTAATGATGACATAAATGAAAATGAAACGGAAGAAAATTTACCGATTAGAAGAATATCATCTAGAGAACGACAACCATCAACTAGACTTAGAGATTATGTGACATATTCGGTACAATATCCAATTGAAGATTTTGTTTCATATGACAACATCTCAACCGAATACCATACATTTCTCACTAGTATTGAAAAAGTATTAGAACCGAAAAATTACCAAGAAGCAATTAAAAGTCCAATATGGTGCAAGGCTATGGATGAGGAATTAAAAGCCTTAGAACAAAATGAAACTTGGAAAATTGTTTCCCTACCAAAAAATAAAAAAACCGGTTGGTTGTAAATGGGTGTATAAAACCAAATATAATAGTAATGGAACCATAGAAAGGTATAAAGCAAGACTTGTAGCTAAATGATTTACCCAAACCTATAACATAGATTATAACGAAACCTTTGCACCGGTTGCAAAAATAAATACCGTAAGAATATTGTTTTCTATTACCATAAACAATGGTTGGGACCTCTACCAAATGGATGTTAAAAATGTATTTCTTCAAGGAACACTTGAAGAAGAGGTATATATGGCTTTACCATCCGGTCATAAAATGGAAAATGATCCTAATTTAGCTTGTGAGTTAAAAAAATTAATTTATTGATTGAAGCAATCTCCATGAACATGGTATGGTAAATTTAGCTTTTATTTAAATTCTTGCAATTTTAAAATCAGTAATGCCGATCATTCTTTATTTATAAAATGTGACGGTATCAATACTACTCTCATTTTAGTATATGTAGATCACATCATAATTACCGGAAATAATTTTGAACAAATCCAAAAAATTAAGAAACAACTAAAAGAAAAATTTGACATAAAAAATTTATGATATCTTAAATTTTTTTAGGAGGTAGCATCTCCGAACAAATGACTCTTTATTTCTCAAAGAAAATACATACTTGATCTATTAAAAGAAACATGTAAGATAGGATGTAAACCGGTCTCTACCCCAATAGACAACAAATGCAAATTAAACAGTGAAGATGGTGAACCTTTAAAAGATATAAATTAATTTTAAAGACTAGTTGGAAAATTGATCTATCTAACGGTTACTTGTCCGGATATTTCATTTTCTGTAAACCAAATTAGTAAGTTCATGCACTCACCAAGAACACCACATCTAGAAGCTGTAAATAGAATTTTGAGGTTCTTAAAAAGTAATCCCGGTAAGGGTATTTGGATGAAAAATAATAATTCTAATGATATATGTGGTTATTCCGGTGCAGATTGGGCCAGAAACTTCAATAGAAAATCAACAACTGGTTTTTACATATTTGTAGGCAGAAATCTAGTCACATGAAAAAACAAGAAACAAAATGTTGTGGTATGATCAAGCGTCGAAGCCGAATATCGTACCATGGCATCAACTGCAAGTGAACTAACTTGGATCAAACAACTCCTATTAGACATGAGATTTAAAACTCAAGAACCGATGAAAATGTATTACAACAATAATTCGGCACGACATATAGCTTCAAATCCCGTGTTTCATGAGCGAACAAAACAGATAGAAGTGGATTGCCACTTTATTAGAGAAAAAAATCAAGCAAAAGAAATTGAAACACCATACGTAAAAAGTGAAGATCAACTCGCATATATCTTCACCAAAGGCTTGGATCCGAGTCCATTTGAGAAAATTACAAGCAAGCTAGGATTGTACGATATATACATTCCTAGCTCGAGAGGGAGTGTTAAAATATAAAATAGAATTCAAATTAATAACGGCTAGTTTATTTAATAGAATAGAAAATAGTGCCTTGTATAAAATAATACTCTGTAATTAATAGAAATATGGAATAGTGCATTCCAACGGCTAGTTTTTAATGCCTTGTAACTATAAATAGGGATACACGTAAAGCTAAAAAATAAGATTGCAATATAATTTGTTTTATTAATCTCTCTTGTCTTACAGAAATAACATATCTGAACCGTCCATTTCAATCTGAACTGTCATATGGGTTTATTCTCTTGTTGTTTTTTCTGAGTTTACTTCACAGTCAATTAATGGTAGGATCGAGCCATCGAGGTGATGTAAAGATATATTAATTAGTGGTAAAGACTTGTACTTAATGATAAGAGAAGACCTTGACTAAGTCAACTGTCTTTTAAGCCCACTCAAAGAATAATTATGTTTACAGAAAACATGATATTTTTCATCAGCAAACCATACTAAAGTAGTGGGAAAAAGATTTATAACTTGCATTTTTCTAACATTTATGCCAACGTTACCCGGTCTACAAGTTATTCTACCTTCACTAATTATTCCGAAATTTACATACTGTGAGAAAACTTTGACGTATACCTGACTTGTTTATTTCCCTTCTGAAATGAAATCAGGGGCCTTTTACACTGTATATGACTTGCACCATGAGAATTCTTCAAATTAATGTTGTGATTATTCTTATGAATTCTACCCTAGAGTTATGTCATGCTTTGGGTACAGTAGTCAAGCTTTGGGTAGTGAAAGAGATGCATATAGTGTGGAAACTAAACTACCTTCTTGGTGACATTTTTCATATTGTAGGGGCCTAAATGCTTATTATTCAATATCCCAGTCAAGGTCTAATTCAATCCGTGGAAAATTATATAAGAGATTGCAAGAATAGCACGTCTGTATCTGGATCTTCTCCATAGTTTAGAAATAGCTATAACTTAATATCTCAGGTGGTTCCATCTTTAATGGCCGCTTCAGTACTGGCTTGTCTTTTTTTCATGTTCTTCCTTCTCTGCTTCTCCAACTCATGTACACCTACACTTCCATGTGATCCTTCTATTCAAATTAAACCTCCTTTCTATCTCCCATCTGACATTACGAAGGATCCTAATTGTCAGGGTAATTTACTGATTGAATGTGACGATAAGAAGCCATTTATGCTCTTATGGCGTTCTTTGTCATTATCATTGGAAAGCATCTCATATGACCCCAACATCATTGTGGTTCAAGATCCTTATCTTAGTAGTTCTTTGAATAAATCTGGCTGTGGTAATCTTTATTTTAATTTTTCTACTCCTGTCAATGACTTTCACCATGAGATGCATGAGCAATTGAAAACTAGCCTTTCTTCTGTGATATGTGACCCTCTTAATCCGATACAATCACCACCCAATATATTTGGTACGGATTACAACCTCAGCTACACACCATTTCTTGATGAAGATGATAAACATCTGCCGAATTGTCGGAGGCCTGATAATTCCTTTGCGTCTTTTGGGTACATGCTATCATTCGAAATTGATAGCGGCAAGCTTTCTCTGCTATCAGCTAGTTATTCAGGTAATCTTGCAGCATGGCCCGGTTGCTTTGTAAACTCGACAGAGGTTTTCGGTAAAGGTTAGTAGCATGCATATCTTACTTAATTATCCTGTTAACTTTCTTTAATCTTTTTGTAAATTATAGACAGTTCATTTTCTTTTGTAATTTTTCTTTCCCCTTTGGAGTAAGTAATGGGATCTTGACATAACAGCTCTAATAGAGACAAGATACAAAGACTTCGACTGATTAAGTAAACTTTAATTAACCTTATGACTGTTCAAAATTATTACAATAATAGCTCACCTTTTTGTTTTCTAATTTCCCTTTCAAAATTTTCCTGGTCTTACTTTCATGTGAAAAAATCCCAATTTTGCCATACTTTTGAAAAGGATGGCTACCTTTTTACTATAGTCGATTATTCTGTTCCCTTCTAAAATCAGATCAGAAGCTTTTTCATGCCTAACTCAATGTTTAGCACAAGAATTGTATAACATTTTACTTCTAGTACTGGTGCTCTTTATTGCATGACGTGCAACTCTCTTAATTTGATAAAATCACCACCCAAATTTTCCAGAAAGGATTATAATATGAACTATTCGACAATTGGGATGATGACAGTAGAGTATTGAGTCTATTGACAGTCGGTTCAAGTCTTGATTCCTTTCCGTCCTTTGAGTTGACATTGTCATTCAATTATGACATCGATTTATTTCCCTGATATCAGCTAATTATTTAAATCATCTTTTACCAGAGCCTGAGGGACGCACTTGTGATCAACAGTGTAAAGGTTTACAACTCTGCTCAGATTCTATTTGGTTATTTTATTTTGCATTCTTTGCTAGTAAACTGTATTATAATTTTTTAGTTATTGTTCTTCCAAATGTTATTCACTTTTTTATCCAGTGAAAAGAAAGTAAGAAGTCTATCTAAATTGATGATTCATTTGTGACATTCTTTCTTTATCCATATTGCAGGAAAACACTTGCGAACGAGAATCATAATAGGCAAGTATCACTTCTCTTTTAGTTTTACAGTAAAGTAAAAGTACGAGTTGGGTTATCTTTACATTTTATATACGAATTATTATGAAACTTCTTTCATTTAGAAGAAGAGTTAAGATATCTCTTTCAAGCAGTGATTCAATAATATTCTGAGATATATAGTTTAAATAACTAATTTAGAATAGGATTTGGTCTTGAACCCATCCAAACTGATCAATTGAGATAGTATTTTCTTCTCCATTTCTTTTGGAGGCAAATTAATACTTTGTGATTCTTAATTGAGATAAATAAAATTAGCATGGTAAAGAAAATTAATACATAGTATTTTCTTAATTGACTGACAAATTAGCTAGAATGGCAGGGAAAGAGGATGGAACTGTATGGGACACACTTATCCTATGTTTGATGAAAATGTCTGAGTTCTGTTAGGAGCAGTTTTTTTTCAGTTTTACGATGTTTGTAATATGTGCTCTGGTAAAATGTATGAGGTTTGAGAGGAGATGTAATTGCCTACGGGCGTGATTCAAGCAAAAAAAAAAAAAAATTAGCATGGTTGCCTTGGAAACTTCGATAAACCTACTTGGAAAGTCGACTTCATCTAGCTTACGGAGTGTTCAAATTTTACACATTTTATTACCCTTTGATATGGTTCTCACTTTGATTTGATTACCCTTCAGGATGTGTTGTGGGATTCGCATTTGTGCTTGCATTATGTGGTTTGTTACTTTTCTTCTACAAGCGCAAGAAACTGAGATTGATCTCATCATCGTCAAAGATTCTGGTACAAAGAGAAGTTTCTAATCAATACTTTCATGACTCCGAGATGGTTGGGTCGGAATACACTCAGATTTTCTCTTACGAGGAACTTCAGGAGGCAACCGAAGGATTTAGCGAATCAAAAGAGCTCGGTGATGGAGGTTTTGGCATTGTATATAAAGGTAAATACTATCACTTGTAATGTAAGGTAAATGTTTTACGTATTAAAAAAAATGCAAGGTAAATGTTTTGGCATTCAACATTGATCTCATTTATTAATTAATTTTTTTTCAAAATGCTTTCTCAACTTTTTGAAAATAGAAGTATTATTTTGGAGAAAAATATCTCTGTTTCTAGTCTGAGCTGGCTAAGTTTGATATACCTACTTGGGGCCTTGAATTCTATTGGAGCACTCATGATATATTTCTTTTAAAAGAAATCATTTTTGGATATTAATAAGGTTGTTAATCACTGATTAACAATGCAAAATTTTCTAGGGATACTCAAGGATGGACGCACAGTCGCAGTAAAGCGCCTTTACAAGAACAGCTACAAAAGCACCGAGCAATTTATGAACGAAGTCAAAATTCTCTCCGGTCTCCACCACCAGAATCTCGTTACCCTCTATGGCAGCACGGCACGCTCCAGCAGGGAGCTGCTTCTCGTCTACGAGTTTGTCGCTAATGGCACTATTGCCGACCACCTCCACGGGCCCCGCTCTAGAGAGAATGCATTAACCTGGCCTCTTCGCCTGTCAATTGCTATTGAGACGGCAAATGCTCTTGCATATTTACATGCAGTTGAACCCCCCATAATTCATCGAGATGTCAAGACAAATAACATATTACTAGATGGTGGTTTCCATGTCAAGGTTGGCGATTTTGGTTTGTCGCGTTTGTTCCCGTTGGATGTGACTCATGTTTCGACGGTCCCTCAGGGTACGCCTGGGTATGTGGACCCGGTGTACTACCAGTGTTACCATCTTACTGACAAGAGCGACGTCTACAGTTTTGGGGTTGTTTTGATGGAGTTGATTTCATCAAAACAGGCTGTAGATTTGAGCAGGAGCAAAGATGAGATCAACCTTGCTAATATGGCGTTAAAACTAATACAGAGGTGTCAGCTGGACGAGTTGGTGGACCCGGCTCTCGGGTTCAGATCAAATTGGGAGGTGCGGTGCATGGTTTCTTTGGTTGCTGAGCTGGCATTTCGATGCTTGCAACCTGATAGGGAAATGAGACCATCTATAAAGGAGGTATTGGAGACACTACGAGTGATCGAAAAAGGCGACTATAATGGAGATAAAATGGTTAAAGAAAATATGATAAAGGAAGAAACTTATCTGTTAAAGGGTGAAACAAACTTTTCTTCTGATATTATGACTGATAGTTGGAAGAGCAGCTCGACGACCCCTAATACTAGCGGATAAGGTACTAACATTTTGCTGTTCAATTACAATTATTTTTATGTTTGCTAAGGGGATGTACATATAGAATATATAGTAATAGAGTATATTACATGAGAGTACATCTGTACGATTGCGTGACTGTTGTACAGTAGTTTTCCATTTTTTGAAAAAAATATGTTTTGAACTTTTGCTTTCCAATACACTTCACTATTGTTGGTGTCTTTTAATTTCGTTAGTTGAGATACTCGAGGCAATTTTTTCTTAATTTTTTTTTTTTGCAATTTGAATTTACTTTTAGTATGATAGGTACTATGCTCTTCAATTCATGGCAATGCATGGTGCAGAGTAATACATTGTACTACTTGTGGCAATGTCACCTGTTATTAAATGTAGTTATTGTTCAATGTGAAATTAATCATACTCTCTATGTCTCGGTTGTTCAATTCTCGAATTGCTGTATTGAATTAGACATTATCGTAAAAATTGGGGGGCAAAAGATATTGACAGAAAATATTTTACTTGATGCAGCGTAAGAGTCGTATACAAGACTGTTTAATTTCTAATGTTCGTGCTATGCATAAGTAAAAACTGCTCTGTCAATATCTTTACACAAAACTGACCATGTTTGTAAAGCTTCAAAGACGAACTCGGGAGTCGGGAATCCCCGAGGTTACCTGAGGTGCAATTAGTAACTCTGGGCCGTTCTTTTATCTTGGTACGAATTTCAAAATGAATCTCTATAATTTTTATAAGTGCTGGATTAAGTTTGGTCCGGCTGAGATTAACCTGGACCGTCGTTTATATATGTTGCAATCTCAAGTACCTGGGGATACGGACTCGAATGATAGTGGGCCTTTGTTCAAGCCTCGTCCTTTCTAAGTTTCTTGTTTGACGGTTGCTCGCACCGAGTGCGTATCCTCTGAGTTATCTCATATTTTGCGTGACCGACGTATCCGGTGCCTATTGGGGGATAGAGCGGGGGCCAGTATTATTTGAGCCTTGAGAATCGTGCAGAACGTATTTGAACGGTTGAGATTTTCCAATAAGTTACGCAAAATATGAGGTATCTCAGGGGATGCGTATTTTCTGAGTTCCACCTCCACCTTGGAATGAGTACCCTCTGAGATATCTCAGAACGTATTTGAACGGTTGAAATTTTTCAAAAAGTCACGCACGCGGTGAGATATCTCATAGGATTTTGAACTACTACTCTTTTAGAGCATCTCTATTCAAGTAAACGTTTAGCAATTAATTTGAGCCACGTTACTGATTTTAACAATTAAAGGGAATTATAATTTCTAAATCACTTCATTCCATAAATTTAATTAGAATTGCTTATATAATTAGAGTTGTTTTTAAAGCAAACTTGCTAATTAAAAACTATGGTACATTCCAGCAATTATATTAGCAATTAACACATCATATTAGCAATTTAAAAAAAATCACCATTGTAGATGCTCTAAAGAGTTGCTTTTAAAGCAAATTTGCTAATTTAAAAACTGTGGTACATCCCAGCAATTATATTAGCAATTAACACATCAGATTAGCAATTAAAAAGAAATCACCGTTGTAGATGCTCTTATATTGATTGCTGCAGACAACTTATTAGCTCAGATATCATATGGGCCGTCTGATTCAAAATGGACGGAAGGGACTCCACCTTGTACGGTCCGATGAATTAGCACATGTGTGGCTGTGTACGACTCCAGAAGCCATCTTCTTATAAATAAACGAATTCGAATCACCTCAGGTACCTGACTCAAGCAAATTACAAACGGACAATCAGGACCGTTCTTTTAAGTTGACACGAATCTCAAAACAGACTCCCTATAGATTTTATAAGTACCGGATTGACTCTGGTCCGGTTTGGATTAATCTGAGCTGTCCGTTTGTAATTTGCTTGAGAACGGTACCTGGGAGGATATGGATTCCTTGTAAACATGCTTGCCATTAGGGGTGTCAATGGTACCTTTTTAATCGTTTATCCGATCCGTATCGTATTCAATAAGACGGTTATGGGTAAGGTTTTTTTTTTCATTAGCTTATTGGGTATGGGTATGGATAAAAAAAAAATTCATTAACCAAATGGGTAAGGATATGGGTAATGACTATTTCGTACCCGTTATCCTATAGGGTAATTATAAAATTGAAATATATATTCAATTCAATTTCCAACCCACCTAAATATGTATTCGTGTTTTTAAATTGTCTTCTTTATAAAAAAATAATTTAGTTAGAATTGATTGCATATTCATTTTTACTTTTTATTAGAAATGTAATTACATGTGTGAAATGAATGAGTTTTTTATATTTAATTTATAAAATATAAAAAAACTAATTATTATATTAGTAATATCCGTTATTCATCCGCTACCGTTTCGTTACCCGATAATATTAACAGTAAGGGTAGAGTAGAGTAAGGTCAATTTTTAATGGATATGAGTAGAGTATGGGTAAAGTCAATTTTAATGAGTATGGGTATGAAAATGCCTCCATCCGACCCGTACCGTACCCATTGACACCCCTACTCGCCATCAATTATCTCCTTCGCCACCGGAAATTTGGTCTTTCTCTTCTCCTCTCTGTACTCCCTTTTTTCTTTTGTTCGTTTGCCTTAAACGGTGCAGTCATCAATGCACATCAGGTGCTCGACCGTTTGCCTCTGAGAGAGTATAGGAGCTAACTGCTACATTTCGCCCACCATCCACCGTTTACTCGATCACCATGTTTCGTACAACTATTGATCATGGCCGTCTGTTGCACTTTTTCTACCTTGATAACCCGTTTACGCACTTTGTCACATGGTCAGATAGGTGTTTGATGAAATGCCTAAAAGAGCCTCCTCCTGCTAGATTTACGTGAACCATTTCGGTTCTTCTCTTTTTATGGGGGCATATCAACGGATCTGTTCATACTTGGCTTTCTCAATGAAGAGCAGCATCAAAATCTCTCTTTATATGAATACCAAAAGATTTGGAATTAGGCAAGTGAATGATGCGCACAGGTACTTATGGGTATGTCAGGTCCTATTCTATCACCATCCTGATTTTTTATTTCACTGAAATATGCAAAGATTAAGTTCAGTGGTAATGTCACATTTCACCTACATTTAATTGAGATCAACATTTTTTTTTGTTTTTGCAAACATTCACGCCCTTAGGCTTTCATTTCCTTATAAATCCAGTTACAGTTTCCTACAGATGAACAGTTTGAAGACAGTTAAAAAAAAAGTTGAAAAAGTTGTTGCAATAGTTATCTGATTTAGTGCTTCTAAAGGTCGGGTCATATTAAACTCGGTTTAACTCTCCTCTGATATAAAATATTCTTCATAAATCTTCTTTCCGAGGTTTTCTAAACCATATCTTCTTTGTCTTCCCATTAGCTTGATTGTTAGTTAACTGTGAAGTCAATTTTTAGAAAAGCTTTCACACTGAAAGAAACGTGGCCGAACATTTCTCTTTTGAATTGTTTTGGAAAAATCAATTTGATGGTAGTTTCCTGATGTTGACATGAGAAGACTTTGACCAAGTCAACTGTCTTTTATGCTCATATGTCTATTATTAAGTACACTATTGCTTTCCTTCTTTTCTACTTTCCCTTTAAAGCTGCCCAATGCAATTGTGACTTCTGTCGAATAATTGAGACTTTAATGTCTTATTAAATATTGACAATGACTTTGCTTTTTCATTGGTTGAAACTTGAATCCACTATTAGATAATTAAAATTCATAAAGGCTCTTTATGATCAGTTGGCCATCTATTAGATATTTTCAGAGAAAGATAGCATATATATACGTGCCTTCCACTTGGCTATAGATCTCTTTGGTACTTAGCGGAGCTCCTGAGAGGAAGCTTGCGAGAATTAAACTTCCCCTTTTCTTTGGAAATCACATGTCATGGTAGAGATAGTCTTTGGCTCTTTTACTTTTCCAGAGAAATTTTCGAAGGTTATGAGTTCTAGGAATAGTATGCGGCCACTTTAGCATGTTTTATGGCCTTTCCTTCTTCATCTTTTAAAGAACATTTTTTTTTCTTTTTTGTGCTTGATTTTTTTATGTCTCTCTCATTTATCTGTCTTGCTTCCCTGTTCTTCCTTCACCCTTGCTTATCTAGCTTATGCCCGCCGCTGCCACCATATAAACTACCATGTAATACATCTATTGAGATAAAACCTCCGTTCTTCGTAATAAATAAGACAAACGATATTTGTGAGAGTGTAATAAATATCAAGTGCCATAATGATACTCCTCGTTTGCGAGTCTATCCATTTCACACGGCAAACGTCTGGTTTTCTTTGGAAAACATTATGTACTCCACAAATAAGTTAATAGTTAGCGATCCAACACTTGAAAATGAATTAAATTCATCCAGCTGTGGGAACCTCAAATTCTCCTTCCTAACACCCTCTCCTGAACCCTTTAATTATAACCTGTTTTTGTCTCTTAGTACAAACATTACGTCCTTTTGTGGATCTCCAAATCTTTCCTCTCAAAGCCTAATCTTCGGTGAAGATTATACCTTGAACTATTCTGCTACGACTGTAGAACATCTTCCTAGTAACTGTTCTAGGAAAATTCCAAATGCATCTTTTGAGTGGAACTTTTCATTTGATGATGATGGGAATCTGACTCTCTTGTCAGCTCAATATTCCTATAACATTCTATCTCAGCAAGGATGCTTCAGTCAAAGCATAGTCGGAGGCAATAAAGGTTAGTGGCTCATGGCAGAAAGACCGTATTAAATTGTTCTTTAATTTGTTTCTTTTTTGAAGCTCATATTATGTTTCCAATTCATAATACTTGCATTTATTTTCTCTTCTGGTTTGTAACACATCTCTGACACTGATGCACTCTGGAATTTTTCATGCCAGTACTAATCACTTTCATGACACTGACACTGATACACTAACACATCTACTGGTTTTATTGTATGTGATACAGGAAAGGCAAGGCGAGCAACAAGGAAATTTTTTTTGATAGGTAAGGATAGTTTTTCTTCGTCATGATTGGTCATATTATGAAAAAGCTTGTAATTACTCTGTCTGGTTGTATATAATACAAGATTTGATGAATGATTATAACAATAAAGTCTTCATTGGGGCCTTTTTCCATCCTCTCCTTTTTGGATAGGGACATTTTTTATAAGACCTATTATAATTTAAATACATGCTACTTTACACATGCAGTCTGTTGTTTCGCAGGTGTAACTGTGGGAATTTCTGGATTATTTGTTGCGTGTCTTATCTGTCTAATCCTGTACAAGAACAAGAAATTGAAGTTCATCTCGTCTTCCTCAAAACTTCTCACTAGAGGAAACACTTCTGATCAGTACTTTCATGACCTAGAGATGACTGGACCACAATGCACTCAGATTTTCTCCTATGAGGAACTTGAGGAAGCAACTGAAGGATTTAGTGCATCAAAAGAATTAGGTGATGGTGGCTTTGGAACTGTATATAAAGGCAAGTATAATCAATTCTGACATTTCTCATTACAAATAAACATATATGGTCATGTGCTTCAGATTTTGAATGTGTGGCAATTTTACCCTAATTATTATTAATTTGACTACATTGCTAATTTTTGCCCTTCTTTTTTAAAATTAGATACCTCTGAATAAAAGAAAAAAAACAAAATGGTTTTACTAAATCAGAAAAAAAGAAAAAACAAATAGGATTCCAGGAAGCCAGAAAACAAGCTTTTGTGAGTATGTTTACCAGCATAGAATGGGACAGATGAGGTTTAGTAACCTAATATACAGTTGAGTGCTGGTACGACTAATCTTACTGAGTTATTACTAAAGCATTTGCACTGTAAAATTGGCCTGATTACTTGAGTTGTTACAACAAGGAAATAATAACAATGCAAAACATCAACAGGAAATTTAAAGGACAGCCGTGTAGTTGCGGTGAAGCGTCTCTACAAAAATAGCTACAGAAGGATCGAGCAATTTTTGAATGAAGTTGAAATCCTTTCCCATCTCCACCACCCAAACCTCGTCATTCTCTATGGTTGCACGGCCCGCACCAGCGACGAACTACTTCTTGTCTACGAATTTGTTCCCAATGGCACTGTTGCCGACCACCTCCACGGGCCCCGCTCTAGTGAAAATATCCTCACCTGGCCCATCCGCCTGTCAATTGCTATTGAGACAGCTGATGCCTTGGCGTACTTACATGCAATTGAGCCCCAAATTATTCATAGAGATATCAAAACAAATAATATATTACTAGATGATGGGTTTCATGTCAAAGTCGGTGATTTCGGGTTGTCACGGTCATTCCCCTTGGATGTGACTCATGTGTCAACTGTCCCCCAGGGCACACCTGGGTATGTGGACCCGGTGTATCACCAGTGTTATCAGCTTACTGATAAAAGCGATGTTTACAGTTTCGGAGTTGTCTTGGTGGAGTTGATTTCATCAAAACAGGCTGTGGATATGGCAAGGAGCAATGATGAGATTAATCTAGCTAATCTAGCATTGAATAAAATACAGAGGGATGCGCTCGATGAGTTGGCGGACCTGGCTCTTGGGTTCCAGTCCGATCAAGAGGTGAGGCGGATGGTTTCTTCCGTCGCAGAACTGGCGTTTCGGTGCTTACAGTCTGATAGAGATATGAGGCCGTCAATTAAGGAGGTTTTAGAGGTCTTGAGAGTGATACAGAATGGTGGTTACGAGAGAGATAAAATAGCAGAGATAAGTCCGAGTAAAGAAGAGGCGCATTTGTTAGAGAGAGGGCCAATGTTTTCTCCAAACACAGTGATGGGTGGTTGGATGAGTAAGTCGACAACTCCTAATATCAGTACTTGATTTGATTTACCAGTATGTATTACATGCATGACAATTGCTGTTACAGATAACCAGGAGCTGTAGATACTGTAGACAGCTTATTTTTGTATGATATTATGGCTTTCACAGGAAATATTTTGTGTATATATATACACACATTTTTCTCAGTGTGTGCAATAAAACAATGATATGGAATTTTTGGATGAATAAAATATTAGTGATTTTTCCTCTGTGGTACTGCCCTTGTCAATGAAGGGGGCAAATCAGGTAAAGTTTATTGAACATTTTTGGAAATCCTATATCCTGGAATTTGATTTGGGGAACTCAACGTGTCGAATTTCGGAAATCCATTCTCTAAACTTTCAAACATCCATTGATGTATATACATATTTCATAACTTCAATTCCAGATTTTCGCTTCTAATATTCGTGATTTGTATGGATTAAGGGGAGAGGAGAAGAAAGAGAGGAGATGAGGAAAAAAGAGGATGATTTGTTTAAAGCAGCTTCGTGTCTGTATTAGTGGCGGGTGAGAGAGGAAATAGAACTCATTGTAAAAAGTAGGGCTGCACAAAAAATTCGTAGTTCGTAATTCGATTCGAGTTTGATTCGAAAAAGTTTGAAAAAAGTTCGATTCGAAATTGAGTTCGTTCGAAATTAATTCAAACCAAACTTAGTTCGAAATTAATTCAAACCAAACTCAAACTGGACCTAGTTCGTTCGAAATAGGTTCGCAAACCAAATTTAGTTCGAAATTAACTCAAACGTGAACCGCTAATTTTCGTTAATAACTTATGTTCGCTGATGAAAATATAAGGCTGTCCTCGTTTTGAAAGTTATTTCTTGAAACAAAAAGCCCAGTCCAACTAGAAATTTTGAATTGTCAGGTAGGTATGTGCTGATAATGATATCTGGTTCATGTTGATACTAGAAATTTTGTTTTCATGGTAGGATTCTGAGTTTTCGGGTAATCCAGGCTAATGATGCAAAAATAGTGTGGAATGTTGAAAACCTTGCTACTGCATCTATAAAGTAATTTGTAGATGTTCAGTAGTTAGTTTAATGAAGCGAAATATATGGCTGAAGCTTTGGATACCTGTGAGAATTTTTTAGAAGAGTTTTTCAGTAGCTAGTGCCTAGTTGTAATGAACTTTAATTTTTTATTTAGAATAATATTTGGATTTGTAATAATTTTAAGACATTATTGATTGTTTTCTACTTCTATTGATATTTAAATTGTACATTGATACTTTGGATATTTGAAAACTTTGTTGGCTATTTGGAAAATTCTGAATATTCGTAAATCGTAACAAAGTTCGAAGAAGTTCGAAATTGAGTTCGTAAAAAATTCGATTCGGAATTGAGTTCGATTCGAAATTGAGTTCGTTCGAAATTAATTCAAACCAAACCTAGTTCGAAATTAATTCAAACCAAACTCAAACTGGAGGTAAGTTCGATTCGGTTCGGTTCGTTTGCAGCCCTATAGTAAAAAGCGATTTTAATTTCAGAAACAAATTTATAGTGGGAGATAGAGATTTTGCTTAATATCATGCATTCATGCTTCCCCAAATTGATTAATACCATTAAATCAAGTTTTCAGACAGCATCTCACAATTTTTATTGTCAAAATATATTTGACCGGACGAAGTAAAAGAAGAGACGACGTGGCTCAATCTGAGTCGTGCCTTAATTATAATTTACTAGTATCGTACCCGTGCGTTGCAACGGAACATAATATAAGATTGAACATTAAGATTGCATAGAGAGACAAATAATAAATAACAATAAGCTTTATTTTCAGTTTAACATAGTGTATATATAAGAGCTAGGGTGTGTGGAGTTGTAATTTTTTTTATATTATTTCAATTGTTAGCAAATGCTAACCTTAAAAAATAACAGTAAAAAAAACAATAACAAATGAAAAAAAAAACGATCAAATATAACATGAAAAAAATTCTTGAAGTACGTATCATTGTCAGTGTGGATGTAGTCTAACATTTTTGAAAATGAACATACAAAATATGAAAGTAGAGTTCTCTAATTCATAATATGTGATAATTACATTTATACAAAATGAATCTAAGAATTTTTTTTCTGACACTAAATAATAAATTAATTAAATAAGGAAACTATGAGTAAATTGTACCTTGATGCTTACAATTTGCAGTTTGTACAAACACAATTTAGAAGATTTGCATGGATACAGATCTGAATCGTTCAGTTGGTGTATAAATCAGTTTTAATAAGTCGTCAACTTGCTAGAATTTTCCTATAGATAGGCATATTAAATGTTGGCAACAATATCAGAAAAGATAATGAAGAAATATTTAGATGTATCTTCTTGTGCCAAAAAGTATAAGAATTAAAAAAATAAATTTAAATAAAAGATATGTTACCTCAGCATCAACAAGTACACATTAAACTTTTGCTCAACTCATGCATACAAATTCCATTTGCAGTATCTATAAGATGAAAAACAGTAAATGGAGAAAAGATTGTTTGAAAATTCCAGTATATAAGATCTACTCAAACATAAAATTATGCAAATTAAAAAAAAGATAGTTTTCGACATTGTTTCTTTCAACTCGATAAATTACCCAATAAAGCACACTAATTAAATGTTCTTTTAGTTGCCCGTCTTTTGATTCAAAACTTAACTTTTTTTATAATAAAGAAAAACTGAATACCATCATTTGCAATAAAATAGAATAGAAATAGTAATAGAAATCACACTTTTTAATCCTTGCACACTAATTTATATGGTTCATCAATAAATATATTACAATAAAATAGAAATCCAAATCACACTTTTTTAATCTGCTGAGAGCACCAATATTTTTTAAGAATGCATACCTCCCCAATTGACCATTTTTCCTTCAACCAAATACCATCATCCTTGCAATCCTCTTGCTTCTCCCTATTCAACAGTAATATATCATCACTTATCAGCCACAATTAAACTCAAAAGCAGAAAACATAGATGTATACCCAAGTAAATGTGAACGCCTGGTTTTCTCCGGGTCAAGGAGGGGGTGATTTGTATAGAAACAAAATTGAAAAATATATTATAGATTTTTCGATTATGCCGTGGGAATCTTGTATCGAAACAAACAATGAGAATTAAGGAAACAAGGAAATAAGAAAATAGAGAAATATATTGCTAAAAGAAGAAATAAGGAAATATATTTCATGGAGAAATATAATGTTGCTGAGTAGGAAAAATAAGGAAACATATTTGATGGACAGAGAGAAATATATTGTTGCCGAGTTTGCTCAAATTTAATCAAAATAAGACAGATTATTTGATTGGAGGGCTCATATTAATTTTGAAATTTCATCTTTCAATCGTAGCCATTGGCGGATCAGAACATCAACGTGCTTAATAATGGAATGGAGATACCTCCCCAATAGCACAATTTTGCCAAGAAATTTCATGTCTGAAATGTATTCAGAGATATAAATAGAAAATTTATATTGGAGACTGAAATATTAAATGTATGACGTGTGGTAATTGAGATTCAAATTTATGTATCCACGGTTACAAAATGAAGTTCTAATTGTTACGAGTTCTGAAAACTGGAGACATATAAACACTTCTAAAAATAATTAAATAGAAAATGAAGTTCTAATTGGTACGGGGTGTGAAAACTGGAGACATATGAACACTTCTAAAAATAATAAAATATAAAGAATAAAATTATTAATTTATATTTATAAGATGATATAGCTGCTATGGAATCCGCCACCGACGATAATGACAGCAATCCATCCAATGGACAGTTTCTTTATTTATCCATACAAAATGAAGGTGATAATCTCAAATGCTAATTTTTTATTAGAGGGTCCACGTTAAATAAGGACAACACCTTGCCATCACGATAAACGTTGCTCATATTTTAAACAATATGAAATTATGAACTGATTGCAGAGAATACAAAAACGTGTTTTTGCAATATTCAATTAATTTAAATAGGATTAATTATGAATTAATTGCATTAATTACGCATTAAGACCAACGAATTTAATAAAATTATAGATGGCATTTGACCGGTCAAAATTTTTCCAATTTAAATAATTATTTATTTAATAAAAATAATATAACACAATTTTATGTATGATTAAGTCTTTGCCCTATCTAGTCTGAAATTCCGTGTTGTTTAGCAACCCTTCTTCTATAATTGGAAGCAACTGTCATGAACATCAGTGTGCATATTTGACCAATCTCAATCTGGGAGAAGGGAGGAATTTCAACGGGCATCAGATCAAAATCCAGTTGATGCCCGACCAAAATTGTTCACTCTGCGTCGATATTCGTGCAAACGAATTATATTCACAAAACAATTAAAATTAGTGCAGATTTAAATCCATGTGCAACATAAAACGAACGACTTGGACGAAACGAAAGAAACCCTCCAGTGTGAAACGACTTAAACTAGTTAAACATAAATCGAACGACTTAAACAATTAAAATGGAGTGAGCCTATGGTGCTATGCATAGCACGGATGGCTAGTGTACTACGGCTCAATATGGTACTTTTTAAAATCCTAACGGTCGATCCAACCGTTCAATGTGATAACAATATGAATATGTACTTGCAAACTAAATTTTATATTTTTTCGAATTTTTTTACTATTTTTTTAGATAGGTAGAATTTTGATGGTCCAGAATTTTCAGAAAACACTGATTTTTCTACCTATCTAAAAAAATAGTAAAAAAATTCGAAAAAATATAAAATTTAGTTTGCAAGTACATATTCATATGGTTATCACATTGAACGGTTGGATCGACCGTTAGGATTTTAAAAAGTACCATATTGAGCCGTAGTACACTAGCCATCCGTGCTATGCATAGCACCATAGGCTCACTCATTAAAATTAGTGCAGATTTAATTCCGTTTCTTCCAAACTTCCTTCGCCTCCAGGCTCCAGGCTCCAGCCCTCCAGTGTGAAACGAAAGAAACCCTAGCTCCTCGCCTCCTCCCACTGTGAAACGAAACGAAAAAAGATTTCTGCCGTTTCTACCGTTTCTTCCAAAATTTATGCTGTTTCTTGTTCTTCTAGAGTTCTAGTGTTGACTCTCTGAATCCAACTGGCAGAATTTGAATTTTATATCGTCGCGATTCACCACATCAAACCAAACCGAAAGCAACCAAACCAACACTCAAAATTAGACACTCTGGTCCCACCCAAAAAAAATCAATATAATAGTGATGATTTTCCACATTTGACTCCCTTTGCAAAGAAAAATAATGCACCAAAATGATGAAGGTTGTTCAAAAGAACAAAATACCAGCAATATTTAGTTGCTTTTTAGAAACAAACCCCAGCACAGATAAATCCATCACAAACTGCAAAATGCACCAAAAGCTGCGTTTTTTTACCAGTATGCAAGCTTTCGTGTTTTTGTTTCAGAGACTGGTCTATAGAGGCCACTGCAACGGAGACGAAGGAGCTTCTTAGGTGCTTCCGATCGCTCCAAGACCTATTTGTCTCGTCTCCACCGCAACCACTGCAACCACTTCACTGTGGCAGTGAAGAAGCATCGGGTTCACAAAAAGGACATGTCGAAGGATGGGGACCGCTGATCAGATCAACGGATCTGGGCTGCATCGTCGGTTTCAGTTTGCTAATTTCAGGCGTCATTTGATAGGAAACAATAAGGAATTTATCTGTTCAACCATCTACATTTGAAAACAAAAAAGTAAAAAATCTACAATCAAGTACAGTCCTGTCTCCATTAGAATTCACTGAATAATTGGCATATGCTACTAAAGACACAGAGATGCAAACATACATTAATAAAGCTTACATATAGACACAATTACTACCTTTGAGATGAAACATCTTGTGCATCAATTTGACCGACATACCCTCTCCTGAGAACATTAACAATTCTAGTAATCATCTGGTCTCAGTTCAGTTAAGTTAGACTGATCATACTTGACCAGTGATGATGCCATGGAACGAATGACTTGATTTTCTCTCTATACCTGAGATCTAGATAATTTTAAAATTAAAAAAAAATTATGTCGCTAGTTAAGCCCCCCAAGTACCAGTCCCTGTCTTGTCAAATGCCACGGCTTTGACATGCAACACGGGTTCTACAACATCCCCTCCAATTTTCGAGAACAAGTGCCACGGCTTTGATCATTCTTTCTTATTTTTTTTTTGCCTGTTTGGTTGGACCCTTTTTTTTGCCTGTTCGGTTGTCTGCCTGCCTGTTGATATAAGACTTTCACAGGAATTTTGTTTGTTTACATGTATAGATTTTTCTCAGTGTGTGCAATAAAAGTATGATATGGAATAGTTGCTGAATATCATGCTTCCCCAGTTCCTCCATCATGAATAATATTTAATACCATTGGATCAAGTTCTTTTCAGTCAGCATCCCTCCATTTTTTTGTTCAAATTAATTTTTTTTTAAGGATTTCAGAGCACAATAACATTAATGGAGGCTGGTTTCACAATACCTCTCGCTCTCAATAGTGGAAAGATAACGGGTTCGTGCTGTTGAGATCAACTGTGGTCCTAAGGGAGTTCCAATCGGACAGTTATTCTTTTTTTTTTTTTTTGCCTGTTTGGTTGGACCCTTTTCTTTTTGCCTGTTCGGCTGCCTGTTGATGTAGAGATAGGTGTAGGTCCGATGCCCATCGGACCTAGTTTGGTTCCGATGGGCAGATCTACCGTAGGATAACGGTGTAATTTGTGTGCACGAAACTTGAAACATACACGCACGGGGTTTAAAACATTTCGCACGAATCTAAAAGAAAATCGATGGTGATTAAACCCGTCGAACCGAGGTAGGTCCGATGCCCATCGGACCTACTCTCAAGTCGTTGATGTAAGGCTTTCACAGGATTTTTTGTTGGTTACATGTATAGAAGAGGAGAATGCGTGAGGCTAGTTTCACAATATCTTTCGTTCTCAACAGTGGAAGGATAATGGGCCCGTGCTGCTGAGATCCACTGTGGTTCTAAGGGAGTTCCAATCGGACGGTCATTCTTTTTTTTATTTTGCCTGTTTGGTTGGACCTTTTTTTTGCCTGTTCGACTGCCTGTCTGCCTGTTGATATAAGGCTTTCGCAGGAATTTTGTTTGTTTACATGTATAGATTTTTTTCAGTGTGCAATAAGGCTACGTTTGGATGCACTCTAGAATAGCTAGAATAGCTACTGTTTAGAATAGTAAATAAGAACAGCTACTGTTTAAGAACAGTGCTAACTCAAGCTATTCGGAATAGTGAAAAAGTTGTTTGGATTGCATATTAGGAATAGAGTTTGGAGGGAATGAATAGAGTAATAATTTATGTGTTAGATTAAATCTTTTTATCAATACGTAATATAAAAATCTTTTTATCCAATACGTAATATAATATTAATTTAATTATTAAATAAAATATTAGATTAAATATAATATAATATTAGTTTAAATATAATACAATATAATATTAATTTAATTATTAAATGTAATATAATATTATTTTAAATATTAGATTGGTATTAAATAAAATATTAGAGTAAATATAATATAATATTAGAGTAAATATAATATAATATTAGATTAAATATAATACAATATAATATTAATTTAAATGTTAAATGTAATATAATATTATTTTAAATATTAGATTAGTATTAAATAAAATATTATATTAAATATAATATAATATTAGATTAATTTAATTACAATATAATATTAATTTAAATGTTCAATATAATATAATATTATTTTAAATATTAGATTAGTATTAAATAAAATATTAGATTAAATATAATACAATATAATATTAATTTAATTATTAAATGTAATAAATATTATTTTAAATATTAGATTAGTATTAAATAAAATAGTAGATTAACTATAATACAATATAATATTAATTTAAATGTTAAATGTAATATAATATTATTTTAAATGTTAAATTAGTATTAAATAAAATATTAGATTAAATTTAATATAATATAATATTAAATATAATACAATATAATATTAATTTAATTATTAAATGTAATAAAATATTATTTTAAATATTAGATTAGTATTAAATAAATATTAGATTAAATATAATATAATATTATTTTAAATATTAGATTAGTGTTAAATAAAATATTAGATTAAATATAATACAATATAATATTAATTTAAATATTAAACGTAATAAAATATTATTTTAAATATTAGATTAGTATTAAATAAAATATTAGATTAAATATAATACAATATAATATTAATTTAAATGTTAAATGTAATATAATATTATTTTAAATGTTAGATTAGTATTAAATAAAATATTAGATTAAATATAATATAATACAATATAATATTAATTTAATTATTAAATGTAATAAAATATTATTTTAAATATTAGATTAGTATTAAATAAAATATTAGATTAAATATAATATAATATTAGATTAAATATAATACAATATAATATTAATTTAAATGTTAAATGTAATATAATATTATTTTAAATGTTAGATTTGTATTAATATTGAAAGCTCCAATCACTATTCCAACTTTTTGTTAGAATAAGAGAATAACGCTATTCTTCTTGTTCCGAATAGCATGTAGTACGTTTGGTTGCTCAAGCTATTCGAATAACAATGCTATTCTAAGAATAGCACTATTCTTAGTGCATCCAAACATACCCTAAAAGTATGATATGGAATAGTTGTTGAATATCATGCTTCCCCAGTTCCCCATCATGAATAATGTTTAATACCATTGAATCGGGTTCTTTTCAGTCAGCATCTCTCCCATTTTTTTTCAAATTCTTTGAAGGATTTCGGAGCACATTAACATTAATGTGGGTCCGACCCGTCAATGACTCGCCACACATTATGATTAATTTCTATTATGCTGTGGCTAAAAAATGGGCCACTAGAATCAACACCTTAACCTCAGAAACTGAATTAGGTATATCTTAAATATTAATGATTATTTATTAATAAAAAGTTAAATAAGTTCCAACTATAAGAATTAAATTTGAAAATAATTAATGGTTAATTCAATGATTGAAAATAGATAACTTGAAATACTTTAAAGGTCCTAAATCTCAACCACCTTTATGAAAGAGGAGTGCTATCTTAAGGTCATAATTTCTAATATTCAGGGCATAGAAAAAAATTTCCTTCTTAATATCCGTTTTGCCCCTTAATAAATGCTCTCTTTTTTTTGTCTCTAATTATTCAATTATAACACTTTTATGCAAATTTAATTGAGAAAGTTAACCGTCGTAGACTCATAATAACACTTTTATGCAAATTTTATGGAAACTTTTAGTATATTTGACATGTTGAATTTATTTACTTATTTAAAATATTAGGCTTTTCATGCAAGTTTCTCATTATCCATCTCTACAAAAATAATTGGTTTAATGAATTCATCTGTCACTTGTCAGTAAATCATAACAAGTAATACGAACAAGGCACGAAAATTAAATCAATTAGAAATGGAGCACGAAACCAATTCTTATGAGAATCGACACATAAATTAGTCAAAATCAAAATCCTATAATAAACAACAAAAAATTGAATTAAAATGGAACTTATGACAGGTTTAAGCATATAAGTAGGTCTTATGTCTATATGTGGAGCTACATTTGTTTGACGGCACTAATTAATTAGAGGAGGATTCAAATGTCTCGTGATTTCTATTCTCATCGTGTCTCACATTTTATATCTTAGTTTTTTAAAATTTAAAGAGCCGATTCGAACCGTTCAACATGATCTCCATATTAAAATGTTTTTGGAGACCAACTTTTTTTTAATTATTTTTTACTATTTTTTAAATAGATACAAAACCACTGTTTATGGACCATCCAAAAATAGAGATTTTGTATCCATCTAACAAAATAGTAAAAAAATATCCAAAAATATATAATTTGTTCTCCAAGTATATTCTAATGTGGATATTATGTTGAGAGGTTTGGATGACTTTTTGGAATTTGAAAATGAATATATAAAATGTGAGGCATGATGAGACGATATTTCTGTCAAAAAATACATGAGATATTTGAATCTTTATCTAGAGAGTGGCTAAGATCAAAGTGGTATGACCAAGGCCTTTGGTGCTACCAAGTCGTTTTTGGATTTTCAAAGTCCAAATGGTCGATCTAAACCGTTAGATGTGATCTCTATATTAAAATCTGCTTGGAGACCAAATTTTACATTTTTTGGAATTTTTTTACTATTTTTTAAGCCACTTTGAAAATTGCTGATCACATGGTCCAGAATTTGGTTGACTGTTTTTACTGTTCACCCGGATCTGCCATTTTCAAAGTGACTTAAAAAATAGTAAAAAAATTCCAAAAAATGTAAAATTTGGTCTCCAAGCAAATTTTAATATAGATTGAACATATAACGGTTTGGGTCGAGTATTTGAACTTTAAAATTGCAAAAACGACTTGGTAGCACCAAAGCCTTGGTCATACCACTTTGACCTTAGCCACTCTCTCTTTATCTATTAATTAAGATAAAGCTTCTCAAATAATGTAGCTTTATCTAGTCAACATAATTAATTATCCATTACATACCAGCAGAAATCTATGCTTGTAGGGGCATATCATATATACTAGATATTTTTCATATGTGGATATTCTGTTTTTGTGATTGTGATTTTAGCTAGTACTATCAAGCCTTAAAATGCATGTGACTTGTTCTGCCAAAAAATAATAGGTCATTTGATTAATATCTTTGTAATTTTTTACATACTGGTTTGGGGCATAGATAGTTCAGCTCCTAACTTGTCATTAGTTGTTGGATATAATAATAGTTGATATCGGAAAAATAAACAAATTAATTAGTCCACACCATAAAGCATTATTTCATCTTTTTTTTTTCCAACCAATTACTATTTCCACTTTTATTCATTTTTTTTTGTTTGTTTCTTAGAGGATTGAGATTTGACTAATTTGTGTGTCAATTATACTTTACTAAAAAAAATAAACCAAATAATCACCGTTTTTGGAAATTTCGAATTTCACCACGGTCGCACTTTACCGGTGCGGACCCATTTCAGGGCGGCCGCACAACACCGGTGCGGACCCTGTTATTTTTTTTTTATCAGAAATGTAAAGTTTGATTAGGATTTTGTTTTGGAAGTTGTTCAATTGTTTGTGTTTCAAATGTCGTTTAATCTGAAATTTTTGTTCGTTTGTTTGATCAAATATAAAGAAACATTACAATAGAACAATGAGCCATATAAAGTAGCAATAGAACAATGCAAATGTTATCGTACATTACAAATACGTCTAATAAACCGAAAATAAACAACGTTTTTACGAATACAATTAAAAATAGATAAATATCCCATCCACAGTAACTGTCCTTGCACTTGAACCTAATTCTTGTGGTGTCACTGTACGTATTCCTTATCTCTTTGTTGCAAAGGATGTGAAACTTGGCAATTGCACTCTTCATTTGCTCTTTTGAGTCATACGTTTGTCCCTCAGACAATTCATTCTCATACTCTGCCCTCCTTCCAAACGAACCCGAATTTGCTTCCATAAACCCTAATGTGTCATTGAAAGCCGAAAATTGGGTGCTGAAACCTGCGATCCATTATCTGAAATCCGCGATCGACCCTAAAAAGTCCACTGTCATCCAAGCATAGGCCCGGTATCTTCCTCGTCACTATGATCGCTCATACCCTCAGGATCAACATGACCCTAATTTTCCTCTGCATCTAGTAATTTCAGATCCACTGTTTTATCGGTTTTATCCGGATCACAAGATTGACCCCAATGAGCGGTCCGACTAGATGAAGACTAGTCAGTCTGGGGTGGAGCCCGACGGGAGGGCCAACTACTGGAGGGTCGGTCCCTCTGAATTGGGGCCTGACTACTAGACAGTTGGTCAATTTGGACAGGGGATAGACTAGAGCCGGATGAGTTACTCCGACTACGACCCTGAATTAACCTCATAACTGGGTTGGAACGTCGGGCTCTGGTAACATCCACATATAGGTCAATTATCTTGTATGCACCCCCAGAAAAACTCGTGGTTTGGTTGTACAATACCTGCCAGACTCCTTCATTTTGAATTGGAAAGAGTTGGAACCAGATTTGTGCTGAACTAGTCGGCATGCTAATTTTGGCATCAATTTTAAGGTCATACTGACCCTGATCCAACCCCAAATTCTGACATATACTCGATTTAAGTCCCACATAATCAGTACCCGGTAATACCGGAATTACAGTAACAGGTCCGATACTATAGTAAACCCCATTAGGACCTGTTAAAACATCTCCATCAGTATAGATGAATACCATAAGAGCCATTTTCAATCCAATACAAAAGAAACCTAAAATTAAAAATTAACTAAATTAATTATTAACCTACTGAAAATAAAAATTAAAAATTAAAAAGAAGAGAGAAAAAACTTACAGATCAGATATATAATCCAGGAGAGAGAGTGTGTGAGAGTGTGGAATAAAATTTCACTGGAATTTCGGCTATAAGAGAACAGGGTCCGCACCGGCATTCTGCGGCCCCGCTGAAATGGATCCGCAGAATGCCGGTGCGGCCGTGGTGAAATTCGAAATGCCCAGCAACGATGGTTATTTGGTTTATTTTTTTTTTAACTATGTTATAAGTAAAAATTTCGGACATTAAGATAGCACTAAGAAGAAAATTTTTAAGAGGTAAAACGGACATTAAGAAGAAATTTTTTCTCTTTGCCCTGAATATTAGAAATTGTGACCTTAAGATAGCACTCCCCTTTATGAAATATCAATTTTTGTATTAACATTTTAATATTTAAGTCGTAAACAAAAGCGTAACCTTTGATTTACAAATTAATATATTCAATTTAAAAATAAGAATTTTGAGTTTATTCGTACAAGATGAAAAAGTTGAAAAAAATCAACAACTTAATTTTCTTTAAAAAAATTATGTGCTTCAAGACAATGATATACTTAATGATTTTATTTTAACATTTAAAATTTTAAAAATAAAGGATAGAAACACAAAAATTAAAGAAATATAAAACCTCATTCTCCAATTGCACAATTTTGCGGTAATGGTAGCAATCCATACTTTTTTTGAAGGTCAGTGAGCATTGGCTCAACCGACGATTCCACTGATAATAAAAAAGTTATTTACAAGAATAATGAAGTCTATATAATTACAAATAGAAAAACCGTAATCTACTATGTCTACCCAGTGTAGAGCTTTTCTACCCCCGAGAGATTATAGGAATGTCTGCCATTTATTGATTTCCATTGCTGTTAAACCCACTAGTTCCGGTATGGTCTTAGACTTGGCCGTGAATAGCCGTCTGTTGCGTTCTCGCCATAAAGCCCAGCAACCCGACGCCCACACAGCATCCCACAATCTGGTTGCTGGTTGTACCATGCGACGCCTCGAATCTCACCACATATCCACTATCCCTTCACGCGGCCGTATTGCTGTTTGGAAATTAAATCTAAACTGTAGAATTCTCCAGAAACCCTGTGCATATATGCACGTATGCATCAGGTGGTGCGCAGTCTCAATGCACGCCTCCTGGCAGAGATGGCACCCAAAAGGTACCTGACAACCCCTGTTTCTGAGAGCCTGCTGGGTTTGTAGGCTATCCTTGAATAGTATCCAAATAAAAATCTTTACCTTTTGAGGTACCTTTAATTTTCAGATGGTACTATTTTGCAGGCAGCATACTCCTATGTCGTGCAAAATGAAATAAGCTGAAGATGTTGTAAAATTACCGTGTGTTGTCCATTTCCAATGCACTATAGACAGCAAGTCATATGGCATTATTGACACCTTATAGAATGACAATAAGGTGTGTAGCGATTTGACAAACCCCGATAGGATAGGGTTGTCCTGAAGCTGTGAAGTGGCTGTAATATCATACAATAGAGATAATGCCTGTGCCCAAAGACCTCGCGAGTCCCTGTCAATCTTCCATAGCCATTTGGTTAGGAGCGCGTCATTCTGTACTTCTAGGTCTAGTATTCTCATACCGCCATTTGCCTTTAACGTACACACTGTCTGCCAATTGACTAAGCAATTAATCCCTCTGCATGTTTCATTGCCTCTCTATAAGAATGCTCTTCGCGCTCTATCAATATGATTGATCACTCCCTTGGAAGTTTCAAGGCCTGCATGTAGTGGAGGGGGAGTGCCGTCAAAACAGATTTGACAAGAGTAATACGGCCTCCATAGGAGAGCATGGCCGAAGACCAACTAGACCAACTAGCCATCCGGGATCGTACCGAGCTAACCATTGGTTGAAAATCAGAGATCAGCAGCCGTTTATTTGTTAGGGGAAGGCCCAAGTAGGTTATCGGCAGGCTCGTGGAAGAGCAGCCAATGATGCCCCAAATTACTGTTGCAAGATGTGTCGGTACCGCGATAGGCACAAAACTAATCTTACGTCTGTTTATATTAAGACCGGCCAAGCTCTCGTATATGCGCAAAATGCGTGTAATAACTCTGAGTGTTAATGGGTGCGCCTCTGCCATAATAATGGTGTCATCCACATATTGAATCGGTCTCGGTGCAATCAACATCAGTGTATGCATTGTTGGGATGGCATTTTGGATAAACCAGTTCAGCGAGTCCGTTACCAATATGAAATGTAACAGTGATAGCGGGTCTCCTTGACGGAGGCCCTGCATTATGTGTAAAGAAGGTAGTTGTCGAACCGTTGACCTTAACTATCGAAGCCGAAGTGGTCAGGACATTAAGAGTAGCTGCTAGCCATCTCGGCAGGAACCCTCTTTCGATAAGAAGACTTGTCAGAAAGCACCAATCCACCGTATCAAAAGCTTTGGCAAAATCAACCTTGTAAAGGATTGAGGGAATCTTCGTCTTTTGACAGTAGTTTAGGTACTCTCTGGCAACTAGGAATGATTTCATGATTGACCAGCCCTTAATGAATGATGTCTGGGTATTACTTACTAAAATTTGAAGCAATGGTTGGAGTCTATTTGCCAAAATTTTAGTAATAACTTTTGCTGACGTGTTGATGACACTAATCGGTCGGAAATCTGAAATATCCACTGCGACCTCTTTTTTGGGGATCAAGGTGATTGCCGCCTTGTTGATTGCCTTTAGCTGACCCCCATTGTAAAAGGACCTAACTAGCCTTATCAAATCAAAGCCAATCACATCCCAAAAATGTTGATAAAACTCAACCGGCAAGCCGTCAGGGCCGCTTGCTTTGCCTTTGGGCATTGCAAACACCACCGCTTTGATCTCTTCATCCGAGATGTCATCATCTAAGTGAGAAAGCTGTAAAGTTAACCGGGGGCCTACCTTTCCAGAGAGGTCAAAATCCGTGTTATGAAGAGGTGGTGAACCGAGGAGGTTTTTGTAATGGTTCAGCAAGGCTTGCTTGATCTGTTGTTGCTCACGCAGAATAGTATTGCCACTCCTAATTTCTGAGATTGAGTTCTGGCTCTTCCGGCCGTTGGCTACAGCATGAAAGTAGCGGGTGTTATTGTCTCCAAGTTTAAGCCAAGTTGCGTCGGAGCGTTGTTTCCACTTTTCCTCTTTATCTTTGGAGAGTTTGAAAATGTGACCTCTCAATATAATGCGCAACATAAATTCCAGTGTATTAAGAACCCGTGATTCTTCTGCTCTGTCCAACTGTTGGACTACCCACATTGATCTTTTTAAATAAGTGTCTTTGTTTTTGTAAGTCAGTTGGGCCCACCTGTTAAGAGCTCTCATTGTCTGCGCAATTTTCCGATTCATGGTCTTTGTCGGATTAGAAACCGACTGGATTCCCCCCACGCATTTTGGACAATTTCACCGATTTGTGGATGCTTCAACCAATAATTTTCGAATTTAAATGATCTTCCAGAATTATTGAGATGAGGCCTTACAGTGAGAATTAGAGGTGTATGATCTGAAGCAGTTGTTGGGGCATCTTGCAATATGTAAGAGGCTCCAAGTGAATTCCAGTGTAGAGATAAGAATAATCTGTCAAGCCTTGAAAAAGTTGGTGTTGGTCTCTTGTTTGACCAAGTGAATTTCCTCCCCACCAATGGAATATCAAAGAGTTCCAATTCATGAATAGTGCTATTGAATTCTGACACAATTTCCATATTAATTGGTCCCCCTGTGGTATCCTGTTGAGAGCGGTGAATATTAAACTCACCTATCAAGATCCAAGGCAAGGCATTAAGAGAATTGATTTCTCTCAATTCTGCCATGAATAATAATTTTTCATTATTTGCTTGAGGTCCATAAGTGCCCGATAACATAAAAATAAAATCTCCTCTTTGTAATATAACATTAACGCTATAATTTCTAATATAAGAGTTGATGAGCTTATAGGATGTACTCCACGTGAGTAAAATCCCGCCCCTCGAACCCTCCGCATCTAATGTAATGTAAGAATTAAATTTTGTCGAGCAAATTTGTCGCAAACAAAAGATCGAATGATCGTTCCATTTAGTTTCTTGGAAGCATAATAATTCGCAGTTTGAATCTACAACAGAGTTTTTAATGACCATGCATTTGTTCAAATCACCAAGGCCCCTCACATTCCAATTTAATAACTTAAAAAGGAAACTTGAATTCATTTGATTCAATATTCATTGAGTTACAAAAAGATAGTGCACATCAGTAGTCAGAACCATAAAAAAGGAACAGAAATTAAAAAGGCAACAGTAAATAAGCTGACTTAGACCCAGTCTAAGCAGAGGCAGCGCCTCCTCCCTCATTTTCATCCATGTATTCGGCATCAGATTCAAAGTTGAGGTAGCAATCCATACTTATCCACCGATACAGAATCAAGGAGATAATTTCAATTGGCAAGCCGAAGCTAGATAGGATTAATTATGAACAAATTGTACATTAAGACCAACAAAAAAATATATTTAAATGGGCATTTGACCGGTCAAAATGTTTGCTACTTAAAATATTATTTACTTAATAAAATAATTGAACAAAATTGTTGGTACTCCGTAGGATTAGGTCTTTGCGCTAGCTAGCCTGAAATTCCGTGTTGTTTAGTAGCCCTTCTCGTATAATTGGAAGCAGTTGTCATGAGTCATGACTCATGACCATTATCACTGGAATTCATATCATGTAGGGTAACTCATCTTTTGAGTTTAAATCTGATCCGTTCATGATATATTAGCACGAATTTTAAAAAACTATGTAGATTACAGATTTGATTGATTCAGATTCAAACTCAAATTTTAAGGTGTCGCAGAGGTTCCGAACTCATTATCAGTGCATATTGACTAATATCAATACACATCCTATAACCACTAATTGGCACAACACAACAGTAACCCACGCCTGAATTCCCTCCAGAAATGGAAATTAGGCACTCAAAACCAAACCGAAAGCAACCAAAGTAACACTCACAATTAGGCACCCTGGTCCCACTCAAAATAAGAGATCAATATTATAGTGATGTCTACTCCTCATTTGACTCCGTTTGTAAGGAAAAAAAAAGGATCCTTATTCATGTGACAACAAAACGATGAAGGTTGTTCAAAAGAATTACAAGCTACCAGCAATATTGAGTTGCTTTTTAGCAACAAACCCCAGCACAGATAAATCCATCACAACCCACAAAGTGCACCAAAAACTGCATTTTTCTTTACCAGTATGCAAGCTTTTATGTTTATGTTTCAGAGACTGGTCTATAGAGGCCACTGCAATGGAGAGGAAGGAACTTCTTAGGTGCCCTCGATCGCTCCAAGACCTATTTGTCTCGTCTCCACCGCAATCTCTTCACTGCAGCAGCATAGAAGCGTCGGGTTCACAAACCGGGACATGTCAAAGGATGGGGACCACTGATATTAGTGCCTCTGGGCTGCATCATCGGTTTCAGTTTGGTAATCTCAGGCGCCGTTTGCTGAGGAGGCCTTGGCGGCCAGCGCTCGGTGCCATTCCTGAGTAATCTTATTTACAGTGTTTTTGCAAGCAGCTTTTTTTTCTGTTAGATTTTTCAAAATTTGTATGTGATGGCTAGATGGTTAAAATTATCTTCATTATTGTGAATCTCAATTCTCAATTGTAATCTTTAATAAACATGTGTTCAAGTACTAATTAATGTGGCTTCAGCATCTGAACAACAAAGGGAAATTGGAAAGTTCTGTCTAGCTAATTAAGAAAACTAATTAAGATCTCCGAATTATACTTCATCTATCCAACAATTTTGGTTCTGGTTTCCGGCCTAGACTCAAATATGAATCCTGGGTTTAGCAAAATATCATTTAAGGCTAAGTTCTGTGTAACTACAGTTTTGAGGTCCTAATAGAGCTACCCATTTTTATTGAATTTTTTTTTTCGGTTCTTACATGGCCCGTAGGCCTATTTATTATTGAATTAGAGGGCCTATTGGGCTCACATTAAACCATGGAAAGTGCACACCGCTTAAAATCAATCAACAAATTCCCACTTCGAAAAATCCAAAAGGATAACAAAATAAAATAAAATAAAGAAATAGAAAACAAGGAGACCTTTTGAGCAGCTTCCAGAGTAATTAGTTAGGGGAGACGGCGCCTAGAGTTCTCTAGCAATTCCCACACTATTCTATCAATAATAATTTCTTTTCAGGAGCATTCCAGACAAGTGATTAAAGCAATCTATTCGTTTCCTATAAATATGCAACAAATCAAAGAGCATCACCATCCGTTCATAACAAGGCAAAGTAAACAAAGCGAAGCAAAAACTTCTAATCCAAATCCAAGCCTACTTGATAATCTCTTCTTATACTAAATAATGTCGATCATCAGGAGCAACATTTTCGATCCCTTCTCGCTCAACGTTTGGGATCCATTCCAGGGCTTCCCTTTCAACAACAACCGCTCTCTCGCCACTTTCGACAATGAGACCTCTGCCTTCGCCAATGCTCGCATTGACTGGAAGGAGACACCAGAAGCGCATATTATCAAGGCCGACATTCCCGGGGTCAAGAAAGAGGAGGTGAAGGTGGAAGTGGAAGAAGGTAATGTGCTCAAAATAAGCGGAGAGCGTAATAAGGAGAAGGAAGAGAAGAACGACACGTGGCACCGTGTGGAGCGCAGCAGCGGTAAGTTCATGAGGAGGTTCAGGTTGCCAGAGAACGCGAAGGTTGACCAAGTCAAGGCCGCCATGGAGAACGGTGTGCTCACTGTGACTGTGCCAAAGGAGGAGGTGAAGAAGCCTGAAGCGAAAGCAATCGAAATCTCTGGTTAATTTGCTCGATCAATTAATTATATGAGAATGTGAAATGCGATCTGTGGTTCGTCCGGTTGTACACTTTAGGTTGTTGATTGTTCATGCTTTACTTACCAATTTGTTTTGTGTTTCGAGATTTGTAAAGTTTGTTGTTTACTTGTTGAGTGTACTGATTATGAATGTTATGTGATCTCATTTTAGACAAGTAATTAAAAATTTGTTTTTCTCTAATTTTCATAATATTATTTTCAGATCATGTTTTTTCTGTTTGGATTCACAAATTAGTCACATGTCTATTATTTCTGTAACAAAAAAGTGACAGACATAAAGCAATATGAAATATTAAAGTAAATGGAGCACGGCATAAGTTCATAGTTTTAAGTGAAAAATTAAAAATTGAAATTCGAAGATCCGAGTTGTGCCGTATATGTCAAAGATTTTTCTATTGAATATTTTCAGATATACATCATTGTTAATGAAATTAAATTTGGGGAAGAAGTGAAGTGGTATGACATATATATAGAGATGAGCTATGCTACTCCATGGAGTAAAACGCGTTTGTACTTCACGCTGTATTTTTATTTTGAAAGTCCAAACGACCGATCCGAACCGCTCAACATGATCTCCATATTGAAATGTGCTTGGAGACCAAATTTTACATTTTTTAGAATTTTTTTACTATTTATTAAGCCACTTTGAAAATCTGAAAATCCGGGTGAATAGTAAAAAACAGTAAAAATTTCTGGACTGCCGGATCAGTGATTTTCAAAGTGGCTTAATAAATAGTAAAAAAATTCTAAAAAATGTAAAATTTGGTCTCCAAGCACATTTCAATATGGAGATCATGTTGAGCGGTTCGGATCGGTCGTTTGAATTTTCAAAATAAAAATATAGCGGCGTGGAGCACCAACGCGTTTTACTCCATGGAGTAGCATAGCTCATCTCATATATATATATATAGAGAGAGAGAGAGAGATGGGCTATTGTGCTTCGCGAAGTAAATGGAGGGTTTACTTCAGGCTATATTTTCAAATTTGAAAATCCAAACAACCGATCTCATTTTTGAAAAATTCAAACAACCGATCCGAACCATTCAACATGTTCTAAATATTGAAATGTGCTTGGAGACTAAATTTTACATTTTTTTTTGAATTTTTTACTATTTATTAAGCCACTTTGAAAATCGCTGATCCACTGTGAACAGTAAAAAACAGTAAAATTTTCTGGACCACTGGATCAGCGATTTTCAAAGTGGCTTAATAAATAGTAAAAACATTCCAAAAAATGTAAAATTTAGTCTCCAAGCACATTTCATATTTAGAACATGTTGAACGGTTCGGATCGATTGTTTGGATTTTTAAAAATGAAAATATGGAACCACGAGAAGGAAAGGTGGCAGAGGGCACAATGACCGAAGTAAGGAGAAATCCAGGGCGATTTCAACGGGCAGAAGCATTCAACTCTCCAACCAACAATGGAGCTCACCTTAATGGTGGTGGCAGCAGCTAACATCGAAAAGGAACAGGATATTAAGAGAAAAGACTTCTCAGCAACCAACCAAGAGATTCTCTGCTCAAGTACACCTCGAATTTAACAGAGCCATTAGAGAGAATAGGTATTTTCGTTGCCTAGCAACAGGGCACCAGAGGGTACAATGCAGAGAACCACCAAAATGCTTTAAATGTCATAAATTCGGGCATTACTCCTCTTACTGCAAACAAGCTATAAAAGCTCCGACGGTAACCACAATTCCAACCAAACCCAAAACTGAAAACCTGAGAGCAACTTCATTTCAAACATACTCAGACACTGTCAAAGGAAAACCAACAATGGAATTGATAGAGGAGTTTTGGAACGCACGACCTGAGGAAGATGATGTCTACCTCACCTCAGCCACGTTCTAAGACCCGATACTGAGTTCCTTGGAAGTGCTGCATATGTCTCTCTTGACAAAGGACAACAGAGTGCAAACTTACCATGGGCAATCAAACAAACACTTGCATAAACACATGGGGGTCGGGTAGACCAGTATGAGGTGTACAAGATAAGTAACACCGAATACATGCTGGTGTGTGTCAATGAGCAAACAGTAGCAGCGGTCATCTGACACGGACCCTATGACTTACCGGACGGGGTAAGAATCAGCCTCACCAAATGGACCCGCACGTCGAGTATGTCCTTCACACCTAACGCATACGAGGCTTGGATAAAGCTTATCGGACTGCCGTTCCATTTATGGAACGACGAAGATCTCCGTAAGGTCCTCGCAAGGGTGGGCAAGATGAGATACGCTATGCCGTATGGTCGTCACTCGGGTCAGTTCGAGCACATCGTAGTGCAGATTGATACCAAGCATCCAAGCAACATCCCACGATTTCTGAGGGTCAGAATCGGGGACTTCTCGAAAAGAGTTAGAGTCCAACTGGTGGGCTGGTGGGAGGGACACGATGGATACTTCCCACTACCAGTACGAACTCAGCCATCACGGATAAGGTATACCCTATATCAGGAAGCTCACCGCAGAAGGCCATCCCCACCCACCGACATCTCTGAAGAATCTGGAAACAACAATGACTCAGGAGGGGTATCAAACTGGCCAATAGGAGTTAGAGCAAAGATGAACCTCACGAAACCAAAGGGCCTCAAAAGGAAAAATGCAAGCAAGATCCGAGTGGGATCCAAACCCATTTGGAAACCAAAAACTCGGGCTAAATAGGCTCGGGCTAAAAATGCTCAGGCACAAAAAAGATGGGTGAGGAATAAGGAACTGACAACAAGTACGCCCTTGGGATCTTCTGTGGCAACCACACACGCAACAGCAGCACCAAAGGTAATAAACCTTTTGTTTTCTCTGGGGTCTAAAGAAGTAGGCGTTGTACTGATAGTACGGGGAAGGGAACTTATCTCCAAAATAGTACATCAACCGTACAAGGAATTGTCACGTCTCAGAGACTTCATAGGTTTTAACTACCCGACATATGCACAGTGGTTAAAGGTATTTCAGGGGGCGCAAGTCAGTGGGACAAAGCGATTTGAAATCAACATTGATAGCACATCAGGGATACAACTGTATCCACCTAAGGCACATCCTCTACAAATCAAATTCGGCATAGGCACAAATGTGACTTTTGGGCTTGGGCCACTAGAAATTAGTAACAAAGCAGATTCGGTTGGGCTCCAAGAGATGGGACCCCAAATTAGGTTCGGTGCAAATTGTTGCCGCCTCATAGAATTGGGACCCCAAATCGAGTCCGGGTTCGGATCCACTGAGGTTTATTTAAACGGGCCCCAAGAAGATGTTAATCATTTTAATGGGCCTCAACAGGGAGACATAGATCCGCTGACATCAAAAACCAAACTCAGCCTTCAACAGGGGAAAATAGATCCGCTGGCCTCAACATTAAACACCGAAATCAGCCATCAACAGGGAGAAATAGCTCCGCTAGCCTCGACAGAGACACAAGCGACAGAGGAGTTCGGTCCACCTCCAGGTTTCGAATTAGTTCTCACCAAAAATAAGATGGCTTTCACTAGTGAGATTCTCAACGGCGGACTGGAAGGGGAATTCAGATGCAGCCCCAGATTATCAGAGAAGAACAAGGGCCCCTATGTCGCCGCCATGGACAAGGCTCGCCGACTCAAAGAGAAGCAACACACCACCACACCAAGCAAAGCTGGTAAACCAGGAAAGCAGTTCAAGGAGGCGGACCTCACATACATGCAGACCCTAGACCTGCTATCGGCCATCTAAGCCAGGTTAGTGGTCGCGGCAACCGGTATTGAAACTGATGCGAAGATGGAGGAGAAGCTGGCAAGTCTCATTGTTACTGCGCCAGAGACTCAGAACCAGGATAGTGCCTGAAGGGCAAAACCGTGTAAGAGTCAATTTTGGTTTCAATGAAGAAGAATATTTTGTACCATGTAAGGGACAGAGCCAACTCTGTTGCCATAAAGATAAATATTTATTTTCCAGCAGCAATTTTAGTTTCGAATGTAAGAATGGTAGGCAATTAATGTTGTAGCATGGGCACCTTTGCTAACCGGAGTCAGTGCCGATTTAGTCGAAAGGGGAAGTTACTTGTGTTGCGGCAATTGTATTTTGTGAACTTGCAATGGACAAGGTGTAAGGGATCCAAAATTATATTAATGGAATTAAGCTTTTCCTTTTATTATGAGTGTTCTATGAGGTGTCCTGGGAGCACTCTGTTACGTTCTATGATGTGTGTTATGTGCTTTATAATATTCTTCAATCCAATAGAACTATGCAGCTCAGATTCACACAAGAGAATATTAACCAAAAATGAATTATGAGCCTTCTTATAAATTCATTTCTTGGAATGTTAGGGGAGTCAATGAAAGAGAAAAGCGACTGGCAATTAGGCAAACTATTTTGTTGGAAAAGCCGGATATAATATGCATGCAAGAAACAAAAATTGAAAGTATGAATAATTAAATAGTAATGCAACTGTGTGGAAGAAGACTAGATCATTTTGCAACTCGAGATGCAGATGGCACTCGGGGTGGAATTCTCATTGCATGGTCTGATAGAAAATTCATACTCATGGACACCACTGTCCGAACTTATTCACTTTCTCTATTATTCAAAAACCGTGAAGACTCTTCCACCTTCCTATACACGGGAGTATATGGCCCTTCTGTAAGAACAAATAGAGACAACTTCTACGAGGAACTGACAAGCCTCAAACCTATCAACAACACACTATGGATAGTAAGTGGTGATTTTAATGTCACCATGAGACAAGTCGAGCGAAATACTCCAAACTCGGATTGGAGAGGGCCAATCAATTTTGCAAGATTAGTTTCAGATTTGGACCTTTTAAATATTACATTACAAGGGAGGCGGTTTACTTGGTCTAATGAAAGAGCAGACCCGTCAATGGCCCAACTAGACAGATTCTAAATCTCCTCGGATTGGAACATAAAATTTCCAAATTCTCAACAATTAGCACTACCTAACACCTCTTCAGATCATTGCTCTATATCATACATCGCGCAAACACAGTTTCAAAAAACTAATACATTTTGATTTGAGAACTGTTGGCTCAAATTCAAACAGTTAGACGAACTAGTTGCACAAAAATGGGAACAAATGGGAGAGGCAAACACACCACTGCAGCTACAGGGAAAGTTCAAAGCACTACAACAAGCAATAAAAAATTGGGCAGCAGAAAGGGTTGGCTCCATCAAAGTGCAGATAAAAGAGTGCAGGAATTTCCTTAGCTGGATAGACAAAGTTAAGGAAGTAAGAAGTGCTACAAATATGGAAAAGTATGTGACCTGCTTAATTAAGCAAAGATACACAACTTTGGCAATCCTAGAGGAAGATATATGGAAGCAAAGGGCAAAGATCAGGTGGGAATTACAAGGGGACAAAAATACGAGATACTTCCACTCAATAGCTTCGGGTGCTAAGAGAAGCAACACCATAATGCAAATTGAATGGAATATGCAACAATTCTCTGATCAAAAAGCTAAAGCGGAAGCTTTTTTCCAATTCTATAAAAATCTCATGGGCAAGTCATCACATCCTACACCACATATTTGCTGGGACAATCTTTATAGCCAGCAGCAAAGGGACCTACAAGCCTTACAAAACTCGATTACTATTCAAGAGGTGCAGCAGGTGATCCAGACATAGCCAAAGAATAAAAGTCCGGGTCCTAACGGATTCACGGGTGAGTTCTATATAAGGTACCAAAGCATTTTGATTAGAGATATTCATGCGGTACTTTCACACATCACAATAACAGGAACCTCCTTGCACCCCTTAAACACCTCTCACATCATACTTATCCCTAAAAAAGAAAGCTCCCTTCACCCGCAAGACTATCGACCAATAAGTTTAATCCATGGGATGCAGAGAATTTTTTCAAAAATTCTAGCAAATAGGATCCAACAGCACATTCCTCACATAGTGCATGAAGCGCAAACATGTTTTATTAAAAATAGGCAAATAGCAGAGGGATTCATATACGCTCAACATGCATTGCACCACTCTCAAAAAAATAAAATACCACTAGCAATATTCAAGGCGGATGTGCATAAAGCATTCGACATTATAAGTTGGGAATACCTACTCAAGGTACTTACAAATCTCGGATTCCCGAACAAGTGGTTGGTTTGGATTGAGAATGCAGTTCTAAATGGCACCTCGCAGATATTAGTTAATGGTCTACTTGGTAAGAAGATATCATTGAAACGTGGAGTAAGACAAGGCGACCCTCTATCACCATTTCTATTTATAATAGCAATGGATTTTATAAATAGATGGATCTCTAAATTAAAATCAACAGGAGCAATCCGGTTACCCTTTCCTGACATGTCTCCGTGCTTACTCTATGCGGATGATACACTATTCTTTCTAAAACCAGAACTGCGCCAAATTCAGATCTTAAAGATAGTACTCACAGCATTTGAAGGCATCTCGGGGCTAGCGGTAAACTTGACCAAGTCGGAATTAGTAACAATCCGAACACCCCAACAAGCAGGGCAGGAGTTGGCACTAGCAATGGGCAATTTCCATTCACGTACTTGGGATTACCCCTCTCAAACAAGAAGCTAAACAAAACAGCTTACTTGCCCCTCATACAGAAATTCAGCAGTAAGCTGCAAGGATGAGCAGTGACAAATTTAACAATAGCTGAAAGGTTAACACTGCTAAATGCAGTGCTTTCGGCACTACCAACGTACTACATGACATGTTTCAAGATGCTGGTTTGGGTTATTGGTGAAATAGATAGAATCAGAAGGCAATTCCTTTGGCATGGGGTCTCACAGCAAAGGAAAGGTTATAACTTAGCCAGGTATGGGAGTCATGGACTTAACCGCATTCAATGACGCACTATTAGCTAAGTGGTACTGGCAATGGATCAATCCAGAAAGAAGACTCTGGAAGACAATCTTCTGCCAAACCAACCTAATCTTATGGCCTGTACCAAAATCTCACTTTTTCTCCACAACTTTAAAAAATACAATTGAGGTCATAAATGCATCTGTGACAAGAATAGTGGGAAAGGGAGATTCAATCTTATTTTGGTGGCATGACTGGGGCGCAGGAGTACTAAAGCATGAATTTCCTATACTGTTCACTTTTGCGATAAATCAGGAACTGTCGGTACAGCAAGCGTTGGGAACAGTGCGTACAAGAGAATTATTTAGAGGAACCTTATCCATAGACGCATCAACACAACTCACACAATTAAGTGCGAAATTGTGCCAGCAACCGACCCTTCTTACCAAACTACCGGATGAAGCAAGATGGAAAAGGTCAACTTCGGCAATATTCACTGTAAGGTCATATTACCAAACCATAAAGCTCAAACCGACCATTGAATCAATTGAATCACCAATCAACAAGGTTTGGAAAATTAAGGCACCTCCAAGGATGCAAGTTTTCATATGGTTAATGCTGTTGAATAAGATATTAACAATAGATAATCTTATGAAAAGAGGAATGCACATTGTCAACCGATGTACAATGTGCAAGGAGCAATTAGAAACAGTGCAACACATGTTTGATGAATGCCGGGTCACAAAAGAGTTATACCGACAATTGTCAGCAACCATGGGAATGAAATTGCCGGTACAAAATGCAAGACAAGCACTCACCAACAAGGAGCTTACCAAGGCAGAAAAGTCACTGCTGCTGATCGCACAATTTGTAGTTTGGCGGGAACGTTGTTCTAGGATTTTCACAGATAAATCGAATGAAATAGGGCAACTCATACAACAAATACAGGATCAGTGGGCAATTACCATGAAGACAGCAAGACATTCATTAACATAGACCTATTCACTATTATGATAAAACACAGAGGCGGATTTGCAAAATTGCAGCTGACAAGAGGTGCGCCAAAGCCTGGTTCAGGTACAAGGGAGGATAAGCAAACCTCATTTTGACTCTGACATCTCACTATTATGATAAATAATAGGGGCAGTGTGTAAAAGGTATAAACCTCCAGCTGACAGAGAGATGACAAGAAGCTGCATTTCAATCTACTCTCCTTTTTTTCCTTTTTTTCATTTACTTGCCCTTGTTTTTCTTTTTTTCCTAGTTTTATTTTCTCCTTGTTTGGTTTAGCATTCTAGGTTACTTTTAGCGATAAGCTCACCATCATGAGCTGCCTTGTATTTTTCTTATTTGTTACAAACTTTATGTAACATTCTACTACTAATCAAATGAGAGCTCGACTCTTATTTTTTCTCAAGAAAAAAAAATGAAAATATGACCCGAAGTAAACCCCCCATTTACTTCGCGAAGCACAATAGCCCATTTCTCTCTCTCTCTCTCTCTCTCTATATATATATATATGGGCTATTGTACTTCGCGAAGTAAAACCCCCGTTTACTTCACGCTCATATTTTCATTTTGAAAATCCAAACAACCAATCCGAATCGTTCAACATGTTCTAAATATTGAAATGTGCTTGGAGACTAAATTTTACATTTTTTAGAATTTTTTTACTATTTATTAAGCCACTTTGAAAATCGCTGATCCACTGTGAACAGTAAAAAACAGTAAAATTTTCTGGACCACCGGATCAGCGATTTTCAAAGTGGCTTAATAAATAGTAAAAAAATTCAAAAAAATGTAAATTTAGTCTCCAAGCACATTTCAATATTTAGAACATGTTGAACGGTTCGGATCGGTTGTTTGGATTTTTAAAATGACAAAATATGGCGTGAAGTAAAAGGGGGTTTTACTTCGCGAAGTACAATAGCCCATCTATATATATATATAGAAAAATGTAAATTTAGTCTCCAAGCACATATTAATATGGAGAACAAGATGAACGGTCGGATCGACCATTTGAACATTGGAAACGCAAAAATGAGTTATAAGCATATGGGGGCTTTTGCTTATATAAGCATAGTAGCCAAGCTCTATATATATATATATATATATATATATATATATGAGTGAGGCTATGGTGCTATGCATAGCACGGATGGCTAGTGTACTACGGCTCAATATGGTACTTTTTAAAATCCTAACGGTCGATCCAACCGTTCAATGTGATAACCATATGAATATGTACTTGCAAACTAAATTTTATATTTTTTTGAATTTTTTTACTATTTTTTTAGATAGGTAAAAAAATCAGTGTTTTCTGAAAATTATGGACCATCAAAATTCTACCTATCTAAAAAAATAGTAAAAAAATTCGAAAAAATATAAAATTTAGTTTGCAAGTACATATTCATATGGTTATCACATTGAACGGTTGGATCGACCGTTAGGATTTTAAAAAGTACCATATTGAGCCGTAGTACACTAGCCATCCGTGCTATGCATAGCACCATAGCCTCACTCTATATATATATATATATATAGAGCTTGGCTACTATGCTTATATAAGCATATGCCCCCATATGCTTAAATGAGCATTTTTGCGTTTCCAATGTTTAAATGGTCGATCCGACCGTTCATCTTGTTCTCCATATTAATATGTGCTTGGAGACTAAATTTTACATTTTTCTGAATTTTTTTACTATTTATTAAGCCAATTTGAAAGTTTCTGATCTGGTGGTCCAGAATTTTGGAAACACTGTTTTTACTGTTCACCCAGATCAGCAATTTTCAAAGTGGCTTAATAAATAGTAAAAAAATTCAGAAAAATGTAAAATTTAGTCTCCAAGCACATATTAATATGGAGAACAAGATGAACGGTCGGATCGACCATTTGAACATTGGAAACGCAAAAATGAGTTATAAGCATATGGGGGCATATGCTTATATAAGCATAGTAGCCAAGCTCTATATATATATATATATAGATATATAGGATGAAGTCGAAATCTTTTGAAACTAAAAAACATGATAAACTTGATGCATCATTAATTATCTTCTCCATATGTAAATATTTTTAAACATATTAAACAACATTTGACTGATATTAGAAAAAAAAAATATGTGAAAAGACACTGAACTAAAATCATTCTAGAACAGAAACAAAAAAAACTATGTTTAGTGCTCATAAGATTTCACCTTAAGACATTGTGATTATGTTTATCATGAAAAGTAAGTGGAAACATTGGCATTTTAATGAATTAATTACATAATGACAAATGCTGAAATTTTATAGCAGAAATAAGACTAAATTAAATATTTTGACTATGCATAAACGTGCTAGATAAGATTATTTTAATGTAATTTTTTTTTTCCTTTCTGCAACTGTACTTTAAATAATAAATGTTCAAATTCATAGCATAAATTATATTAAGTACTTCTATTTTATATAATATCGATTGACAAATTGAAGTTTCAATTTCGAAATTCCTAATATATATATTTATGGATGTCTTTTCACCTCATTTGATTCCATTTGCAATGGAAACAAAGGTAGGAGATGCTTAGGTGTCCGTTCCAAGACCTATTTGTCTTGTCTACCTCACAATCATTGCATCATTGCGGCAGCAAAGCAGAGAAGCGTTGTGTTCACAAATCGGAACATCTCGAAAGATGGAGAATGCCTGATCAGATCAGTGGCTCTGGGCTGCATCATTAGTTTCAGTTTGCAATTCTCAGGAGTTGTTTGCTGAGGAGGCCTTGGCAGCCATCTCTTGATAGGGGCGAAATCATAAAATTAAGATTGAAGAAACTTGATTATATAGTATATAATAGTTTTCTTTTTATAATGATAGCTGAAAAATATTGATGCACGTGAAAATTACAAAGTTTAATAAATAAAATTATAATTTTTTAATTTTATGTAGTTTCTATTTTTCCTCACTTCTCTCCGTCCCCGACACTCGGTGTCGTTCCTGAGTTATCTACACTGTTTTGAATAGCAGCCGTTTTTTTTGTCTGCTTAATTAGGACACTCAGAAGTATAAGGTAGCTATATGGATTTATCTACAATGTGTTCTCAAAATTGTTATCTTTGTTAAAAGGGTGGCTTCAGCATCCGAACGACAGAGGGTAATTGTAAAGTTCTATCAATTTAGCTGAAAATTTGAGAAAAGAAAACTAATTAAGATCTCCTAATTTGACTTCATCTATACAACACTTCTTGTTGTGCTGTCCTGCCCAGACTCAAATAAAAACACTAAGGTATGTTTGGTTGTAAAACAAGAATAGTTAGAATAGTCAAATCAAGAATAGCTATTGTTTGTCTTCTTAGAATAGTTAAATCTCAAAACTCTTAGGAATAGCCTATGGAGATCAGTCAAAAAATTTGAATTCACTATTCTAGCTATTCTAACCCAACCAAACACCGAATAGGCTATTCCGAATAGTCTAATCTCAAAAATAACATATTCTCAATCCAACCAAACATAGCTTATAACTACAATTTTGTGTGGCTACAATTTAAGGCTAGGCTTAGAAAAAATATCATTTAAGGCTGGGTTTTGTCTAGCTCCAATTTTGAGGCCCTAATAGAACTACACATTTTTACTGAATTAAAGGGCCTATTGCGCTGGACAAATATCCTCTCAGATACTGTAAAAGATTCTCGGCTTGAGATTTACTCTCAAAGCAGAGCAGGGGTAATATTATGAGTCCGGATCCCCTAAAGTAACCCAATTTTTGAGTTTAGACGTGTACGGTGGGTCGGTGCCTATTCGGGGGTAGCGCAGGGGCCAGTATTATTTGTGGGGTCCAGGCTCTTTAAGATTCGTGTTAAAACATCTTGAACGGTTTGGATCAAAACTCAAAAATTGAGTTAATGCACTGGATCTGAATTCTAATATTATTGGGCTTTGACATTCCTGCCAAGTTAAAAATTTCCTATTACGACACCAGGGAGGATCTGAATTCTATTGGGCTCAGAGTCATTATATTCGAACTTTGAAAATTAAAAAAGAATTTAATCAAAAAAAAAAAAAAAAATTCAGAAAGAATTAACAAAATTAAATTGAAAAAGAAAGAGACCTTTTGAGCAGCTTCCAGACTCCAGAATAATTAGTTTGGGCCCTTTGGAGAGACAGCGTCGGGAATTCTCTAGCAATTCCCACACTATTCTGGAACACTCCGGGGCCATGATTAACCCAAGCCATCATTTTCGTATAAATAGGCACCAAATCAAAGAGCATCACCATCTGTTCATAACAAAGCAAAGCAAACAAAGCGAAGCAAATCACACTAACTTCCAATCCGATCCAAGCCTACTTGAGACTCTTCTTATACTAAAATGTCGATCATCAGGAGCAACATTTTCGATCCCTTCTCTCTCGACGTTTGGGATCCGTTCCAGGGTTTCCCCTTCAACAACAACCGCTCTCTCGCCACTTTTGATAACGAGACCTCTGCCTTTGCCAATGCTCGCATTGACTGGAAGGAGACTCCAGAAGCACATATTATCAAGGCTGACATTCCGGGAGTCAAGAAAGAGGAGGTGAAGGTGGAAGTGGAGGAAGGAAACGTTCTCAAAATAAGCGGAGAGCGTAACAAGGAGAAGGAAGAGAAGAATGACAACTGGCACCATGTGGAACGCAGCAGCGGTAAGTTCATGAGGAGGTTCAGGTTGCCAGAGAATGCAAAGGTTGATCAGGTCAAGGCGGCAATGGAGAACGGCGTGCTCACTGTGACTGTGCCAAAGGAGGAGGTGAAGAAGCCTGAGGCCAAAGCCATCGAAATTTCTGGTTAATTTGTGCGATCGATCGATGATATGAGAAGTGATCTGTGTTTCATCCGGTTGTTTCCGTTGTTGATCTGTTTTGTAATAAGGATGGCCAATTTCTACTGGCCAGTATGTTTTGTCTTTGAGATTCGTGCAAGTTTGATGATTACTTGTTTCTCTTGCTGGGAGTGTACTATGATTATGAATATTATGTAATCTCGCATTTCAAAAAAAAAAAAGAATATTATGTAATCTCATTTTAGATAAGTAAAATTTGTTTCTTTAATTTTCAGATTTACTTTTTTAATTTGGATTAACATTAGTCATAAAGCTATTATTTTTAATAAAAAAATGACACACATGTAATTTGAAGTAACTGAAGTAAATGGACAACGGCATAAGTTCATAAGCTAAAGTAATTAAATTATTAGGGGAAATTTGACGTATACCACTCAAAAACTTTAAAATTACGTATTTTCTCCTTCAAAGTTTGAAATTACATATTTCTCTCTCTAAACCTATGTTACTCAGATACTTCAAACTGGAACCCGTACCCGTATCGGTTGCGTATCGGATACGGATACAGATATGATACGGATCCGATACGTACTGGATATATCAGCTGGTGTATCGGATGATGTGGCATATCTCTAACCATCTGATACAATACAGCTCCAATACAGCGGCCTGGTATGGCTCCGATACAGATTGTATTCCATTCCTTCCATTCCCCAAGCTCCATTTGGTTTCTTGAAGACAGCACACATCGCAGCGGACTGCTTTGATGGTGTTTCTTACAATATTGCATTTATCGTCATTTTGCAAGCCTCTTGTATTCCATTCCTTACATTTTTTAATCAAACAGAAATATTTATAATTTATTTATTTTTTATATTGAAATATTAGAAATGTTTTATATATTTCTTTAAAAATAGATGGAATACTATATAATTTGATTTATTAGAAAGGCTACGACAAATAACTCGGATCAACATTTTTCAGACTGAATTTTTTACAACTGTAAGAAAAATTAAAATATATTTATTGGAAAAAAATAAAAATATTTTGAATCTGAGTTATTGATCCCAGTTCAAAAGTCACTTCTAGATAAATATAGAAAATATTTGGATTCTTCTATTTTAAAAAAAACAAGAAATTTCTCTGACACGGTTCTGACAAAAATTTCTTTGAAAAACTTTTTATGACAAATTTCTTATTTTTTTGAAAATAGAAGAATCCAAATATTTTCTGTATTTATCTAGAAGTGATTTTTGAACGGGGTCAATAACTCATATTCAAAATACTTATATTTTTTTCTAATAACACACAAAAAAATATTTTAATTTTTCTTACAGCCGCAAAAAATCCGGCCTGAAAAATATTGATATGGGTTATTTGTCGCAGTCTTTCTAATAAATTAAATTATATAGTATTCCATCTATTTTCAAAGAAATTATATAAATTATAAACATTTTTGTTTAATTAAAAAAATAATAAGAAAAAACTTAAACAAAGAGGTTTTGGAATTCCAAACATAAAACTGCAAAATAATTTTGCGGTTTTGGAATTCCAAAACCTAAAACCGCAAAATAATTTTGCGGTTTTAGGTTGAATTCCCGCAAAAAAAAATTTGCAGTTTGGGTAGATTTTGAATTTTAATATTTTTTTTTGGATATTAATAAAATTTTGGGAAATTAGCAGTCTTGTACATCAACAAATAATACTTAAAATGAATGAAATTTAATTCAAAATAACAATTGTCAAGTGATTCCTCTTCTTAATTATAATTTAGTCATCATGAATTTCACATATTTGTAATCCTACTATAATTAATTAGTTTGAAAATTAAAAAAAATTGACTATTATTAATTATTTCACATCTTTACAAGGAAGACGCAGATTCGCGATGAAAATTTAGTGGCATTTTATGAAAGGAAAAAATGAACTCTTTCTTTCACTAAAAAAAATAGTAATAAATAGCAATACCCTTTTTATGGTGAATTGTTCTCTTATATTTTCCAAATCCATCTATTATTTTTTCTAATTAATTAAGCTGTTATTTTGAATTAATAACTTTGTCTATTTTCCAAATAATAACTTTCTTATTTGTAAATCACCATATCATTGCCACTACGGTAAAATTTTCGATCCAAGCTATCTATCACAAATTCCAATTAAATGATTAAATAATAAAAAAAATCAGATTGAATTATTGCACACCCCCAAAATTATCTATCACTGATGACAATGATTAAAGAGCAGCTTCTCTAGAGCAATCTAGCAACTGGTACACGAATCTTAAAGTTACAGATAGGAAAAATCTAGAATTGGTTTCTCTAGAGCGTTCCCAATGAAATTAGTAAAGCTGAAGCACTATCTCCTTCATCTATTAATAGTCATCTAATTAATCAGTGCATATCACCTTCCAAAACTAAATCAGACATCACTGGCAAAGACAACCTATTACCTACATACTATCTACATACATGTCGATCATCCCGAGCAAGTTTTTCGATCCGTTTGACCTCGACCTGTGGGATCCATTCTATGACATCCGTTTCAACAAAACCTCCGCTGCGGGTAATGCAAGCGTTGATTGGAAGGAGACACCAGAGGCGCATATCTACAAAACCGATTTGCCGGGTGTCAAGAAGGAAGAAGTGAAGGTGACGGTGGAGGATGGCAATGTTTTGAATATAAGCGGGGAGCGCAGCAGAGAGAAGGATGAGGAGAGCGGGACGTGGCACCGAATGGAACGTGGCATCGGTAAGTTTATGAGGAGGTTCAGATTACCGAAGGATGCGAAAGTTGACAAGGCCGAGGCAGCCATGGAGAATGGTGTGCTTACTGTTACTGTTCCAAAGGAGGAGGTGAAGGAGCCTGATCAGGTGAAGGCAATTGATATCTCCGGCTAATTTCAAGGAATTTGCATCATGTTTAATTTTGTGATCCTTAGTTTATGCTATGATTGTTACTGTTGTTTATTTGGAGGATTTGGGTTGGATGTGCACAACACTTTGTATAAATAAATAATAATGTGAAATGCCATATAAATAAAGTTTTTTGTTCCCGTAAGTTCACTCTTAGTTTTGGGTTTTTAGTTCAGTTTGTTAATTTTGACATTGTTTGGTCGTGAGTTAAAATTTAAGGCGCAATAAATTTTTCTTAAAATGACATAAATTATTTTTGTTTGGTTGTGACATAAAATTAAGTTATATCTCAAAATTTATTCTTATTCGTACAAATTTCAAGTTAAAAGTATGTAAAATTGTTACAAAATATATTTAAAAAACATACTAAAATTAAAATAATAGTAAATAGATTCAAAATAAAATTACAACTAAATTAAAGAGAATTAAATTACATGATTATGAATAAAAATTATTATAGAATTGTAACACCCGGTAAATTTTCATATTATTTTTTTAACTTTATTTTGGATCAATATATAATTTTATAACTTTGAAGGCTTAAATTGTAAAATGACAAACTTAAAATAAATAAGGGATCAACGTAGCAATTTTTTTGGCCACGCGGCTTGCATGCATTGCCCTCCCTAACCGACCTTTCTAATTCATGAAAATATTTAATCTCTCTCCGATTATATTATAGAAAAAAAAAACAAACAGAAACCAAATAAATGAAGAGAAAAAAAAAGAAAGAAATTTGAGGAAATGAAAAAAAGATATTTCGGTATTGATTATCATTTGATTATACGTCCGATTGGAATTCTGACTACGTCGCATTGATTCTGAACAGTTATTGTAACTCGAATTGAATTGGATATCTGGATTGATCGCTATCAGGTAACCGGACTTCTCTATAATTTGTGTTTTCGTTTTGTTTGTTTGAATTGGATATTGGATTATGAGGCATATTTTAACGGGATAGCGGGTCTGAGGTTCAAATTTGATTGTGAACTGATGAGATTGTGTGTACTGTGAATGTGGGAATTGTCTGTGACAGACATTCCAAATACTGTGTGACTTGTTTTACTGATAACCTAGACCCAGGTGCTATCGTCGTTAAATATGCAGGCATAATTTGATTTGAATTTGTGTGGATTAATCCAGTCTGTTTGAATGGTTGTTTAATTAAGCCAATTATAGATAAGCGCGTCGTTAAATAACCGGTTACTGAGCTTTGTAGCTTATTCAGTATTGTTTATTTGTGTTTTTGTTTGCGACGTAGGTTGACGGGACGAATGATGGATGCGAGGGTGTCTCTCTTGTCGCGATTCCTGGCCCGGCGGCGGGATCGTGACAAGTATTAATATATATGAGTAACAAAAATGCTAATAACAACATTAATAATAATAGTAATAACAATATTATTTTTTAATTATAATAATACTACTAATAATAACAATACTAATATTAATATTATATGAACAATAATAATAATGTTGATGATGAAACGACAAAGAAAATGATGATGATGAGGCTAACAATCATAACAACAATGATGATGATATAATGCTGACAAAATAATTATAATGATGATAATACTAATAACAATTAAATAATAATAAATTTTTTATTATAATAACAACAACAAAATCACGATTTGTTCTTCAAGTACATTTTCTTGAAGGTTATTCAAGTATATTTTTATATGGAGATCATATTTAACAGTTTAAATTGATTATTTAAAATTTAAAGCTAAAGATATGAATTCATAAACACGGATCGATTTATAATAGACAAAAATTATTATAGCCACACTCTTCGTATATTATGGTTAATATTTGTGTTTCAATGCTTGTTTTTGTGTGTTTCATTTGTGTATGTGCGCTTTGTGACCTCTTTTGCTTAAGGATTATTCCTGATTATTTACTATTGGGCCTAATTCCATTTATTTTCGTACTGTTGCAATCAGTTTGGATTCCAGACTTCAACTTTAGTGTTTTTTTATCATCATTAATGTATTTAGTTGTTCATATTGTGCATCATTAATGTCACTTTTTTTTTATGTACAATACAATGATGAAGCGCCTTCTGGACAAATTAATTTCGGAACGAGATCCGGTGCTTGCCAAACCACTGCTCTTCCCTTGCTTGCCTCTCTATCTCTCTCCTCGTCCTCTCTCTCCCACGTGACTCTCTCTCTCTCTTCTCTTTTTTTTAGAGAGATACAGAGAGACAGAGACGAGCAGCTCCCTGCTTTTCTATCAAGAAAAGCAGCGGCTGCATATCCAGTAATTTCGGTGGGGACAGGAGCTAGAGCTCTCTAGCAGCGCCTACACCTACCTCCACGCATCAAGAATGAAACAGAGCCTACACCTACCTACACGTATCATAAATAAACATTCCTTTTTTGTATAATGTTAGTGGTTATCATCTATCTTTTCTTCTTATGACAAGTTCATAATGTTTCGTTTTCTTTGTAATCATGCTGCTATTGCAGTAGCAGTATGATTATGGTTTATGTTATTGCTGTCTAAATTATTTTGAGATATAATTCGGACTGTCTAATGTTAATGTTTATGATTATGCTATTGCAATCTAAAATATTGTTTTGAGATATAATTCAGACTGTCTAATGTTTATCATTAGATGCCGACCATAAATAAAGTCCGGCTACTATCTTTGACCTTGAGATTTAACCTAAGTTTCAACGGTCTTTATTGACTTTAGATGGCGAATTTAAACTATTCGATCTACTTCACAATATTAAATGAGTTTATATATAAATTTTATATATTTTCAAATTCATAAACAATTTTTATTTATTTTCAGATTCATTTATTAACAAGTTAAATCTATTCAAGATATAGATATATATAGATACATTTATATATAAATTTTATATATTTTTAAATTCATTTAATATCAAGTTATTACATGGTAAAATAATATTTTTGTTATTTTTAATACATTCATTTTACATCATTTTTTAATTAAATTTAAGCTGTCAATGTAGAAATTAGTATTTATAATAGATATTAAAAATCATAATTATTCCTACAATACACCTAAAAATTAATTACAACACATTTAATAATCATTTTCAGACATATTCAGTGATATTAGATATTTTCATAAATTAATTTACAAGTATTTATATCTGAAAAGTTTTATCCCACACAATTCCGTAACACCTAAATACGCTTCTAAATTATTCAATTAAAAGTCCAATTAAAATTTAGAATGAATCGGATCAAATTTAGATTTAAATTAAATCAGACAAATTCTTAAAGTTATTCAAATTAAATCAGACAAGTTCTTAGAGTTTTTTTTTGAGTAAAAATATGGGTCGAAGCCCTATATTTGATTACTTTTGTACTGTTACATAGGTGTTGTAACAAAAGAAAAAGAAAGACAAGTGGCTCAAAACAGTTGAACCATAAGAGAGGTAAGGAAAAAGAAAGTTAAGGAAATAAAGAAAGAAAGCTAAACAAGAGGAAATAATTACAAAGATCCTTTTTCATACTCAGACCGATGTAGCTTTGTTTTCAAAGGTAGTCCCATTGTTGCATGATTTCTTCTACCAGTATGCTAGCCGGTTTTGCCACATCCCTGAATATCCTCGAGCACCGCTCCCTCCAAATTACAAATTGCGATATCAACAGTATTGATCTGGTTCTCCTGGATTTTGTTTTATCCATAATTGCTTCTGTCACCAACTCTCTGTCTCGGACCTCATGCCTTGCAATCCCCATTCGGCAGGCTACCACCTCATACACCTGCATGGAGAATGTGCACTTGTTGAATAGATGTGACACTGTTTCTTCACTATTCTTGCACAGGACACATCTATTCACCAAATGCCAGCCCCGTCTCATTAGGTTGTCTATCGTTAGCAGCCTATTCGCGATCATTAACCAACCGAATACTCGCATTCGAGGAGGTGCTTTCATTCGCCATACAACTTTTCTGTGGTTGCGAATCAGTGGACCATTCATTAGTGCCAAGTAAGCACTTTTGACCGTGAATTGGCCCGTTGCATGCCATCGCCAACGGACTTCATCCTTTATGCCCGGTGATAGTGCTGTTTGGGTCAATAAGGCGTGCAGAGTTTGTAACTCACGTTCAGCATCTGTGGAGAGCGTCGGCCGAAATAGCGCACTCAGAGATCCGGCTGTGCCGGCCTGTTGCAATGACACGGCTGGATCGAGTGAGTATGTGTAGAGGTTCGGCAGGAGTGTTTTTAAAAGACCATTCCCCCAATTATGGTCCCATAAGGCAATACTCGACCCATCACCAGGTTCATGTTGAAATGATATTGCCGCAAACTGGTCAATGGGTTTTAGAGTCGTAGTGAAGAACTTAGATTGCGGCACAAAATTCACAATAGGCACTGTGTTTAATAAGATTGGCTTCCACAGCCTAGATTCGGGTTTAACCCACCACCACAACCATTTAAGCAACAATGCATGATTGAAGAACTTGAGATCGATAACTCCCATGCCTCCTGTTTGTTTTGGCATGCAAACTAGCGTCCAATTAGCTAGGTTGATTTTTTTAGTCTCCGTGGTAACTCCATGTCATAAGAATCGGCGTCTTATTTTGTCAATTTCTCTTATCACCCAATCCGGCATTAATAGTACAGACATAAAATAGACTGATAGGGACGACAATACCGAGTTAAGCAATACTAGCCGTCCTGCTATCGATAGGTATCTCGCAGCCCATCCTGTTAACCTTGTGCTGAACCGAGTCAACAGCGGCAGGTAAGTTGACTTCGGTAGTCTAGTTATGGATATCGGTAAGCCCAGATAAGTGAACGGGAAGGTTCCGAATTTACAGTCCATCAGTGATGCTAGATCGCGTGCCCCAGATAAGATTGTTCCGGTAAGCAGTAACTCTGATTTTGACAAATTCACTGCCAGACCGGAGATATTTTCAAATGTGCACAGGGCCACTTTTAGCGCTTGTAGCTGTTGAGGTTCCGGTTTGACAAAGAATATGGTATTGTCCGCATATAATAGGCATGGTTTCATGTGTCGGAACGGTAGTTTAATGGCGCCTGTTGCCACTAATTTTGTAAAGTATCTGGCTATGAAGTCCATTGCGAGAATGAACAACATTGGGGATAAGGGGTCACCTTGTCGGACTCCTCGTTTGAGTTTTATTTTTTTGCCTAGCAGCCCATTTATTAGGATTTGCGAGGTTCCTTGTAGGATCGCCCCGTGTATCCATCGTAACCAGGCATTAGGAAAACCCAGGTTCTTCAACACTGCAATGACAAATTCCCAACTTACCGTGTCAAAAGCTTTTTTGATATCCGTTTTGAACAGTGCTAACGGTAAAGAGGTGGCTTTCGCGTGGTGTAGCAAGTGTTGGATGTATAAATAATTCTCGGTTATTTGTCTCCCTTTAAGGAAACCTGTCTGGGCATTGTCTATTAAATTTTGGATCTGTCCTTGTAACCTATTAGCCAAGATTTTTGAGAATATTTTTTGGACTCCGTGCAGTAGACTAATTGGTCTAAAATCGGTCGGCCTCAAAGGTGCTAGGATTTTTGGTAGTAACACGATATAGGAAGTGTTTAAAGGTGTCAGGGAGCAACCTTGTTCAGTAACCCTGGTGTAAACCTTTAGGAGGTCTGGTGCCAATAGGTCAACAAAAGTTTTGTAAAATTCTTCTGAGAAGCCATCCGGACCCGGGCTTTTATGGTTAGGCCATTGTTTTATTGCTTCCTTTATTTCTAATATCGTGACCGGTTGTGCCAAAGCTTCTAAGTTATGGGCAATTGGGTATAAATTTGACCAATTAATCTGTGGCATTTTTGGTGAGTCAGAACCTATTAGGTCCTTGAAAAGAGAGAAGAAAACCTGAGATTTTGTTTGCTGGTCTGAGAATTGCTCTCCATTGTGTTCAATATGCGAGATGGTGTTTATTCTCTTCTTACCCGATGCTAGGGCATGAAAACATCTTGTTCCTTTGTCGCCGTGCAATTCCCATTTGGTTTTGGCCCGTTGTTTCCAGATGTCTTCCTCTAATACCGCTAACAAGTTCTTAGAGTTAGTCAGAGACTCAGACGCCTCTGGATAATAATATAAATTTACATCGAAGTTTGAATTTCAAATTCGAATTTGTTCAAATTTAGACCATATTTCAAATTTCAAATTTCATTTTATTCGTGTATCCGATTTTCGAAAATTACCAGGTCAACTCGGGGCTAGAAATTTCGTTTTGTTAATCGATAAAATGAGATCTAGTCGTCGACTTCAAATTTTTTTTTTTCTGGAAAGGTGCCTCGTAGGATTTAGATTGATAGTAAGCTTACAGAATAACAATACAGAATATACACTATACACCAGTGTTTTAAAATGCGGTCGCATGGATTGCATATACGGCCGCATATGCCTATGCAGTCGGCAGCCGTGTTCAGAACGTCATGCAATCTCTCTCATGCTGTTTTGAATATGCGGCCGCATATATGGACCGCATATGCTGATATATGGGTGCAAAATTAAATATGCAGCATATGGAACCAAAATTTAATATATGTCATACTGATCCAACCCAAAATCTCAAATTTAATATGCGTTATGCGGCTTTATAATTGTTGCATACAGAATTTGTTGTTTATGCAAAAAGCAGAACTAATAATAATTGTAAAGCAGCAAGCAGGTTTGATTAGCAAAAATTTATTGTGTTTTTCACATACAATAAGACACACTTCACATGCTGTTTATGTGGAAATAAATTTAAATACACGCATACGAATATGTATATATTATATATAATTTATCATTTTAAAATTTACATATACGACCGCATACTGCATATTCGATATGCAACTAGTGGCTTTTTACATGCATAAACAAAACCGCATTTTAAAACATTGCTATACACAACATATAGTCCAAACAGTGAGCTGATCAAGCATAACATAACATATATTTCCTCGACTTTAATTTCATTAACAATGATGTATATCTGAAAAAAAAATAATAGAAACATCTTTGACATATAAGGCTCACCTCGGTTCTTCGATTTTAATTTAATTAATTAACACCGTGAACTTTGTGGGTCCGATAAACTCGAATAAGAGCAATTAAATAAAAATTGATAAACTATCTCTATCTTTCTATTTCAAAAAAAAAAAAATAACCCTATGAACTTATGGTGCTCCATTTAATTAGATCATGTCTGTCATTCTTGTTACAAATATATTTGTGGCTAATCGGTTAGTCCAAATAAAAAAAAGTGAAACTAATAATAGTATAATACTATGAAAATTAGAGAAAACAAAGTTTACTTATTTAAAATGAGATCAAATAACCTTCATAATCACATGTACACCCAGCAAGCGGAAGACAAGCAACGAAAATCACGCATATCTAACACAAAACACATTGGCCGAGTAAAGCATGAACAACAACGGAAACAACAGTATGAACCATAGATCCCATCTCATATCATTGATCGATCGCTCAAATTAACCAGAAATTTCGATTGCTTTCGCCTCAGGCTTCTTCACCTCCTCCTTTGGCACAGTCACAGTGAGCACACCGTTCTCCATGGACGCCTTGACTTGGTCAACCTTTGCATTTTCCGGTAACCTGAACCTCCTCATGAACTTACCGCTGCTGCGCTCCATGCGGTGCCACTTGTCGTTCTTTTCTTCCTTCTCCTTGTTACGCTCTCCGCTTATTTTGAGCACATTACCTTCCTCCACTTCCACCTTCACCTCCTCTTTCTTGACTCCGGGAATGTCAGCCTTGATAATATGCGCTTCCGGAGTCTCCTTCCAGTCAATACGGGCATTGGCGAAGGCAGAGGTCTCGTTGTCGAAAGTGCTGAGAGAGCGGTTGTTGTTGAAAGGAAAACCCTTGAACGGATCCCAAACATCGAGAGAGAAGGGATCGAAAATGTTGCTCCTAATGATCGACATTTTTTAGTATAAAAAAAGTATCTCAAGTAGGCTTGGATTGGATAGGATGTTGGATTTTCGCTTCGCTTTGTTTGCTTTGCTTTGTTATGAACTGATGGTGATGCTCTTTGATTTGGTGCTTATTTATAGGAAAAGAATTGGATTAATCATTTTCTGGAATGCTCCAGAGTAGTGTGGGAATTGATAGAGAACCCGAGGCGCTGTGTCTCCATAACTAATTACTCTGGAAGCTGCTCAAAACGTCTCTTCTTTTTCTGATTTCATTTTTATTTACATTTTTTTTTATTCCTTTTTGGATTTTCAAATTTCGAATATGATGATTCTGAGTCCAATAGGCCCTCTAATCCAATAAAAATGTGTATTTCTATTATTTAAGGCCTCAAAATTTTTAGCTAGACAAAACTAGGCCTAAAATAATAGTTGCTAAACCCAGGATTTCAGACAACAATTGTTGCATGGATGAAATCAAATTCCGAGATCTTAATTTGTTTTCTTTTCTCAAATTTCCTGCTAAACTGATAAAACTGTACTTTGCAATTACTCTTTTGTCGTTTGGATGCTGAAGCCACACTAGTCAATTAACCACACCCGTTTATTGAAGATTACAATTTTGAGAATTGGGATTCACAATAATGAAGATAATTTTAACCATCTAGCTACCAGATAATTATAACAATTAGGAATTAATTCTACCTTTGAAGAACAATGCAATTAGTTCATAATTATTCCTATGTAAATTAATTAATTAATTATTTGCTAAAAATACGTCTTTGTATTCTCTGCATTTCGTTCTTAGTTTCATATTAATTAAGTATCAGCAAACATTATCTTGATATGGCAAAGTGGTGTCCTTATTTAATGTGGGCCATCTGATGAAAAGTTAGCAGTTGAGATTATCACCTTGATTTTTCGTATGGGTGGATACTGTCCTTCGGTTGGATTGCTGTTAGAGTGGGAAAAATGGCACGCCGGAGCCGGTTCCGTCACGGAACGGCACGGTTACGGCACGGAACGGCACGGCACGCGTGTCAGTTACGTGCCGTGATTCGCGTGTCCCGTGCCGTGACCATTCGCGTGCCGTGCTCATCTTTTGAAACTTTGGCACGGCACGGCACGTGAAAATTTAGTCACGGCACGTAGTCATGCGAGTCACGTGTAATTAGGAGCCGGTAGTCACGCGAGTCACGTGTAATTAGGAGCCGGTAGTCACGCGAGTCACGCGAGTCACGTGTAATTAGGTCACGTGAGTCACGCGAGTCACGGCACGTTTAGGCACGGCGTGACTCACGTGGCGTGACCATTTGCGTGCCGTGACCACCCATTGACATTTTGGTCACGGCACAGCACGGCACGTGAAAAATTAACTTAGTCACGGCACGGCACGGCACGAGACCAAAGTCACGGCGTGTTAATCAAGGCACGGCACGTTTTTCCCACTCTAATTGCTGTCAGTACCGCACTGTATAGTAATAACAGCAGACATGATCAAATTTGTTTGCAAGATTATGCAATTGGGGGAAAAGTATAATTAAGGACCGTCTCAGATTGAGCCACGTCGACTCTTCTTTTACTCCGTCCGATCAAATACATTTTGATGAAATTGATGAATAGAAATTGTACGTCTGTTGCGCTACTATCTCCAGTAGACATGGTTCTTATAATTGAGAGAGGGATTTCATATTTCTAGTGTTCCACCGTAACATATCTTTTTTTTTTCTTGTAAATAATTCAAAATCTAAATTTGAAATGATAAAATGAAGAATGACGTAGTATACTATTTAATGAATAAATAGTCTGTTACCTCATAGGATACGGACTACCCCATTTGAAGGAAAATTAATACTGTTTAGAATGTCTGCAATGTGTCATATTAATTAGAATTGTTCTAGTCACATATATAATAACCGGTTACAGATTATTTTCCAGATTATATATCTGTTTTGTGTACCAATGATCCCAAATAAAATAAATGTTGCGTTTAGAATTTATGATTGCATGTCTGAATTTTTTAGAAGCAAATTTTTAGAGATAACGTTTTTTGGATCAAATGGAATGGATCGGTCGAGTTAATTAAATTGCTCTTGCACGTCAAGTTAGATTTAAAATTTAAAATTTTAAGTCTTTCATGTTCGGTGAAGTTGAACTTTTAAGAGTTTATTCTCGAGCTAAAAAGAAAAGAGGAGAACAAAAAGGAGGAAAAAAAATGAGAAACGGAATAAATTTCAGATAAATTTCAAAAATCCTTTGTATTCATCTTCTTCATATCCTGTTATTCCTGTACCTTATAAATGTTTTTCTTTCTCTTTTATTTCTTCTCCTCTTTAATCTTTATTCACCTTGGACCACACCTTAAATGGCAATTTCAATCATTAAATTATTGTTGAGTCAAACTTTAACACCACAAGAATATATTATTGTTGGAAATTAAGTTCAAAAACTCAAAATTTACAATTCAATAAATTCATTTAATCTTTATCTGTGATATTTGAAAGTTGAGAGTTAAACTGAATATATCTTTTTAATTGTGAGTTATTTTGTTAATAACTATTTATTATTTTGTTAATGATATCATGCCGTTGCATCTCTTCATGGCATTTTATATATGACTAGTATATCGCCCGTGCATTGCAACGGGAACATTATAAGATTTAATATTAAGATTGAACAGAGAAGTAAATAATAAATAACAATAAAAGAAACAACAACAAATGACTGCTTTAATTCAACAACATTCTTTACATGTCAGTGCATACCCAATTTTTATTTTTTAGAATTATTTACAACACAAATGAAAACTATATACTAAAGAAAACAAAGACAAAATCAGTGCATACCCAATTTACATGTCAGTGCATACCCAATTTTTACTGCTTCATAGGAATGTAATTTTTCTTTACTATTTACACCAAGAAAACAAAGACAAAATCATTTGAAATCTACAACAAAAGGATCAAATATAACATGAAAAAAATTCTTGAAGTATCATTGCCAGTGTGATCATCTTCCATGTAGTCCAACATTTCTGAAGATGAACAAAAAAAATATGAAAAGTAAATTCTGTATTGAAATGAAAATTTCAGATCATTTGATGATTCAATGTAGTTTGATAATCACAATTAGAGTGAAAAAATTGAGGGACCTGCTAATATAGAATTTATTGAAATTCTGTATTGTACGGTACCGGTACTGTACCAATGTCTGGATAACAGAAAATAGAAGAACAATGCAAGCAATATTGATGATGGTCTCACCAAAAAAACAGTAAGCTTGAAAAGATATATAATCTCTTGTTTCTTTTGAATTGGCTCCCAAAACTGACATGGCATATAGTATAATTAAGACCTTGCATCTAAGTAATTCAATTTCAATAGAGACAATTACCTGAATTTGGCTAATCATAGCGACGAAGAGAGGCATACCTAGACTTCCTTTTTTATTTCAAGAAAATCTGTCATTAGGGAGATTTAATTAACTATAGACCATAATCTTTCAACCTATAGAAATTAGTACTTGATAAACTTTCCACAATAAAACAAGTGAAGGGGAGCTTGCCGGTTTTATATTGGCAAAAAATGTGAAAATATCATACCTTGCCAATGGCACCAAGCACAATGATTGAATCAGAACATCCATAAACAGCAGCATAGCTCACTGGTGCTAGTATGCATATCATTGAATCTTGACAGTTAAGTACCTTTGAAAAAAAACACAAGATTTGTCTTACACAAGTGATGCATAAATGACAGTAATTCAGAATTTTGTTTTAGCCAATCTTAGCATTATCAATTTGACCACCTTGTGCTTAATAAAATTTAATTTGAGTTGGACTGAATTAAACTTTAAAACTGAAATAAAGGTACAAACTTTGAGCTCAAAGTGCTGGTACAAACTTAAGAGGATCATAATTGGTATCCCTGCATACTATAACATTATACATATGAACACACAGTGCTGGTACAAACTTTGAGCAATCATAATTGATATTCCCTGCAGAAAATATAATGGAAAATTCCAAAATTACCCCTGCTTTCATACCTTTACAGAATGTCCCTTTATATCTCCTAGATGTTTAACCACTGAAGCCTTCGAAAACCCTTCAACAAATGTCTGGTTTCTACTCCTTCAAGAGCATCAGAGAGAAGGGATAGAATGTTTGCCATGTGCTTTTGCATACAAGAGAGATGGTGAGACTCCTCGCCAGATTGTGAAGGCATGAACTTCCTACTATTACTCTCACCTACTGTACCAAGAGCAAACATAACAAATTAGTACATGACAAAATTACGTTACAAAACTAACCCAATAATTCAATGAAATTTCCATTAACAACTTTTAATTTGAATACGAATAAACTTGGTAAGATAAACCAATTAACCATAAGTTCTCCTATCAAACTTAAATAGTGAAATTCAATCTAAATTTAACCTCTATACCTTAACAGCGGATATAAGCCCCAATTTAACATTTTAATTTATTACAAAGTTAACCATCAAATTAACTGGAATTTCTCATTAGCACAAACATATCATACTTACAAGAAGCTTACGAAGGATGTTCTTATCTGGTGCTTCATTTCCATCTGTTAAAACATGTTCTTTGGTGCCAGGAGGTGAAACGCCTGTTAAGACAACCTGGGATCAGAAAATAACATAAAAATGAGATGGCTTCTGTTTGTTGATTTAACAGAGAAACATAATGGAAATGGTCTTCTCTATAGGTCTCTCTCTAGCATATATGGTGTAAAATAATATCAAGTTTGGTCCAATAACACCATCATTATCGATCGATTAATGCCAACAAAAGAAGGTGGCCTTTCAAACAAGGATTGAATGTTAATAAATCAAATAAGTATTACAGGAGAAATAATAGGCCATGCATGGTCGTACTCACAGAAGAATTGTGTACTTCAGGGGCTACAGTTATAGGTTCTGCTTCTGATATGTCAGCCTGTGGCTAAAAATCAAGGTACAAGATACTTAGCTTCACTTAACAACAAACCTCAACACATCTTATCTTCCTTTCCTTTCTTTATGGTTTGCTTTAAACTAAATTCTTAAAAAAAACAAGTTTTGACATGGAGGCTCTAACCATATTTAACCTTCGCTTTCACTTTTCTTTGATGATAATCTTTGCATGTAAAAATACATCTTAAGGTTGTCTTGATTGTTCCCATTAATTGCTTAAAGACTACTTGAGTAATGCACGCAAAAAAAGGAACACTGTGTCCATTTTAATCTCAAATTAAACACAACTTTGAACTAAATTGTTGAACTACTGAATCCGCACAACTATCAAGTCAAACAAATTGATCTCAAATGATAATTTCTGAGAAAGCATTATATGTCAATATACATTGAGTTCTGAAATTTCCAAAAAAAAATCAATAAATATCATTAGATTACAGTTTTAGAAAAGCCTGATATTGTTTGCATCATATATGAAGTTTACGATTAGAAATATATAAAGAAACATATTAATTTGATATGAAGTTACGACTCGATAAAAACTAAGAAACTGATTAATTTAAATAATTAGCTCCTAATTTCCAAACGAACACAGTGACTTATTTTAGATCCAGAGCAAACGACAGTGATTCTAGGCGGTGGGGTTTAGCCGTTTGGGGGGCTAAATCAAAGTATAGTGACCAAATTTTGGAACCCATAATAGGAGAAATTCAACCTATAAATTTTACCTTTCCGCAGTTTCTCCAATTAAACCCTTCAAAATTATGTACATAGAGAAAATTTTCGAATCATAAAGCACACGTGACTTACAGTTTCGCTTTCAGCAGCATCTCTTTCCTTCTTCTTCTTTTTCGCCCGCTTTTTCTTCTTACTCTCTTCGCCGACAGTTTTATCGGCTTCGTGTTTATCCAGCTCCGCTTCGTCCGATGAGATATTTACCAAAGAACCCTCGACACTCTTCTCTTCGCTGGTGCAGAAGGGCACGGGTCTGAGGCAAGAGAGCGAGAGAGATGGAGGAGAGCTTTTAGGGCTGGGCGAGAGAGATGGAATCTGTGCTAGCGAATCATCTCGTCAGCGGATGAGTCGCTGGCGAATCATCTCCGCAGCCATGGAAAATCATCTACGTAGTAGCAGCGACGACAGAGAGAGATATTTGGATTTACGGGAAGAGAGAACAATTGAGAGAGATTTGGGTGATTGAGTGAGAGCGAGAGAGGGAGAGTGCGCTTTGGAGGCGGGCTAGACCGCGAGGGTTTTCAAAACAAAAGAGAAGCAGTTGATTTAGAATTTTAGATCTCTTCGCAGATTTCGGATCAGAGAAAAAAGAGGCGTCGATATTTCAGTGACAATGCGTGTGGCGAGTACATCTGTAACTAAATTTAGACTTCTATACAAAAAAAAAATGTATTTAATCAAAAGAAGACAGATTGTGTGATTGGAGGGCTGATATTGAATCCGAAAATTCATCTTCGAATCTCAGCCGTTGGCGGATTAGAACACCCAACGTGCTTAATAATGGAATGGAGATGCGTTTCTTTTATGTTTATAACTCTCATTAATCTCTTTTAAATCTCTTAATCAGCGCACTGGCCAGTTACTAATGTTTCCATATTATATATGGGCGCATCCCTTCTCTTCTCTGTCAATGGGTATCTGAGAAATAAAAGAAAAGAAAATCCCTTTGATTTATTCTCCATTTGTATTTTATCCCAATTAATCAAATTCTGATATATGCTGGATATTGCGGAGTTATTGTCAGTCTTTTCCATAGCGTGCTTAAGAAGTTGACTATCCCAGATTATCTTGGTTGCAGTTTCATTTTGCACAATGAGACAGAATACGCTTAAAGATAGTACTTCGCACGATCCGGGTAACTCTATTTCAATTAGATTTATTTTAATTAATTTATAACTATCCATTTCAATTAGATTTATTTTAATTAATTTATAACTATCTGAAAATTTATCCCAACAATTATAACTGATCGATTTGATTGTGTCAGATTTTTGAATCATCAAATTTAATTTACGATAAAGTTTGAATTTCGTTTGTTCCAAGTTTGGACCAAATTTCAAATTTCATTTTATTCTGATTTGGATCCATATGATTTTGGGAAATTATCAGGTCAAATTTCATCTCATTAACAATATATTATGTAAATCTGAAAAAAAAACTTAATATAAAATCTTCTGAAAATGAGTACACATAATATTCTGAAATTAAGGAAAACAAATTTTACTTGTCTAGATGAAGTTATTCATTCATAATATCATACACCCCAGCAAGCGAAACAACTAAACATATCAAACTTCACGAATCTGAAAACAAAAACAACAAAACACATTTGGCCAGGCATGAACAGCAAGGAACCGGATTAACGACACACAGATCACATCTCATATATCATTGATCTATTATGCAAATTAACCGGAGATTTCAATCGCTTTCGCCTCAGGCTTTTTAACCTCCTCCTTTGGCACAGTCACAGTGAGCACACCGTTCTCCATGGACGCATTGACCTGGTCAACCTTTGCGTTCTCCGGTAACCTGAACCTCCTCATGAACTTACCGCTGCTGCGCTCCACACGATGCCACTTGTCGTTCTTCTCCTCCTGCTCCTTGTTACGCTCTCCGCTAATTTTGAGCACATTACCTTCCTCCACTTCCACCTTCACCTCCTCTTTCTTGACTCCTGGAATGTCGGCCTTGATAATATGCGCTTCCGGAGTCTCCTTCCAGTCAATGCGAGCATTGGCAAAGGCAGAGGTCTCGTTGTCAAAAGTGCTGAGAGAGCGGTTGTTGTTGAAAGGGAATCCCTGGAACGGATCCCAAACATCGAGAGAGAAGGGATCGAAAATGTTGCTCCTGATGATCGACATTTTTTATAAAAGATCTCTCAAGTAGGCTTGGATAGATTGGAAGTCGTGTTTTTGCTTCGCTTTGATTTGTTATGAACAGATGGTGAGGTTCTTTGTTTGGTGTCAATTTATAGGAAAGGATTGCTTCTGCAGTTCTGCTTGGGTTTATCATTGTCAGGAATGCTCCAGAATAGTGTGGGAATTGGTAGAGAACTCCAGGCGCAGTGTCTCCCCTAACTAATTACTCTGGAAGCTGCTCAAAAGGTCTCTACTTTTTCCGATTTCATTTTTATTTAATTTTTCAAAGTTGTAATACGATGATGCTGAGCCCAATAGGCCCTCTAATCAAATAGAAATGTGTAGTTCCATTAGGGCCTCAAAACTGTAGCTAGACAAAACCTAGCCTAAATGATATTTTGCTAAAACCCAGTTGACAACAACAATTGTTGCATAAATGAAGTAAAATTCGGAGGTTTAATGAAATAGGTCATTATTAATCTTTATATAAATTAATTAAATATTTGCAAGAACACGTTTTTGAATTACTTAAATAATTAAAGGTATTGATGGTTTGTGTTGCGCTACAATCTCCAGCATAATTTTTGTTATAGTGGAGGGAGTGATTCCATATCTTTAGTGTTCCATGTAACCTTATTTTTTTTTTTGTAAATAATTCAAAATCTAAATTTGAAATGATAATTTTTCTATTCTTTAGTCCATTCACGCCAAAAATTAAATTTTGTTATGTTCAACGTAAAGTTTGAGAAAACTAAATTGTTAAGTTTTCAGTTTTTTTTATCTTGTGCAAATAAATTCAAATTTCTTGTTTTTCACGTGAATACATTAATTTATAAATTAGAAATATCAACGGTTATGTTTTTTTGTTTACAGCTTAAATATTGAACTTTTAATGAAAAAAAATAGTTATGTATAAAGATGATTTGATTCAAGATTTTCAAAGTATGTCAAGTTATCAATTATATGCGTTAAAAATAAAAAATAACCATTCATTAAAGAACTTAAGTTATTAGAAGCTCTAATGACTTTAAAGGATCGTTTTTTAGAGTAGAACTAGGGTGTTCTTAAGTTCACCAAGCTCTTTTGTGAACTTAATTCTAAAATATATTGGATTGGCTTCAACGACAAATCAAAACCGTTAACACTCATCTATCTTATGAGTGATGTGTCTACATGCAAAAATTTTAAAATTTTGAATTAATTTTGTATAGAGTCAAGTGGTCAAAAAATGAATGCATTAAAATTAATTTATAAACCTTCCAATTTTGACCGTTTGACTTTATACTAAATTAATTCGAAAGTTTAGTATTTTTGCATGTAGACACATAACTCGTAAGGTAGATAAGGTTTCAACGATTCGGATTCATCATTTGAAACTAATTCGATAGATTTTGAAGTTGAATTTACAAAGGGACTTAATGAACTTAAGAACACTCTAGTTCTACTCCGTTTTTTAATATAATTACTTGGAGGGTTTGTTTTGTGGACTATTTGAATTATGAGAGACAATATTTGTTTTAGGGGCCAATATGTAAATACTTTAAACATTATAGAAGAAACATAAATAATTTCTTTAGCCTCATTCTGATGTAAAAATATAGGAATGATGTTTTTTTATTTAAAATTAACATTAAATCTATCTTGAGATGTGACTGTATTGACGTCGGCTCGGATACAGGCTGATGTAATAGAGGTATAAGGAAATGGGTATGGATCAAACTTCCAAGCTTGGTTGGGTAATGGGTATGGATCCACCCAAGCTTGTTTGATGACTTATAATCAATTTGTCTCTTCTGTAAGGATAGTCCTAAAAAGAGAGTAGTTTTTGGATGACTAGCTTGTAAGGTTTAGTTTTCTGTAATTTAAATAAATAATCAAGATTAGCAATTTCAATTATTCGGATTGGTTCATCACAATGTGTTGCAGTTTGGTATAGGATTTCTAGAGGAATTTAGTGACCAGCTTGACGAAATCACTGTATACTACAGTGCTACAAAATCTCACTTGTTTCTCCCACGCTGCTCCGTGGCCTATTCACCGGAGTGTTACATTTAATAGCACACTAAATTTAATTCGTTCATTTGTTATTTGATAGACGGATCACATTTAATAGCACACTAATCTGATCCGTATACATTTCTACATTGATTAAGAACGAAATTATCATATGCAAATTTCTTGGATTTTCTTATAAATCTTACTTGATAGTTCAGTTCATTTAAGATATTTTTGTGTTCTGGTTATAAAATTAAGACATAAATAACGAAGTGTTAAGATATATCTATACTAATAATAATGACCAATTACTGAGTTAAATAAAAATATTGTTATAATTGAAAAAAGTTAAACAATATAAAAACAACATAAAAAAGACTATTTATTATTTGTATGTTTTTCATTTGTAAAATATAAGCTTACAAAGCAAGTCTTAGTTTTTGGTCTGGGAGCTCGAAAACTAGGGTGAAGAAGCTCAACAAACTAGGATTTGACAATTACTCTAATATTTTGATTTTCTCATATATCTTATTAATAAGAATATATCTGATGTAAATCATTATGTGTTGCATAATATATTATATATTGTATATTATAAGTTGATCTATAATTACATTGTTTTTGGGAGTATTATAATGCCGAACACATGCAAAAGCAATGCAGTCACACATTGCATTCATTTCCACCTAAATATATTGAAACATTCAGTTTAGCATGACTAAGTAAATTGAAATCAGCAACTTTTTTATTTCCGACCAAAATAGATAAGACAATTTTAATTAATTAACAAGTTCTCTCCATTTTCCTTGAATCATATTGTTTATGTTACAATATCATTGTATACAAAGTTCATATTAGTACCTAATTAACTTATTTGTTTCTAGTAGTTTTATTTATCTAAAAGGGAAAATTTGCAAAATTATGGATTTTGAAACTCTAATACAAATATAAGTAATATTATTTTTTTTATTGAAGAATACATTTGTATGATATTGTCATTGAAAAAAATAATTATAAATATTTGGACTAACTATTATATGACCCAATTTTTTATGCCCAAATTTCACTACTAAAATCATTGTGGACCTGCCAACATCCTTATTAAATTCTTACGGGGGTGCTATTTTAAGTTAATGCTGGACAAACTTATTTTTACATTGGAACTAGTATTACCGTTAATATTGAAAGAAGCATATCGGCTGAGTCATTTCATAATCTGTGAACAATATATGTTAACCAATTATCTTCAATGTAATTAATTAACAAACAAACGCCAGATGCCCATTCGTTATTGAAAATCTAACCGCTGAAGAAAAAGCCGGTTCCTATCTGGGCCGAGTGTTACAATAAAATTTGGGCTGGAGAAATGTAATTAATTAATTGAGTCCTTTATTCTTGACCTCAATAAAGAAATTAAGTATGTGTAAATTTACTGATTTTGATTAACAATAAACAATAATAAGAATGTAAAAAATGGGAAACTGTGAATTTGCAGATTTATTTAGGTTTTCTAGAGGAATTTTGTGACCCGCTTGACAAAATCTCTACAAGGTGGCCCCTCCATAATCGCCGCAGAGAATCTAAATTCCTCTCAAAGACCTCAAGATTTACATCATGTGCCTTCAGTTCGCTCGAGCTCCATGATCTTCTTGATTAAATTATCGTATATATGATAATTGATCATAGCAGGTTTTGATTTTCAACATCCAACTTGTACCTAGTTGTATTAGTTCATGCTTGTTCACTTCCCACGGAACACAGTTTTTTTTTTTTTAAATTTGTGTGTTATCAACTCTGACAAAAGAGAAATTGTAAATGGTTCCTTATATTGCTTTCAGTTATATTTGAATTACTAAATCATTGGCGCTATTTGTGATTTACATGTTCTGTTGTAAATTGAGATTAATGACCGTTGTTGCAGAATTTGTATCATTTGCATTAACTCAAACGAGAATCTTTTGAGTTAATGAATCTCAACCATCTTATCTTTTTAAGATTCATGCGGACTAGATCGCACAAAGGCCTCCTATATTATAACTATAAGGTTACTATTCCGAAAAAAATTGTCTACTTCTTTTGAAGCCCAATTCGGCCCAACTAAACTTTTTCTTTTTCAGCCCGCATTCTACTTGCTTGCTAAATTTTTCTTTTTTAACGCTAGTTGCGCATTCACGTCACTCGCCCTACACGCTCTGCTACCCGTACCCGATACCCGAAGTGCGAACTCCTCTTCTCTGAATCAGTGAAGCGGATTCGGGCCTGTAGAGAACAGCGAACAAAGTCACGATTGGAAAAAAAGAAGGCGATTCAGAAAGAAAAAAGAGGCGGCTCAGGTGGCGGGACGGGAAGCGGGCAGGCGGCTCGGGCTCAGCCGGAACTCCTAGTAAGTTACTGGTAACTCTAATTTTTTTTTTTTAACTGCGAATCTGACGGCGATAAAACTATTAATTCTGAATTGCTGATGCTGGTACACGGTAGCAACAACTCAAAATGTCAATCAGATACACGTATGATCTTTAGTTTATGGCAATAGGTATGATCTTAATTACTGTCTCCTTGCTCAAACTGTCACGATTGAGTGTTGCCTTTTGTTATTCACTTAATTCTTCCTTGTGTTGGATTAGAATTTCTGTTTGTTCTATTCAACCCAATCCATTGTTCATGATGTTTAATTTTTCTGGTTGGAAAAGGTTGGCCGTTTCATTCTGCAAATAAGGTAATTAATTATAATAGGTAGAAATGTATTACACTGAATGCTGCATTGTTGGAGGTACAAAAATGTTTTGCTGAAGGCAAAAAGAATTGCTGCAAGAAGCTACAAACAATACTTAGTGAACACACAATAAGCTGGTTGCAAAATAACTTGTCAAAGGAGCTCTGCATTCATAGATAATGTGTATGTTGTTTTTTTTTATTTGGCAAAAAATACCATTTATTAGAATAATTAATATTTTGGATGAAATTTGTAGTCTTTTCATTTTTTTTGCCTACCCCTGAACCAATTATTGACTATGCCCCTGGTTGTGGGATTGTGAAAAAAAAAATGGATATCAGTCTCGTACTTGTATTGGCATATCACAATTAAGGACAATTTGGTCTTTCAATGGTACATATCATATTAAGTGATACATATTAGATCAATTCTGGTCCATTCTGATGCAGAGTTATAGAATTTTTCTTTCATCTTACCCAACATATTATGCAAATCTAAAGTTTCCTCAAGGTACATTTCCTTCATATCACCCTTGCATAGTCTTCCACTTCAGAATTTTATCCATCGTTGCAGGTGAATCTGGCCAGTTAATCATGTGCAGGCACTAATCTCTGTGGTGGCAAACAATTTTCTTCACAAAGGACTAAGTTAATTATGTCCAGTTAACAGCTTTTTTGACCTTTGAATAAAGTAGTTAATTTAGATATATATAGTTTGTATTTTCTTAATTTTAAGTTGATTAATATTTGAAACAAACGTTGTTTTAGAACCAAACAAACGCCTTATCTTATAAGAACAACCAATACATGTCATACTAGGTGGTATAAATCACTGATCTGTTGTCTTTAGAATTCCCTGATTAGATTTCAAAAAGTCTAGAGTTTTCTTTGTCTTTACTTTCCTGTTAACTAGCTAATTAAACATTTTATTAAATTAACTCTTATAGTTAGCATATTTATATCTTATTTGAAAATGTTGACCATTTCTTAGTTTCTGGCACAGCAGATTAGCTCCTTCAGTTATTTTTTCTAAGAACTTCTTGATTTAGGATACAAATTCAAATATGAGTCTTTACTGAGTAAACAGGATAGCAGTGAGAATTCTTGAATGGATTGCTGGCTATCACTTTTTAAGTTAGGGCTAGTTATCCATCGGTCTTGAGACCTGAATTAATTGTAAATAGTGAATGTTTAAACCTAGTTCTAAGTACTTGGGGGTAGTTACAAAATCAATTTTGACAGGTACAGCTCACTGGTACACGATTCCTGTGGTATTGGTATGAAAATACAAGTTCTGGTACAAGTGCCTGATACATGTATTTGAAACTTTGAACTCAAGTAAAGATGATTATTGAAAAGAATTGACGTGATATTTTTTTTTTATATTCATCATTTGTTATGGCATAGGAATTGATGAAAAGAAATACTTTTTCCCATCAAACATTTCTGAAGCCATGCAAAGATAACTTGAGGGCATTTTTGTCTTTTCATATTCTTTTTAATATTTTATACAACTCATCATATCACTATTCCAACCAACATTTTACCAAACAAGATTTTCACTTTTCCAAAAAGTGCAAGAATCGAACTATCCTATCACAATTCAAATTTACTATTTCTAAGGAGTTTGTTTGATCTGTGCTTTTCTGACCTGAAATTTTCGATTGATTGACTATTATATGAGCAGGCGAGAAAGGAAAATGAAGAAGTTGCTCGAGTATTGGAGAAAGGCATGGTTTGTAATCAAGGTCATGTCTGGATATGAAGAGAGGAGAATCAGAGCTTTTCGATTGGAGCTCCAGGAAAAAATTCAAAGGGTATGTATGGTTTCACTTCTTTTCTTCTTCTTTTTTTAGTTTAAAGTGTATTATTCACTTATTTTGTTTTTTAATATTTAAGTTTATTTATTTCTAGTTGCTAAATCTCAGAAATTGCAAATAGTGTTACCTGATTTAACAGATCAAGGGAATTATTTGCTTCTTTTCTTCTCAAGTGGGATAATTATTGGTCCTGTGCTTAAAATGAGCAACTTCTGGCAGCTAATTGCAAATCTATAGAAAGACCACCTTTCACGGCACTGATTTCTGTTTAGTTCAATTTTTCTCTCTCCTGAATCTGGATTTTGCTGATTGTGACGAATTATATGTATATATATTATTCATTCTAAATTATAGGTTGAACTATAAGGATTCAAATTGCATTGCAGACTTGTACCTAGTGAATTGCTATAATTAAGGGTCTGTAATTTACTCCAAATGGTTATATTATTGTCAGGCACAAGCAAGGAAAGAAGAGGTAGCAAAGCTTCCTGAGCAGGTTATCTTGTCAGAGGTTCGTCGCATGGTAGAAGAAATGCAAGGATTAAACCAACTGCTGAATGAAACTGTATGCCTTTATTTCCTTAAAGACATATTATGGATTTTATGTTAGTGTTCTTGGATGAAAATTGTGGTTTTTAAGCCTCAAATGGCCTTGGCCATTCTGAAGACCTCAATTTCACAATAGATAAATATGCAAATTAAAGAAGGCTGCCAAGAAAAAGAAAAGAGTACAAGGTATACATATTGATCATGAACAATGTACTATAATTGAAAGGTGTATGTCAATACATGTGAAGAACAGTATGCTTAGTCAGCTTGCCTATACTGTGTATTTCTTTTAGCTTGAAGGAACTAAACAACTTGCCTATACCTTGTATAACCGTCTAAGCAACCGATCAAATTTCATTAACAATGTCTTCAATTTGCTGCTTTTCACTATCATGCTTTGTTGATGCAATTTTTTTGGTTCTTATGGTTCCAGAATCTACTTATTCTGAAAATCTGTAATGGTCCAGGATAAATGTACCAGAAATGCCGGTAAAATTTGCAAATGTGGCATCATTTTTTCAGGAAGCTAAAATAGAGAAACACTTCAAGCCAATAGATACAGCTGCACATAGAATAATGGATATGCAATTGGAGAGGGAAGAGAGACAAATGAAGGAGTTGATGAAAGTCATGCAAGATCAAGCCATGATGCAAAGAGAGGCAACAATGCAAAGCATCGAGGCAGCTAATCAACAAAAAGAGATTAACAGGCTGAGTCTAGACTCAGAGGACCCAGCCCAACAGGCCCAAGAACAGAATAAGTAAATCAATATAACCTCCTCCAACACCCAAATTGAATTGAATTTTTGTTTTTCGTTTATTCTCAGTTTTGTGAGATCACCATAATCCTGCAATAAGTAGGAGACTGCATTGAGTATTTCATCCTCTTTTGATGATGATGATTTCAAATGAATTTGTATAATGAGCTCCTTTTATTTACTTATTTTTGTATCTTATAATGTATTGACTTCAATTGCATATATTTCCAGCTCATGCGACTTTACTGATAACAAAATAGAAAATAGTGCATCCATGATAAATTTTTAGAGATAGAAACTGGGGTCTGGTTAGTGGGTTTAACAGCTACCATGCTCTTTCGTAGATATACATATGCCTATTTTTTATTAAATGTTCACTATGGAACAAAGAAGATATGGGTAAAATAGGCTATTGATGGGCCAGTGGTTTTAAATCTTTTAATTCTCCGCCACTTCATTGAGGTAATATTACGGCGTGCTGTTACTCCTGTCTCCTCTGCAGTTGTTTTCATTCAACTTGTGTTCATCCCATTTAATTCAAAGAGATGCTCATTCACACAGACAACTTACTTCTTTATTTACTTTGAGCATCTCCGGATTAAACAAACCTAAATTGCATAAGCTTAACATATAGCAGAAAAAAAATTGAGAACGTGACGTAAATGACAGGCTCAGATTACTCGTCATTGCCACATTAATACTGCCACAAGGCTCAGATATAATGCTCCACTTCCTGAACTCCGCAAGAAGTCAATGGTCCCAAAATGACATATTCAATTTTTTCATTTGGGATTCTAATAAAGGCAAATGCACATATCAGAATCTATACTTTATTCCATTTGTAGCCAATACCAAATAATATTATGGACACAACTATGCACACACTCAGAAGCGCAGCTCAGTGTCTATACTATGTCCATATTAAGAAAAAGTAACAAGATAAATATGTGGTGTCCTACTACCAGCTCTATTTGCTCCCACCAGTCAAATATATTTGATGTACGAGTGATGCATTTTTCGTTATAGCCACATAACTGAGACTCAAATTATCAATATATTCATAGCAATAAATTAATGCGTTGGCTGCCCATTATATTTCTTAAATATATTGACTTACATATTAAATATGTGAGTAATATATATACCATGGATTATGGCTTTTGAATTTATCAGTTTTGTTGCAGTTATTTTTTTTCATTTATTTCTAGCAATGGAAACCGTGTCTGTCCCTTGATAGAAAAATCATTCATACCTCAAATAAATTACGGGTGCTTGTAGTAATTAATCCTCTGAACTAGTTATTCACCTGACCTACAATATGAGCCATTCTTACCCTCCTGTCCATATAACAACGTTCCTTGCAAAACCCTACCATAGTCCCTCCCTAAGACCAATTGAACAGGTTATGTAATGCCCCATTGAGGTTCTTAAAAAAGACAAATATCAAATCTACAGAGCAACCACAGCAGCAGGAAGAAACAATTAACAGAGGACCTCACTATTATAGAAAGAGATAATCTGGTCTTCCTTTTACCAATATGACAGATGTTGGTGCCAGGCCTGAGTAACTAACTAATGCAATCAACATACCACATGCATTCATGTACCTGTTAGCATTTTGAACTCTTCAAAACAAACACAGATATCCTCAAAATCAATAACAACTATTTAACATCTAGCTGCAGTTACAAGAGTAAAATATTAAACAAAGCACAGCATCCGAAAGTTGATTAAACAACAGAGGACATTGATTAAAGATACTTCTAGTCTGAAAAAAACAAATGAAAAAAGAATAAAAATAAAAGGCAAAAGTTTAGTTTGATATTTATCTAACTAGCTGCTTGCTCAAATCCTTCTAATCCTAGTACCATTGCACTATTGAATCAGGTCCGAAATTTTTTTTAGTACCATTGATTAAACAACAGAGGACATTGATTAAAGATACTTCTAGTCTGAAAAAAACAAATGAAAAAAGAATAAAAATAAAAGGCAAAAGTTTAGTTTGATATTTATCTAACTAGCTGCTTGCTCAAATCCTTCTAATCCTAGTACCATTGCACTATTGAATCAGGTCCTCTCCACAACCTGTTGTATTTTGGGGTGACATGTTGGTAAACGCATCTGACATGTCTAGCGACCTCCTTAATGCTCATCGATGGGTCCTTCTTAACGTCCGTCTCAATTACATCAGCAATAAGTAAAGCCGTAAGTTGTGCATGGTCTGTCCTTGACGACGCAGACTTGTATGTATGAGGTGGTTCACACTTCTTAATAATTCATGCCTCCCCCTTACCCACAGGGGTTGCAAAAAGACAGAACTCGCAACGCGGTGCGTCTTTACAAACAACAATTAATCTTTTTCGGTCCTTTTTTTGTACTCTGCACTCCCAGTTGCCGTGAACATGAACTTCATTGATTTTCTTCACAAGTTCATCTAAGTTGGTATAAACCTGATGCGGAGCAAGCTCCGAATTGTATACGACACGCTTCCCAAACCAACTTATGTCTGCTTCTTCAAAACCAGTGGTATCGTTGAATGTGGGGCACGGATGCCTATCTGTCCGACCTCTAATCAGAAATATGTCTTCCCTAGGTAAATAATCTCTATCATCATCTCATAAGTGATCAGAATCCCAATCTTCGTCCCAATCATCACCCGTGTCCATTTCCTTTTCTGGTATGGCATCGATCCCTTCACCATCAATGTCAATATCACTCCGGGTAACAACGGGTAACAGTATAGGTATTGATGGTGGTACAGATAGAAATCTGGCTTGGATTACGGTTTCAGGAGGAGGTGGTGGTGGTGGTAGCTCGGTGGTATAATCGTCCATGTTACAATCAGTGGTATAATCAGGTACATAATTGTCATAAACGGGTGGTACGTACGGTTCATAACTCGAGTGGCGGGGCCCCGGGTTGTCATAACTCGAGTGGCGGGGCCCCGGGTTGTCATAACTCGAGTGACGTGGCCCCGGGTTGTCATAACCTGTATTTTTCCTAGAAGTTCCAACCCCAGGTTGACGCAGAACTCTCCTGGAATATAAGTACATTACCGGGGTACCTTGTGACTCAAAAAGTATTGTAAATACCCCTCCATAACCTCTCATCTGTTATTGGATACCTGGTATAGTAAGGTCTACCCCCCCTTATTATGTTAATCCGAGTAACTAAAGTCTACGTCATACCGGTTGGGGTTTACACCAGTCTTTTCATACACCATTTGCTTAAGTTCCACAAATGAGGTATTTTCATTAACCTCGAAGCCATAGGCTGCCTCTTTCGTGTACTGTGCTCCCTCCACACCCCGGACAAGCTTCCCGCCCACATACAGTGCAACTAACATTTCTTCTTTTGAGAGCTACTATTAAAAAATTAATGTAAAAAAATGAATTAAAAAATGAATTAAAAAATTAAATCTAAAAATTAAATCTATCTCTACTGTTACCTGAAATCGCCACAAAATCGTATTTCTCTTCTTCTTCTTCTTCTTCTTCTTCTTCTTCCTTTTTCTCTTTCAGCTAAGTTAGAATGAATTGTGAGTGGGCAGGAGAGAGAAAATTGATTTTTATACAGGTTTTATAGCAGACTGCCCACTGGGGGGCGGTTTGGTTTGAATAGTGGACCACCCCACTGTGGGGCGGTCAGGGTATTTTTAATAAAAATTTGGAATTGAGGGCATATTTGCTATTTTCATTTTTTTTTAGGGTATTAATAAAAATCACGGGACTTTAGAGGGCATTTCTTTTCTCATTTTGGGGTTGTTCTCTTTGCCATTGACATATTACGAGGCGAATATTTTATCCGAAACATCCGCATTAATTTATCGATTACGATTGCCCCAAATCCTGCAAATTATGTGGGCTTTATTTTACTACACATCCTTGAAACAGAGCAGCTGTTGCTATAATAGGATTAATGGGATATCCATAAGGCCCGGCTAAGTCGTCATCAGAAATTTATTTGAGATGCGAGGAGAGGATAGGCCCAATGTCTTTTTCTGTAGTGGGTTGTGGATTGCGACAAGAGATGACCCCTCAAATCTTTGATTTATTTGCTTCCGGGAAATTTCGCATAATGCACTCCATTTTGAAAAAAAAGATGTCTTCATGTGCCGACATTTTTATTAATATCCAAAGTTTAATACAAATTATTAATTATATTCAGAATCGGATCAATTATCGAAAAATACCCAAGCCGGCCAGAAAATGGCCGGCTTAGTCCCTCCCCTAAGCCGGCCATTTTCTGGCCGGCTTGGTACCTTTTTTTTTTTTTTTTTTTTACCCGCATTTCACCCTATATATACCCCCATTTTCTCTCTCCTTCTCACAACTCTCTCATCTCACAACCGGATTTGAGCTCTTATTTGAGGTAATTTTTTTTTATCTAATTTAATTTGTAATTTATTTATTTTAGGGTTTAGGATTTAGGGTTTAGGTGTTAGAATTTAGATTATATTGTTGTAATTTAGTGTAATTAGCTAAGTTGACCAATATTTAGTGTATTTTGGTCATTTTGACCATAATTAGGTTGACTAAGCGTAATTTTACCGAAATTAGCACAGATGACCAATATTTAGGGTATTTTGGCCTTTTTTTTATCATAATTAGGCTCATTAAGCATAATTTCACCGAAATTAGCACAGATAACCAATATTTAGAGTATTTTGGCCTTTTTTACCATAATTAGGCTAATTAAGCGTAATTTAGATTAATTAGCACAGTTGACCAATATTTAGGGTATTTTGGCGTTTTTTACCATAATTAGGCTAATTAAGCGTAATTTAGTGGAATTAGCACAGATGACCAATATTTAGTGTATTTTGGTTATTTTGACCATAATTAGGCTGATTAAGCGTAATTTTACCGAAATTAGCACAGATGACCAATATTTAGGGTACTTTGGCCCGTTTTTTACCATAATTAGGCCAACTGTGCTAATTTAGTGTAATTAGCACAGTTGATCAATATTTAGGGTATTTTGGTCACTTTGACCATAATTAGACTGATTAAGCGTAATTTAGTGTAATTAGCACAGATGACCAATATTTAGGGTATTTTGGCATTTTTTACCAAAACTAGGCTAATTAAGCGTAATTTAGTGTAATTAGCACAGATGACCAATATTTAGGGTATTTTGGCATTTTTTACCAAAACTAGGCTAATTAAGCGTAATTTAGTGTAATTAGCACAGTTGACCAATATTTAGGGTATTTTGGCCTTTTTATCATAATTAGGCTCATTAAGCGTAATTTCACCGAAATTATGTTATTTTAGATATCAGGATGCCTAGAGCACGGCCTACCCCGCTTCCAGTAGTGGACGAGCCGATCAGTACCAGCAGCACGGAGCACATCAGTCCTCTTCTGTGGATTCCCCACAGCGAGCACCGAGTCTCACTGGCTTCTCGTGAGGTACGTTCTTTTTCATAGATTTTCTTTAAATTTTATTGGGTTTAAATTTTATTATGTTATCACCATGCGGATTACCTTTTTCAACGCAGGACATGGATCTTCTAGATGTGAAGTTACGGTGCGTGCACATGAGGTACTACGATGTGATGGAGCCATACCTCGTCAACCTGGGTCTCTACCAGGTTGTGGACATCGTGCGGACCGAGAAAAGCATCATCAATGCTTCTCTCATTGCTGGACTGGTGGAGCGATGGCGTCCCGAGACGCACACGTTTCACATGCCGTTCGGAGAGATGACGGTGACTCTCCAGGATGTGAGTGCTCTCTGGGGTTTGCCTATCCGTGGCACACCCGTCGGCGGCGTCTCTGATAGCACCAGATTCGCAAGTTATGTCGAGGAGTTGTTGGGAGCTGAGCCTTCCTATGTCATTGGGGAACATGGGAGGTCGAAGTTCCATTTGCGGATGACGAGGTTACGGCAGCACTTCATCGCGGGTCTCTCGGCAGATTCCACCGAGCTGGAGATTCAGAGGTAAAATTTATAACTTGTTTGTACTAATCAATTTATAATACGATGATTATATTAGATTTTTATATGTTTTGTATTGCAGATATACACGGGGCTACGTGATGGACCTTTTTGGTTCTGTCATGTTTCCTGATTCCAGCGGTGACCAGATGCCGATGATGTATCTCCCGTTGCTGATGAACCTTGAGCGGCCGTCGACGTACAACTGGGGTGGGGCTGTCCTGGCATATCTATACTCCCACCTGTGCCGTAGTAGTGAGGTAAGTTACCAACTCTTATTTTAGTGTAAATTATTTAATCAATCAATCCATCAAAATACACTGACGTGTAATGTTCTTGAAAATGCAGCCTGGGGCGAAGCAGATGTACGGGCCGGTACTCCTGCTTCAGCACTGGTCGTGGTCACGGCTACCGGTGGGCCGTCCTATCCCCAATGAGGCGCCGGATTGGGGAGAGCCTTGTTTGTTTAGATGCCCGGCATACGCCAAGAAGTGGTACGGTTTCCACCACTACTTGGATCGGACCCACGGTGCTACCGTTGGGATCAGGCCTGTCCGGTCAGAGCTTCAGAGTTTGCCTGAAGCTCTTGTTGAGTGGACGCCGTACGACGAGTTGTACGCGGAGTACCTCTTGCCGGGGAATGTGTGTGACGAGCAGGAGCGGGCGATGTGGTTCTACGAGGGCCACTCATACACTTCTGGACAGTGGAGCACCACTACCCAGATCGGGTGCTCCGCCAGTTTGGTCGAGCGGCGTTGATCCCTGCAGACCCACGGTTGCCGCCTTCCACGCACAGAGCCCTGCACAGGTAAGTCGTAGTCTATTGTATTTATTGTCAAATACATCAAATTACTTGATAGCTTTGTATTGCAACTAACGTCTTCCTTACAGCGTACACCACCGAGGGCGACTGGATAAGGACTGAAGCACCCATTTCGATCCATACTACAGGATGGCCCAGGATCCTCAGCAGACCCATTTCTATCATGAGCCAGATGGGATCATTCAGACCCAGGGAGATCCCCAGTTGAGGTACGATGTATGGTACACGCAGGTCTGCATGGCGAGTGTCTATCTGCAGGGTGATTACGGTGCCCATCTCCGCGACAGGATCAAAATCGATGATGGTTACCATCCCAACGGCTGTGCATGGGCTCGCCAGGTAAAGCACCTAAAACCACATAGTTTTGGTCTAACTTAGTAGTTCATCAAGGTTTGATCTGACATGCCAAATTTTTTTCAGCTTCTGGCCGCGATCAAGGAGTGCGGGCATGGGATTGCCATGCTGGGAAAGAAGAACTGGAGACGGCTTGGGTACCGCACCCTCAAGAAGAATGTGAATACGGTTGAGGATGCAGGGCACGGTGGAAAGATCATCGGTATGCTGCGAGACACCGGAGAGAACACCAACTGGCGTGAGATAATTCCGACCAAACCTGACCCGAACCCGGTTCTGCTAGATGATATGCCATCTTCCCCCGATTCGCATCCAGAGTGGGACTACCATAATTGGGTATTGTCCGGCATTGGGTGGACGGCATGGTACGACGAGCATGGACGTCCGGTGCAGCCTCATGTATGTCATACTTCAGTATCTGTCAGGTTTTAATAAATTTCTTCATTCATATCAAATTTAATAATTTATGTGTATGATTGCAGGGTCCAGCAGAGATGCCACCACCTGCGGAGACCGATACTTCTGAGTACGAGTCCCTCTCGTGCAGTCTCCAGGACTTCGGGGTATTCGATGAGAGTTTCATGTCGGCACCGGCATGACCCCTATATGGCACAGAGATGCCGCATGATGGAGAGGCTAGTGGTAGCGGGTCTCATACTCAGCCTGCCTTTGGGACTGGGTTTGCCGCATCTATCTTCGCTACACCTCCGCCAGTACCGACAGTCTCCACGGGCGATGCCAGATGGGATACTGCCGAGCAGATACTCAGGTCTGCCGATGCCCCAGATGAGCCCGAGAGAGACGGAGCCTGGCCGCGCTGGCGCCGGGCAAACGCCGGAGTACCGCCTCAGCAATATTCCCCCTCTCCGTTTTAGTTGTATTTTTACTAGTTTTGTACTATTTTATTTCATATACTATTTATGTTTGGTATATTTGGATTATCCTATATTTCGGTTCTTGTGTATGTGTGCTTTTATGGTACTATTTTTATATTTTACAGATCAAAATAAATTATCATGATAATGCTAAACAGAAAATATTACAACATTAAAATAGTAGCACAACATAAAAAATAATATAGCGTATTTCAATTAATATAGCGTATTGTAATGTAATGTAATGTAATGTAATGTAATGTAATTTAGCGTAATTTAACATAATATAGTGTTATTCAATATAATTTCAATTAATATAGCGTATTTTAGTATAAATATGCTAATTATATCAAAAGAAGTAATATAACAAATAATTAAACAAAAAATTTCAAATTTTCAGTGTTAAATTTCAATATTTTGATTTTCATAGTGTCTCTCTTTAAAAAAAAAAAAAAAAAAAAGGTACCAAGCCGGCTAGAAAATGGCCGGCTTAGGGGAGGGACTAAGCCGGCCATTTTCTGGCCGGCTTGGGTATTTTTCGATAATTGGTCCGATTCTGGGTATAATTAATAATTTGTATTAAACTTTGGATATTAATAAAAATGTCGGCTTCATGTGTAGGAGTTGCCGTGATTTTTAATAATACCCTCCAAAAATAAAAAATTAGCAAATTTGCTCTCAATTTTTTTTTTATTTAAATGCCCTGACCCCCCCAAGTTTAGGCGGTCCACTATTCATACCAAACTACTCCACGTTTGGGCGGTCACCTATGCATACCAGACCGCCCCACAGTGGGGCGGTTTGGTATTTTTTTTTCTTTTTTTTCTTTTTTAGAGACAATATGAAGAGCAAGATGCTGAAATCTAACACTAAAAATTTGAATTTTTAGTGTTAGATTATTTCTTTTGATATATAATTAGCATATTTATACTAAAATACGCTAAATTACTTGAAATTATGTTAAATTATGGTGAATTACACTAAATTACGTTAAATTACGCTAAATTACAATAACTTCGCTAATTATGCTTATATACGGTAAATTACGCTAAAGTAGACTGATTTTGTGCCATCTTTCATGAATCATAAAAAATAGTAAAAAAATTCTGAAAATAGTAAAAATTGGTATTCGACAAGTTCATTATGTAACTAATTTACTGAGCTACTGAGATTGAATAATAGAAATGAAAATCTTAATCGGAAACTTCAACTCAAGTTTTGAGGCTCTTCTCTTTGTTTTTTGGAATTCTGAATTTAAAAAAATAGCAAAGCGATCACTGATGCATGCGTATTTTTGCAAGCTTTCCGAAAAGTAGTCATTTGCTAAAATTGGACACTCGAGCACCGTTTTATGACCGTTTGAAGTTTTGTCGTCGTTTTTCGCCTTCTCAGTGAAGATATTGTCCCTATTCATATGTAATTTAGCGTTTAGGGTTTATAAATTAGGGTTTAGGGTTTCTTTAAAATATCACTAATTTTTATAAATATGTTATGTGAAAATTGTAAATCATTTAATGTACGGTAATTTTTAGGATTTAGGGTTTAGGGTTTTAGAAATTGTCCAAAATAAGAGTTTAGGGTTTTAGAAATTTCCCGACATATTTAGAAATTGTTAGCAAGTGTTAAGCATCTGTGGAAATTATCCAAATGTTATAAATTTTTACTAATTAATATAAATTTAAAAAAAAATGTTAGAAATTTTGTAACCGGCTATTTTCAAATGTAGTATGGCCAGATCTAGACGGGATGTAAATTATAACTATAAATCATTATAAAAATTGGACATGTAAATTTCAAAATTAAAAAATGGCACAACATTACAAAATCGGCCTAATTTAGCGTAATTCAGTATAATTAGCGAAATTATTGTAATTTAGCGTAATTTAATATAATTTAGTGTAATTCAACGTAATTTAACATAATTTCAAGTAATTTAGCGTATTTTAGTATAAATATGCTAATTATACATCAAAAGAAGTAATCTAACAAATATCTAACACTAAAAATTCGAATTTTTAGTGTTAGATTTCAGTATCTTGCTCTTCATATTGTCTCTAAACAAAAAAAAACACCAAACACCAAACCGCCCCATAGTGGGGCGGTCTGGTATGCATAGGTGACCGCCCAAACGTGGGGCGGTTTGGTATGAATAGTGGACCACTCAAACGTGGGGCGGTCAGGGCATTTAAAAAAAAAAAATCGAAGGTAGATTTACTATTTTTTATTTTTGGAGGGTATTAATAAAAATCACGGTAGGAGTTGTGTATAAGCAGGGGTGGAAATATATAAATTTTTTATACGACTATGGAGTTTACGATACCCATAGCATTTATTCGAATCTATATACAAAATCATGTATAACCACAATTTTTTAAAATAAATGAAGTCAATATATAGACCACCATAACTATCCTAATTATTTCCCCAGATATCTTGTCAAAATTTCTTAATAACAAAATTAAATCACTAAAAATAATGCTATAGTGTTATATAACTATGTGGTGTGTAGTCAAAGAAGGGCATTGTACTAAAAACCTTGTTATTTTCGAGTAAATGCGAGGGAGGGAGAGGGATAATATGAGTTTTATAAAAACATTTGTTAATAAATTTAAAGGAGTATTTTATTTGATGTTTTTTAAATACAGATTATTCTATAAAATTTCTCTTTGCTTCCTCTCTTATATGGTAACAGAGTGTTTCCGATGTGCAATCGGACTAAATTTGGATTGATATTCGGTCAGAATAGTTTGATCCACGTCGTGATTAGTCCATACAATTAAAATTATAAGTTGTCAAACTGACGTGCTAATCTTGATCGGATCAAACGGTTTTGAACAACACAAAACTGAATTTGATCGTATGCCCATTGAACTATTTTCCTCCCCTCTTATATACACAAAGAAAAGAAAAAACTAAAAATAAAAGTGTGGAGACATGTTCCTATGGAGGATTCCCAATCAACCAAAGATGTTTTTAAAATACAGATTATTCTATAAAATTTCCCTTTGCTTCCTCTCTTATATGGTAACAGAGTGTTTTCGATGTGCAATCGGATTAAATTTGGATTGGTATTCGGTCAGAATAGTTTGATCACGTCGTAATTAGTCCGTACAATTAAAATTATAAGTTGTCAAACTGACGTGCTAATCTCGATTGATCAAATGGCTTTGAAAAACAAAAAACTGAATTTGATTTTATGCTCATTAAACTCTTTCCCTCCTCTCTTATATACACAAAGAAAAAAAAATTAAAAAGAAAAGTGGGGAGACATGTTCCTATGGAGGATTCCCAATCAGGCAAATCATGATCTCCTTTGCTTAAAAAAAAAGACTAAACATAAATGAATATCACCAACTAAAGATGACAATTATGATTTGGAATATTAGCATTAACTCATACGCTTTAGCATATACACAACCACAACTTTATTTTCTAAAAAGGTAAGTGCACAAAACATATTGTTCTTTCAACAAAAATACCTAAAGCGACACATTGGATGTCAATTTTTTTGGAAGTCGCTGTCTCAACCAAAAAAAATGAGAAAGAAACTTTGGGATGAAAAATTAAATAAACAAAGAACCAATGGCACGGCGTAAATGTATGAAGTAAATTCTTTTAAGGTGTTTATTTTATTTTATTTTAAGTTGGAGTCAAGCCATACACGGTCTCATATTCAGAAGAGATCTATATCTGAATTTCAAACCTGCATTTTTTCACACAAAGAACATTATATTTTATCATTGTACCAAAAGTCAGTTCTTGAGATAATGGTTTTATTGACAGTATATTTTGTTTGTATTCAATGAAAAATGTAACATAGTGATTGCATTTATATACCAATAGAAGTTCAGTGACTTAAAATGAATAAATAATTTCAGTTAATAAATCAAATTTAGTGACAAAAAACGGATCATAAAACAGTTCAGTGACTTCTGAGGAAAATTATTCAAATTAATCAGGCCAATAGGATCGAGCAATAATTTTCACTGTTATTTATTGCAATAAAAACATGTTAATTTATAGAATCTCAAAAGGTTTTCTTTGCAAATCAACGAAATGAGCAGCAATTGAACCATTTGAGGGTAAATATTTTAACAGTGTAGTTTTGGCTTCATGCAGCGCATGTACTATAGAAGTAAAATAGCGTTACATATGGTTTGTGTGCTGCATGAAGCCAATACTACTCTGTTAAATCACTTTCCCGTTTGATCAGCAAGTGAGATTTGTCGTAACAATTAATAGTGATAAAGGGTCTCTATCTTTTACAATACATGATCAGCAACTGAACCGTTTGATTAATAAATGAGCAGCTTTTAAGAAGGTTGGTCATGTCAATTTGTTTTGAGAAAAACCCTATTATGAAAAAAGGGTGAGGAGATTTATTTTTCTTCCCCCAATGCATTTTATATTACCATGGAGATATTCATGTCATAAGGAAGTATGTATCCTATAGACCTATACTATACTGTAACGTAAAATTTGAATTTGTAATCCGAAAGATCCAATTAAAATTCAGATCAATCCGGACCAATGTGAAAATTCACGAACCGGTTTAATATTTGTGTCAATTCGGAATGGACACCTGACCACTCTATAGAATCAAAGATAAGTTCATAATGTGAAGACTGAAGAGTCGTAATATATTCCACTAAAAATCATGAAAAAAATTGACTGAAGTTTTCCTCTAGGTGTGGTAATAGAATTCATTTAAGTCTCTCCACCATAAAGAAGTTACAATTCATATTTATGTCTTTCCACTATGGAATTTAATGAGTCCATTTGACTTAACAATTTTTCTTTTCAAAATTGAATACAGATGTCTTTATATAAAATTACTTTCCGACTCCAATATTTATGTATATGGCAATAAAAACTAATTCTTGATCTAATGTGAATGAGATATGGAAAAATTATTGAAGTAACATATAACATCCCTAACCAATAGAAAACTTGAAACCATGATTAATTAAGGTTTTAGAGTTAGACAAATAAAAAATTAAGTAAAAGCATTGAACCTATAAAGACGTTGTCAAAAATAGTAAGTGCTTAACAAATAAAGTCGCAACAAAACATAGTGACATAATTCGCGTATTATACGCGTATAATTCGTTTTTTCGACGTAACCGAACCGAACTCCGAATAAAACGCAGAAAAAGGTATAATACATTTTATTCGCGAATAAAACGCGAGTTGACGAATTATTCGCGATAAAAATGCGAAAAAAAAAATTTTGAATTTTTTTCAATTTTTTTTTTTTACGGTTTTTTTGGGTTTTTTTTTTTGCTTCCTTGTTGTACCGAATAATTCCCGAATTATACCCGAATCACAAATTTTTGACCTCGCCGAACCGAACCCGAACTTTTGATTTGTCACTGTGCAACAAAACACCTTGTAAAAAACAAGCAACATTGATGGACAAACAGATATTGCTGCAGGAGATCCGTTCCAAATGACTGATTCTTTTAATTTATTTATCACCTATTCTCAAAAAACGGTTTCTTCGTATAAAAATCATATTGAATAGTAATTTTTTACCTATTTAAAAATATAGTTACAATAATTTTAAAAAATAAAATTTTGTTTTTAAATACATTTTCATATAAAAATGTAGTTCAGATCAACTGTTTAACTTTTAAAATAGTAATATGAATATGTAATTCTGTAATATGTATTACCATAGCTTCACTCATATAATATTAAATGTAGCAAGCACAGTTTTCTGAATCACTATATTTATCACTAACTAAAGTAAAAGGATGGAACCTACAAAGACGGTTACCACATTATGAAAAAAAAAAATGAATTTCTTAACATATAAACTCGCAATAAAACACCTTGTCAAAAACAAGCAACACTGATGGAGAAACAGAGAGTGCCACAGGAGATCCGTAACCAAATAATAGAATCTCTTAATTTATATATATTTTTTTCCCAAAAGGGCTACTTCGTCAGTCTTGGGTTCTCTCCTCTTTTCCTTCGTAATTGCAAAACCCAAAGATGGTTCCTGCTTGTTCCCTTCCAGTTTCTAACTATTTTCTTTCTACAAAAAAATAACAAAATATTACTGTAGAAATTTTCCTCCCGTTATCTCGATAGAGTCGATACCCAAGCAAGGAAAGCTTCTAATTCAAGTCTCTCTCTCTCTCTCTTTGGTGCGTTTTCTCTTCTCGGTTCAGTCCAGTCTAAGGAGAAATACCAATCGGCGAGAATTGATTAGGTTTTGTGGAAGCATGTATAACTTCGATTCAATTGGGTTGAGCAGGCGAGATCTCCTCAATGCTTGTGCTGGAGCCTCCTCAGGTTTGCAATCTCAATTCCCAAATCATACTTTGATTTTTTTTTTTTTTATTTTACCTCTTGATTTTGCATAATTGAGAAATTTGTTAGTTTTGAGGAATTGTTACTCACATAAAAAAGGTTATTCCAGGAGTGATCGCTGCTGTGTTTGTGTGCCCCTTGGATCTGATCAAAACGAGGCTTCAGGTTCATGGGTTGAGAAATCTCCCCCCAACAAATGGTGTTCTTTTTTTTAATATATTTATTTCATTATTTATGTATTTGTTAAATTCCAATTTTCATGACCTCAATTCATTTTGAGGAAATTTTATGAAGTAACAACACCAATTATGGGATGATAAATTAAAGAGTGCACATGAGTTCAATCAGAAAGATAACTTTTCCATAAATTAAGAGATGTTAGTACTTGCATGTTGTTTAATTCATCAACAATGTGAAACTATTCTCATGTTGTTTAATTTATTTTTTCAGTAATTTAATTTTCCTTTTCCTTGGTCTGATTTTTATTGGGTTTATTCCCCAATAGGAAGTTATATCATTGCAAGCTTAGAACAGATTGTAAAGAATGAAGGAATGAGCGGCATGTATCGTGGCCTTGCTCCTACTATTTTGGCACTTCTACCAACCTGGGCTGTAAGTACACATATCTCAATGCTTGTTCATCTACACAAATTCACCTCACTAAACCAAATAAGTTACTTAAATTTCTAGCAGAACACATGGCATTAATTTCGAAATTCCTGGTATTTAAATTTTCCTGTGTAAAACATCCAATTGCATGCAAATTTTTACGGGTTTGTTACCTTTCTAATAAACAATAAAAAAGACTCAAGTAGGACGATTCAAGTGAGAATAATATGTGTAGAAGAGGCACAGTATAGTATAATTTAAGAAAGTACATAATTTCTCAGAAAAAGGGGACAACTCATTTTGAAATTGCTAGTATTACAATCTTTCTACGTGCTGTACGTTTGTGTGGAGTAGCAATTTTTTAAATTGAAGTCTTTTGTGATGGGTTTCTTTAATGCCCAGTTGCTATGTAATCATTATTGTTACCCTCTCTACAGAGCAGAAATAGTTTCAAAATCCAATGTAATTCAAGAAAAAGAGATTTTGTATTGACTTACATATGACCAAAGCATGAGTTCAAATTGTATAGTGTATATACATGGAAGGAAAATGATTTTGGTGCCAAACTACCCGTCATCAAAGCATAGGGAATCTGTTTTCACCTTATTTTGACTAATGAGTTTTACAGTATCCTATAAATATACCTTCTTCGGCTGGTTCATAGTACTGGTAGTGCTTTTTTGATTTATTTCATGTTCTCATCAGGCCACATGAATTAATGTCACTTGACGAGATAGGGCTTGGCTTGTACCAGTATGTGGTGTAATGGTAAGAAACACAATGTAGTATATACCAACTAATGTTTTGTTATCAAATTGGCAGGTTTACTTCACAGTATATGGTAAACTGAAGCATGAATTTGCATCTGGTACAAATGACCAACTCTCAGTTGCTGGAAATGTACTTGCTGCTGTCGGTGCTGGAACTGCATCTGCACTTGTTAGTAACCCTTTATGGGTTGTCAAGACTCGAATCCAGGTTCTTCTCTTCTTCTTTTTACTGTATTTTTATGACGAAAATATTTTTTCATTGCCAACTTCAACCCAGTACAACACTATTTCAATATGGACATTTTATACATGTACCTGAATTATACTTTCTTTTTCACTTCATTTTTTTTTATTGTTTTCCGATAAAAGGCAAGGGATATCAAGTCAGAAATGGTACTGTATGAAAGTACACTTTCAGCTTTAAGAACAATTAAACGTCAAGAAGGCTTCAGGGGTTTATACAGGTAATATGATTTTACCAATCTAGCTTAAGTTTTAATAGTTGGCCGATTTGTTAATTTAGACTCAATAGTTTCTAATTTCTTTTTTTTTTGCTGAAAATAGTTTCTACTTCTACCATACTTGCAATTAGCATCCAAGACTTTTGTTATTTGCAGATAAGGCAGATCAGAAATTAAAATTAGTTAAGTATAGAATGATTATATTGTACCTTGCTTTTCGTGTCAACTCTACATTATAACATATGAGCCATTCTATACAGTTGGAAATACCTACATATGAATCTACTTGGCTCAATTTAAGTAATTGGCTTTAAAGGAAAGAGTTCACTGGGGCCATCATATCTTTTTTAATACAGTAACGTCAAATAACAAAGTGATGGATCCAGATTACAAAATTGAAACTTTTTAGAAGTGGGTAGTTCGCAAAAGTTGTCAGCGAACATATTTTTTTGGGTTTGTAAACAAAGTCTGCGATTCTTTGTGAACCAATTTATACACCACTATAGAAGAGATGGATCGCAGACAAAATCTGCGAACTTTCTAGTTTTTGAATCTCATTTTTATATTATCAAATTAAAAGAAAGTGCACTGGGGTAGAGTAAAATTGTCAATACTTGAATGTATTAGTTGAATGCATTAATAATTGGTGGTATTTTGTATATGATGCTAAATAAATTTTAGGAATTGTTTGAGAGAGAGAGAGACCATATTACAACTTGGAATTGATATATGTTTTTTTTTTTCTGTTAATAGTGGTATCCTTCCTTCTTTAGCCGGAGTTAGCCATGCAGCAATCCAGTTTCCAGCTTATGAGAAACTTAAATCTTATCTTGCTAAAACAGGTAACATCTTTTTGTTATTTTTTTTTTTTTCTGCACTTGAGTTTTTATCTCGTTGTGTGGATTATTTTCTGGCCATTTCAAGTTACACAACTTTTTCTTTCTATTTCTGTCTTTGGCTTTGTCGCAGAGAATACAACAGTGGATAAGCTTAGCCCAGGAAATTTAGCAGTTGCTTCTTCTCTGTCAAAATTACTCGCATCCACCATTACCTATCCTCATGAGGTATGGAAAGACCAAAATACCCTGTCGCTCTTGTCTTTTCCTTAAGTATCTGGTGTCTCACTGATCAATTTCTTTTTTAGGTTATAAGATCGAAACTTCAAGGGCAGAGCTACACGAATGAAACTGGTAGCCGGTATTCTGGTGCAATTGACTGTACCAAAAAGGTTTTCATGAGGGATGGATTACCTGGTCTGTACCGAGGCTATGCCACTAATTTATTGAGAACTATACCAACCAATGTCATTACTCTTACAAGCTATGAATTAATATATAGGTTGCTCAACCGAGTTTTGTTAGATGAAAAAGATCATAAATTGGCACCTAGGTAGTAAATTTACTGAATGAATGAAAATAACAGAGTTATCTTTCCAATTTGGGTGGAAAATAATGGTGTAGGCAATGTAGGTAGAAATGAAATGTGGTGATAGAGTTGCGATAATTAACCCTTGGATTAACAGGATGAAAAGGGTTTGAATTGTTCTCAGTTTGAGTTTAAAGGGGTTGTAATTGATGGAAGGTTTTCTCATTCTCTTCCATTTTTAAACTTTTGTGGTGGCAATTGTAATAAATATGCAATTATTGTAGGAAATAGAATGTTTTTTCCCGTCTTTTGTTCAGTTGAAAAAACTGTGTAAATTTTCTTGAAAAGATAATTGTCAGACATGATAGTTTACTGTACTTCTTCCCCTTGATGTGCTCATGATGCTTCGTAAGTTCAAATTCAAAATTCATAGTTTAAAGGGCCTGGTAATCTTGGACCTTTTTTTGCAAAGATATAAATATTGCATAGGAATTTGAGTTTAGATGGGCTCCCGTCTTATGACTTATCGAGGTTGGTATAAATGAATCCGGATCCTCTTAACTCAAATATTGAGTTTAGATCCGAACCATCTGATGAAAATCCAGGCCAATTCAGTTAAAGGTGAAATTCGGGGCTCCTTTAATATCCGTGCAAAAATTGATTTGACGGTTGGGATCTGAACTCAAAATTGAGTTACTTTAGGTGATATGAATTCTAGTATAAACTTCAGTTGGTTTGCATAATGACTGGAATAATACTGACAATTTGTGTTAATTCTTGTTCTCTTGACAATGATAGAAGGCCAATTTTTTTTTTTTAAATGACCAGGTTGCCCATGAAAATATACCAAATTGTAGAAACATAGTTTGGGTGAGAAGGGAAAATTGCTCTTTCATGTTAACATAAAAGAGATTGGCCGATTCCAATGCGAATTTTTTATTGTTACCACGGCCAAAAATCCGAATTAATTCGTTACCACCCGTCTGACCTTTTATTCAATCCTACCACCTCCGCTAACCCAGTTCGCGCACCAAATTAGCTCGTGCGCGGACTGGGTTGGCGCACAAACGTGGTGCGCCAACTGGGTTAGCGGAGCTCCCTTTTCACGGTATAAGGGTGCGGAGAGCTCATTTTGCTCCGCACTCCACGCTCCGCGCACTCCGGCACAGTAAAAAGTAAGTTTTTTTTTTTTTTTTTACTTTTTTATTTATTTATTTGTAGAGTAGATAGGTCCAAATAATTAGAATGGTGTCCAAAATAGGTCCAAATAGAGTAGAATTGTAATAAATAATTAGAATGGTGTCCAAATAGAGTAGAATTGTAATAAATAATTAGAATGGTGTTCAAAATAAATTCAAACATAGTAGAATTGTATTAAATATTTAGAATGATGTCCAAACAGAGTAGAATTGTATTAAATAATTAGAATGGTGTTCAAACAGAGTAGAATTGTATTAAATATTTAGAATGGTGTCCAAACATAGTAGAATTGATTTTAGCTATATTATGTTGTATTTTATGCCAAATTATTTTAGTAAATTATTAAAGTACCCTATTTGAGGTACTTATGACCAAATTTGATTAGAAATGCACCAAATTGTAGTATGGCGTCATCCAGCGGCACTAAGCACACCAGTCTGCCTCATGATGATGTGGAGTTGGATGTAGTGTTAGCTCGGACCGTCTTTCCGCATTTGACGTCAGAGTATATCAGTCCCGTTTGCTGGTTCCCTTACAAGGAGCACAAGATCAGAAACTCATATGTAAGTTTACATCTCTATACCACTTGCAAATAATATACATTTTCATTTGAATAAAATAATAAATTGTATTTGTGTTTATTTTGAAATTAAATGCAGACTCATACTCTGACGTCGACGAGGAACAACCAGATGAATATCCTCTACGACCCTCGATTTGCAGCCGCGTTGCAGAGGCTGGGTCTGTGGCATGTGTCACAGCTCAGTGACTTAAATGCAGATGTCGCTCTTATATCTGCATTGGTCGAGAGGTGGCGACCGGAGACCCACACCTTCCACTTGCCCATCGGAGAGATTACGGTGTCTCTCCAGGACGTGAGTTGTCTCTGGGGTCTGCCCATTGCCGGAGAGGCGGTCACAGGTGTGGAGTACGGAGACTTCACGCAGCTCGTCCTCAACCTGCTGGGAGACGGGTTGATGAAGCGGAGGTCGACCAAGAAGGGGTACGTCTACTCGAAGAATGACATCAGTTTATCACACTTGCGGGAGCGGTTCAGGTAACATTTATTTTATAAAATTAATTATTTGATGTCTATTTTTTAAAATTAATTATTTTTCGCAATTTTCACTAAATTGGTTCGAATTTACAGTGGAGCCCTGGACGCAGATGCTGATGCTGAGACGGTAGATCGGTGGACCCGGGCTTACATCATGGAGATGTTTGCTTGCTGGATGTTCCCAGATTCATCGGGGGCCACTGTCCCTGGATGTTTGCTTGAGTGGCTGAGGGACTTGGCCCAGCCGAAACAGATGAACTGGGGTGCAGCGGTATTGGCATGTCTATATCGGGGTTTGTGCACCGCATGTCAGGTATAAATTATTTTGAAATCCAAATCTTAATAATTAAATGGTTACATAAAAAAACCAAAATTTTAACTGTCAATTGTACCTAAATAGACAAACAAGCACAATTTCTACGGTCCAGCTGGTCTCCTGATGCATTGGTCGTGGACGAGGTTCCCGTTCGGCCGTCCACAGCCACGAGTGAGAGGTTGGGCTCCAGCTTGGGGGCAGCCCGACGGGATTACATGCCCGTCTTACGCGCAGAAGTGGTACTCGAGGAAGACATACATCCAGACCCCGCACGGCAGACCTATGGGTGTTGATTTCTTCCGGAGTCAGTTCGAGCAGATGACTCCTGACAGACACGTCTGCTGGCGGCCGTACGACGAGCGTGTCGAGGTTGATGACGATGATGCTATCCCTCACTCCTTCCTGCATGACCTGCCTCATATATGCCTCCAGCAGCGTCAGTTTTGGTTTGCTCAGGTAACCCTTGCATTATTATTGTATTCCCATTTTGCATCACTTTTATTTATTACGTACGTAGGATTATTTATTTTTATGTACTTGCAGGTACCACTTGTGTTCTACCAGATGGTCGAGCATTACTATCCTGGACGGGTGATGCGTCAGTTCGGTATGCGTCAGCCCTTTCCCGTCCCGGATCCCATCTCCAAGGACAAGTGGTACGAGCTTCACAAAGATCTGGCCACTACCGGCGGCAAGAATTGGCGGACCGTGCACGCCGATTATGTGAATCGGCTTGAGGCGATGGGCGACAGGATCCCTGACGAGCTCCAGTCGTATGCTTTCGATACATACGATCAGACCTATCGCAGTTGGTATCAGGAGTACTGTGCCTTCACGGTGTACTTGCATGGTCAGATCACGGAGATGAACACGAAGCCGCTCCACGTACGACGCGACACGGTTAGTGACGAGTATGGCTTCATTCCCTGCGCTGGCCCGGCTGCACAGATTGTAAGTCTTTAATTTTTTTGGTTTAAGAAAATTATGAAAATTCCTTTGCAATTCGAACTAATTTTATTTATTTTAATTCGCAGGCACTCATGAACATCAAGCAGGTGCTTAGGAGCGCAAGATACGCCGTCACAAGAGGTTGGAAGGCATTCGGTAAGAAGTGGTTGTGTATGGCTGCACCGCCTGTCGTCGTCGCCGGGTACCAGGATCAGCTCGAGAGAGTTCTCAGGCTTTCAGATCTTCCCCGCTATGAAGATTTGAAAGACATGGACTCCGCAGATTCTGCGGAGCCTATGAGCACGCCAGAGCCGGATTTCTCAGACCTACACGAGGCAGCGACTGCTGAGGCCGCATTTGAGGCTGCTGGGCTTGCAGCGGTACGTATATTTTTGTAATTATTTTTATAATCATCTTCATTGTGAAACCTAATTTTCTATTTGTTTCAGGGAGATATACCCCGCGGAGATCAGTACGACGAGCCGGACCCATCCGCAGATTTTTCGTTTCACTTGGGCTCTCAGTACGGGGCTTACACGCAGGATGTAGACTCCCCTCCGTTTCCCACACAGGAGACGCCACTCCCACAGGAGACGTCACTCCCACAGTCCAGTGCAGCAGCTGTCCAGCAGGATGTCTCATATGGACCCGTGTACCCTGCAGATACACGCGAGTTTATTTTCGGACCTGGTGCAGATGAGGGACCACACGAGGAGACACTTTTTGGGGAGATACATGAGGAGACCCCACCACAGCCACCACGACAGTACACATCGCTAGAGGAGAGAGAGCGTCAAGAGGAGGGGCGGGGTAAGAGACTTAGGAGAGAGAAGAAGCCGTGGACACCCTCGAGCAGATAGGATAGACTTACTTGTTGTAGTTTATGTTTTTGGATATTATTTCGGTATTAGTTCTTGTTATTTGGATGTTATTTCGATATTATTTTGATATTAGTTCTTATGTTGTTTTGTTTTTCTGTTGTTTAGTTCTTCCGCCATCAATTTAACACATTAGTTTTTACGTTATTTACCTGCCTGCTGCCTTGCGTCTGATGAATGAACATCGTTAAAAATAAAACAGAATTTTCAGACACCCGTTGCAAAAATAAAAATAAACACTAAAATCCAGTCAGCTCTAAACCCTAAACTCTAAACCTAAACCTTAAACCCAAATCCATTCAGCCCCAAAAGAGAGCTCCGCTAACCCAGTTGGCGCACCAAGTTTGTGCGCCAACCCAGTCCGCGCACGAGCTAATTTGGTGCGCGAACTGGGTTAGCGGAGGTGGTAGGATTGAATAAAGGGTCAGACGGGTGGTAACGAATTAATTCGGATTTTTGGCCGTGGTAACAATAAAAAATTCGCATCAACATGCTACAAGTAAACCAAAATTTAACTAAATAATATGTTAATTTAAAAAGATGATGTGCATGAAACAGGTCCCATTTACATTACATGGATATTAAATTACAAGGTTAAATTACAAAATAAATGAAAGAATACATCATCCCAAAAAGCATACTACACCTGAAAACCGAAATAAATTTTACATGTTCCTAAATTTTGGGAACCAAAAGCTGGAAGCAAAAACTTAATCACACACAAAAAGGAAAAATGAAACTGAAAACAAGACTTCGCCTCTTTTGCTTACACATATTACTTTGCTTGTGTAAACAAAAAGGGCAGCTCAGAGTAGAAATAGTAATTTACCATTTTACTTCTTCCTTTCCTTTCCATGTAATTTCATGGAGGAAAATTTAGTAAATATGTACACCACTAAACTTGTCAACCTCTTTAGCTTTGTTTAAGCCTAGGGTTAAGTTAAGGATATGGCCCGAAATGGAATGAGCCGGTATATGCAACTTGGAAGCTTGTAGAAGCCCCGTCTTCATCGAAACCTCCAATTTGGAAATCCTCCTGATTTGCGGGGTACCATGGAAGTGTACCAGCAGGACCTTGAATCACAGTTTCACCTGAGATTTTTTTTTTGAAATTATAGGTAAGTAGGATGTGATTAAAGAACAAGAAATGAAAAACAAAATTCAGATGGTATAACTGGAATTAGATAGTTTACTTTGAATTAGTGCAAGACTTGCATTTGGAACTCCATCGGCCTCTCTGAGACTATCCCACTGCAGATAAGCCTCCTTTACCAGCTGCAGTACATAATTCTGCATTGATCCAAGAATTTGGGTTAATTACTTTTGTTTAATACAAAAATAATTGAGTTTATAGGCAAAGTGATTTGATATATAACACACCTTTTGGATTCGTGTAAGCTCTTGCAGTGAGTAGTAGGGTACGCCATCAATTGTGACCGAGACAAGCTCACATACTGAGTTCAAAAATACAGTTGCATTCGGGCTACTGTGAGAATAGATCTTCTCACCGGCGCAACAGGTTTTCGCGTGATTAACAGTAACTTCCCACATCCTATCTGACATCCCTTGTCCCAAAATCTGGTTGAGAGAAATAACAAAACATTAGATATTAGTATGTAATAATTGAATTTTCATTATCAGCTAGGCATCATATTGAATTTGAAGCTAAATTATTACCATGCGCAGATGATTCGGGTCGATGTTCAGTAGCTGTAAAAACTCCTGTACATTGTTGATGTTGTTTTCATGGAGCTTTCTATGGAAAGCTCCATCTTTGCCTATCTTTTCAAGCCTCCAAACCTCATCATGTAGAGATGGAGGATAGCGCTTCCTGTAAACTGATGTCACAGTAAGAAAATAAAAAAGTTAGATTATAATATGAAGAGAACAAAAGATAAGAAATACAAGAAGTCATCGGTCAAGGTCTTGTTTTTACAAGTTGCTTTCAAATTGTAATTTAATTATCAATCATCTTTTTGTTTACTGGTAACCACGTGGATGGTGGGACCATCTAACCGTGTTTTTGCTAAGTCATATCAAAATCAAGTTTTTTATGGATGTACCTATCAAGTATTTGTATTAAATCTAAGAATCAAATAAATATCATAAGAATAAAATTACGTACGTTCACCCCGATGATCACGAACGTTAAACTTGTCAGTCATGGCCTCTCTGATCCTGGGCCCCTCATAACTTCCCGGCACAACCCGTACCGCAATCCTGAAATTGCGGCTCCGAATCCAGCTCGAGTTGTCAGTAAACTGGAGTTCTCCAATAGTCACTTCCCCGTCTCTCATGGTGATATTGCTCACATCACCCGTAAGCAATGGCCTCTTCCCGGCCCGTTCCTTGACGACATACTTCTTGAATTCTTCACTCGTCCAATCATCTGTGCCATCGGACGGGAAATCGCCGTCTAACACGACGAGTTCGATTTTGATCGGTGATGGCAAGGACATAGGGGACCCGTTGGGGCCCGCTACCAAGAGGATTTGAAGGGGGTTCCCTTCAATGTCTTCAATTTTAGTGCTGGTGTAAATCGGGAGGTTTGGTGGGCATTTGAAGATCAGTCGGTACAGAGATGGGGTTGAAGCTTCAATTCGCATGGGCGGTGATCTGAAAAAAGAGAGCATTTGAGGTAAGCAATTAATCTACAAGTCGTAACCATGAAGTAGTTAAATCAAGAGAAATATATCTTTTTGGAAATGAAATATTTACCGGTCGATGTAGCGTGGACTATTACTGAGTCCTCTCTCAATTTCCTCTTGCACCTATGAAAGAAATATCGATACATTAAAATAATCTAAAAAATATATTATTTTAGTATGTTGAAATTAAGATAATATTCCTCAATGAAGAAACATTGCATATGATATCAAGAAAGACAAGTTCTTCAATATCAACACAATTTTAGATTTTATTAAATAAGGAAAAGCATCAACCAAGCTTACCACTTTGCGAAGGAGAGGCTCCATTGCGAGGAACAAATTCTCCACAGATTTCACCATTATAGCCTCTCTTATCACCCTGTTAATTAACACACAAAAAAATTATATCATACAAATTCATCAAACGAACTCCAATTCAAAAGACCACAAACAAAAACTTTCAAGCATATGCAAACACTAACGTTGAGAAAGAAGGCAACCGCTTCATCCTTTTGTCACCTGGCTGATCTGGGTCCTCATCATAACGCCTCTTAGCTGCCATTTCTGTTCAAATTCTTGAAAGAAAGAAAGAAGAGCAGATAGAAGAATGTTTGAAAGAAACAAGAGCAGATAGAACAGCTCTTCAAAGAAAGAAGAGCAGCAGATAGAACAATTTTTGGTGTGAAAGAAGTGTGTAGGTGCTTGAGAGAGCAATTTTTGAGATGATTGTTTTTTTTTTTTTGTGCTTTGAAGATGATTGTTAAAGGTGAGAGCAGGACTTCATATTTATAGAAAGCCCAATTGGAGTGGACCCCACAGTGCTTTCAAGTTGAAATTTGAGACTGATAGAAATTTAATGGAAAGCGCAAGGAAGGTGTCTTGTTGGTGGTGTTTGTTTTTGTTTCTCTTGGAGTTATTTAAAATTCTACATGGCTTATACAGTTTCTGATACCGTGTGGTAATTTACTGTAATAAGAGAAAAAAAATCTCCTTGAGCATCTTGCCACATGGGACTAGGGCTGTACAAAATTGCTCAAACTCGTAATTCGCTTCTAACTCGCTCGTCGAGTTGGAACTGACTTGTTTAATAAATGAGCTGAGTTTGAGCATACCCCAACTCGCCATTAATTAACAACCTGAGTTACACAAAATTCATCACAATAAATTTCATGCCCTTTTAAATAACTCATAATCTGATGTTTGGATTGTTTGTTTTATTAGTTGTCTTATTAATTATGTTTGAATTGTTTGTATTTATATAAACTAAGCTATTTGAATTGTTTGTGTTTAGATAAACGCTTACTAGTATAAAACTATAACTAAGGAAATTGACTGGTCAAACAAGTTATAAATGAGTTGTGAGTCAACTCGAGTTGGTAATGAGCTGAACTCGAGTTAGGTTTACAACTCGTTATTGTCATCCCAACTCGAGTTGACTCGCTCATTAACTAAATGAGTTGAGCACGAGTTGGAGGTAACTCGTTCAAACTCAGCTCATTTACAGCCCTACATGGAACCTTGTAAAATTTTATTTTGAAGGGGTCAAGGTTAGGTAATTTTTTTATGCTAGATATATTAATTAACAAAAATAACCATCTCCAAAGTTTAAAATTTAAAATCTACATAGTCGCGAGCTTCAAACTTCAACCATTTTTTTTTATTTGTAATAATTATTTTAGGAGTTAAATTTAGTGTTTGTTTCGCAACTTTCTTATGAAGTAACTTGCAAAAATAACATTTATTTTCTACTCGGTTCATGTTTTGATTCTGCGTGTGTTACAAATCTGCTGCAACTCCTATGCTTAAAACATGTCTAAGATATGTAGTTTGTGTTGTTCTAAAATTTAACGTGGCACCAACTATAAAGTAATTTCCTCTTGTTTATGTATCAAACTTTTGTTCAATGAAGAACTACTTTTGTATTCTGTTATTTTTATTCAAATTATTTGGTTTTCTCCAATCACCGATATAAAAACTGTGTTTAATTATTAGGTGACTACTTGAAGGATTATTGATGTGAATGATTTATTTTATAACACGTGTGCTATATATTCAGTTATAATATGCGTTTGATGAATATAATAAATCAAGTTATAATAATGTAACAATTGAAATATTAATTGTCGAAATACAAATAATAATAAAAATATAAAAATAACGAAGCGACTATTGCAACTTAAATTTCTAAACAGTCATAGTATATATAACTGGATTGATGCATCTTTAGCTACGTGCACCTCCAATTACAATTCATTTTCAGTTACATGAATCTAAACAACCCCTTAAATTAAAAAAAAAAAAATAACAATCCTAGTTACAAGTTCCAGCCTGATTTTAGAACCAAATCCGGAGTTTCAAGGTTGTAAAAATTGTTAATTTTGAAGTTCAAAGGTGTTACTTCGGATAACTAGTATATCTAAACAAACTCGAGTCAGCAACTATTCACTCGCCACACGGTGCATCACATTGTATCTGTTCCAGCGAATCTGGATTCTGGAGTATAACTGAGGCTGATGTAATCTTTTATGATGTCATAGACTCAAGAGTCAAGACTCTATCTACTCTTATATAATAAGAGTAATAAAGGCATAAAGCTAAATATTTCTCAATCTGATTCGCCAAATATAAACTGCTCAACCGTATCTATATAAATTCAAATTTGTATGTTTCCGTAATGGTGTTTTCACTACCCGTCTACCCGCAACCAACTAAAAATAGGCGGATCAGAGATGCTACTTTTTGTGGTTTATTGGGGATTTGGGGTACAGGCATATCTTAGAAAGGTAAAGGAAAAAAACGGCGTTGAATGGATCCAATTATTTTATCAAAGAGTGGATCCGATATCCATCATTTGATTATGCAATCATAAAATTCACAAATTGTAAATACAAAAATATATACACTTTTTAGAGAAGTGTTAAGATACCTTTATTTTCACGCATTTATTCTTTTGCATATATAATGAAACATATTTATATGTAGATAACAAAATAGAGCCATTAATTTGGTTTATGCTGTCATTTTTATACACATTTAAAGATTTAAGATAATCTAGACTTTGATTTATTCGAAATCAAAGACCTGAAAAAGCCATGTACACAATTATCCACATCATTATGTTTTTATAAATTTTTAATCCAATAAAATAAAATAAAGTTAAAATGTCATATTTTTTTATAACAAATTAAAACGCACCTCTAAAATAAAATAAAAAATCAAAGTCACGATCCCTCAATTATAGGCATTATGCAGGTTTTAAATCCGCGTAGTTTGGTAGGAAAAAAGGTTTCTTACGTGTTAGTTTTGATAATGCCAATTGATTGAGATGTGAGCATCTTAAATCTAAGCCGTTCAAGCTGAATCAGATTATATCGCTGTCATCCGATTGAAAGTGGGTCCATCACTCTTTGATTCCTCGTTGCTGCCATGTGGGCATGGGGTATTTCTCAGAATTTACAGTTTTGGCATTTATTGCATTTCTTATGATGGCATTAAATTTGTCTTGTTTAACAATTTAATCAGAAAATTTTGATTTGACCTTCAAAATTACTGAAATTTTAATCCATCTTAATTAGATTACTCTATCATTCTTTGACAAAAAATAATTACCAAATTCTTAACAAACTTTTGCTTACTTCAACATTTTATTGTGCATATGTGGACATTTTATGGACTAACGTGGCTAAACACTTATAATAAACTTGATGCATTTTTTTATTTGTACCTATATATTTTATGCAGACATGGATAGTGACCTAGTGGTCCCTTGTTTTTTGGGTTGGAGAGACAAGTAAGAAATCTAATTGCAACAAATTAAAAAATAAAACCACTTTTAGAAAATCATCTAAAAATTTAACTGTCAATCCATGTTATGGCCAATTGTCAATCCATCTAATTATTTTTTGGTCTTCAACCTGAATACACAATTGTCATATATAGATCAAAGAACTGTACATCTGATAGTTGCATACATGCAAGCAGTACCTTGTGATTCTCGAATTCATATCACCGACGGTACCGTAATAGGGAATCTTTTACAATTACTTGATCTGGACCGTTCTTTTTAACTTGGTACGAATTTCAAAGCCCAATAATACTGCCCCCTCAGTCAGCCCGAATCCCAAACCGGCTGAGAGTTAATCTCAACTGTAAATAGCTAATTGTAAAAGGGAATCTTTTACGGTACCGTCGAGGATATGGATTCGTGATTCTCAGGTACATATCATGATGCTCAAATAGCAATGAATTTTTACCTGAAAATAAATTATACAAGTAGAGTAGAACTAGGGTGCTCTCGAGTTCATCAAGTCCTTGGTGAACTCAAGTCCAAAACTCATCGAATCGGCTTCAAACGACGAATTCGACCGTTGAAACCCGTCTACCTTACGAGTGATGCGTCTACATGCAAAAATTTTAAATTTTGAAATTAATTTTGCATAGAATCAAGTGGTCAAAATTAGAAGGTTAATAAATTAATTTTAATGCATTCATTTTTTGACGATTAAGATTGGACTATTTATAAGCCATTAAATAAATAATGAGTTAGTTTGAATCAAATTAATTAATTTTGTCAAAAAATTAGAATAGAGTTGCAAGATGGATTTTTATGTTATTATAACTTACAAGATAGTTGCTTTAATTAGTAGATCAAACATCTGAATAACACCACCACCATCATATCATAGATACTTTCAACGGTATGCATAAACAATTTTTAAATCAGTCCAATTAGATGTTTTTATTAGATATTCAGGTCTTTTAGTTAGAGTCCCAAGATAATATAATTATTTGTCTGGTTACCGAGTATTGACTGAGCACTCATTAAAATAAGACAAAAATTGTGTCCGCTACGGTACTGACTAGGATTTGAGAATTTATATTCATTAATGGTATCTACCATCGTTCATCTCATTAGAAATCTCATAGTTGATGCGGTTCATTCTGTGTCATAAAAAAATTTCTTCCATCTTTTTTAATTATTGCAAACTTGGAGTCATATGACAAATTAAATTTCTGTGGGATACTTCACAGTTTCTGCGAAGCTTTTAAAAAAATTCTCTGAGGATAAAGAAAATTATTTCTAAGTTTCATAAATATAAATATTGAACTACTGTGAGAAAGATATTACAATGATCTATTAACTACTTAAGTTTCATATATATGCCGTTAAAAATTAAATTAACGAAGAACAAAATTAATCTTTTGCATCGTTGTACATGAAAATAATTAGTTTTTTCGATTATGAATTATTATTATTAATAATAATAATAATCATGATAATAATGATTATGATGATTATGATGATGATGATGATGATGAAGAGGGAACGCTTGATGATTGCTTGTCTTGACAATCTCGACAATATTTCGAGCTCCTCTCACGACTTCGCATCTTCTGTGAAGCTTTAAAAAAAAAGACAATCTTGATAATATTTTTTAAGTAATTGAAATGAGCGTGAAAATTAAAAATAAATGTATGAATATATATTACTTGGCTTATACATAGCCTACCAATAATTCAAGTATCATGTTATGATGCATGGAATGTCATTATTTGAAGACCGTTGAAAATTTACATCACCTAAAGAAGGAAAAATGCACCATCTATGTATCATATAATTAGTTATGCATATAAAGCTGAATTTTAAATTTTTATTTCAATTTTGACGATTACCAAAATTGTTAAGATCAAAGTAAATATAAATTTTGCATGAAAGTAAACCCCACGTTGTATTACATGAATTACAGTTGAGACAGCCAAACAGGGAATAACAAACAAATGAAAACAGTGTTTGACAAAATAGTACATTGTTGCCAAACAAAGTACTGTCCCTTTAACAAAGTTCCAAAGAGAATTAATTAATTAAATCAAGAGACGAGTAAACCCTGAAACCAACGACACTAGACTGGTGCTAGTGTGCTACACAAAAATTAACGCGGTTTCTTAGAATTTAATAAGCGAATGAAAGAGTGAGTAGAGCTCCGCGTTAGAGTAGAACTAGGGTGCTCCTAAGCTCACCAAGCCCTTCGTGAGCGCGGCTCTAAAACCTATCAAATTGACTTTAAACGACATTTCCAAACCGTTAGATGTTCAATCTATATCAAAATCTACTTGGAGACCAAATTTTACATTTTTTGGAATTTTTTTACTATTTATTAAGATGGTTTGAAAATCGCTGTTTTCCAATGGTGCAGAATTTTAATAAAAACAGCGATTTTCAAACCATCTTAATAAATAGTAAAAAAATTCCAAAAAATGTAAAATTTGGTCTCCAAGTAGATTTTGATATAGATTGAACATCTAGCGGTTTGGAAATGTCGTTTGAAGTCAATTTGATAGGTTTTAGAGCCGCGCTCACGAAGGGCTTGGTGAGCTTAGGAGCACCCTAGTTCTACTCCTCCGCGTTAAGAGGAAATAATAGTATGAGCGCATGACGCGCTCCACATCAGACCAGACTTGACCTAGACTTCTATTTCTTTATACACCCAAAGTCTTTCCTTTTTAATTCTAAATTCTTATTTGTAGATAGCAGGTGGCAGTGTTGTACTTGGATCAATTGAAAGATATTATTTAAAAAACATGATCAAGTGATGGTTAGAGAATCTGAGTTTTCTGATCAATTTTTATTTTTCCGGTTGCTAATAATCTCCAGTAAACGACTCATGCCTCATGGTCATGGTAGGGGCCAAGATATTGACAGAGAAATTTTTGCTTCATGCAGGACACGAGTCATATGCTTCTCTATTGTCCATGGCTGCATGAAAAAAAAACTGCTCTGTCAGTATCTTTACCCTCGTGCTAGCCCACCAACTAAATATGTTTTCCTTTTTTGAATTACAACCAACAAATAAACCGTTTTTTAATTAATATTTAATTCCGAATTAACTAAAAAATTATCACAACAAAATTTGCACTATAGAAAGCCCAGATTTTTTTTATAACACACAGTCCTTCCTTTTAATTAGAAAATTATTATTTGTAGATAGTAGGTAGCATTGCTGAACTGGATATAAATCTGTTGTTATTTCAAAGGGATCACAGGATTCTGTTATTTCTATTCTAACCGTTCAAACTTTTTCATATGTGAATTTTAAGGAAAAAATTTTGCTTACCCGAATTTCAACAAAGATCAACAGCTGAAATAGGAATAAAAGAATCATGTTATCCTTTTAGAATAACAGCTGATTTATTTCCTTCTGTACTTGGATCAATTGAAAGATATCATTAAAAAAAGTAGGATCAACTGATGGTTAGAGGATCTGAGATTTTCTGATCAGTTTTTTTTTTATATGTTATGCTAATGATCCCCAATATATGACTCATGGTAGCATATCAACTTAATATGTGTTCCTTTTCTTTGGAATTGAAACCACCAAAATTTGAGATTTTCTAATCGAAATTTAATTCCAAATTAAATTTAATAATATCACAACAAAATTGAATAAATTCTTAGATATTAATCGTTGGGTCATAAATTTTCACAATTAAATATGTCTTCACTAAAAGTGTCATAAAGTTTCATATTTTTATATCCAAATTTCGTAGTAGTAGTTTCTACAAAAATATTTTTAATTAGAATAATTATATGAATTCCCTCTTTCCAGTCCCTCCAAAATTCTTGCAACAACCTTCCTCTAATGATGTATTATGGTCCCACTAATTATATGGTTTCCCTTTTTCTAGTCCCCACACTCGTCATTGCGTCGATCTTCATAGGTATAATTACTTGAAAAATAAGATATTAATACTTACATGCGTAATTAACTTGACATAATCATCTCTCTTTTCTGGTCTCCCAATGGTCTCTGCTTCAACTTTTCTCTAATGAAGTAGTGGAGACCTCGTATCCCCGCATCAACCTTCATCTAACAAAAAGAATTGACTTCATAGGTATAAATACTTGCAAAATAAGATATTAATACTTGAACTTATCATATCAGATTTTGAAATTGATTTACAATCTGAATTTGAGCTCATTAACTCTTTTGGGGGAACTTTATTTTTTTTATTTTTTTGAAGGTCTATTTGTTTTATTTTTTAGATTGTTTCATATTTGATCAAGATGTTGAAAAATAAATATTTTGATTCCTTCATTTTTCGGCAATTTTTTTTTTTTTTTTTTTTGCAAACTTTCACGCCCGTAGGCATACCTTTTCATTAATCACAACTAGTAAAGGTTTTTACAGAGTACAAAGATATGTTTTCGGCAAATTTTGATCACTTAATTTTCAAGATGTTGAACATATATGCTTGACTTATCAAATAGATAAAAAAAATTAATTAGTAGTTGAAATTGATTTACAATCTGAATTTGAGCTTATTAATTCTTTGGGGGAACTTATCATATATTGTCGATATTTCTTTCTTTGGTCCACTTACAAATATATATAAAACTTTGCATGTCTACGTTATGTAAATCAATCCATAGAAAAAATTGACCTTAAACGATTTAAAGTTTAAAAGTTTCTCTTTGGCGGCACTGAGCATTCAATTCAAGTTCAATCAAACAACGCGTCAATACGTCATTGTCAGATAAAATAATATATACATTTTAAGTAGATTAAATACTAATCACAAAAGAGAAGTCGTTAATGCCAAATTTGTTAGTTGAAACAGTTTTCTTTTAAGATTGCTCCAAATTTATAAATTTTTTTTCATTTCTAAATCTTTTTCTCCGCGTGAAACCTAAGATCCCATGAATATGATCTTATCATTTTTTTTTTATTTCAAGAGTGCAAACAAGTGGTGGTTTGTTTATATTGCTACCGTGTTTTCTAGTTGTACTTTTTAATTATTAATAATTTCTTAGATTTCATGCCATTGTTTTACGATAACAAGCCGCACTAAATATGTGATTTTTTCGAGAATTCCGTAAGAAAACACATATTTGTTATGGTTTTCTTCCATATCATCAAGAAAACATCATCGTCTTTCTGCTTCAAAAAATATTTATTTTGAATTCTAAAAAAAAAGCTGGTCAAAATTGTCCTCTATATTGTACTATAGTACAGATACCCCTAACAAGGCATTTTTACTTTGAATAAAGATTTTGGTACCCGCAGTTGAGTACCCGCATTATACCCGCACTTGATTCCTTTCCCAACTAACTTTGTCAATCATTAAATCACCTTGAAAAACGTGTAAAAGATGAGTCCAGTTTTTTTCGGTAAATACTTGATATCTTAAGTATAAATACTTGATGAATTATATATCTTAAGTATAAATACTTGATATATTAGGTATAAATACTTTCTATTTTGTATGAATACTTTTCATATTTGAATATTTGATACTTTGAAAAACGTGTAAAAGTATGTCATCATGGATCTCATTTGAAAGAGAAAAAAAAAATAGAACACGTTCGTGGTTTTAGATTTGCAAAATTCCTCATAGATCGTCCCAAAAATTGGTTAGATTGAACGAAGAAAAAAAAAAACCACCTTGAAAAACGTGTAAAAGATGAGTAGGTATTGTGTCCAGTTTTTTTTAAATACTTGATATCTTAGGTATGAATACTTGATGAATTATATATGAATACTTGATAATTTAGGTATAAATACTTTCCATTTTGTATGTGAATACTTGAAAAACGTGTAAAAGATGAGTCTAGTTTTTTTCTTTAAATACTTGATATCTTAAGTATAAATACTTGATGAATTATATATGAATACTTGATAATTTAGGTATAAATACTTTCCATTTTGTATGTGAATACTTGAAAACCGTGTAAAAGATGAGTCCAGTTTTTTTCTTTAAATACTTGATATCTTAAGTATAAATACTTGATATATTAGGTATAAATACTTGATATATTAGGTATGAATACTTTCTATTTTGTATGAATACTTTTCATATTTGAATATTTGATACTTTGAAAAACGTGTAAAAGTATGTCATCATGGATCTCATTTGAAAGAGAAAAAAAAAATAGAACACGTTCGTGGTTTTAGATTTGCAAAATTCCTCATAGATCGTCCCAAAAATTGGTTAGATTGAACGGAGAAAAAAAAAAACCACCTTGAAAAACGTGTAAAAGTAATGGTCCCCAGTTTTGACAGTGTAATGGTCCCCAATTCATATATCATATATGTAGTTCATTGTATAGATATAAATACTTGTCTTGTATAGGTATAAATACTTCACAATGTTACTATTAATACTTGTAAAATAAAATTACATTTTTGACAGTTTAGGTCCCCAAAACAGTTATGACAGTTTAGGTGCGGTTCCCAAAAACAGTTATGATAGTTTATGTACGGGTATAATGCGGGTACTCAACTGCGGATACTCATATCAGCTTCCTTTTACTTTAGCTCAGTTTTTATTTCCCTTTAGAATAACAGCAGATTTATTTCCTGCTGTACTTGGATCAATTGAAAGATATCATTAAAAAAAGTAGGATCAACTGATGGTTAGAGGATCTGAGATTTTCTGATCAGTTTTATTTTATATGTTATGCTAACGCCCCAATATATGACTCATGGTAGCATATCAACTTAATATGTGTTCCTTTTCTTTGGAATTGAAACCACCAAAATTTGAGATTTTCTAATCGAAGTTTAATTCCAAATTAAATTTAATAATATCACAACAAAATTGAATAAATTCTTGAATATTAATCGTTGGTAGTGTCATAAATTTTCACAACTAAATATGTCTTCACTAAAAGTGTCATAAAGTTTCATATTTTTATATCCAAATTTCGTAGTAGTAGTTTCTACAAAAATATTTTTAATTAGAATAACTATATGAATCCTCTCTTTAGGGTCCCTCCAAAATTCCCGCAACAACATTCCTCTAATGATGTACTATGGTCCCACTAATTATATGGTTTCCCTTTTTCTAGTCCCCACACTTGTCATCGCGTCGATCTTCATAGGTATAATTACTTGAAAAATAAGATATTAATACTTGCATGCGTAATTAACTTGACATAATCATCTCTCTTTTCCGGTCTCCCAATGGTCTCCGCGTTAACTTTTCTCTAATGAAGTAGTGGATACCTCGTATCCCCGCATCAACCCTCCTCTAACAAAAACAATTGACCTCATAGGTATAAATACTTGCAAAATAAGATATTAATACTTTGATGTGTAACTTACCAAACACCTGGAAATTAAACTTTGTACAATTTATATACATATAAATACTTGCAATACTTGATATTAATACTTTCAGACATGATCCAGCGCTATATGTAAAAAATATCAAATTTCGCGGTTCCCCCATATAGTTATGGCAATATTAATACTTTTAGAAACGTCTATGGTCCCCCATGTAGTTTGAGTGGTCCCACAGGTATTTATGGTGCAGAGACGTTTGGGAGCAAGTGTTCTCACACAAGAACATGAAATATTTGATTAGGGAGATATTTATTTATGTAAAAAAATGTTTATCTCATAGGTATAAATACTTCCGTGCATAGAGTTAAATAGTTGAGCATGACAATATTAATACTTGTAGAAAAAATTCCAATGCTACAGTTTTGCGGTCCCCCAGATAGCTATAGTAGTTATAATGAAGAGATTTTGAGGGTATTTTAATGCGGGTATTATTATAACCTCCCTTTTAATTAAACTTTGATTAAAATAAAAAATTCAGCCAACTTTATTTGGGTAGATTATTTGACAATAAATGCTTGAATAATAATTGTCGGTAGTAAGTGCACAAAAGTAAAAAAAAAAAAAGAACTGTTGAAATTTGACAAAAATATGGCAAGTTTGCTTCAAGTTAAATTTGGAAAAATAAACTTGATTTCTATCAAAAGCACTCAAGTCCAACCTCAACAAATAATTTTTTTTTTGTAAAACAAAAATCTTAGCAGAGATTGCCAAGAAATAAATAATAAAATTTTCAGCCCGACATGTTTTTTCCCTCAAAAAATTATACTTCTCTCAAAATGAACTGATTCATCGAAATGCACATTAATCGTTAATACAATTCCAGAGGAGTAATTGAAAATATAATTCAAGTTCGTACATACCATAATTTATAGATTAAAAAAATTATGTTTAGATTCAAAGCCACTACAAGACTATTATAGTAATATCTATAAATCCAGCCATCCAGGGATAACAAAATTTCAATTACAACATAGCAAGGGTCATCTCAAAAAATTATAATGATTTGATGATTTATGATTAAAACATGGGGGATGGCTTCATTGTACATAACTTTATATTTTTTTTTAATGAAACTTATATTAGACAACTCATCTTCTACTTCAAAAAAAAAAATATATATATTGTCGATATTTCTTTCTTTGGCCCACTTACAAATATATATAAAACTTTGCATGTCTACGTTATGTAAATCAATCCATAGAAAAAATTGACCTTAAACGATTTAAAGTTTAAAAGTTTCTCTTTGGCGGCACTGAGCTTTCAATTCAAGTTCAATCAAACAACGCGTCAATACGTCATTGTCAGATAAAATAATATATACATTTTAAGTAGATTAAATACTAATCACAAAAGAGAAGTCGTTAATGCCAAATTAGTTAGTTGAAACAGTTTTCTTTTAAGATTGCTCCAAATTTATAATTTTTTTTTCATTTCTAAATCTTTTTCTCCGCGTGAAACCTAAGATCCCATGAATATGATCTTATCATTTTATTTATTTATTTCAAGAGTGCAAACAAGTGGTGGTTTGTTTATATTGCTACCGTGTTTTCTAGTTGTACTTTTTAATTATTAATAATTTCTTAGATTTCATGCCATTGTTTTAATTCCGTATTTATAGTATTGTAGAATAAAACCTGAAAAAACAGTTCATAATTTATTAGAACAGTGGTTGAATTTGAGAATATTTTTTTTCTGAATGAAAGAAGGAATCGCTGTAGATCCGGAAAAATTACTACATTCTAATAAATCTAACATTCGAATTCAATCCAGACTTGATAAAATTCAAAAATGAAATGATCCAAAATCCGTTATGATTTTGAATCTGAATATATTTAACTTTAAACAACTCTGTACTATTATAAAATATCCAAATGTAAAATTACTACAAACAAATTATTAGTATTTTAAAATAGAGACAAAATTACTACAATCTCAATTGCCTGACAAGTTGCAAAAGAAAAAAAGTTATTTAGAAATATGGCAAAATATCTCACACATACTTTTGGACAAGTCATAACGCTACAATGTAAAATATGTCTAACATCTAAACCTCGATTACCTATAGCTCAAATCCAAAATTTTCATTAAACTTGAAAAATAAAACCAACACAAAGGCCTAATAAAAACGATCTGCAAAAGTTTTGGACCACCGATTTGATTTGTCGGATCTATGCATTAGCATGTAAAATGAACATATCTGTAGTTGTAAGAATTAAAAATCTACAAATAATTTTACAAACGGATAAATAAATTATAGAGAAAAGGAGCCAAATAGCCTTTCTTTTTTTTACTTTTAGAAAAAGTAAATATTTTGTAAAGAACCAGAGTTCCTTTGAGAATTTGCCGAAGAATCAAATATTTGATGCGTAATATTCGGGTTTTTTAGCATCTCACGATATTGCACAATTGGCCATGCAATATGTCAAGATGAGAAAGACAGAGTCGCGCGATGCAAAAGGTAAAGCATAAAGGAATCACGTATTTGTTCATTTATCAATGAGATTTTTTTGGTTGTCGAATGGATGACACTTTGACACGATAACAAGCCGCACTAAATATGCGATTTTTTCGAGAATTCCGTAAGAAAACACATATTTGTTATGGTTTTCTTCCATATCATCAAGAAAACATCATCGTCTTTCTGCTTCAAAAAATATTTATTTTGAATTCTAAAAAAAAAGCTGGTCAAAATTGTCCTCTATATTGTACTATAGTACATATACCCCTAACAAGGTATTTTTACTTTAGCTCAGTTTTTACCATTTATGTGTGAAAAGAATTCTTTTTTTTTCTATTTGCACATGCATCTCTAGTGTCATTTTCACTGGACTATTCCTTCCGGACAAGATAAAGAGAAAAGAGAAGAGAGAAAAGAGGAAGGAGGTCACTGTCTCTGTATCTCCGCGTGTAGACTTCTGAGATAGAGAATTGTGGTAAGTGCTGCAAAAAATTTTATACGGGGTTTATAATTAATTTACGAGGTTAATAAAGGTCAGAGTATTTTATCGTCAATTTAGGCATTAGGCATTAAATTAGGAGAAAATTGGAAAATAATTAATAGATAATAGAGCCGCCTATACTATGTTGAATTGGTTTAGATTAGTGATGAATTAACTAATTGGATTGCTTGAGCAAGAAAAGATTTTATTGATAAGAATAGTAAATTAAAATAAGACGGAGCACACTAGATAATATGTTATTAGTAATAAATGTGATTAAGATATAATTGTTTGGTAAATAAAAAGTTCTGCCGAAAATAAGATTATATAACCCAAAATGGTGAATTTAATTCAAAACTAAAGGATTTCATGTGTTCAAAATAAATAATAATTAGATTGATTTCAAATGTATCATTTGAACCGTTTATTTAATCTTCATGCTGAGATAAGTGTTTATGTTTTATTTTTTAGATTGTTTTATATAAGATCAAGATGTTGAAAAATAATATTTTGATTCCTACATTTTTCGGCAATTTTTTTTTGTTTCTTTGCAAACTTTCACGCCCGTAGGCATACCTTTTCATTAATCACAACTAGTATAGGTTTTAACAGAGTACAAAGATATGTTTTCGGCAAATTTTGATCACTTAATTTTCAAGATGTTGAACATATATGCTTGACTTATCAAATAGATAAAAAAAATTAATTAGTAGTTGAAATTGATTTACAATCTGAATTTGAGCTCATTAACTCTTTTGGGGGAACTTATCACATCAGATTTTAAAAGGAGAATTCTGTGTGAAAATCAAATTAGTTATTTTTTACCTGGAGAGTTCACTGACTGATTCAGTACAAATAAAAATTTAAGGATCATCTAATTATTTTTAGAAAACCCAAAAAAGAAATTTGGTACAATGATAACCTTAAGTATCAATTTAACTATAATGAGAAAATCTAATAACCAAAATTTAAAAGGCTTTGGACAAAGTCATATTCAATGTTCAACCTAAACCGTTCGATCGATGCCAAAATTTTCATGAATGATTTAGATTCACATGACAGTTTAAATTTATTAAGTTCTATATAGTTGCACAAATCTTAACGCAGATAAGAAGGTTTGGGCTGAACTTTGAATAAAATTTGTCCCGAGTACTTAAAACAAAACCAAATTCCTTCATTTATTGGTCCATTAAGAAATAGGAATGAAAAAGGCGCCACTAATTATTGTCACTCTACAATTAATACTTCCAAAGTAATTGACCTGAATGTTTTTGAAAACAGTGTGTGTTGAATCTCAATCAAATAAAAAACACGTCGAAAGCAAAACCAAGGTCATTTTCCGTCTTTTTGTTATCCGCGTATGTGGTTTGTAGCCTCAATTTGTGCTAAAAATTGGGAAGATAAGATAGAACTAGTTATTGGGAATTTGGGATTTGGGATTGTTAGCATGTGTCTTTGAATTGCTGGTACAGGCTTTGTCTGTCTATTCCCTGGGCCGGACCCACATGGTCCGGGGGCAGCTGTTTTTCTGGATTTTGAGTTTTAGTGGAGATCTATCGGTCCCAACCGACTTTATCCCTTTGAAATTTTTTTTCTCTTTTTGAATGTTTAATTTGTAATTCGGATTAAATTTAGGATTAAAATAAATAAATTTGTTGAATTTTAATTGGTAATAATTATAAGTTAGAGCATCAGAAATTACAAATCAAAGCATTGAAAAGTATAAGTTAAAGCATTATTTTTTATCGAGTACCCAATTAGTTAATGAATTTAAATTTAATTGGCTATTTAAACCCGATTCGATATTTTTTTGCCTCTCTGACGAAAATTCTAGATCCGCCCCTGTCTATACCTGTTTTGCAATGGCAAAATTGTGTAGTCTTGGATAGGAACGAATACCTAATTTAGCATTAGGTTTCTATTCTTTTTTTTGTGTGTGTTGATTCGGTCCAAATCTAAAGCAAAATTTTTATACTTATCAGCATCCAGATGTATTTATACTTCCTTTAAAAAAGTATTTATACTTGATAAAAAAAATATTTATATCTTATGTTATTAGAATTAAAGACTCTAAATGTTGTGACTTTATTTATTCTATAAAATCTTTAACTTCAGTTTTATTATCAACATTCAGAAAATAAAAATAATAAACTTCAAATCAGTAAAATAACCCCCCTCCGCCCTGTATCAAAATTCACCATTACAACAATAAAATATAACTTTTACAAGCCCCATTCCAGTTTTTCATTTTTTATTTTTTTTAACATTTTCATTTCTACCACATTTGTTCCCAATATTTCCTAAAAATATTCAAGTGCATGACTACATCATCAAGCTAGATTATTCTCTATTTACTCTTAAATTTTAAGACATTTCAAACTTTATGAAAGTTCCACAATACTTCAACTCAGATTAAGTTCTTCATTGAATGAATTTAGCATCATAAGAGATGAGACTGTACCATTCAAGGCCTCTGAAGTCTGAAATAAGCCGTTTGGGCCTTTTTCGGGGTCATTTTGGGTAATTAAACAAAGAATATGAACGTAATCCGGATTGATGCAGTTGTTCCCTTGTTTTCCTATTAAAAAAAATTTATCCTTTCTCCACAAGTACACATTAAATCCTTTTCAAATTATTTTACTGAATTGATTTCACTATTGCAACTTTTACTCCATTGTTTTATTCGACAACTTTCTTTTTCCGTCCAAGTTCATGTTGCCAGTATGGTTAATTGTGTCATTTAAAATTCATAGTATTGTTTTTTAGAATTGGATGCCGTCCAAAACACCCCATTACATAACATGTGATAGTTAATATAAATATATATTCGATAAATTTTAATTGAAAATTTAACGTTATTTTTTTTATAATATTCTGTTAGTTAAAAAAAATGAAATTATTAAGATAAATTAATCAACCAACTTTTATCAGTAGCAAAATAAGTTGTTTTTACATAATCTATGAACTCACTCCTTAAACATTTTCTATTTACGTACGTCGAAATGAACACTTGTCTATTGTGCAGATATGTTTATATTTCACGTGCTTATAATATTGATACGCACTTGTGTATTTCAGTTAAGATATAATTATCAACAGTTATCACATGATTTTGACCAAGTCAATATGCATTATGACATCTGTCATGGTCTTAATTTCTTTTTAGTAAAAGTTGGAGGTCAAGTCATCCAATTATTTAATATTCACACATGATTTTTTCTATGTAAATTCTACAGAGAGAATTATCTTTACCACTAGATCAAAAATTAATTCTCCGATGTTCTTGATTTTTCAAAATCGTTTTTTGAACCCTTTAAATTGCACACTTAATTTTTGGTCAATGTATATGACACCGATGCACATATAATTATTGCGTAAATGCACACTTATTCAGTTTCTTCTTCTTTTAAATTGACCAAGACAGTTGAAGTTAAGGTATTGGAAACTACATACAGTAGTTCCACAATATGATGTTACAGCATTAATTGTCAAGGCAATTATATATGTTGCATGGTACACGTCAAATCAAAGATTTATTTTTTCTTTATCTAAAAAAGGAAAATATTCTTTCTTTACTTTCAAATCCGCAGGCATATCAAATATCAGAGATTCAAAACAAGTTTTTTAGGAAGTACTATTATTGCTGAACCGTTCTTTTGTTGAATTTTAGTGATGTGGTCCTTACAAAACTAAGGCAAATAGCCGAGATTTTTATTAATATCCAACATTAAATATAAATTATTAATAATATCCAGCTTGGCTGGGTATTTTTAAAAATGCCCAAACTGACCATTTTTTTGCCTGTTACTATTTTTGCTGATTCCAGCAGGGATGCTGTCCAAATAATGTATCTGCCGCTGCTAATGGACCTTGACAGCCCGTCGAGATACAACTGGGGTGGGCTAATTATACTAAAATAAATTAAAATAAACTAACAAAAAATAAATTATACTAAAATAAAACTAACAAAAATTAAATTATACTAAAATAAACTAATTTATGCTAATTACATATCAAAATGTTAATCTATCAACTATTTCACAAAAAACAAAAATACCTGACCGGCCATAAATTGGCCGGTCCTAATTTTAATTCCAACTGCCAAAAAATGGCCTGTTTGGGCATTTTTAAAAACACCCAGCCAAGCTGGATATAATTAATAATTTATATTTAATGTTGGATATTAATAAAAATGTCGGGGCAAATAGTAAGCAGCATCTAGAGGAATAATATTTGTATAATTTTTTAGAAACCATTTATATGAATCCGTATTCTCTCAGGTACCGTAAAAGGGAATCTTTTACAATTTGTGAATCCGGACTCTTTTTTTAACGTTGCATGAATCTCAAAGCACAAATAATATTGGCCTTGCGCCATCTCGAGTAGGCACCCATTTTTAGTTAATCTGAAACCGTGAAGTAGTGGGTTCCACCGTCCAATAACTGAGAGAATACTTGTCCATAACAAACTAGAAATCAAAATTAAACAGGCATTTTTTACTATTTTACTCTATAGTACTTTTGTACTTTTTAATTTATTTATTTTTGGTAAGATTTGGGTCAAGAATTCTAATTTTTTTTTTTTTTGCATATAGAATTCTAAATCTAGAGGTCCTACGAAGCAAAGCAAAGTTCCTGTTAGTCTTGGTCTCTCCGCGTGTACCTTGGAGGCTTGATAGTTCAAGCTAAGCACTATTTCCAATGATGGGGACAAATATTTGGTATATATCTTTGAATTATGGGTTGTTAGCGTAAGACCACTAAATATGTCATCAGTGACAAATGTCTATTTTAATTTTTAATATTGAATCCCCATCTAGAATATTTTAACATCAAGAGTTTTTTCGGACTTTTATTCAAAATAATATCAATTGAAGAATACGTTTACTGTAAATTTAAATGGTTTCTAAAAAAAATTAGGACACTAATAAATATATATTTTTTAAATATTAAAGACGTATACAGTAATAAACGACACGATTAACTGCACAATAATTTAACAGATAAATTCATAAACTTATATTATTTTATGAGTTATATTTCATATTAGACACATCAAATACATACAATTAAATTAGGAAAGAAAAAAGTGATACAAGAGTCATCCAATAAAAAAAATGGAGATAAAAACTTAATCGGACGGACAAAAATATCGATGATGTGTCATTGCTAGAATAAGTAGAGTATTAACACTCTTTATGAAGTATTAATATGGCTATTATTATTCCACCTTCTACTCACCTAATACTTAATATTACTTAAGATACTCAATCTTAAACGTAAAAAGGCTGTAGTATCGTTGATAGTTGCATTCTTACTTGAATTTATTTATGAATTTTAATACTATGGCTTTCAATATCAAACTTTCAATAAATATCAAATCCTTACCTATATTTTTTTTTCTATTTTTATTTATAATTTGCAAATTGCTTATATAAATTAGCATGTTCATGAAATAAAATAATAAATATAATATAATATAAAAACATACAAAGTGAAATGTGAAAAACAAAAATTAAAAGTCAAACATTTATTATTTGGAAATATTGCTCAATTTTTTGTTCTTCTTAAAAGAATAATTATTTGTTTCCATACTAAAAGATTGCGAACATTTTAAATAATGCTACATATTTATTCAAGCGATTTTTATTATTTATCGTCCAAAACTTGACAATTATGATTAGATTAATATTTTTTTTCAAGTGCCTTAGTGGACATGTCTATTTAATAATTTGGTAAAAAGGTATTTCAACTGTTGAATAAGACTAAATGATTAATTAAATTAAAACAGTTCCGATTTAATGAGCATTGAAATAAGAAAGTATTTTAATTTAAGATGGAGAAATAAAAAATTTGAGTGTTTTGATGATAAAATAGACAATTTATAATATTTCAATGAGTGTACCGACAATTCTTAAACATGAAATTTAAAAGGGTAAATATGAAAATTGAGTTATTAATTTTAGAAGGAAACATACGTAATTTTAAAATTTTAAAGGGTATATATGAAATTTCTCTATTAATAAGAATAGATGAGAAGGAAAAATATTTCTCTAGCTTCGCTTGAGTCTTGACATCACCGACTCTTTATTTTATTTTCCTTCTGTTTAGGAAATGTTTTAAAAAGAACCAACCAAACGACCAAAATTCCGTGTTTGCTGCTATCACTCGGAAAATTGGAGACCTCCAAAAAAAAAATCAAAATAATCGCCTCCAAACTGCATACGCTTACCTTTGGTCATATATTTTTCAAAATTATTAAAAATATCAGATTCATAAATATACGAGCAGACCGCTCGTTGAACTTTTGAACTCGGTATTATCAATTTTCCTCTCAACATGGTGTCTCAAATATTAAATTTTGAAACCTCGTAGGAAAAATTATAAACCATTAGATTTTGATATAGATCATTATTGACAGGTTTGTGAATATGAAGTGATGTGTGATTTTTCCAAAAACAATTATTTTTTTCATGTCCAAAGACACTTCAAAATGAAGTTGAAATATAATAAAATAAGGGTGATGTAGATTGTATGTAATTATTTTCTAAAATAAAAAATTAAAACATAAAAGTGCAGACATTTTCATACTTTCATACTTTCAGAATTTATTATATTTATATATGATATTGGGGAGTGAAAGAGGTCTGATGGATATCAAACCAAACTTGGTGATTTGATGTTCAGCCTCAATCATTTGATTCACGTCGAGATTTGCGTATCCGGTTTAGATTCATGAGAAGTTCATAAATATAATTTTCACACGAATCTCGATACTAATCGAACGAACCAGTCTGAATATAAGACTGAATTTGATGTTTTGCCCATCGGGCCCCTTTGCTATGATAATAATGATATTGATGCTCAAAAGTGAGAAGACTATCAGCTAGTGTATTGAAAAGGGTCCGGGTCGGGTCGGTCCGGTCCAAACCCGCCCGGTCCACGGGTTGATCCGGGCACGGGTTAGCCCGGGTCAACGGGTTGAGTCGGGTAGGGGTACCCGGGTTTTTTTTGGGGGGGCCAACCCTTACCCGGCCTAAACCCGGCGGGTTAGGTCGGGGCGGGGCGGGTCGGGTCGGCGGTCCGGTCTGGATCCGGGCTGGTTCGGTTTTTTTTTTTTCCTCTCTTTTTTTCTGTTCTGTTTGGGGGTTTTCGGCTGTTTTTTTTTTCCTTTTTTTTTATTTGAACTCAATATATTTTTGTTATAACAAAATCAAATTATGTTAAAACCGAATTATTCTAAAACCAAATTAGTTTAAAACCAAATTATTCTAAAACCAAATTAGTTTAAAACCGAATTATTTTTTATCTTTAAAACTGAATTATTTTAAAACAATAGATTTAAAAACAAAAGTTACCCTCCTCCTTTATTCCGGACTTGGGACCGGCTATGTAAAATAACATAGGCGGAGTTCTAACTTTTTTTTGTTAGTAATTATTCTTTAAAATGAAACAATTGAAATATTTATAAATTATAATTTAAAAAATAACAATAAAGATTAAAAGATGTTAGAATTTTATACCGACACTACCTATGTAGTAGTTGTTGTGCATATACCATAGGTCGCTTTCTTGCTCACCGTCCGAATCTTCGTTAGGCTTAGGCTCCTCGGTACCGCTTTCTTGAGTTTCGACACCGGATGATGACGCTTCCATGGCATGTTGCGTGCGATCTTCAGCATCAATCCAGTCTTTCAAGCACACAAGTCTCTTGAAAACATGTGCACTCAGCTTACTTCGTTTATCGGTGAGGATCCTGTTCGCCGAACTAAAACAGGATTCGGAAGGGACAGTTGACACGGGAACGGCAAATATGTCGCGGGCCATCATTGCCAGCGTTGGATAGGCAGTTGCATTCCTCCTCCACCAATCCATGTAGTCAACTCCTTCATTTTCGTTGGTCCCCAAACAGTGGCTGATTAACTCGTTCGTGTTACCTTGGGATGAGTACAGGTCGTCATCATCCTGGAAATCGCCTAACAATCCACTACTGCTGTGTGCGGATAAACTATTAAAACAATAGAAAAAATTAGTGGACAAATAATGTAGATATTATAAATAATAAATATTAAAAACATATGTATATTTATATTCATACCTCACGCCACCGGTCGAAGGCGGTTGGTTGGCATTTCTTCTTTCGCTGTATATGGCAAACATGTCCTCCAATGCTCGTTGTACGCGGGGCTCCTCGTCACTCCAGTTTAATCTTAGATTTTTCTTGTAGGCTTGAAGTACTTTTATCGTGAACTTCTTCTTGTATGCCGGATGGAGGCAGTTTGCGAGAACGGTCAAGAGGGGTACCTCTTCCCAATATTTAAGAAATTTTACCTTCATGGCTGCTACGATCGGATGGAGAGGGGAATCCTCACTATCCCTATCTTCCATCTCACGGTACACCTTGGAAATATAGTAGAGATGGTGCAGCAACTCATGTGTCGTCGGTGTGTACGAGCAAGATAATTTGACGGTTGCGGTGAAAAAGGTTCCAAGGAAGTTTTTAAGCATTATTATTTGCTGCCATTCGGGTTCGGTGAGTTCCAAACCTTGTCCTTCGTGCGTCGATCTCAACATCTCCCCTATAGCGGCCTTGTAAGGAATGCATCGGTGCATCATCCTGTAGATGGAATTCCAACGGGTATCTATATCCCAAGGTACCCTCATTTTGCCCAAACCCAACCTTTCACACAAAGCCGCGAAATTTTGTTTTCTTTCCCCGTTTGAATAAATATGGGCAAGACCTCCCTTAAATTTAATTATCAAGTCCTTTACGGCTTCAGTTTTAAGGCCATCTTTTATGGTAATGTTTAGTATATGGCAAACACACTTTTGGTGAAAGAGTGCACCATTCATGATAGGGTTTAGGGACCGGGTGAAATGATCGATTGACGCTATATTGTTGCTAGCATTATCGAATGGCAAGCACACTTTTACATTGTAGCGTTATGACTTGTCCAAAAGTATGTGTGAGATATTTTGCCATATTTCTAAATAACTTTTTTTCTTTTGCAACTTGTCAGGCAATTGAGATTGTAGTAATTTTGTCTCTATTTTAAAATACTAATAATTTGTTTGTAGTAATTTTACATTTGGATATTTTATAATAGTACAGAGTTGTTTAAAGTTAAATATATTCAGATTCAAAATCATAACGGATTTTGGATCATTTAATTTTTGAATTTTATCAAGTCTGGATTGAATTCGAATGTTAGATTTATTAGAATGTAGTAATTTTTCCGGATCTACAGCGATTCCTTCTTTCATTCAGAAAAAAAATATTCTCAAATTCAACCACTGTTCTAATAAATTATGAACTGTTTTTTCAGGTTTTATTCTACAATACTATAAATACGGAATTAAAACAATGGCATGAAATCTAAGAAATTATTAATAATTAAAAAGTACAACTAGAAAACACGGTAGCAATATAAACAAACCCCCACTTGTTTGCACTCTTGAAAAAAAAAAAATGATAAGATCATATTCATGGGATCTTAGGTTTCACGCGGAGAAAAAGATTTAGAAATGAAAAAAAAATTATAAATTTGGAGCAATCTTAAAAGAAAACTGTTTCAACTAACAAATTTGGCATTAACGACTTCTCTTTTGTGATTAGTATTTAATCTACTTAAAATGTATATATTATTTTATCTGACAATGACGTATTGACGCGTTGTTTGATTGAACTTGAATTGAAAGCTCAGTGCCGCCAAAGAGAAACTTTTAAACTTTAAATCGTTTAAGGTCAATTTTTTCTATGGATTTACATAACGAAGACATGCAAAGTTTTATATATATTTGTAAGTGGGCCAAAGAAAGAAATATCGACAATATATATATACATTTTTGAAGTAGAAGATGAGTTGTATAATATAAGTTTCATTAAAAAAATATATAAAGTTATGTACAATGAAGCCATCCCCCATGTTTTAATCATAAATCATCAAACCATTATAATTTTTTTAGATAACCCAAGCTATGTTGTAATCGAAATTTTATTATCCCTGGATGGCTGGATTTATAGATATTACTATAATAGTCTTGTAGTGGCTTTGAATCTAAACATAATTTTTTTAATCTATAAATTATGGTATGTACGAACTTGAATTATATTTTCAATTACTTGTTTGGAATTGTATTAACGATTAATGTGCAATCTACTATTTGCAAAACGATATTATTTTGATAAATCAGTTCATTTTGAGAGAAGTATAATTTTTTGAGGGAAAAAACATGTCGGGCTGAAAATTTTATTATTTATTTCTTGGCAATCTCTGCTAAGATTTTTGTTTTACAAAAAAAAAAATTATTTGTTGAGGTTGGACTTGAGTGCTTTTGATAGAAATCAAGTTTATTTTTCCAAATTTAACTTGAAGCAAACTTGCCATATTTTTGTCAAATTTCAACAGTTCTTTTTTTTTTTTTTTTACTTTTGTGCACTTACTACCGACAAATCAATTTAACTTCTGAGATAGAGAATTGTGATTAGTGCTGCAAAAATTTTTGTACGGGGTTTATAATTAATTTACGAGGTTAATAAAGGTCAGAGTATTTTATCGTAAATTTAGGCATTAAATTAGGAGAAAATTGGAAGATAATTGATAGATAATAGAGCCGCCTATACTATGTTGAATTGGTTTAGATTAGTGATGAATTAACTAATTGGATTGCTTGTGCAAGAAAGGATTTGTTTGATAAGAATAGTAAATTAAAATAAGACGGAGCACACTAGATAATATGTTATTAGTAATAAATGTGATTAAGATATAATTGTTTGGTAAATAAAAAGTTCTGCCGAAAATAAGATTATATAACCCAAAAATGGTGAATTTAATTCAAAACTAAAGGATTTCATGTATTCAAAATAAATAATAATTAGATTGATTTCAAATGTATCATTTGAACCGTTTATTTTAATCTTCATGCTGAGATAAGTGTTTATGTTTTATTTGTTTTATTTTTTAGATTGTTTTATATAAGATCAAGATGTTGAAAAATAATATTTTGATTCCTTCATTTTTCGGCAAATTTTTTTTTTTTTTTTTGCAAACATTCACGCCTGTAGGCATACCTTTTCATTAATCACAACTAGTATAGGTTTTAACCAAAGGTTTAAATAGCGTTTATCGCGTTATAGCGTTTCTATTGAAAAAACGGCGCTATGGCCATAGAGCGCCGCTATAGCGCGAAATAGCGCGCTATAGAGGCGCTATATGGCCATAGCGTCATAGCTTTTTTGGTCCGAAAACGCTATAGCGCGCTATTTAGAACATTGGTTTTAACATAGTACAAAGATATGTTTTCGGCAAATTTTGATCACTTAATTTTCAAGATGTTGAACATATATCCTTTTTTTTTGAATAAAAAGAGAGTCATGCTCTCAATTATATTGAATAAAAGGTTCAGTTACATGAGAGTGGTAACCACCACCTAAAAACGCAATTAAATTGCTCAAATCCTTGAGCAAAAAATAAAATGCAGAATCAGAAACTAATTAAAAACAGGATTGAAATTTGAAATTAAACAAAACAAAAATTGGAAATGTATGTATGCTGTGGTGTAGCCTGTTTGCTGTTTCCTGTTACTTGAAATTTCTCATCTCCATGTACATTAGCTGAGTTGTTACTTCCTGCGCCAGCTGCGGTATATCTTTGATGGAGTCGCTGAATATCCTCGCCCCCCTCTCCCTCCAAAGGATGAATTGCGTGACTAGTAGTGCTCCTTTTGTTTTTGCACTAAGCTGTATACCCGTTAAGGCACCCGTATAGCTGGCCGCTCTCTGAATGGCCCGGAAAGTGAGGTCGGCTCCTGCAAATATCTGTGCATATAGGGCAACAGCAAAACTGCATCTGTTGAACAAATGGTCCACCGATTCTGCTTGTCTTTTACACAATACACACCAGTTTGGCATAATCCACCCTTTCTTAATTAAATTGTCCAGTGTCAGAATTCTGTTTAATTTCATTAGCCAACCGAAGGCTCTCATTCTGGGGGGTATTCTAAGCTTCCAAATTTGAGATATATCCGAACCAATTGTGGGTCCTCGAATCAGTGCTCGATAAGCGCTTCTGACTGAAAATTCGCCCTTACTGTCCCATCTCCATGTGGGTTCGTCTTGTATTGCCTCATTGAGTGTGTAGGTGGAGAAGATCTGAAGCATCTGTGTGAACTCCACTTGTGCATCAATTGACAATTCCTGTCGGAGGTAAGTCGTTTGTGCTTGTTGAGCCATTGTCTGCTGGAGAGTGATGTCAGTTTGTGTAACGTATGTGTACAAGGTTGGTAGCCTGTGTTTGAGGATGCCCTCTCCCCAGTTTTGCTCCCACAAACTGACCTTGGCCCCATTTTCGAGCTTAAATGTGACCGAGACATTGAAGAATTGCCGCAACATGTTTTCTCGTAAAGAGGTGCCTATAGCTGATGTAGTGGTTGATATTGTGAGGTTATAGATTTGTTTCCATATTTTATTCTCTGACCTTGACCAATGCCAATGCCACTTCAGTAGAAGTGCTTTGTTGAAAATTTCTAAGTTTTTAACTCCCATACCGCCATCTTCTTTTGGTTTACACACTAGCTCCCATGCCACCAAGTTTATTCGCCTTTTTTCTTGAGTTACTCCATGCCACAGAAATCTTCTTCGTATCTTATCCATATCTTGTATGACCCATTTCGGTAACTTGAACACCGTCATAAAGTAGGTCGGGAGGGAAGAGAGCACCGCATTCAATAAAACAAGTCGCCCCGCGATTGTAAGGTGTTTGGCCCCCCAACTGGCCAATCTTTTTTACATTCTTTCTATTAAGGGTTGAAATGCGATTTTTGGCAATTTTCGGTTTTATAGAGGAAGGCCGAGATAGAGGAGGGGGAATTTACCTAGCCGACATCCCAAGACATCTACCATTTCCTGCTGTTGCTCTTCTGGTACGTGTGAAAACAACAATTCTGACTTGCTTAAATTAACCGACAGCCCCGAAATATGTTCGAATGCCAACAACAGTACCTTGACTGCCTGGAGCTGATGCTTTTCCGGTTTAATGAAGATTATCGCATCGTCTGCATAAAAGAGACACGGCGTCATGGTCGCATAAGGTAGTCGGATCGCTCCCGTATCGACTAACTTATCCATCCATCTCCCAAGAAAGTCCATCCCTATTATGAACAAAAGCGGTGAAAGCGGGTCTCCTTGCCGCACTCCCCGCTTTAGAGTGATTGTTTGCCCAACAACCCATTTATTAGTATTTGCGAGGAGCCTTGGAGTACCCCTTTCTCTACTGTTTTTACGTAACCCGTGGGGAACCCCAGGGCTACCATTGTACGAAGTAGAAAGGGCCAGCTGAGAGTGTCAAAGGCCTTTTTGATATCAGCTTTGAAAACTGAGATAGGGATTTTGGCTTTACTTGAATGATGCAGGACCTGTTGTGCATACACAAACCCATCCGTGATTTGTCTACCCTCTACAAATCCCATTTGTTTATCGTCCACTAGCTCCTGTAGTCTCTCCTTTAAACGGTTTGCCATTATTTTGGAGTAGATTTTCTGAATCCCGTGTAGTAGGCTAATGGGTCGAAAATCAGCCGGTGTCAGAGGTGCTTCCGTTTTGGGTAAGAGAACTATATGGGAAGTATTGAGAGGTGCCAATGAGTCGTGATTTTTGAACACCGAGTTGAAGCACTGAAAGAGGTCGGGCAACAGCACATGTAAGAATGCTTTGTAAAATTCCCCGGTATAGCCGTCCGGCCCCGGGCTCTTGCCATTCGGCCACTGCCGTACCGCAGCAGTAATTTCCTCCTCTGTGATTGATTTTTCGAGATCTTTTAAGTCATGTGGTGTCGGATATAAGCTGGTCCAGTTGATATTCGGGTACTGTGTTGATTCTTGCCCCATCAAGTCACAATAAAATTGAAAAAATGCGGCTGCCTTACTGCGCTGATCCGCATGTTGTTGCCCGTTGAATTCAATAGTTGATATCGCGCTCCTCCTCTTCGCATTTGAGGCTAGTGCATGAAAATATTTGGTATTTCGATCGCCTTCCACTTCCCACCTTGCCTTCGCCCTCTGCCTCCATTTTTCTTCCTCAAAGCTTGACAATTCTGTGATTCTTCTTTTTATTTTGCATGTGATAAATTTCTCTAAGGGTGTGAGAGGCCGCACCTCATATACCCTGTCCCTCCAAGTTATGAAATCAGAACAAACCTGTATTTGTTTTCTCATCACTCCATATTCTGCCTTGACCCATGTCTTGATTATTTTTTGCATTTTGGTGAGCTTCATGTGCAGCTGTGCAGGTGAAGCTGCTGTTGTTTCCAATTGCCAATGTTCTCTCAACATGGTCATGAATTTATTTGATTTGAGCCAATAATTTTCAAACCTGAAGAATCGACATTGTGTGAAACCTGTTTTTACCGAGTACATCAACGGACAATGGTCAGAAGATGTATTAGGCAGGGCTATTTGCTCCGCATTAGCAAATTTTGTGCTCCATTCGTCCGAAACGAGAAACCGGTCTAGTCTTGCCAAGTGTGGATTTTGTCTTTCGTTGGACCACGTGAACCTTCGCCCGTGTAAAGGTAAGTTTATGAGACCCAATTCTTGCACCAAATTAGCAAATCGGAGCGACTGTCGCCATTCGTTTGTGTTGTCTGTTCTGTCTTCAGCCAAAATGGTGAGGTTGAAATCGCCACATACTAGCCACGATGTTCCGTCCGTTGGTTTTGCTTGTCTTAATTCTTCAAAAAACTGCCGTCTACCTCTCCTTGTAGACGGCCCGTATACCCCTGTTATCAAAAAAATTGTGCTGTCTTGCTGATTTTGGAACCTCACTGTCAAACAGAAGTTTCCTTGTTGGGAGCCGATTTGCTGGTATTTGGCCGTAGGCCATGCCATCAACAGCCCCCCTCTAGTGCCCCTTGCATCTAGTGTCATAAAACCATCTAATCTTCTCCCGCACACCTCGTTCTTAGTCTGCACCTGAACCACCTCCAACTTAGTTTCTTGTATACATACAAAGTCCGGTTTGTGCATCTGAAATGTTTGTCGAATTGACAACCATTTGTTTCGATCATTCATGCCTCTAACGTTCCAGGAAATGAATTTAAATGTTGTACTATTCATAGAAACTTAGAACAACTGAACTTCCATTTCTATTTAAAGCAAATACACCGTCAAATCCCATTACACTTCCAATTACACCTCCTTCTCTGCTAGCCTGACTACTCTTACCTCTTGCCCAAATTAAATTCTTAATCATTAAAGCTAAAACACCTTCTAATCCCATTACAATTCCAAATACACCACCTTCTCTGCTAACCTGATTACTCTTTCCCCAAGCCCAATTTAAATTCTTGATCATTAAAAAAAGGTAAAACTTCTTAACACCTGATACATGGTTTTGTTTAACCTTACACCATTGAAGGTTAATCAGCACCGCCGGACACCACTTTTCCTCATGCTCTACGCCCCCGCGACACCCACCTGCTCATCGTTCGGTGGTATCACTATCATCCCCTTGATGGTTTCCAAAGTTGCGTCGTCCAGAACTATTCCAGCCTGCGCCAATACCGCCTCCGCCTGATAGGCGGTCAAGGGACCCGAACCTTGCAGATAAGAGATTTGCAGCTGAGATCCGATCCTTGGCTTCTTTCTGTCGGATTTAGCATTTCCCCCATTGTGGGTGCTGCCTTTGATTTCCTGTGCCCTCTGTAGAATGGATGTATATTTCCCAGCATGTTTTTCCAATAACCTTGTGCTCCTGCGGTTTTGGGCAGTGAAGGTCGTGCGGCCTTCAAAACCCGGTGGCGGGCCCAGATCTGTCGTGTCTTCTTGTGATGGCTGTTGGTCCTGTAAAGTATGCGGGGTCACTTCTAGCCCATTGTGCTCTTGAGTTTGTCTGCCTTCAAAGCCCGGTGGTGGGTCTAGTGGTGTCATATCCTCCTGCTGGATTTGTAGGCCCTGTAAGCCCAGTGCTGAAATTTCTGTGGGCCTGCTAATTGCCCGGAATTCTTGGCCTTGAGAACCTGACTGCGGGCCCGTTGCCTCTCTGCTCTCTGGTTGGGACAGCTGGGCTTGAGAAATTTCGACTATGGTCGGCCCATTCCGAGAATCCTTCTGGGCTGCTATTGGTTCTACGTGGTACGTGGCAAAGTCCGAGAACCCTTCCTGCTGTGGTCCCTCTGGGTGAGTTATTGAGGTGGTGTTGATCTCTGCTATAAAGTTCTTTTCTCCAAAAAGGTGTGCGCATGTTAACCTCTGACCATTACATTTATTGCCTGCGCTACGTTTGGATTTTTCGTAAAGTTCCATGCCCTTAAACAGGAGACAGAACATAAGGTCTACATATGGAAAAATTCCAGATGCCTTTTGTTCAGCAAGTTCGATTTCGCCCATGAGACCAATCCCTCCAGTATGTTGAACCGTTGCAATCTCCAGTGACCTCTCCAGTAGACTAGATTGTTGCACTTGCCTGTTGCCATTTCTGCCATGATCGGCGGGGCCCGGACTGTTTGAGCCGGTTGTGGTTTCTCTCCGTTGTTGGTTTCTCTCCGCCATGTGATGTTGCCTGCGTCGGACATTGATGGGTCCACCGAACGGATCTTCATCGTCGTTGAAGTTTGTAACGTCTCTCGGTATGGCGGCCGTACCATCGTGCATCCATCCCTCGATCACCACGTGGACTATACACGTGTGTGGCTCTTCTGACAGATCTATGGTGCGCGGTATGTTGATCGGATGGTAGCAGCCCACAAGGATTCTTATTTCCTGGTGGTTACCAGTGGAGGAAAACGGTTCAACACGAAGTAGATGACCAAACCCCGATACCAGGATATCGAGATCATGTATATTCCAGTTGTGGTTCAGAAGGCCGTAAAGTCTCAGTCTAGCCTTGTGGGTGACCGGGTCGTAGACACCGCCCATGCCCGGTGTCCATTCGACAAGCTGTAGGTGCATGTTCGGTCCCAAAGTGAACACGCAAATGGCTACGGCTTGATCTCGAAGGTGTGTGTTCGGGAAGCGGACTAAGAAGTCGCCATAGTTCTGATGGACGCGGGAAATTGGGAAATCTCGGGGCTGCATATTGAAGTGGGTGGCCAACGTGACGGCTAGACGGTGCGCGATGTACCTGTTGGTTGGATGCGGTCCTGCCAGCACCAAGGCCGATCTCTCTAGGAAAGAGTTGATCGGACGCAGTGGGGTTTTAGGTGGTAGAAAAACCCTAAGAGACTCTCTACGGCCATCTTCAAAATCATCAGGATCCATAAGATCCATAAACTCCCAGGTTGGACTGTTTTCCATGTGTTTGAGGTGATTGGTGGCAAAGTTATCAACTCTATGTCCTGGCTGTGTGGGTTGGGGCTGCACATCATTGGCCTTTATAGGATTGGTGTTGCCATTAGGTGGTTTAGCATTAATGTGGTTCAGTTTGCATCTGATGGCCATATGTCCATCTTTGTTGCAGAGAAAACACTTTACCACCCTGGTGCATTGCTGTTTGGTATGTCCTCTGAGACAGCATTGAAAACATCTTCCCTGTTGTAGAAGGTTTGCTCGTGTCTGCTTTAGAAAGTTGGGAGAACCCTGTTTCATACCGGTGAACAAAGGAGTGGTCTGCCTAGATTTCTCCCCATTTTCCAAAGGTGGCTGATAGTTGTTGGTCTCTCCAGCTGTAGGGATTCTTCTATTAATGCGGTTGCTGCAGTGTTTGGAGATGTGTCCTTCTTGATTGCATTGGAGACACTTAATAGCCCTGTTGCATCGATGTTTCTGGTGCCCTTTAAGGAAACACTTAAAACACCTTCGTTGCTGTAGCAGCCATGCATGATCCTGTTTGATGCTAATTTTTATCGGTCTGGTGGTATTTTGGTGGGGGATTCTGCTTTTCTTGCGTGTTACCAGAGTCCACCCTTCTTCAGTAAGAGTTTTGTTGTCAGCTTGTGGGTTTTGTGGTATAGGTTGTGGAGACGTGTGAAGAACACCATTAATGCAGTGGTTGGGGGTTGGCGTTGTTGGGGGTGGTGGATTAGCTGCGGCCTGTGTGTTGGAGTTTGTGGTGTGAGTTGGCGAGAGGGTTGGGGTATGGGGCTGATGAGGTGCACGTCGTTGCTGGACGGCCTGTGCGTATGTTAGCCTTCGGATGGTTGCCGTCGTGGATTCTTCTCGTTTTTGGATTGCTAGCAAAATCGCCTTGTTGTTCGCCTGGCGCGCTTCCAGAGGCGTCATCCTTCTTTTCTCCCTTTCTGATCTGACCATGCTTTAACATATATCCTTGACTTATCAAATAGATAAAAACAGTTAATTAGTAGTTGCAATTGATTTACAATCTGAATTTGAGCTCATTAACTCTTTTGGGTGAACTTATCATATCAGATTTTAAAAGGAGAATTTTGTGTGAAAATCAAATTAGCTATCTTTTTCCTCGAGAGTTCACTGACTGATTCAGTACAAATAAAAATTTAAGGATCATCTAATTATTTTTAGAAAACCCAAAAAAGAAATTTGGTACAATGAAAACCTTAAGTATCAATTTAACTATAATGAGAAAAATCTAATAACCAAAATTTAAAAGGCTTTGGACAAAGTCATATTCAATGTTCAGCCTAAACAATTCGATCGATGCCAAAATTTTCACGAACGATTTAGATTCACATGAAAGTTTAAATTTATTAAGTTCTATATAGTTTCAAGAATCTAAACGCAGATAAGAAGGTTTGGACTCAACTTTGAATAAAATTTGTCCCGAGTACTTAAAACAAAACCAAATTCCTTCATTTATTGGTCCATTAAGACATACGAATGACAAAAGGCGCCACTAATTATTGTCACTCTACAATTAATACTTCCAAAGTAATTGACCTGAATGTTTCTGAAAACATTGTGTGTTGAATCTCAATCAAATAAAAAACACGTCGAAAGCAAAACCAAGGTCATTTTCAGTCTTTTTGTTATCCGCGTATGTGATTTGTAGCCTCAATTTGAGCTAAAAATTGGGAAGATAAGATAGAACTAGTTATTGGGAATTTGGGATTTGGGATGGTAAGCATGTGTCTTTGAATTGCTCGTACCGGCTTTGTCTGTCTATTCCCTGGGCCGGACCCACATGGTCCGGGGGCAGCTGTTTTTCTGGATTTTGAGTTTTAGTGGAGATCTATCGGTCCCAACCGACTTTATCCCTTTGAAATTTTTTTTCTCTTTTTGAATGTTTAATTTGTAATTCGGATTAAATTTAGGATTAAAATAAATAAATTTGTTGAATTTTAATTGGTAATAATTATAAGTTAGAGCATTAGAAATTACAAGTCAAAGCATTGGAAAGTATAAGTTAAAGTATTTTTTTTTTATCGAGTACCTAATTAGTTAATGAATTTAAATTTAATTGGCTATTTAAATCCGATTCGATATTTTTTTGCCTCTTTGATAAAAATTCTAGATCCGTCCTTGTCTATACCAGTTTTGCAATGGAAAAATTGTGTAGTCTTGGATAGGAACGAATACCTAATTTAGCATGAGGTTTCTATTCTTTTTTTTTGTGTGTTGATTCGGTCCAAATCTAAAGAAAATTTTTTATACTTATCAGCATCCAGATGTATTTATACTTCCTTTAAAAAAGTATTTATACTTGATAAAAATAATATTTATATCTTATGTTATTAGAATTAAAGACTCTAAATGTTGTGACTTTATTTATTCTATAAAATCTTTAACTTCAATTTTATTATCAACATTCAGAAAATAAAAATAATAAACTTCAAATCAGTAAAATAACCCCCCTCCGCCCTGTATCAAAATTCACCATTACAACAATAAAATATAACTTTTACAAGCCCCATTCCAGTTTTTCATTTTTTATTTTTTTTAACATTTTCATTTCTACCACATTTGTTCCCAATATTTCCTAAAAATATTCAAGTGCATGACTACATCATCAAACTAGATTATTCTCTATTTACTCTTAAATTTTAAGACATTTCAAACTTTATGAAAGTTCCACAATACTTCAACTCAGATTAAGTTCTTCATTGAATGAATTTAGCATCAAAGAGATGAGACTGTACCATTCAAGGCCTCTGAACTAGTGGTTTGAAAAGGGGCCGGGTCGGGTCGGTCCGGTCCAAACCCGCCCGGTCCCCGGGTTGACTCGGGCACGGGTTAGCCCGGGTCAACGGGTTGAGTCGGGTAGGGGGGGGGGGGGGGGGTTGGGGGTCTGACTCGGCCGAACCTAACCCGGTCTAAACCCGGCGGGTTAGGACGGGGCGGGTTAGGTCGGGTCAGGGGTCGGTCCGGTCCGGGTAGGGCCGGTCCGGTTTGGTTTTTTTTTTTTTTTTTTTTCGGTTTCTGTTTTTTTTGTTTTCTGTTTCCAGAGAGGCAGAGAGGGGCAGAGGGCAGCGGCAGAGAGGATTTTTTTTTTTTTTGCATTTTTTTTTCTTTTTATTTTATTTTAACTCAATATATTTTTGTTATAACTTTTAACAAAATCAAATTAAGTTAAAACCGAATTTTGTTAAAACCAAATTATTCTAAAACCGAGATATACCGAATTAGTTTAAAACCGAATTATTTTTTATCTTTAAAATCGAATTATTTTAAAACAATAGATTTAAAAACAAAAGTTACCCTCCTCCTTTATTCCGGGCTTGGGACCGGCTATGTAAAATAACATAGGCGGAGTTCTAACTTTTTTTTTGTTAGTAATTATTCTTTAAAATAAAACAATTGAAATATTTAGAAATTATAATTTAAAAAAATGTAAATAAAAATTAAAAGAGGATAGAATTTTATACCGACACTACCTATCTAGTAGTTGTTGTGCATATACCATAGGTCGCTCTCTTGCTCACCGTCCGAATCCTCGTTAGGCTCAGGTCCCTCGGTACCGCTTTCTTGAGTGTCGACACCGGATGATGACGCTTCCAATCTCATGGCATGTTGCGTGCGATTTTCAGCATCAATCCAGTCTTTCAAGCACACAAGTCTCTCGAAAACATGTGCACCCAGCTTACTTCGTTTATCGGTAAGGATCCTGTTCGCCGAGCTAAAACAGGATTCAGAAGGGACGGTTGACACGGGCACGGCAAATATGTCGCGGGCCATCATCGCCAGTGTTGGATAGGCAGTTGCATTCCTCCTCCACCAATCCATGACGTCAACTCCTTCACTTTCGGTGGTCCCCAATAAGTAGCTCATTAACTCGTTCGTGTTACCTTGGGATCCCGTCGGGTCGTCATCATCCTGAAAATCGCCTAACAATCAAGTACTGCTGTGTGTGGATAGACTATTAAAACAATAGAAAAAATTAGTGGACAAATAATGTAGATATTATAAATAATAAATATTAAAAACATATGTATATTTATATTCGTACCTCACGCCACCGGTCGAAGGCGGTTGGTCGGCATTTCTTCTTTCGTAATATATGGCAAACATGTCGTCCAATGCCTTTTGTAATTATTCAATAATCTAACATATTTAGAAATAAATCTAAAATCTAACATATTTAAATACAATAATCTAACATATTTAGAAATAAATCTAAAATCTAACATATTTGAAATTATTCAAATGTAACCTATTAAAAATAAAGATAACATATTTAGAAATAAATCTAACTATCCAACCAATTCAAAAATAAGAAATAACTAAAAAATCTAACCTATTTAAGATAAATTTGAATTTAAAAAAATAAAATCTAACCTATTTCAAAATAAATCCGAAAATAATAATAAAATATAATAATCTAACAAATCCAATAATCTAACAAATCCAATAATCCAATATAACATTTATTTGAACAAACAAATAAATGTAGCTTATTTATCTAACAAATTTAAAAATAAATCCGAATTTAACAAATAAAAACTAACAATATTAAAAATTACTAACAATATCTAACAATTACTAAAAATTACTAACAATTACTAAAAATTACTAACAACTACTAAAAAATACTAACAATTACTAACAAATAACAATTACTCAAAATTACTACAAATTTCTAAACATTACTAACAATTACTAAAAATTATCTAACAATTCCTAACAATTACTAAATTAACCTATTTAAACTAATTCTAATTATTTAACAATTACTAAAAATAAATCTAACCTTTTAATCTCGCGGAAAAATCTTGCGGGAGGTAGAATGAAAAAAATCCTTCGTAATTCCTCTACTTTCGTCTTTCGTATTCCTTTGCGTATTTGTATTTTGTAGAAGGAAATAAATTGCAACTCTTTTTTTTTAAACAATAAAAATAAAATTTGAGAATAATAAAAATATTGAGAGTATGAGAATATGAGATTGAGAGAATGAGAGATTGAGAATAATGAGTATGAGATTGAGATGTGAAAATTTATGAAGAATGGGGGTATATTTAAGGGTGTGTTTGGCGGGGGGGGAAATTTGCCGTTGGAATTCTAAAAAAATTTGAATTTCGGCTGGGGGCTGGTTGGGTCGGGTTGACTCGGGTCCCGCCGGGTTAGACCCGGGTTTCGGGGGGGTTAGGTCGGGTCTGACCCGGGTTACGTCGGGTTAGGTCGGGTCTGACCCGGGTTAGGGTCGGGGTAGGTCGGGTTCACCCGGGTTCGGCCGGTTCAGCCGGGTTTTGGGTCGGGTTAGGTCGGTTCGGGTCGGGTTTAGGCCGGTCCGGGTCGGGTTCGGGTAGACTGGTTGACTCGACGGGGGGAAGGTCGGGTTTCGCCCAGGAAACCGGATCCGACCCGTTTCAAACCCGACCCATCACTTTAGAACGGGTCGGTCGGATTCAAGGTCGGGTCGGGGTCGGTTCGGGTTCGGGTCTCGGGTTTGCGTGGGTCGGGTTGGACCGGGCGGGTATAATCAATACACTACTCTGAAGTCTGAAATAAGCCGTTTGGGCCTTTTTCGGGGTCATTTTGGGTAATTAAACAAAGAATATCGTAATCCGGATTGATGCAGTTGTTCCCTTGTTTTCCTATTAAAAAAAATTTATCCTTTCTCCACAAGTACACATTAAATCCTTTTCAAATTAGAGTAAAGATGTTGTCCCCCCAACTCCAGTCCCCTAAACGTCCCCCCCAATTCTAACTAACTTTGTCAATCATTAAACCACCTTGAAAAACGTGTAAAACATGAGTCCAGTTTTTTTCTTTAAATACTTGATATCATAAGTATGAATACTTGATAATTATATATGAATATTTGATAAATTAGGTATGAATACTTTCCATATTTGAGTCTAGTTTTTTTCTTTAAATACTTGATATCTTAAGTATGAATACTTGATGAATTATATATAAATATTTGATATCTTAGGTATGAATACTTTCCATTTTGTATGAATACTTTCCATATTTGAATATTTGATACCTTGAAAAACGTGTAAAAGTATGTCATCATGGATCTCATTTGAAAGAGAAAATTGTGTAGAACACGTTTGTGGTTTTAGATTTGCAAAATTCCTCATAGATCGTCCCAAAAATTGGTTAGATTGAACGGAGAAAAAAAAACTACCTTGAAAAACGTGTAAAAGATGAGTAGGTATTGTGTCTAGTTTTTTTTTAAATACTTGATATCTTAGGTATGAATATATGAATACTTGATGAATATATGAATACTTGATATCTTAGGTATTCATACTTTCCATTTTGTATGTGAATTAATTTAATCAATGAATGGGGGACTGGTGGTGTGATCCACGTGACTTTTTGGTTGTGGTCCCCAATGCAGTCTGACAGTTACTGCCCCCGAAAAGTAATGGTCCCCAATTTGTATGTGAATTAATACTTGATATCTTAGGTATTCATACTTTTCATTTTTGGCGTAAATTAATGCAGACTGACAGTTGTACTTTGACCGTTAGGGGGACGTTTAGGGGACTGAATGGGGGGGACTGTTACTCGATCCCTTCAAATTATTTTACTGAATTGATTTCACTATTGCAACTTTTACTCCATTGTTTTATTCGACAACTTTCTTTTTCCGTCCAAGTTCATGTTGCCAGTATGGTTAATTGTGTCATTTAAAATTCATAGTATTTTTTTTTAGAATTGGATGCCGTCCAAAACACCCCATTACATAACATGTGATAGTTAATATAAATATATATTCGATAAATTTTAATTGAAAATTTAACGTTATTTTTTTTATAATATTCTGTTAGTTAAAAAATGAAATTATTAAGATAAATTAATCAACCAACTTTTATCAGTAGCAAAAAGAGTTGTTTTTACATAATCTATGAACTCACTCCTTAAACATTTTCTATTTACATACGTCGAAATGAACACTTGTCTATTGTGCAGATATGTTTATATTTCACGTGCTTATAATATTGATACGCACTTGTGTATTTTAGTTAAGATATAATTATCGACAGTTATCACATGATTTTACCCAAGTCAATATGCTTTATGACATCTGTCATGGTCTTAATCTTTTTTTTAAGTAAAAGTTGTAGGTCAAGCCATCCGATTATTTAATATTCACACATGATTTTTCCTATGTAAATTTTGAGCTTGCGACTTCTACAGAGAGAATTATCTTTACCACTAGATCAAAAACTGATTCTCCAGTGTTCTTGATTTTTCAAAATCGTTTTTTGAACCCTTTAAATTGCACACTTAATTTTTGGTCAATGTATATGACACCGATGCACATATAATTATTGCGTAAATGCACACTTGTTCAGTTTCTTCTTCTTTTAAATTGACCAAGACAGTTGAAGTTAAGGTATTGGAAACTACATACAGTAGTTCCACAATATGATGTTACAGCATTAATTGTCAAGGCAATTATATATGTTGCATGGTACACGTCAAATCAAAAATTTATTTTTTCTTTATCTAAAAAAGGAAAATATTCTTTCTTTACTTTCAAATCCGCAGGCATATCAAATATCAGAGATTCAAAACAAGTTTTTTAGGAAGTACTATTATTGCTGAACCGTTCTTTTGTTGAATTTTAGTGATGTGGTCCGTACATAACTAAGGCAAATAGCCGAGATTTTTATTAATATCCAACGTTAAATATAAATTATTAATAATATCTAGCTTGGCTGGATATTTTTAAAAATGTCCAAACCGTTTCCAGTTACAATTTTTGTTGATTCCAGCAGGGATGCCGTCCTGATAATGTATCTGCCGCTGCTAATGGGCCTTGACAGCCCGTCGAGGTACAGCTGGGGTGGGACTAATTATACTAAAATTTATTAAAATAAACTAACAAAAATTAAATTATACTAAAATAAACTGACAAAAATTAAATTATACTAAAATAAACTAATTTATGCTAATTACATATCAAAATGTTAATCTATCAACTATTTCACAAAAAAAAAAAATACCTGACCGGCCATAAAATGGCCGGTCCTAATTTTAATTCCAACTGGCCAAAAAATGACCGGTTTGGACATTTTAAAAAATACCCAGCCAAGCTGGATATAATTAATAATTTATATTTAATGTTGGATATTAATAAAAATGTCGGGGCAAATAGTAAGCATCATCTAGAGGAATAATACTTGTATAATTTTTTAGGAACCATTTATATGAATCCGTATTCTCTCAGGTACCGTAAAAGGGAACCTTTTACAATTTGTGAATCCGGACCCTTTTTTAACGTTGCATGAATCTCAAAGCACAAATAATATTGGGCTACGCCATCTCGAGTAGGCACCCATTTTTAGTTAATCTGAAACCGTAAAGTAGTGGGTTCCACCGTCCAATAAATGAGAGAATACTTGTCCATAACAAACTAGAAATCAAAATTAAACAGGCATTTTTTACTGTTTTACTCTATAGTACTTTTGTACTTTTTAAATTATTTAAATTATTTTTTTTTGGTAAGATTTGGGTCAAGAATTCTAATTTTTTTTTTTTTTTGCATATAGAATTTTAAATCTAGAGGTCCTACGAAGCAAAGCAAAGTTCCTGTTAGTCTTGGTCTCTCCGCGTGTACCTTGGAGGCTTGATAGTTCAAGCTAAGCACTATTTCCAATGATGGGGACAAATATTTGGTATATATCTTTGAATTATGGGTTGTTAGCGTAAGACCACTAAATATGTCATCAGTGACAAATGTCTATTTTAATTTTTAATATTGACAATCACCATCTAGAATATTTTAACATCAAGAGTTTTTTCGGACTTTTATTCAAAATAATATCAATTGAAGAATACGTTTACTGTAAATTTAAATGGTTTCTAAAAAAATTAGGACACTAATAAATATATATTTTTTAAATATTAAAGAAGTACACAGTAATAAACGACACGATTAACTGCACACTAATTCAACATATAAATACATAAACTTATATTATTTAAGAGTTATATTTCATATTAGACACATCAAATACATACAATTAAATTATGAAAGAAAAAAGTGATACAAGAGTCATCCAATAAAAAAAAACGGAGAGAAAAACTTAATCGGACGGACAAAAATATCGATGATGTGTCATTGCTAGAATAAGTAGAGTATTAACACTCTTTATGAAGTATTAATATGACTATTATTATTCCACCTTCTACTCACCTAATACTTAATCTTACTTAAGATACTCAATCTTAAACGTAAAAAGGCTGTAGTATCGTTGATAGTTGCATTCTTACTTGAATTTATTTATGAATTTTAATACTATGGCTTTCAATATCAAACTTTCAATAAATATCAAATCCTTACCTGCAAGGGCGGAGCCTGACTTTCAGACTATGGGGGTCAAACGTGAATAGGGGTCAAGCATATAAAATTTTCCTACTACGAATGTGGATCAATTTCATACTATCCCTAATATTTTACTTTAAACTATATTAAAATAAGGTATAAATAAAAAAATTCAAAATGAATGGGGTCAATTGACCCCCATTCATTGTATGTAGATTCGCCTCTTCTTACCTCTATATTTTTTTTCTATTTTTATTTATAATTTGCAAATTGCTTATATAAATTAGCATGTTCATGAAATAAAATAAAATAATATAATATAATATAAAAACATACAAAGTGAAATGCGAAAAACAAAAATTAAAAGTCAAACATTTATTATTTCGAAATATTGCTCAATTTTTGTTCTTCTTAAAAGAATAATTTATTTGTTTCCATACTAAAAGATTGCGAACATTTTAAATAATACTACATATTTATTCAAGCGATTTTTATTATTTATCGTCCAAAACTTGACAATTATGATTAGATTAATATTTTTTTTCAAGTGCCTTAGTGGACATGTCTATTTAATAATATGGTAAAAAGGTATTTCAACTATTAAATAAGACTAAATGATTAATTAAATTTAAAATTTTCAGATTTAATGAGCATGGAAATAAGAAAGTATTTTAATTTAAGATGGAGAAATAAAAAATTTGAGTGTTTTGATGGAAAAATAGACAATTTATAATATTTCAATGAGTATACCGACAATTCTTTCTTTGTTTTTTTTTAAGATCATGTCTAAGACGGCTGGTCTTAAGTATTGCCTCTTATTATCTTCTAAACCTAATCTCGAGTGAATGTTATGAAAACAAATATATCCAAACTCTTTCTCCACTTTAAAAAAAATGAGGTTTTTCCTTATCAAGTTGTTAATTAAGTTGTACTTCTTTTTATCTTTTTATAGCATAGACACTTGTAGCCACATATTTTACTCGATATTTTAAATTAAAATCTCAACTAGTTTTCGCTTTTTTATTTTTTTATCACAGTTAAGTCATAAATCGCAATAGTGAGCATAGTATAAGTAGCACAATAAATCAATATAAAATAACAAAAGTCGCCATACGACACATGATATCGAAAGTACGAATAGTTCGGAGATTTGGCATAGAAATAAAATATACATAAGATTTTTAGCACAGTATGTTAGATTTTTCCGTGTTGATTTGGTCCAGATCTCAACAATTAGTTTAGTTAATATTAATAAGATAAAATTTCATCTATATCCTTAAAAAATTTCGAGACGCTTCAAAAACTTCATACAAATGGTACTGCGTATTTTTATCCAATATTTTCAACATAAATGCCTTATGTATATTTTAGTTCCTAGTAATAAGGAAAAAATAATTAATTTATTTAATTATGACACATACAAATACCACTGTGTATGCGTCATAACTAGAGAAAGAATTATTTAGCCTCATAAGCTAGTCAATTAAGAGGCTGAACATTTCTTTTATACATTCTACATATTTCTTATTTTTAAATATAGGGTAAATGAAGTTTATAAATTTGAAATGAGTTGTAATAGACAAGACAATAAACTGAGTAAATTTATGAGTTCTGAAAATTTTGCAAGGGTAAACATGAAATTTAAAAGGGTAAATATGAAAATTGAGTTATTAATTTTCGAAGGAAACATAGGTAATTTTGAGATTTCTGAAGGGTATATATGAAATTTTCTCTATTAATAAGAATAGATGAGAAGGAAAAATATTTCTCTAGCTTCGCTTGAGTCTTGACATCACCGACTCTTTATTTTATTTTCCTTCTGTTTAGGAAATGTTTTAAAAAGAACCAACCAAACGACCAAAATTCCGTGTTTGCTGCTATCACTCGGAAAATTGGAGACCTCCAAAAAAAAAATCAAAATAATCGCCTCCAAACTGCATGCGCTTTACCTTTGGTCATATATTTTTCAAAATTATTAAAAATATCAGATTCAGCAGACCGCTCGTTGAACTTTTGAACTCGGTATTATCAATTTTCCTCTCAACATGGTGTCTCAAATATTAAATTTTGAAACCTCGTAGGAAAAATTATAAACCATTAGATTTTGATATAGATCATTATTGACAGGTTTGTGAATATGAAGTGATGTGTGATTTTCCAAAAACAATTATTTTTTTCATGTCCAAAGACACTTCAAAATGAAGTTGAATAAAATAAAGGTGATGTAGATTGTATGTAATTATTTTCTAAAATAAAAAATTAAAACATAAAAGTGCAGACATTTTCATACTTTCAGAATTTATTATATTTATATATGATATTGGGGAGTGAAAGAGGTCTGATGGATATCAAATCAAACTTGGTGATTTGATGTTCAGCCTCAATTATTTGATTCACGTCGAGATTTGCATATCCGGTTTAGATTCATGAGAAGTTCATAAATATAATTTTCACACGAATCTCGATACTAATCGAACGAACCAGTCTGAATATAAGACTGAATTTGATGTTTTGCCCATCGGACCCCTTTGCTATGATAATAATGATATTGATGCTCAAAAGTGAGAAGACTATCAGCTATCCCCTTCATTGGGCCTTTTTGGGTAATTAATAGAATTTAGGGCTTGATGCTGTTGAACTTCTTTTTAAAGTCAGCACACACACACACACCCCCCTCATTCACGTTCACGTACCTGCAAATTAAAAGTTCATTCAGTCGTCAGAATTTGATCTTGATTCTATTGGGAAAGACTATATATATAATAATAATAATAATATTATTAAATGGTAGTCTAACTGTCCAAGTTACTGTAATTTGAATCATGTGGCTTTCCAATTAGACCAAGAACTTGCCTCTGCTTTTCCAAAAGAGAAGTTACCTCCAGGGTAAAACATAATTTCTAAGAAGGCATGCTGTTCCAAGTAAGATCCAGCCTAGACAAAAACAAAAAGCACCTCAGTCCTCAGATCATATATTATTATGAAAATGTCTATTTTGGAAGGGGACAAAGAATTCAGCTTATTGATATATTACAAACGACCGTATCTCTTATGGAAATTTCCCATAAATAGACACGTCAGCTTATTCAAAGTGAGCAGGAACGGTCAGTGAAGAATGGAAAAATAAAAAATATTGTCTATATATATCCTGGTTTTTTAAAAAGTAAGACAATAATATTTTATTTTAAAAAATCCGACAATATTGTATCTATTTTCTGAATGCACAAGTTATTCTGAACTCATGCATTCAAACAACAGAAAAATATTGAAAAAATGTATCAAAACCAAAATTTTAAGTACCAAATAATATACGCAGTCTATATAAACTCATAGCACTGAATATACATGCGTTCAATCAGCTGTTTTGATACTTAGAAAAAAATTATTTCAACATTTCTAGCTGTTTAAAAATAGAAAGCAGCTCAGATCATATATTATAAACGAGCGTATTTCTTATGGAAATTTCCTATATCTAGTACACGTCAGTATGTTCAAAGCGAGCAGGAAATCCTTGAATGATGGAAACTTTGTCTAGGTTTTTACAATAATAAAATTTAATAATAATTTTTTTTACAACACTTCTTTAAAAAAAAAGTTCTTTCAAAAAACATTTGCCAACACTATGTATATACACCAGTATACATATACATTTGTTCACAAGTCATTTTGAACTCATGCATTTAAATAACCGAAATTTACTTCAGAGGTCTCTGAATCCAAATTCAAAATTTATTTTTTGGTCAAAATTTTGAGTTACTTTATAGATCTGAATTTGTTTAAAAGAAGCTCATATGATGTGACCCACTACCAAAGATCAGGATCTAAAATTAGGATCTGCCAAGATATACCATAATCTACAAGATGGATCCTCTGCGGGCCACTGATATGAGCTTTATATATATACATAAGAGAAAACTAACTGTAAATTAATATATATATATATACATCGAAATCTAGAGGCCACAAAATTTTTAACCACAGAAGAATCTACAAGAATCCTATGCAGGATCAAGAAAGATATGTATTAATCATACTTACACTTGACTTGAAGATATTCACCGAATTTTCCAACGAACCAAAATTTTCTCGTACACGGTCCCACACTTGATGGACATCATCCAGTGAATATGTAGACTTGCTATGTACATTAATTGTCTGAGCAGTTGTACATGCGATCGAGTATGAAATAAAATATTTCTGATGTGACCGTTGTTGTTGACCACATGCACTTGACCGTTCAAGTCAATTTCTATTCAAAAAAAGGTGGTATAGGTATAACTAAGCCATATATGACCACACACTGGGAAAAATAGAAATACATACAAAAAAAAAAACACATGTAACAATACGTATGCACTAAGAAATTAACTTGTAGACTACGCTCTAACACCTTCCCTTCCATGCATCTGCCAAACAATTTCATACTCTCTATGTAGAGGCTTCATGCACTAGCTAGGCTACTATATATACATGTAGTGGCCTCTGTTAGAATTCCCTTCTCCCCAAATCAATACTAAAAAATTGCCTCATTCCATCAGATTCTCTAATTTAAACTTCTTACTTGAATTAACAAATAGCTAAAAATGGAGGCCGAGATGCTCCATGATGGTCCTCGAGAGGATCAAGATATCTCACGGGAACATCAGATGCGGCGCTTGTCATCCTTGTCAAAGTTAGTACATAAATTTTTATATTTTTACCCTAGAATTTGATAGAGACATGAAAATATATGTGTTGAAATAGTGCATTTGCATGTAGGGAAATAAGACAGATCTTCGACTTCAATTCCGTACAAAACAGTGTTGTCGTAACGTTGGAGCCTCGCCTTCGCGAACTGGTAAGCAAAAGAATCTCTAGTTAGCATACATGTGCACAAATAATAAAGGAAATATATAGTTACGTACGATAGTTATCCATGGTGAGTAATAGTAAAAATTATGGTTTTAATATAATTCCTCTTTTTTCTCAAAAGCTTAACGAGAATACAGCCAAAAGTAAGCAAGAAAGAAAAAATAAAATTAAAAGAAACTATAATGTCTACACTAGATTAAATTGCATCTCTTCCTCCGGACAACAAAAATATATAGCAATAAGTATATATCTCACTGAAGTTTAAGTGCGCAGGATACATATAATTAGAAGAGCATGCAAAGATTGTTCAGCATATGGAAATACAACTTAATTTAGTGATATTAATATAAGAGTACATCAGATATCCATGCTATACATGAGGTGGGGAACAAGCAGCTGTTGAGTAAATGTTCAACTCTTTTGGTATACTGCTTGCAGAGATAGCAGATGCTTTTCTGATGATTTTTTAATATGAACCACAATAAATAAATAACAAGATGTATTAGACTATTAGTATGGTTCGCACACACACACACACATATAGGTGGGCTATCATGCTTTGGGAATTAAAGTTCCTCTTTTACTTCCCGTCCGTATCTTCAATTTCAAAGTTCAAATAGTCGATCCGAAACTTTTAACATGATCTCCATATTAAAATGTGCTTGGAGACCAAATTTCACAATTTTTGGAAATTATTTACTATTTCTTTAGAATTTTTGAAAATCATTGTTTTAATATGTTTAAAAAAATGGTAAAAAATTCTTAAAAACACTGATTTTAAAAAATTCTATAGAAATAGTAAAAAAATTTCCAAAAATTATAAAATTTGGTCTCCAAGCACATTTTAATATGGAGATCATGTTGAAGTTTCGGATCGACTATTTGGACTTTGAAATTATAGATACGGGCGGGAAGTAAAAGAGGGACTTTAATTCCCAAAGCATGATAGCCCACCCCCCTCTCTCTCTTTATATATATACACACACACAGTATATATGTGCTTTACTATGAAGAGATCGACTTTGATTTATTGATATCCTTCGCACGATTGATATAGGTACGAGAAGAGGTGGAACATGCTCTCAGCCGCATACCGTGGAACCTTGAGAGGTAAAATGAAATTCAAATATCTATTTTTTAAAATATTTATGAACTGAGTATATACTATTAAGGAGAACAAATCCTAATTTTCGTTTCCATATTCACTTGTTTCATCTCAGACAATCACAAATGCAAATAACAACATCTCCAGAGGCACCTCAATACCAACTAACATTCAACAACCAACCAAAAACCCCGATCTTTGCGGGTGCCAAAATTCAGGATTGTGAAGGAAACCCGCTTCAAATCCTGCTAGTTGCTGGACCCACCAGAGCCCCCTGTTCTTCTCCACCACCAATCAAAATTGAATTAGTAGTTCTTGATGGAGATTTCCCTTCGCATGATGTTTGGACGAGCGATGAGTTTGAGCAAGCGATAGTGAAAGAGCGTACTGGTAGAAAGCCATTGCTTACTGGAGATGTTAGTAACATTACCTTGAGGGATGGAGTTGCAATGATTGGAGATATCCAGTTCACAGATAACTCGAGCTGGATCAGGAGCCGGCATTTCAGGATCGGTGTCAGGGTTGTGTCAGGTAGTTACGAGCAAACCGCTATAAAAGAAACCATGACTGAGAGATTTACTGTCAAAGATCACAGAGGTGAATGTGAGTTTTTTAATTTTTTGCTATATATCTTTCAAGTTATAATTCTTTCACTCTTTCTATATATAAATTGTATAAAATTTAATTGCCGTAAATTAGTCTAGTTAGCTAGTTAGCTAGTATGGAGCCCCAGCAAATCAGTAGTAATTAAATAAGTGAACCAAGAGGCAATGAGTCATACATAATACATAAATTCATAAATATTACAAACTAAAATTAATTCATAACCTCGCTGAGATGCTGAGGAATCCAATCAGTATCGGTCAGAATATACTGGAAAATCAAATAATATGCAACCAGTATGTGAAATCATCCATAAAGGAACAACGTACGAACCAAAAGTATAGAATAAAATAGAAACCACTTGAAGGTTCTTCCATATAAATTGAAGTCCACATTACATCATTACATGACATGTAACATGACCGTTGCATGAAAAATTATTGATTTCGTTTCATTTCAACTTTAAATAATATTACATATGGTCCCATCATGATCTGCTCTAACATTTTAAACAACATACAAACACCACCAAACTAATTAAAATAGTAACAAGCTAGACCCACGCAGCTAGCTTATTATTCTGTCTTCAAAATTTGACCCAAGTCAGTTTCAGTGTAAAATTTTCTCAGCACAAATACCTAACACATGATATGTACTGTATACATATGTACAGTGTACAGGAAACATTACCCTCCAGTTCTGACAGATGAGGTATGGAGACTGGAGAAGATTGCAAAAGATGGAGCTTTTCACATTAAACTCTCTGAAAACAACATAAACAACATACAAGATTTCTTGAAGCTTCGGACTGTTGACGCTAATCGACTCCGCCATGTCAGATCTCAACTATGAGCTGCTAATCATATTGTTACTATATAATCATTTTCAGAAAGATACTAAGTTCAACACTTTCATTAGTTTAATAATTCCTAATTATAAACATTTTATTTTATTTTCAGATACTTAATAACATGCCAAAACAAATGTGGGAAAAGGTAAATAATCACGCATCGACATGCAATTTGGGGGACAAGATTTACTTGTGCAGAGGTCAAAATGTTGTGATCTTTGTAAATTCAATTTGCCAAGTAGTACGGATTACAGTGCATGGCATTCCCTGCACATTCAAGGATCTGACAAAGAATTATAAGGTCAGTGAAGAAATTATGTGATACAAGTCTCCATAATTGTATCTAACTATTTATCATATATTACCCACTCAATTAAAATAATATCTTTGTTGCCATTATGTGGATTCAGGACTATGTACAGATGCTGGTACGAGAGGCTTACAGGCAATGGGATAACTTGATGGAAGCAGATGAATTTGATGCAGATGTCACTTTAATCCAAAGTAAATAACATCTCATTTGATAATTTTTTGACTTCTCTATTTCATTTCATTTATTATGTTTTTCTGCATTTTTCTTTTATTTATTTTTTCTTATAAGGCCAAAGTATGGGACAAGGTGGAGTGGGGCCAGTGCAATGGTATCCAAATAGTAGCCAAGACAGTGGCGTAATAGAATTTATAGGAGATGCTGATGAAGGCAGTTCTTCTAGCAGTTTCCAGTTTGATCAAGTTGGTTCAATGGATTGGAGCCATGACTTCAACCAAATGCCTTGAAACTAATTAAACCTCCAAAAGAGATGCTAGAAGGAACTTGTGACATGACTCAAATATTGGTAAATATTTTGTAACATAGGGAAAATATCAAAAAAGAAAAAAAAGAAAAAAGAAACAATGGATTGTATATTGTAAAGTGTAAAGAAGAGTCAGTTGCCCTGGTTGCTTGCACAAGACAAGGTACAAAGTGCAACCAAATTGAGGCGTATATATACCTGACTCTATGATTTCTAGTAGTAAGATGTACAGTGTGTATAAGTTTCTAAATTTCCATGTATATATTTTCTTTTCTTCTTGCACAAATATCTCAATGTAAATTTTGTAAATTGACAGATGTATGAAAAAATATGTAGCAGTAAATTCATTTGTATATTATTGTAAGCGCCTTACAAAACCTTGTTGAAGGCTTGAAGAGTCTTTGCCCTTGTCCCCTCTTCATTGGATTATATCTGAGGTAAAATTTACTGATTTTGTTAAATTATATAATAGAGGCCTTTCCAATTTCTGGATTTGTTAATGCCAACCCCTCTTCATTGTACGCTGCATGAAGCAAAAACTGCTCTGTCAATAACTGTACCCCCAAACCACTGCTATAAGCTGAGTGCTGTTAAAACTTTTTTTTTTTTTGATTGATTCACGCCCGTAGGCAAACAGCTTACAATACTCTCCTTCCTGAGTTTCATTTGCATAAAAAACCCTCCCTTGCACCCTTTTCCTGATTTACACCCGTTAGGATTCAATACCCAAAAAACTAACTTAGTCAATTTGTACAAACATTGGATATGAGAAACTGGTATAATCTAACTGTGTAGTGGCTCCCAAGTCTGCTAACCGATCAGCTGTTGACATTTGAAGTTTAGGTATAATACCTAAACTGGTATACTGACATTTGAAGTTGACATTTGCCTTTAGACCCTTCCAGATATCAAAAATTTCAGCGAAGGCCTTCCAGTCAATATCCCTTGGCGCCTGATATCCTGAGCATGCTCTTACCAGTGTATCACAGTCCTATAGGAACACGCAGTTGTTGATGCCAGATTGCATTGCATAATTGAGAGCTTGTTTTAAAGCTGTGGCTTCTGCTTGCAGGGGGCTGGCCACCTTAACATAGGAGGATCGGTATGCCATTAGTTGTTCCTTATTGAAGAAAACGAACCCGATTCCGCCCTTCCACCTTCCTTTCCACGATCCATCAACATAACACCTTATCGAGCAACCCTCTGTTTGTGGTGTCGGTTCTCTTCCAATTGCTGTTTAGGGGCCCTATGCTGACAGTGCAATTTGAACCTCTGCATTTACCTCGTGCCAGTACCTGAGAAACTTGCTGAACTCGGGGTTTTGCCCACCATAAATCTTGTCGTTTCTGCACCTCCATATGGCCCACACAGAGATCCCTATTGAATTCCATTTCTAATCACTAGTAGCTGAATGCAGCGATTGTAGGACCTCGTTAATGTTACCTTGGAGCTGATCCGTTCTCAGAGGAAGGGGGCCCGCTAGCCAGCACATTCGCGCAAAGGGGTACCTGAAAATCATATGCTCAGCATCCTCCTTGTTAGCCCCACATGAATGGCAGTAGTGACCCCCCTGGATGTTCGCGATCTCAAAACTCCCCCCAGTGGCAGCCCATTTTGCGTCAGCTTCCACAAAAACATCCTAACTCTTGGAGGCAAATTCCCCTTCTTCCAAATGAATTGATGGTGGTCCGGAGTCCAATTTGTAATTGTTACACCTCTATGTTTCTCCTTTCTGAGGTATTCATACATGATCCCAACCTTGTATTGCCTACCTCCATTTAAATGAAAGCCTAAAACATCTTCCCCTGCATCCATATCCGGAGGTGGTACCTGAGAGATTATGGCCATGCACATTTCGTCCCCCAGCAAGCCCGATATTTTGTCAACATCCCAGGTGCCCGTTTCACCCTGCACTAGCTCCTGCACCCTCATTTGCCTTTGTGTGTTACTATTTGTGATTAGTTGTGTTCCTCCTGAAAACCACGGCTCCCCAAACACCATACAGTTGCCTCCATCCCCGATTTGCCAAGAGATATGCGGTGCCAGCTGGTCTCTTAGCTTTATCAAGCTGCGCCAAAACAAGGAACAGTTATACGTCCTTTTTGATTGTCACAGATTTGATCTAGGGAGGTATTTTGCCACCGCCACCTGGACCCACAGAGGTTTAGCGCCCCCAGCCATCTTCCATAAGCTCTTCAATAGCAGGGATTGGTTAACCAGGTTTAGGTCTCGGATTCCGAGGCCACCTTCCTCCATTGGCAAGGTGATTTTTTCCCAGCTTATGTACGCTAGGAATCTGTCTTTTTGTAAGGCCCCCCAGTAAAACCTTGTTATAATGGATGTGAGCTTGTTGAGCACCCTTACAGGGATCATTTCCTTGGCCATATAGTAAACAGGTAGCGATTGCAACACTGATTTAATGAGGATCATTCTTCCTGCCAGTGTGAGCAATTTCCCCTGCCATGATTGCAATTTAGTAGAGAATTTTTCAACGAGAAAGTCATATGACCCCCTTCCCGCATTGATTGGTGCCCCAAGATATATGTCTGTCTCGTTTACCACCGGCACCATTAGGACCTCCGACACATCCTCCATTTTATCCGCATTCGTTCGATTGCTGAACCATATCTTACTTTTCTGTGGGCCCACCACCTGACCCGAGATACTCTCAAATTCTCCCAAGGTTCTGCTTACCTCCATAGCCTCTTGTACTGATGCTTTGCCAAATAATAGCAGATCATCTGCGTACACAGTTTGTGATTGGGACCGCAGTAGGTGCCAGTTTTGCCCCTTGTAGGAGCCCTCCCTCTCTTTTAAACTCGAGGTGTCTTGAGAGGAGATCCACCCCCAAGATAAAGAGATACGGCGAGAGTGCGCACCCCTGCCGCAGGCCACACTTCGGCCGTAGGAAACCATCCCCCGATCCATTAATAACAACTGAAAATTCTGCCGATCGCACACACCCCATGATCCACTTTACGAAATTTTGACGGAATCCGTAGCACGGCAGCAGGGATTGAAGGTACGACCAGATAGAATGCCTTCGATAAATCCACCTTTAAGCAAAATTGCTCCTCCTTGAAAGAACTGGACTGGAATGAATGTAGAACCTCTCTGATCAGTATTACATTATCGGAGATTTCTCTCCCCGGCACAAACGCGGCCTGTGCAATGGATACGCAGTGAGCAATTACCGGTCTCATTCTCATCGCAAACAATTTGGATATGATTTTGTACACTGTATTGCACACGGAAATAGGGCGATAATCTATGAGGGATTTAGCTTCATTGTTTTTTGGGATTAACACCATATTAGATCTGCCAACGAAGCTTGTCATTCGGCCAGTTTCAAAAAACAGTAACACCTCTTGAACAATAGTAGGCCCGAACACCTCCCATTTTTCCTGTATAAGCCTCGCATTCACGCCGTTTGGTCCCGGTGCCTTATCCGGGCCCAGTTGGGCCAAAGCTGCCGCGATTTCCTGGGGGGTTGGCATGGATTCGAGGCTTTCTTGAAACAACAAGGGGACCTGGGGGAGGCCGTGTAGCAAAACGGCGTGTATAGTTAATAGTTGCCATCTTATTGGTTTTTTTGTTCTTTTAGACAAACAAAACGGCTTTTGTCAAATTATAAAATGAGAAACTAGATTTTGGTTATCGTCCCCATCAAAAGTACTGCGGCCTCTCCTTTCATTGCTTGAAGTACTGTGGCCTTCCCTTTCATTCCTTTTCAAGCACCGGACCACTGATTTCTGACTTCTAGTAATGTACTAATTCATGGATCCTTGAATTTGTAGTCCAGGACTATCTAAACAAGTGAGGCTATGGTACTATGCGTAGCACAAATTGATCCGTACTCTGAATTAATATCTTCATTTTCTTTTTTGAAGGTTTAATATTTTTATTTTCAAAGTTCAAATAGTTAATATGAACCGTTCAATATAATCTCCATATGAAAATGTACTTGCAAATTAAATTTTATATTTGTCAGATTTTTCTATTATTTATTTAGATGGGTAGAAAATCACTTCTAAAAAATAGTAAAAAAGATTGTTAAATTTGTAAAATTTGATCTACGAATACAATATCATAATATTTATATGAAGATCATGTTGAATAATTCAAATCAACTATTTGAACTTTAAAAACGAAAATATTAATCCATAATACGGACCAATCCGTACTATGCATAGCACCAATATCACAATAGCACCAAAAGGAAGTCGAACAGAAATGAGAAACAAAGAATAATAAACACTTTAAATCACAAAAAACACAAATTAAGCCGGTGCTAGTATAAGAGTTCAGGAATCAATAAAATAGTAAAAACAAACCCTCCAAGAAAAGAAAGAAATCGAGGGGTTCTCCCTAGTTATTTTTCTCCCATCTAATCACTAGCATACCATACAAAAGAAACACTGCATCATATCAACAATATCCTCTTTGTACGGCCCCGCATGACAGAGAACCAACTAGGCCTTCTTGGGATTCTCGTCCTCTTCAGGGTCGCGAAGGGTGCCAAACATCCAGTCCATCCAGACGGTGTAGTGGCCGTAATTGTGGCGGTACGTTGTGTGGTGGATGGTGTGGTACCCCGCACCCATCACCGGCCACACCTTCCCGTGGATGCAATCATGGATGTTGGCCGTCCATACCGCCTCGCAAAAGAGCAAAGCCACGTGAGTGGTGAAGTGGCACGGTATGATGAACAATGCAATCACGTGCGGTACAGCTTGTAAGATACCATCCAAGGGATGGAATGCAAGTCCTGCAAGAAAAGATGGATATTTTTCATGCCAAATTATTTCGGCTGCAAAAGGTTGACAACACCCTGGCTAGCCCAAAATGCTTTTTTTGGTTGTTACAGAGTATTAATACTTCCAACTGGCTTTACTATTTTCTACAAAACTTTTGCAATAATGACCCCATTATCTAGAAATTGCAGAAAAGATCTTATCTGCACTATATTTGAAAATAATAAGCAGCTTGGTATAGCATTTTACTTAAATAAAAATAATAGGACGATGCCTCAAACACTCAAGCCTATATAAGTTAACACTTGCTACCTTATGTCTATTACTCGTATAAGATTGAACTATATCAAGAAAGGTCCCCAATTTTCTTCTATTGGTTTGTGACAATGGTGTTTAACACAAAATACAGTCTGAAATAAAAATATTTATTTTTCTTAACAAAATTATAATGGCATACTTTCAAAATTAATGTCATTTATGTCAAATCAAACACTACAAGTTCACAGAAAATAAACAAACTAACCCGCAAAAGGAGAGAGCGTGTTCTGCTTGTTGTAGATGTGGTGAGTGGCATGGAGCCACTTGTAAAGCGACTTAATATCATGCAACTCCCGGTGCATCCAATAAATGCCGAACTCAACAAAAGCCAGGTACACCGCCAGATAGACAAAGTACATGGGCACGCCGACTTCACTTATGGTTGAGAAACACTGGGTCCAGCCAGACTCAACCATGTATTCTGAGATGGATGGCAAGACACTGTACCATGGCATAGCCTTCATTGCCACCATTATTTGCAAATACATGGCATTTTTTGTTGGTATTGCATCTGAAAAAAATAGTTTATTTTGATTATTCTACAGTATACTACATGACAAGTGTACAAGTGGGGGTAGATGTGATTAGAAAACCATCACTGCCCAGCTAAACAAAAGGGACAGCTAACTTGATAACTAATAAGAAAACGATTATCAAATCAGTACAGTACTGCGTGGGGCAAAATATCTCATGTCAATAACTTAAAAACTGTACTTGAGATAATAAGAGATCCCTTAAGAGCAAATTAATGCTTTATGAGATTGTGCTAGTAAGGGTAACTAATTAATGCAATTATTTTCCATGAATTTTCTTTTCCTGGAATCATATTATTTCAGTTTACTCCTAAAGTGATCAAATATGCAAATCTAAGGGTACAGGGAAAACAAAATCAATTTGAACAAATTTCAATGGATGATCCGAACTCTGATTAAAATACCACCGAATGCAATTTTAAATTTTTTTTCTTCCATACTCATTCCATTCATAGATCTCAATGGATAAATTGGATGATGCCTACATTAAAGTAGAGTACCCCCCAACAATTCCTAAACTCTAACCACAAAAATACTGCATCCTAGAAACGAAATTAATTCCATAAAAGGATAAAGATGCACAGTGCACATCCAGAAGTGTCAATTTCAATCCTCGTCAAAATGCCGAAATTTTTATTAATATCCAAAAAAAATATTAAATTTCAAAATCTACGCCTCCAGAAAGATGCACAGTACTCACAGATCCTTGACTGGCTTTTGCAGTCAGAAAGTTGACAAATGAACGACGGCGTGGAGAACAAAGCAGTCGAACCGCCGAGACCACTTTACCGGTTCCATTCATTGATAGACGAACACTCGCCAAGCCTAGAAAGATTTCAAGTTCCCATTACCAGTTCTTCATTGGCGAGATTTTTCGTTTGTTTTGTCTCTCTCTTTTCTTAGAGAGGAGAGAGAGTAATCAAATACCTCTCGTTCCAACTAGGTAACCGCCAACGCTGGGAATGTCCTTAAACCTCTCAAAGGAAAGGGTATTTAGCATGCATAGGAATTTCGAAATCTGTCCAAACCGGAGATTAAATTCCCGATTTCATACAAACTTTCCGCAAAAAAAATTTCCGATTCTAGGCAATCCAAAACCGGAGATTAAATTCCCGGTTCTAAGAACTGAAGAATTAATCCCCGGTTCTAAGTTTTTTTTTTAATTAAAAAGAAATGTTTATAATTTATTTATTTTTTGTATTGAAATATTAGAAATATTTTATATATTTTTTTGAAAATAAATGGAATACTATATAATTTGATTTATTAGAAAGACTGCGACAAATAACCGGATCAACATTTTTCAGGCCGGATTTTTTTGCAGCCCTAAGAAAATTTAAAATATTTTGAATCTAAGTTATTAGAAAAAAAAGAACAATGTTTTGAATCTAAGTTATTGATCCCGGTTCAAAAGTCATTCCTAGGTAAATACAAAAAATATTATAATCCTTCTATTTTGGAAAAAAAACAAAAAAATTAAGTTATTTAATGATTCCTTTGTCAGAATGTCAGAACCAAAAAGAAAACCAAATTCAAAACCGCAAATCAAAACCAAAACGGCAAAATTTTTTTGACCGGGAAATAAATCAGCAGTAATTCGGCCTGAAACTGGAAAATAAATCTGCGATTTGGTCAGTTTTCGAAATCTTGTCTAACAGGGTCTAGATTTTGAAATTTAATATTTTGTTTGAATATTAATAAAAATTTCGGCAAAATGCTGGTCAAATCAAATACATAACAATATCTATCCCCAAAAGCATAGAATAGTGAAGTAACCCATGATAAAAAACCAGCATTTCATCCAACAAACACAGTTATTCTGAAATGACCATTCCTTCGAATAAACCATGGAAATTTTCTCGTTTAGAAACATAGATGTACCTTTTGGGACATAGACATTGCGCTTCCAATAATAGATAACGAGGCACCAGAGGAAACCGGAGATGAAGTACACCAGCAAACCGCCGATGTAGTTCCTCAGCCAAGACTGGAAAAAGTGAGGCAAGCGCCGCCACGCTTCGCCGGGTACGATGTTCCCTAGCACGATCTCATTGTACCAGCTCGTCTCCGCTACGAATAGGTTCAGGTACTCAGTGGCCCCCGCCATGCGTCGGAGAAAGAGGCACAGGTTAAACTGTTCCGGCGGTTACTGGATCGCTCAATTAGTCGGAACGGAGAGAACGAAAGGAGCGTCTTTTTGGTGTAGATGTTTTAGAGCGGCCCAAGTGGTTTTGTTGTGGGCGAGACGTGTGCTGTTGCTGTCGAGTTGGTCTCTTCTCCAGTTAGAGAATCATTGGAGCGTCCGGTATGGCTGTCTATTTGATGGCTGAGAAATAGCGCTGACCGTGTTACTTCACGCTCGTTCTAGACCGTCTGATATAAAATGGACAATCCAGATTTGCTAATAAGATGGATCAAGTCATCAAACTATGGATTACCAAATTACTAATCAGGAGGATTTTGAATCAGATGATTAGGAGCGGATCTACAGTTGTTCAAAAACAAAAGACACATCCAAAGTCCTGTAGCTAACAAAGACCGTGGGCCCCACTCACAAGACAGCACTACCTAATCTAGTTTTATACACTGTCAGAACAAAATCTTACCAGACTTTCAATCTATAAGGATCAAGCGTAAATAGAATCAATTATATAAAAAATTTATACTACGAATGGGATCAATTTGCACTGTCCATAACATTTTGCTTTAAATTATATAGAAAATTATGCTTACATACAATTTTTTTGAAAAATAATGAAGGTCAATTGACCCCATTTAACAAACATAACTCTGTCACTAAATATACGGCATTATTTTTTCTAGGTAATTTTGTTTTGTCATTCTTTTAATCAGAATTTACTTGCCTCGAAGGTATAAGCAGATTTAAATTTGAAAATAGTGATATGTTCAATAGAAATAGAGATATGAAACTATATTTTTAGTTTTTTTGAGAAAAAATAGGGGTCATGCCCATATTTAATTGAAATGAATGGTTACAAAGTTTGAATCCGTTTAGGTAAAAGTAACAAAGGCTCAAAATAGTTGAGCAGAAAATACTGGTAATAAAAACAGGAAAGTAAATAAAGCAAATGAGTAAAAACTATCGAAAATTAAAAACTGAAAAGGTTGAAGTAAACGCAAATTTAGAATTTTAGGTCAAATGTGAAGTCCTTCATGTCTTCCTCTGCTGCCTTCTTTTGGTTCTCTTAATTCTCCCCATTTTGCCCCTGTTGCACCTGTTGTACCAGTTGAGCCGTCTGGACATGTTTATAGTAAAATTGTAACGCCCACAGTATTTCTTCAAGTAGTTTATTTGTTGTTTTTGTTGACTCCGAGAAGCATCTGTTGCACCTTTCCCACCATATTACGAATTGCATAATGACTATTGTTGATTTTTGTGTTCTCCTCATCGTACCAGTAGCTGTGTAGTTTGCTCACAAGCGAGGCCAGCAGTGGGATGGATGCCTTAGCACAAGCTTCTTATACAGTTCGACCGTGTAGGGGCAATCTTGGAATAAATGTTTTGTTGTTTCAAGGTTTTGCTTGCACAGTAGGCACATACTTGCCAATGTCCATCCTCGTTTTTGAAGGTTTTCATGTGTTAGAATCTTGTTTTGAATTGCCAACCATCCAAAGATTAGCATTCTTAGTGGAGCTTTGATCTTCCATATTGTTGAGACTATCTTGTTGATCATATGGCCCCCTTTCAGCCATGTGTATGCTGACTTGATCGTAAATTATCCAGTGTCATTCCATCTCTATGTCAAGTCATCATTGGTTCCTGTTTGAAGGTTCAGCTGGCTCAATTAACTCCTCAGTAAGTCTAATTCTTGTAGTGCTTCTATTGACAAGTTTAGTCGAAGTTGTATTATTCCTCCCCTGGTGATAACTGCCTGTCTGAGGGTAATGTTGTCATCTATTGTGAAGGAATGGAGGTTAGGCAGTAGGTGCTTGAGAATTCCCGGGCCCCAGTTTTGGTTCCATAATGAAATGGAGTTTCCATCTCTTGGTTTCCACTGTGTAGATACTGTGAAGAAGGATTTAAGATCTCCTGTGATTTCCAAAAATATCCCTGAATTCGGTGCCATATCTACCAAGTATGTTGTGTTTCTGATGAAAGATTTCCACATTTTACCATCTGGTTTGAACCAATACCAGTGCCATTTGAGTAGAAGGGCATTATTGAAGGTTTTTAAGTCAAGAACACCTAGTCCCCCATTTGATTTTTGGTTGGCAGACAAGCTCCCATTTTGCGAGACTGTATCCCTTAGCATTTTGTGCTGCCCCGTGCCATAAGAATCGGCGTCTGATCTTGTCTATTTGATTCAGAACCCATTGTGGTAGTTTGAGAACTGACATGTAGTAATTAGGCAGCGATGATAAGACAGCGTTTAGTAATACGAGCCTTCCCGCCATTAAAAGAAATCGGGTTGCCCATCCCGCTAGCCTTTTGTTCAATTTGCTCAACAAGTTCAGATATCCTGTTCGCGGTAATCGCCGGTCAGAAAGCGGTATTCCAAGGTAGCTGAAAGGAAAGTTTGTTAGCCTGTAGCCAAGAGAGGATGCTAGTCGCGCTGCTTCATCTTCCTACACGTTGGTTACCAGCATTTCTGACTTCTGGAGGTTAGTAGCCAGACCTGATACTTGTTGAAAGACAAGCAAGTTGATTTTTACTGCTTGTACTTGATGAATATCTGGTTTCATGAACAATAAGGTATCGTCCGCGTAAAGTAAGTAAGGCCTCATATTATGGTATGGTAATTTGATTGCCCCCGTTTGTGTCAATTTTTGCAAGTATCTTGCTAGGAAATCCATAGTAATTATGAAGAGCGAGGGAGATAGCGGGTCTCCTTGTCTAACCCCACGTTTCAGGATTATTTTTTTTCCAAGTGAGCCATTGATAAGGACATGAGAAGTTCCTTGAAAGACAGCATGTGTGATCCAATGATTCCATGCTTCTGGAAACCCTAAATTTGTCATGACTTCGGTCGTGAATTCCCATCCAATCGTGTCGAATGCCTTCTTGATGTCCAACTTAAGCATACCCAAGGGTATTTTTTCTCTTCTTGCGCATGTCAGTACATGTTGTGCATATACGAAGCTTTTGGTAATTTGACGGTTTTTTTGAAAACTCGTCTGTGCTTTTGTTATGATTTTCTCCATGTGGACTTGTAGGCGGTTTGCTAGAATCTTCGAAATTTTTTTTTGTACTCTATGTATAAGGCTGATCGGTCGGTAGTCTCCCGGTGTTTTTGGGTTTTCTTTTTTGGGAATTAGGACGATGTAGGAGGGGTTTAATGGCTTCAGAGATGATCTTGTGTCCATTACTTGTCGGAAAACCGCATTTAAGTCCGGTTCTATGAGGTCAGCAAAACATTTGTAGAACTCACCCGAGTATCAGTCTGGACCCGGACTTTTATTGTTTTGCCATTGGCGAATTGCCATCAATATTTCTTTTGTTGTCAGTTGGTTGGTGAGCTCTTGTAGGTCTACCTGATTGGGGTATAAGTTCGGCTAATGGATGGTTGGTATCAGAGGGGCCTCAATACCCATCAATTCCTTGAAGAAATCAAAGAAAATTTTCGCCTTTTGTTTTGTAATCTGAGTAGGGGATAGAATTGTGTTCAATCTACGATATGCAATTCACTTCTCGACCCCGAGGCAACGGCATAGAAGTACTTCGTGTTGCGCTCGCCTTGTAATTCCCACTTTGTGCGCGCTCTCTACTGCCATAAATCTTCCTACAGTGTGGCCAATGTTGTGTGTCTTTGTTTAATTTTGGTCGTAATCATCATTTCTAGTCGCGTTATCGATCTTAATTCCCTCGCCTTGTCTACCCACTCCAAGAACTCCCTGCATATGTTAATCTGTGATTTTATATTTCCAACTTTTTCTTGTGACCATACCTTGATTATCTGTTGCATAATTGATTAGCTTGTGGTGAAGTTGCTATGTGGTGCCGGCTGGTTGCATATTTGTCCATTCTGCATGAACTATTTCCTTGAAGTTGTCACATCTAAGCCACAGGTTATCGAATGGAAAGAACCGTGTTTGTCTGAATTTTGTTGTGGCTGTGAGTAGTAAGAGACAGTGGTCTGAATTGGTATTAGCCATAGTTTTCTGCATCGAATTTGGGAAAGCCGAGTTCCACTCCCCCGAGATGATGAATCTATCAAGGCGCGCCATGTGAGGGTCTTGTCTGTTATTACACCATGTGTAGTTCCGGCCACTAAATCCCAAGTTGAGGAGCTTCAATTCTGAAAGTAATCCCGCAAATGCGATTGTAGATCTCCAAGTGTTATCGTTGTTGTTGCGTTCACTTGGCATCGCCGTTACGTTGAAGTCTTCGCCTATCACCCACAGAATTGGCGCTGCTGGTTTAGAGGCTCTAAGTTCATCGTAAAAGTACTACCTCTCCCTTTCATTGGTTGGTCCATATACGGCAATAAGGATGAAGGTAGTTTCATCACAGTTGTGTTTGAACAGGGTTGTTATTGAGTACTGCCCGATTATTGAGTGAGTTTTAGTGTACAGGTTCTGATTCCATGCCAGGAAGATTCCCCCACGAGTGCCTTGAGATGGTAATAATTCATGGCTGTCCAATATCCTCCCACATGTCTCTTTGAACAGGGTTGAATCAATTGTCTCAAGTTTTGTTTCTTACAAAGTTAAGAAGTCGGGCTTCTCCAGTAGGATTGTTTGTCTTACTGCTAAATGTTTTTTTCCTTTCATTAAGTCCTCTAACATTCCACGACATCATAGATATTTTTATTTTTTGACTCATTTAGAAAATACAATAATCTCCATTTTGATTGATGAGCATGCCAGATGCAATTACAACATAGCTCCTTGAGCTTTTGAAACAAAAACTGAAATTAAACCCGAAACTAAATCGAAATTAAAATACTCCTCCTTGCATCTAACCAAAATAACCCCTTCCTCTTCCCAAATTAAAATCCTAAAAAGCCCCAGGTGATGCCTAAAGAACTTAGAATTACCTAACTTCATTAATAAAACTTTGCATCTCCTTGGCAGCTCACTGGTTCATTGCTTTTAGGTGGTGATGAGAGTAGTGCCCAGCTGGTCTAGCAGCACAGTTGCCTCTTTGATCTTTACCTTCAATTCCTCGTCCATATCTACTCCGGCCGTCGCCAGTATCGTCTGTGTGTGTTCCTCTGTCAGCGGATCGAAAGACTTCAGGTACTCCGAAGTCGGCTTTGCATTGCTTTTGATTTTCTGCTTTGGCTTTTGCATGAGGTCGCACACATTGAGGAATCCTTTGTTTACGCGTGCCTTGTCTACAGCTGTGACATACCTTCCCATGTTCTTGCCCTGTAGCCTCGGGCTTCTTCTCGTCTCCGTCTTGTACCTTGGCGGACCCTCAAATCCTGGTAGAGCTTCATCCGTGGTCTCCAAGGAGAGGTCCTCAATGTCTGTCATAAGAGGTCCCATCCACTCTGGTTCGAGTAGCGGTGGTTCGGATTGAGTTGGCCCAAGTTTCTACTGGATCGCACAGTGTTGCTGCTCATTTCCCATGGCATCATATCTTGAATATAGGCCCTTATATTTTCTTCTGTGAGCCCAGAAAGACTAGGGTCAATCCTATAAAGCCACTTAACCTTTTAAGAGGGCTTGCTGTAAAGGGTTATCTCCTTGGTTTTTCGGCTTTGAAGGGATTCTTTTTGTTTGAGGCGCGCGACCCACTCACTAGCTGACTTCCCAATCTTCTTCTGGGCTGCGCCTTGGCCCACTTCCGCTTCTGTAGTAAAAAAAGCAGTGGGTGATCTCTGTTTTTCCACGAGGGGCCGTTAGAGGCTGTGTGAAGAGATTTCCCAGACAAGATTGATGCCATTAATTTGGCGCAACTTTTCATGCACTGTATATGCACACTTGCCCATGCCTGCTGGAGACAGATTGTGGTTACTGTTGGGGGTTGACTCTGAGACTTCTTTCCATCGTCTATAGCGACATGTGTATTCACAAGTTCTCTATTTTTTAATCCAACCATACCATCCAGTGGGATGTTAATTTCGGTGACCGGTGAGTTCCTGACCTGCATGCGGCGATGTGGCTCTAAGCTGTCGCCAATGGTGCTTTTGGCGTGAGGAATGTAGTCATGGTGTCTAGTCCGGCCTCCAAATGGTGTCGTACCACTATGACGACGGCAGTTGTTGTCTCTTATCGGCCTGTAGTTGGCACCTTTCCTGTCTTCATCATCGTCATGGCCATGGTCCGGGTTCAAATGTGGTAGTGAGTTGTGGATCCACCCTTCTATCTCAATAAAAACCTCCTTTGAGTTTGGGTTCTTTGTGAGCCATATTGATGGGGTATGTGACTGGGGTCGTAGCAGGCGACGAGAACTTTGAGCGTTTCAAAGTTACCGTTAACAATAACCGGTGCCATGCGGTCAACGTAGCCATATCCTGCTAGAAAGTGGTTGACACCTTGGTAGTTCCAATACTGCAGGGGCAGTCCATGGATTTTGATTCTCACTTTGTTCGATGTTGGGTCTCTAACCATGCCTAGGTTCGGGGTCCATTCTCGCAGCTGCACCTCTAGGTCACGGGCAATCAAGAAGACACCGATAGCGACCGCCATGTTGCGAAGGATGTTTGATGGAAACTCAACAAGGAAATTTTCGACTGCCGGGTGCAATGGAGATACCTTAAAGTCCGCCGGGTGGCACTCAAAGGTGGCTGCTATTGATTTTGCAATGCGCTGGGGCAAGTTGGGGATGTTAGTTGTGGATCCCAGCAGAACCATAGCTGACCTGTTGAGGAGAGTGTTTGGTGGGCGAAGGTCATCGTTGGAGGGGGAAGAAAACTCGAGGTTCAGGTGGTAGGCTCGGATTGATGAGGTTGGGGATGAGCATATGCATGGTTTCCCAATTGTTAAGATCCATGGCGGTTTAGGTGGTTGGAACAGTGGGGTTTGGTATAGTTCCAACAGTGGCCCGTGGCTTTGAGAGAATTGGAGTATTTGTAGGCAATTTCTTCTTGGTTGTGCAAGCTCTAGAAATGTGACCAACTCCATGGCATTTATTACATCTTACACGTTTCTACACTGAAATTGAGTGTGTCCACGGTCGAGGCATTTGTAGCATCTTCCTTGGGCCTTCAGCAGCTCGATATGCTTACTAAGCTTTGGCACAGTGTGGCTTTTCTTCTCCAAAGAACGATGCTTATGCCTTTTGACTTGTGTCCAGCCATCTTCATTATCCCTTTCTGCAGTTTGGTTGGCGGTTGGGAGAGCAGTTAATGCTTGGGTTCCAGGTTGTTGGTGAGGGTTAATGGCGTGGTTGAGTTGTTAAGTCATCTCTGCAGCCGACTGTGTAGTGTTGTCCTGGTTTCTCCTGACCATTGTCGCGCAAAAGACATTTCCATTAGCTAGTAGCTGAGCGTGACGCCTTGCGATACCTTTGAGAATCGCCTTCCTGTTCGCCATGCGGAGCGAGAGAGAGTCCATCCTTCTCATGTCCAATCTTTTTAGTTGTTTTCATTTGATCATCAAATTACGGGTACCGTATTATTCATTATGTTAATGTAATCGATTGAGAGGTCTGATCTTTAACTTCGTAACTTGGTTCGGCCTCTGCAAATAAAGCACCATAGGATAAAGGAGGAGAGAGATCATATACAGCGAAGGAGAGAGGAGAGAAGAAAGATAGAGGGTATATTTGTTTATTTTATTTTTTAAATAACTTAGTAAAAGATTAAATAAAAAAGGGAGAGAAGAAAGAAAATTAAATTTGCATGAGAATATTGGATATTATGATGTTTTATGAAGATATTGTCTATTTTGAAAATTTGAATGAATACACTAATTTTTTTTTTCCAAAATTAAAATTTACTTTGTGATTATAAATATTTGAGTTCAAATTACAAGTGTAACACATTGCATTTTATGTTTCAGGCCATACAATTAAAATACAAAATAAACGAATCCATTTAAATAGAAGGGTTCATGAATTTTAAATTGATTGGTTCAGTTCGTTAAATCATACGGTCCGAATTAAGTTAATAGAATTTTACTTTTCTTCCAATAGAAAAATAGCATATACGCATCCGTAAAAATCGACTATTTCTAGAGTTTGCAAGTCCTCTGTTGTTGTTCTTGTTAGAGAGAAAAAAATAAAAATAAACCTATATATTCATAGGTTTTATGAAATTTCGAAAATTATTGGGGGACGCTGAGCCAGCGTTTCGATCAAACGAGACACAGGCTTTTCCAACTGCTAAAAAATTCCAAATTTTTTTATGTTACTTTTTTGTGACAAATGATTGACTATTGAGTGAAATATCTAAAAATGAGTGAAATACAAATACTCAGGAAAATATTTCAATATGTGGACCATAGTATCGTTCCATAAGTTCAGATTCTAAAAAATTTCCGTGCAAATACCATATAAATAGTGCGGCTTCTCAAAATTCTCAGCTTAATTATCAAATATAAAAATTGTTTTGACAGTTTTGTGTACATATAAAGTGAACCGAAATTTTTATTTTTAACATTTTAATTAAATTCATTAATAAATTAACCATCGTTTTTGGTCAATTCCAAATTTAACACGGCCGCAGAATGCCGGAGCGGACCCATATGGGGGGTACCGCAGAATGCCGAAGCGGACCCCCATATGGGGCCGCACAATGCCGAAGCGGCCCCTGGGGCCGCATAATGCCGGAGCGGTCCCTTTATTTTTTATTTTAGAAATACGAAATTGTATATATGTTAAGTGTTATTTAGTTTCGAATGTAGTTTAAATTGATTTTTGGTCGTATCGTATTTTTGGTCGTTCGTTTGAAATATTTTAGATATTTTAGATATGTGGTTTCTTTTAAATTCTTTTTTGTACTCTGAGATAATAAAATCAACAAAATAAATAAATAACAACAAAATCAAACAAACAAGAAACTAATCAACGAAATAAATAAGTATCTGACAAAACATCTACCAATACTCCAAATAAAAATCTACCAATCTAACAAAACATCTAACAATCTACGGCTCTGGACTAAACACCGTCCTCGCCTTCTTCTTCCTAAACCCCCGACCCCGCCTGCATAGTGGCGTCTCGTCTGTATCTCCGGAGGATGCTGAGCTGGATGCCTGGACATCCGTAGACTGAACCGGCTCATGGGGAACCTCCTCAATCTCGGATGTCTGCTGGACCCCAGGACCAAAAACTGTGGTCTGTCCAGACTCAGCCTGCGTGAATAAAAATGCCTGTCTGGCAATGGGGTCATCGTGGAGGGAAGGGTGAGGTACCTGCGGTGAGGACTGGCCAGGGAACAGCGGGATGGGCTCTGTCTGAACATACCCTGGCTCATAGGCAGGAGGTACTGTCTGAGTGGGACTGTAACCTGGGGAATACAGTCCATCTCCCTCTGTGCCATAATCAGCGGAGATATCAAAGCCCAGGTCCTCATCGTGTCCACCCTGTAGTAACTTACAAATTAGATAATGTATTGAATAAGAAAAATATCACAGTTATGTATTTTAATTTAAATTATACCTCGGTGATCATCTCCATGCGAATCCGGAAACAACCGACAGGTGATCATCTCCAAAATATAGGCGCGCAGATATCGGTCAATAACCACCTGTTATAGATTTAAATTAGAACAATACTTACAAGAAAATATGATTGAATCTCGTACAAGCAAATACCTGCTCTGGTCGATCCGGAAAGACCTGAAATCTCGCCCGCAGCTTTACCAAGCTGATGCAGCTGGGCGAGACCACAGTCTTCTCACCTCTCTTCTTCGCTTTCTGGAGATCCTCGTGCGGGATACCCAATAGCTCTAAGCACAATGCACAAAAATCTCCGTACTCGACGCCCGTGACCGGCTCCCCAATAATAGTCATACCCCACAGTCAACTGACGTCCTGTAGGGTGACTGTCATCTCAGCATGGGGGAGATGAAAGCTGTGCGTCTCCGGACGCCATCGCTCAACGAGGCCAGAAGATAAGCCCATGTCAGCATTCTCCTCGGCCATCTGGGATATCTGGTACAATCCCATCGAGCGTAAAACCCCCCCATACGCCGACTGGTACCGTAGATGCTGGCGGTTGTGACGAACCGTAACCGCATCCAAACCCTGCATTTAAGTAAATAATCAGATCAAGTTCATTCATCAAAAATTCGAGATGACAAATTTACTTACCCCAGTGGCAGCCTCTAATATCCGATACTCCGCATTCGGGTACCACAAGAAGTCGCTGACCCTGTCGGTGCGACTCCGGATACCCGGAACATCCGCCAACGCTGTCTCGATGTACTGAGACATCTCGTATGGCGTGGCTGTAGGAGCATGCTGTGTACCCCTACTGGAGGATGGTATATCTCTACTGGTACTCATGCTGTATTGGATAATATTTGGTCAAATATGAGAGTTTGGTAAAAGTCCGGTTTAACTTTGGGTACAATTCTAATTAAATTTGGGTACAATTCTAATTAAATTTGGGTACAATTCTAATTAAATTTGGTTACAATCGAATTAAATTTGGGTACAATTCTAATTAAATTTGGGTGCAATCTAATTAAATTTGGGTGCAATTCTAATTAAATTTGGGTACAATTCTAATTAAATTTGGGTACAATTCTAATTAAATTTGGGTCCAATTCTAATTAAATTTGGGTCCAATTCTAATTAAATTTGGGTACAATATATTCTAATTAAATTTGGGTACAATTCTAATTAAATTTGGGTACAATCGAATTAAATTTAGGTACAATTCTAAATAAATTTGGGTACAATCGAATTAAATTTTGGTACAATTCTAATTCTAAATCCTAAATCTAAACTCTAAACCTAAATCCTAATCCTAAACCCTAAACCTACACCTAATTACTACTCTACACTAAAAATTAAAACAAGAGAAGAAGAAGAAAACTTACCCGAGGTCGAAGGGATTCGAACTTCAAAAGAGATGCAATGAAATCGGAATCCTGCGGCCCTATATATGGGCCGGGGACCGCTCCGGCATTATGCGGCCCCAGGGGCCGCTTCGGCATTGTGCGGCCCCATATGGGGGTCCGCTTCGGCATTCTGCGGTACCCCCCATATGGGTCCGCTCCGGCATTCTGCGGCCGTGTTAAATTTGGAATTGACCAAAAACGATGGTTAATTTATTAATGAATTTAATTAAAATGTTAAAAATAAAAATTTCGGTAAAGTGAATATGGCTTAGACAACCTATGTTGTATGGATACTGTACGGATCGTAGTGACAAATTAATTATTTGGGTTCGGTTCGGCGGAGTCAAAAATTCGTGATTCGGAAATAATTTGAGTATAATTCGGAAAAAATTCGGTCCCAGAAGGAAGAAAAAAAAAACTCCAAAAAAAAGTACATGTACTTATTTTAATTTTTTAATTTTTCAACTTTTTTTCATAAAATTTGGAGTAAAAAAAAGTTTGAGAAATGCTATATAATACTATTTTCTTTCCTTTCGCATTCAAAATCTCCTGTAGAAAGTATGAACTGAAATTACTTAATTAAAAATTTGATTTAATTAAAGATGGTGCCACGTGGTGGGGTCCCCCCTATGCCTTTCAAAATTAAAAATATGTGCCCCTGCTTCGAATTTTTTTTTTTAAAAACATAATTAAAAAAAATATTTTTACCAAATCAACATGATTACTTCTTTTTTTACAAAAACCATAAGAACCGAACTGCCAATTCGGTCCGCTTGATTTTTTTTTTTTGGACCGAATTGGCAATTCGGTCCATGTTGATTTCACAAATTTTCAGAAAGGCGGCCACAGAAAATCCGAAAAAGACTCCGGACCGAATTGGCAATTCGGTCCCAACTTTTTTTTTTTTAGGGTTATGCTATTGTAAATTTAGTTAAGAAAACATTTACATTAACAAAGATGTGTAATTCTTACTCGCTAGGTTGTGCCAAAAAAATTAAAAATGAAATAGAGTAAATCAAATTTCATCTAATATCCTCTATGGGAGATAAAAAAAAGTGATCCGGCTAAAATTCTATCTAGTTTATTCGTTTTAAAATTTCAATTGACCACATTATTATTTCATTAAAGAATCTAATTTATCAAATTATTATTTCAATTGACCAATCCTAATTTAAATTGTTCTTAACATGTGATGTGATAAAATTCTTATAATTGTTAAAAATAGGAATATGAAATTTTAAAACGAATAAACTAGATAGAATGTCTATGTTAAAATAATATGTAAATTAAAAATATTTTATAAAATAAGTTAATACTATGTATTTTAATAATTTTTAAAATGATCTATATGTTGGAAAGATTCCACGTATAAGCTAATATTATGCTTTTTTTTTAGGCAAATAAAATTTTACGCTACAATTTTTAATTCTAATCAGTTATACACAAAAAAGATAAAAATAATTCAAAACGTGAATGAAATTATAGTTGTATTTTTCTACTTAAACAAAGAATAAAGAAAAGTAAATAGGGAGAAGTGGGGTCCACAAGGGCATTTTGTTAAGAATTTTGAGAGGAGGGTATTTTGTTCTATGTTTTGAAAAAAAAGGGCACAATGTAAAATTTTTCTATTTAATTGTCTTTCGGTTTCAAATTCAATTTGACCTACATCCGATATGATATATATACACAAGTGAGAAATTCAACCAAACCTTAAAAAAAAAAAAAAAAAATTTGGACCGAATTGTCAATTCGGTCCGGACTAAAAAAAACTCTGGACCGAATTGGCAATTCGGTCCGTAGCCATTACACAAACGTAACACAGTTTTCTGTGAAAATTTGTGAAATCAACCTGGACCGAATTGCCAATTCAGTCCAAAAAAAAAATCAAGCAGACCGAATTGGCAGTTCGGTTCTTATGGTTTTTGTAAAAAAAAAAGTAATCATGTTGGTTTGGTAAAAATATTTTTTTTAATTATGTTTTTAAAAAAAAACCCCCCTGCTTCACCCACGTAGTGGGTCCTGCCACGTAATGGGGTCCTGCACGGACTACGGAGCCACAAATTTACACATAGCTATGAATTTTTCCGACATTTTTATTAATATCCAAAGTTAATTAGAAATTAATATTTATGCCCAGAATTCTGGGGTTTCGCCAAAAATGCCCAAGCCGGTCATTTTATGGCCGGCTTACTTTTTTTTTTTAACCCATATTTTACCCTATATATACCCCTTTTTTCTCTCTCCTCCTCACAACTCCCTCATCTCTCAACCGAATTTCCTCTCTTCTTTAAGGTAATTTTTTTTTATCTAATTTAAATTTTATTTTATTTAATTTAGGGTTTAGGGTTTAGGGTAATTTGTTGTAATTTAGTGTAATTAGCACAGTTAACCATATTTTAGGGTATTTTGGCTTTTTTTAACATAATTAGGCTAATTAAGCGTAATTTAGCCGAATTTAGCATAATTAGGAAAATTAGACCATTTGAGCAATTTTTACCGAAATTAGGCTATTGTAGCATATTTAAGTTTATTTTAACTGCAATTAGGTTATTTTAGGCACAATTGGACCCATTTTAGCATGTTTAAGCAGAGTTAAGACTATTTTGGCCCTTTTTAGCATATTTTACCGAAATTTGGTTATTGGAGCCTATTGTAGCATATTTTAGGTTATTGTAACAGCAATTGACCTATTTTAGCATGTTTAAGCACAATTAAGCCTATTTTGGTTGGTTTTAGCATATTTTAGGTTATTGTAACCGCAATTGACCTATTTTAGCATGTTTAAGCACAATTAAGCCTATTTTGGTCGGTTTTAGCATATTTTACTAAAATTAGGTTATTGTAGCATATTTTAGGTTATTGTAACCACAATTGACCTTTTGTAGCATGTTTAAGAACAATTAAGCCTATTTTGGTCGGTTTTAGCATATTTTACCGAAATTAGGTTATTGTAGCATATTTTAGGTTATTGTAACCGCAATTTACCTATTTTAGCATGTTTAAGCACAATTAAGCACAATTAAGCCTATTTTGGTCGGTTTTAGCATATTTGACTGAAATTAGGTTATTGTAGCCTATTGTAGCATATTTTAGGTTATTGTAACCGCAATTGACCTTTTGTAGCATGTTTAAGCACAATTAAGCCTATTTTGGTCGGTTTTAGCATATTTTACCGAAATTAGGTTATTGTATCATGTTTTAACGGCAATTGGCCTATTTTAGGTTATTTTTGACATCAGGATGCGTAGAGGACGGTCTACCCGTCGTCCAGTAGTGGACGAGCCGATCAGTACCAGCAGCACCGAGCATATCAGTCCTCTCATGTGGTTGTACAGAGGTCCACTCGTACACTTCTGGGTAGTTGATCAGAGTCAAAATGATGATGAATTACGTAGGGTTTTGGCTTAGGTTTTGCATGTTATCTCACACTTATGTTTAATTAATTAGAGAAAAAGGCTACTGTCACCCTTCTTTATGTTTTATTGCAGAAAACAGGTTTTGGGACTATTTTACATCAAATGGAGCAAGAATCGGGTCAATCGGATAAGCAATGCTCATCGACTAAAGCTCTATTAAGGCCCGTATTAGGCTAGCCGGATACAGACCAGGAGATAGCGCGATACGCATTAAACCCTTCAGCGACGTGGTCTCAATACGGACCGTATCACCTAATAATGTCCGTAACCAAGGCGCCCTTTGGGGAATAACTGCTGACAGCTGTATCCAGGTCATGTTTCTTGGCCTCCACTCAACTCCAGACATCCCTTCACTCCTATATAAGCACCCTGGACAGAAGAAGAACTCATCTTTGTAATTTGGGTTAGATTTGATTAAGTGAGAAAGAGAGGAGTGATTGTAACAATGCCGTTCCGCGGCTAAGTTCTTTTCTTAGGGGCTAGGCAGTAAACCTTGTTACTCATGATGCTTTGATATATATATTTTCTGTTGATTATGATTTCTTGTTGTTTGATTGAAATGCTTTTGTGATTTATTATCCCTTCATCTAATATCGAAGATCTAGTTTAATCCGTTAGGGTAGTGACAGTGCTTTAATGGTAAGAGAAACTATGGTGCACGAGTTAGCCTCGTTGGGAATCAATAGATTTATGTGAAGAAAACCTTAGCGGGGAAACCATAAATCGGAACAACAAAATGCGAACCAAGTTCTATCATTTGCGTAAGATAAATCGCAGTGATCTATGTAGTAACTTGTGTATTTAGAGATCTGTCATTTGCGTAAGATAACTCGCAGTGTCCTATGTAGTATCTCGATGGAAGATCTGTCATTTGCGTAAGATAACTCGCAGTGTCCTATGTAGTATCTCGATGGAAGATCTGTCATTTGCGTAAGATAACTCGCAGTGTCCTATGTGGTGTCTTTCATAAAACAACAACAGAAAATCAGACCCGACAGAAGTAGAATATCAAAGTGGATTGAGTAGCAATGGTGTGCCGAAACCCTAGGAATTCTCATCTCTATCTTTATTTTAATTACTTTTAATTATTGCCAAATTTACATTGCTCACAACTTCAACTCTCAAATTTTCAGATTTTGTCTAGCCTTTCGAAAGATTGTGATTCGATCGGTCAAGACTTTGAACCAATATTCCCTGTGGATCGACCTCGATTATACTACTCGATAGGATTGTGCGCTTGCGATCCGAACCGATAGCATTTTCGAGTTTATAAATTTTAAAAGATAACATTGCTCTCTTTTGAGTTATCAGTAGTGGAGCACCACTACCCAGATCGGGTACTCCGTCAGTTTGGACTAGGACCGTTCATTCCCACAGCACCACTATCTCGTATTACTTGATAGCTTTGTATTGCAACTAACGTGTTTCTTACATGATGAACCACTGAGGGCGAACAGACTGGGACTGGAGCACCCATCTTTCATACTACTACAGTACGGCGGGTGATCCCTAGTATCTGGACTTCTATCATGAGCCAGATGCGATCGTTCAGACCCAGGGAGATCCCCAGTTGAGGTACGATACTTGGTACATGCAGATATGCATGGCCAGTGTCTATCTGCAGAGCGATTACGGTGCCCATCTCCGCGACAGGATCAAAACTGATGATGGTTACCATCCCAACGGCATCACATGGGCTCGCCAGGTAATGCACATAAAACTACATAGTTTTCCCCTAACTTAATAATTCATCAAGGTTTGATCTGACAAAATAATTTTTTCAGCTTTTGTCTTTGATTAAGGAGTGCGCTCATGGGATCGCCGTGATGGAAAAGAAGAACTGGCGATATATTGGGTATCGCATCCTCAAGAAAAATGCGAATTGGGTTGAGGATGATGGCCGAGATTGGGTACCGCATCCTAAATTATGTGTATGATTGCAGGGTCCGGCCGAGATGCCGCCACAGCCACCGCCTGAGGAGCCCGATACTACGGATCTCGAGTCCCTCTCGTACAGTCTCCATGAGTTCGGGGTATACGAGGAGGATTTCATGTCGGCACCGCCAGTACCCCGATATAGCACAGAGATGCCGCCTGATGGAGAGGCTAGTGGTAGCGGGTCTCATACTCAGCCTGCCTTTGGGACTGGGTTCGCCGCATCTATCTTCGGTACACCTCCGCCAGTATCGACAGTCTCTACGGGTGATGACACTTGGGATATCGCCGAGCGGATACTCAGGTACGCCGATGTTGGTGTGGAGACCGAGAGAGAGAGAGAGTCTGGCCGTGCGAGCGCCGGAGTACCGCCTCAGCGATGGTCCCCCTCTCCGTTTTAGTTGTATCGTTGCTAGTTTTGTACTATTTATATTTAGTATACTATTTATATTTGGTATATTTGGATTATCCTATATTTCGGTTCTTTTGTATGTGTGCTTTTATGGTACTATTTTTATATTTTTCAGATAAAATAAATTATCATGATAATGCTAAACAGAAAATATTACAACATTAAAATAGTAGTACAACATAATAAAAAAATATTTAAAACAATTGAATAAGTGCGTTAAATAGCAAAAATAAGCTTTAAAGATTAAAGACACACCAATTGGCGCATCCCGAAATAAATTGAGTCAGTGTGAGTGACATAAGTATCCAGAAATATAGTTAAGAAAATAATATTACAATACAATGACAAAATAAAATTACACTATATACAAGAAGAAAATATTTTGTGCAAAAAAGAAAAAAGAAAAGAAAAGGAGTAAGCCGGCCATTTTATGGCCGGCTTATGGAGGAGAGTAAACCGGCCATAAAAATGACCGGTTTGGACATTTTTGGCGAAACCCCAGAATTCTGGGCATAAATATTAATTTCTATTAAACTTTGAATATTAATAAAAATCTCGGTGAATTTTTCAAATAAAACGCAAATAATTTGTAAAAATCGTTTTATTCGTGTTTTATTCGCGAATAAATCGGTAAAAATTCGGTCAACTGTTTTATTTGCTGTTCGGTTCGGAAAAAACATTTTATTCACGAATAAAACGCAAATCCTGTTACTATGGTACGGATATCTTGTTGGATATGATACGGAATACAATAATATGGTAATTTTCAACACAATACGGATATCAGACTATACGATACAGGTATCAATACAATAATAAGATATGTATCAGATGCCGATACGGAATCATATACGAAATATTTCGGGTAATACAGGGCCTAGCTAACTAAGAATTAGTTAGTGCCAAAAGTCAAAAGTCAAAGGAGTGTCAAAATCTCATGCAATAGTGCAAAATACATATAAACATTGTAAATAATTTCAGCGAATTAGTACAATAGTGAATTGGTTCTCATACAAGTACAATAGTGAATTGGTTCGAATTCTAACTGAACGATTTGCTCCTACAGTCCGTAATCTGTGGATGCACTTATTTCAGTAATAAATTAGGAAATTCTTTTTCTTTTTTTTGTCATTTACGTAATTTTCAGATTTCTTTTTTTGAAGTTAACGGTTTATCTTTTTTTTTTTTTTAATGCTTGGCAGTGGCTGCCAAGTGAAATTTATTAATAGGAAAAATACAGTATTACGTCATAGCTCGCAAAGAAACTATCTCATCTGATCCTATACCTTGTTCTCTCAATTATAATGAATAATACCCTACATTTCCTGCATAGTTGCCTCATTTTTCTTTTACACGCCACAAAAACAACATTGAAAACTAAGATTTACCAGTAAAATTAGAGGTGCCAGAAAGCACAGTAGCCGGCCTTTTGATGATATCCACCAGTTGACAGAACTTGAGCCACATATTCATCTCCTGAGTACATCTACCTGCAAGAAGCTTTGGGTTTAATTTTTCTTCTCCAAATATAATGGCATTACGCTGCTTCCATATGAGCCACGAAACACATACAAATCTAGTAATCCATTCTTTGTGTGACATTCCTCCTCGTTATCTATTTTTGTTTCATTTGGTGGTACCCAAATAATATAATATACTATAAGTTATTATGGACCACACACCACTACAAAAATGTGAATCTCACAATTCGATATCCATTTTTCATGAAATTGCATGATGGCTGGTAATTCAATATTATTGTCATGTAATATCACAATATTATTCTAAAATCATAGGATTCTATTTTTTTTTAATTGTTCAACCTAAAATGAACTCACTCCTATATTTTGTGGGTGGATCGATGTAATGTGTACGTTTTAAATCGAACCTTTCGGACTGGTAAAATAAAATCCTACGATTCAGTTAAAAAATACTAGCAGGTATGGACTCCGTAGAGAGTACTGAATATGTAATTAATTAATTATAATTATATAAGTTTTCTTCAAGATTGATTTTAAAAATATGGAATAATTTATCGGATTTTAACGTACCCATAGCTATAGATTTAGACTCCTTTTAGTACATAATTCAGAACCAAACTTTTAAATTTTTAGAAGCTAATGTTCCTCCTTTTTCAAAGGAATGATAATTATTTTTGCTGAAAATTGATGATAATTATGCTCCAATAGCATGAAACAACAGTAAGTTGAACAGTACTTGATAGATGTTTGTCCCCGAAAGAATGAGCAAGTATTTAGAAGTACACTCCTAAAAATAGAAATGTTTATCCCCACAATATTTGTACATAGCTCATTAATTGCGTTGTCTAATATCATACGACACATCAGACAGAGCCAAAGATATACCAACGATTCATAGCCGACTAAAATACAACAATTTGATGTTATTTGAACTCAAATTTAACCTAATGGTGCATACAAAACCGGGGATTTTCCATGTTTTCTACAGAGAATTACCGTAGACGATTTTCACAAGCAGTATTCCGTTGGCACGGGCGAAACCTGTGGACTACACAAACCATCCACCGTTGGAATAAATCTTGCGCACGCAGTTTACAGCGGTAAACAGAGATAGTCAGATACTGTCAGCAACCGCAACCATATCTGACAAAAATAAATCAAGAGATTCTTTCGACAAAGCTCTCATCAGTCACGACTCACGAGCCATCTGTCCTTTTTAGTTCTTTCTCTTCCCCAGCAGTATAAATTCACTGGTTGATTACGGGAATATCTAGACTTTCACTTTTAATCCGACGTTCGTTGTCAATCCAGTAGAATAGCTGTAAAATTAGAAGGGTGAGGTTTAATTGGGGAGGTTGAGAATTTCTTTTTTCGGGATCGCCTCTGCATCCGAACCTAGCGAGTAGCGAACAACTAACAGCAGGGATTTTTTTAAAAACAGTAATTAAAATAATCAAAGTTAAAGAAACGACATCATTGCTTCGTTTGTTATAAAAACAGCAAAAACCGAATAGCGGATTCGGTTAAGTTTTTTTTTTGCTTCACCGAATACGCTATTCGGTTAAGCAGGTGGTTTTAACATGGGATACAGTGGGTTGCCACAGAAGATCACCTTTTTTTTGCTTTTTGGCTTAACCGAATCCCGGATTCGGTGAAGGTGATTTTTTTGCTTTAACCGAATCCCCGATTCGGTGAAGTTGATTTTTTTACTTTTTTGGCTCAACCGAATAGGGGATTCGGTGAAGCCAAAGAATTAGACTAAGTTGATTTTTTTACTTTTTTAGACTAAGATTATTTGACTGAAAATTTGAATGTTTTATTTAAATTATTTGATTTCTTTTGATATATAATTAGCATATTTATACTAATTATGTTGAATTACAATTATATTAAGTTAAATTACACTAAATTACATTACATTACGCTAAAATACGGTTAATTACGCTAAATTACATATGAATAGGGACGATATAAAAGCGAAAAACGACGGCGAAACTTCAAACGGTTATAAAACGGCGCTCGAGTGTTCGATTTCAGCAAATGACCACTTTTCGGAAAGCTTGCAAAAATGCGCATGCGTCCGTGCCCGCTACGCTGGATTTCGGAATTCAAAATCGCCAAAAAACTAAGGGAAGAGCCTCAAAACTTGAGTTGAAGTTTTCGATTAAGATTTTCATTTCTATTATTCAATCCAAGTAGCTCAGTAAATTAGTTACATAATGAACTTGTAGAATACCAGTTTTTACTATTTTCAGAATTTTTTACTATTTTTTATGATTCATGAAAGATGGCACAGAATCGGTCTATTTTAGCGTAATTTTCGGTATTTCAGCATAATTAGCGGAGTTATTGTAATTTAGAGTAATTTAGTGTAATTCAACATAATTGATTGTAATATAGTGTAATTCAACATAATTTCAAGTAATTTAGTGTATTTTTTGTTGTTGCTAATTATAAATCAAAAGAAGTAATCTAACAAATAATTTAAACAAAAAATTCAAATTTTTAGTGTTAAATTTCTTTATTTTGATCTTCTTAGTCTCTAAAAAAAAAAAAAAAAACTCATAACCGAATAGCCTATTCGGTTTACAATAAAAAATAAAAAAATAATCTAAACCGAATTGGCTATTCGGTTTACAATAAAAAATGAAAAAAAAATCTAAACCGAATAGCCAATTCGGTTTATGGTCTTGTTGCACGAAAGTTACATAGTTCGGAGATTTGTTTTTGTGAAACTCTGCTTAACCGAATAGCCTATTCGGTGAAGCAAAAAAAACCACTTAACCGAATAGGCTATTCGGTTTTTGCTGTTTTTATAACAAACCGCCCAATCATGTCGTTTCTTTAACTTTTATTATTTTAATTACTGTTTTAAAAAAAAATCCCTAACAGCAATACGAAAACTGCAGGAGTCCGCATCGTCTGCATTAACTCAAAAGAGCATCTTTGGATTAATGTATATCGGCCGTCTGATTTTAAACAGAGTTAATCCGGCCCTGCCTATAAAGCATGAGATCCTTTAATATTAGTGCGGATCTAGTTTGTACGCATTTTAAAGCAGATCGGACGGTCCAGATTTATTAACTCAAAAGATTCTTTTTTGAGTTAATGCAGAGGATACGAATTCGTAAACAACGTAGAGGGACTAGTGAGTTGGTGGATAGAAACTTTTTGATGTTTTGTTAGGTATGCATTTTTTAGGGGGAATTTCACGTATATCCCTCAAAAACTTTAAATTACGTATTTCTCCTCTAAACTTTGAAATTACGTATTTCCCCCTCTAAACTTCAAAAACTCACAAATTTACCCATTTAATTGTCTTTTATATTAAAACAAATTCTAAAATTTTAAAATACCCATTTTACCCTTTATTAAAAGCATATAAAAGCTCATCAGACTCAAATTTGAATATGAAGGGTTCCTCTACCGTTCGATCCACGCGCATCGCATTAAGATCTGTGTGCATCACATTTAGATCTAGCATGCACGTATTTTAAAGCAATTTCGATCCATGTGCATCGCATTAAGATCTTTGCATGTCGCTTCAATATGCGTGTGTTTTCGCATCAAGATTTGTGCTGATCTTGCGCGCACAAATCTAAAAGTAGTTCGAACAGTAAATGAACCGTTCAGATTCAAATTTGAGTCTGATGGGCTTTATATGTTTTTAATAAATGGTAAATGGGTATTTTATAAATTTAGAAGAGTTCTAATATAAAAGACAATAAAATGGGTAAATTTGTGAGTTTTTGAAGTTTAGAGGAGAAATATATAATTTCAAAGTTTAGAGGGAAAAATACTTAATTTTGAAGTTTTTGAGGGGTATACATGAAATTCCCCCTTATTTTTTTAGTTGTGATCCAACGGTATCAGATATTATTCCTTTGTTAATACACGGTATTTATGTCTTTCTGTCTCTGCTCGTCTCCTTGAGATTCTGATAATGTGGCGGGTTGATGTACTGTTTTTAAGTCAACCCGCTACTCTTTCCTTAATTCTTGGAAGTTCATAGTAAATCACTGTTCAGTATGTATAATTTGGACTTTGCTACTAGCCTACTACACGAAATCACTAATCTAATATCATCACATAGTCTGTTTCCACTGCATAAACACACCTATACAAAAAAATGAACAACCTGTGGGCATGAAGTGGTTTTTACCGAATTCGTATCACCTAAGCTAACAAAATACTTCCGTTTCAGACCGTCTCATTAGAATCCGCACGGATTTTAAAAAAGTCTGTGCATTTCATCTTGAACTGGATTGGACCCGATTCTGATTGAATGATCTATATCTAAATAGAAATTTATGTTACCTTAGAGATATGGACTCGTTTTAAACACCCCCTCTCATTGTCAGCTTAGGCCAATTTAGCTGCTCTTCTTTACAAAGTATACCTACTCTACCTAAAGTTTGAGAAAAAAAAATACATTAGTTATTGGATCTTATTTGGACTTTGTCTTCCAATTATTATAAATTAATTATGCTTTAACAATCACCAAAAAAAAATTATGATTTAATTGTACCATAATGTGTACATTTACATTAATGGTATGCCTTTGTCCAACGTGTGTCTACAAAATCAAATGGGGGAGTGGGGGGTACTCGATGGGCATACAACCAATTTAGTCTAATGTTCGATCTGGACCGTTCAATCTGCGTAAGGTCGTGCAGAAACTTAAAATTATAAACCGCCCTTGAACCTAACTGGATGCTCGAATATCGACGTAGATTGACTGACCTAGACCGGACATCAGACCAAATACATTGTAGTGTAGAATTTAAGTTAACTAAGCCTATGTCTCGCTTCGTTGTGGGGATAAAATTATTTCGTAAGATAATGGCTATATGATCTATCACGTATAACTGTATAAGTATATAAGAGTAATTATTTAATCATGACCCGGGCTTTAGTTCAAAAGCTGAAACTATTTTTCCATCCACTAATATACAAATAAGGATATAGATCCTTATTTTTATAAAAAATATATTTAATTATGTCAAAAAAAATTACGGAAATACATTCATACAGTTTAGAAATCACCTTTTAGAGAATGACGATGACCATTTTCTTTTGCTAATTTGAAAAAGGGAATTTAATTTTTTTTTTCTAATGTTTATTGAAAGAGGTAGAAAGAAACAAAAAGAAAAGAAAAATAAAATTAGGCTATGCTTCCACTGGGCTCTGTCCAGTAAAATAGGATTTAGATTTTAAACCTTGGGTTGTATAACTCGTATTTATGCCTTGGGCCGAGAATTAAGCGTAAATTTTAAGAGCAACTTGGGCTTAATGAAGTTAGTAAGTGGCTAATTAATAATTAATAGAAGACGCCATTAAGAATAATGGGTATTTCTATATTTACAAATAAATTAGTCTGTAAAATAATAAGATTTGAAATAAAATTGTTTTTTAAATAACTGTATGCAAATCAGTACTTGGTCATAACGAAATTAGTTTTCGTATCCTGAAAGTGTGGTGGAGAGGACTGGAATGAAATAAGCGACGAACAGCGGAAGCGAGAGAGGATCTTCTCGCGTGAGCTCATTATTATGCGATCCACATACTAAATCTGGATTGCAAATATGGATGACGAATAAGATCATATCACATATCACTGAGAGAACACCATAAATGATCTCCAATACAGAGAGATTATAAAAAAATGCTTTGCCCCTCTTGCATCTACTTGCTCTTGTCAGCATGTGCATATTATTGTTTACAATGGGCTTGATGTAGAGAGTAAAGTACTTGGTTATTCTTATAATCATTCTTTCCAAAGGAGCAGAAGAACTTAACAGTAAATTTTTCGAATTGCAAGATGAATGATCAATAAATTAGAAATATTTGAATACAATCTTAAAAATATATTTATTTTTACTGAGTAAATTTTTCGATTGCAATGGCTGAAAAAAAATATTACTTGTGCCTCTTGATTGTCAGGCCATGAGTTTCCAAAGTGCCAATGTTCTTGTCAAGTTTGTTTCTCGTGTTAAACTACCCACTTCAATGGTTAAGGAATATTTCAGAACTTTATACAAATATATTATTTTATAGTGTGATTAATGTTAGAGACTTTACAAATTTCTCCAACAGCATGAGGTATTTTCTGATATTTTAGGATAATTGAGGGGCATTTATTCAAATTTATCTAACAGGATAAACACACATGCATTAGCAATGCTGGTATTCTTAATACTTTGATAGTCACAGTTATTTTGCCTAACTTTCCAATCCAAAATCTAAAACTAGAAAAACATTTATCCACAAGTAGCACAAAAATACTGAGAAAAGTTTATCATAATACACAACCGATTTGTGCACTTACAGGGCAAATTCAGTTTATGATCTCGACTTACCTTAATAGATTTATTGTATGCAGTGTGGAGACAACATTTGGGCTCATGTTAGTTATTATCCTAGTAAAGATTGATTACATTAGACATCAATTAAAAAGACAAACACAAAGGCTAAGGAAATGTTAGATTAGTGGCAAGAAGGCAGTCCAGTTGCAGAAAAATATTTGTTAAAAATCAGCAAAATTGGCAAGTAACAACCTAAAAGGGAGATTAGGAATGATAAAAAGAAGTAAATAATCAGGCATTGAACCATGCCGCACTTTACACTATACCTAGGGATGACAATCATCGGACCATGTTGTAATTTAGTTCAGTAATCATAGAGATATATGCACTGTAGGACAAGTCATAACTCTGTTATTTACTTTTGCTCTTGCAATGGGATTGCACCAATCAGCACAAGACGTCAGGATAGTCTCTTTTCCAGTATGACGCTTTACAAAATTATCAAGCAGTTCTTGCTTTACCATTAATTATAGCTTTTGAATTTATCAGTTTTGTTCTAGTTATTTTATTAACTTCTAGGCTTCTAGCCAGGGACGGAGGTAGAAATTTATTGAATGATGGTCAAAATTTTTTTTTTAATAAGAATGGTGAGTGAGAGAGATAATATACAATAAGAAGTGTCACATGTGAGTTTTTTTTTATTTTTTTATTAAAAAAAGTTGTAAAATACTAGAAATCTTCTCAAATTATACACAAATCATTCTTTTTTTTAAAAGAATGAGAATCAATACTATAACATTTCACAAAAAATATGAGGTCAATTGACCCCATTCCATATTAATGCCTCCGCCTCTGCTTCCAGCGATGCAAGCCGTTCTTGTCTCTTAATAGAAATTTCATCCAGACGTCAAGTAAATTACAGCTGCTTGTATTAATCATTTGAACCATGAGTAGAACTTGGGTATTCCTAAGTTCACCAAGTATCTTTGTAAACTCAACTTTAAAATTTATCGGATTGACTTTAAATGACGAATTCGAACCGTTAAAATCCATCTACCTTACAAGTGATGCGTCTACATACAAGATTTTTAAATTTCGAATTAATTTTGTATAGAGTCAAGTGGTAAAAAAACATTCAAAAAATGAATGCATTAAAATTAATTTATGAACATTTTAATTTTGACCGCTTAACTTTATACTAAATTAATTCGAAAGTTTAAAATTTTTGCATTAGACACATCACTCATAAGATAAACGGGTTTCAACGATTCAGATTCGTCATTTAATATCAATTCGATAGATTTGAGAGTTGAGTTCACAAAGAGGCTTGATAAACTTAGGAACAACCTAGTTCTACAACTGAACCATTTATTCACCTTACCTACAATTCTGAGCAGTTTGTATAAAGCTGCTTGTATTACCTCTCACAGTTGAACAGCTTAAGCAATTCTGAGCAGGAGAAGACATAATTTTCTCCTCTAATATTAATTTACCACTGGTGGACATCTAAGACAATTTTCAATTTAACAGAGGACCTCACAACTATAGAAAGAGATTAGCTAGTCTTCCTTTTACCAATATGGCAGATATTGGTACCAGGCCTGAGTAACCAACTAATGCAATACCCAGGAGGCACCATTCGATGTGGATGGTGTCCACATACCTCATTCATGTACCTCTTTAGCATCTTGAACTCTTCAAAACAAACACAGATATCTTCAAACACAACAACAACTCTATAATATCTAGCGACGGTTAAAAGAGTAATATATTAAAAAAGCACAGCATTAGGACGTTAATTGGACTACAGAGCACATTGAATATAGATACTTTTAGTTTGAAAAAAAAAAGAACTGGAAAAACAAAATAACATGTTAAATTAAGTTTGTTTCATATTTATCTAACTAGCTGCATGCTCAAATCCTTCATTAGCAGACCTTCAGTAGTGCTACCTTCTAATATATCCTAGTTCCATAGCACTATTGAATCACATACTCCAAGAGAATGCATATGCACTGCCATCATTAGAATTCTTGATTCCTGTTATATTATGAAAAGTGTAATTAGTACATCTTACTGCTGGAAGAGATAGATAAGGTGGACTTCAGCAAGTTATACTTCAACAAGTGTGCTGCATGTATGCATCTTTACTAAAGAGTTTGCTAACGTTATAAAAAAAAAGAATTTAGAACCTATTTTTTTACAAAACAAATATTTACAATTTGCTTAGGTTCATTATATTTTCCTACCAAAGTTTGTTAAGTCTCGTTTGTTTTGAAATTTTACAAAAAACATTCCTCGGCAGGAGAAGACATAATTTTGTCCTCTAATCTTAATTTACAACTTGTGGACATCTAAGACAATTTTCAATTTGGGTAACTATAATTTTGTACTTTCCGGTTTACTAAAGTTTCCACGCGCCAATCTAGCTACCAACAGCATTTGTGACTTTGGCATGCTATTTCCTCTAAGGGGATGCTAATTTTGCGAACACAATGATTGGTCAAACTGATACAAATGAACATTGTGTGATTACATCAGTGAATGAGGATATCTGAGAAACCATTTAAGGGGGAATTTCATGTATATCCCTCAAAAGTTTCAATATTACATACATATTTGTCCAATCTAACTCTATAACATATCAAATACCTCCAAAAATAATTAAATAATATTTTTTAAAACTTTAAAATTAATTTGGTAATAGTAATTAATAATATATTGACCATTATGCCCCTTCATTTTCGTCATTTTTAGTCTTGCCTGAGTTCTCCTCTCTCTAAGACGTCAAACCTCTCGCCTCTCTCTCCAAACGAAGATGAAAAAATTAAAGCAGCGAAGGGCGACAGAAATTTATGAGAGGGGAGGCGACGAGGGAAGACGGGGAAAAATCTGTGATTTGGCACGTTTGGAGAGATAGATAGGAAGTTTGGCGCCTTAAAGAGAAGAGAACTCAGGCAGACTAAAGAGACAGAAACGAAGGGCATAATGGTTAACATATTCTTAATTAATATTGTAAAATAAATTTTAAAGTTTTAAAAAATATTATTTAATTATTTTGGAGATATTTGATATGTTATAGAGTTAGATTGGATAAATATGTGAGTTTGTACAATTTTCAAGGATAAATATGTAATATTGAAACTTTTGAGGGATAAATACGTAATATTGAAACTTTTGAGGGATATACATGAAATTCCCCCTAGGAAATAAAGGGGAAGTTTCTGTTGGAGTCAGCACCGCCTTAGAAGGCCCAAGCCCAATTCAGCAAAATCAAGATATTTAGATTTCTCTCAAAATTTCAAACCGACTTTGTAATGTCGATTAATTTAAATATATAAATAAATAAAATATCTAATATCTAGAGTACTTCATTAGCTAGTATAAATAGGAACCGTTAGTCTTCATTTTGCATCAAGCAAATCAAGCAATTCCTCTTCTAGCTAAGAGTCGTAGTAGTTTGGAGGTGTAGAAAATATTGAGTAGTAGAGGTAAATACACATTTGCGGTAAATAAATCGGAAAAATGGCTACTTTGCATTCGCTTTTTGCTATTTTCCGAAAAACAAGATAGTGATTTTTGCTATATGTTTTGGCTTCATCATGGTTCAATATGAATATTATAATTTCTTAATCAATTTGATATTACTTATTGCTCTATGAGGCTTTAGATAATGTTGATAATTAGTAGAATTATATCATATAATTTTTGAAAAAAAAAAACGCTATATAGAATAACTTTATATATAGCTACGCTATTTTCTATAGTTTTTTTTAACTTTTTCACGGTGATGCGATAATCGCTACCTTGATATTTGCACCAAGTTCTTCGAGAAAAATATAAATCCAAGGAAATCAAATTTGCTTCTTATTTTTGAATATGTGTCCTCATGTCTGGACACGGTTGACGCCGAAATTTTTAAATATACCCTCATCAAAAAAATAATAAACTAAAAATTTATAGATTTGTGAGAATTTCAAATTTACTCGAGCCGCAACGTGAAATGACGGCCCAATTCTTGGGGGACCGCCATTTCATGTTGCGGCCCAATTTGAAAACCAAAAATTCGGCCAAAACTTTGAAATTAAATATATTTGTTTAATAATTTTTTAAAATAGAAAAAACAATTAATAATTTGAACTAGAAAGACTTCGAAACATTTTTCAAGCAAGATTTTTCCCGGATGTAAAAAAAATTAAACTATTTCTTGATGTGTTATTGGAAAAATAAAAATATTTTGAATCTGAATTATTGATTCCAGTTTAAAAGTCACTTCTAGTAAATAAAGAAATTATTTTTAAAAGTCACTTCTAGAAAATCTTTGCCATCATTACAAAAGTCAAATCAATTTTTTTTTCGAAAATAGATGGGAGTATCTTACGATTTGAATGTACTAGAAGGATCACGATAATTTATTTTACATAGAAGTGACTTTTGAACCGGGATCAATAATTCAGATCCAAAGCAATTTTATTTTTTTCCAGTAACACACCAAGAAATAGAATATTTTTTTTACATCCGGGAAAAATCCTGCTTGAAAAATATTTCGGAGTCCTTCTAGTACATCTAAATTATAAGATATTTTATCTATTTTGTTTGATATTCTTTTTAACATATTCAAATTATTAATTGTTATTTCTATTTTTTAAAATTATTAAACAAATATATTTAATTTCAAAGTTTTTGGGAATATTAATAAAATAAACGAGTTTAGATGGGGAAATAACTAATATTAATATTTTGATGGCAGAATATCTAAATTAGAAAGTTAAGATGGGCATATATCTAATTTTTTTCTTAAAAAATCAGGTACAGGGATGGAAAGTAGATTAGTCTCTCCTTCATCTTCTAGGTCCAGGTCCCATTCTAGGTACTCCAGGTCCAGCTTCTGCCGTATTGGGGATTCTCAATGGACTGAACTCAAAAAGTGGGGGTGTGGGTCCAATGCTGGATGATTTCATTTTTTATAATAACTTGGTTTACATGGTAAATTATAAAAGGGAAATATCTGTTTATAACCTTGAGGACCGTTCTGCGTAGACCTTCCCTTCCAAAATCACCTACAGCCGCCTTCCTGATCGGATAAATTTGGTCGCGGGAGATACAGATTCTAGTGGACCCCTTATAGTCAGAACTATTGAATATCTTGAAGAGGAAGAGACTAAGGTTTATGTATATAAGTGGTGTGATGATCGGCAAAAAATGGCGTCAAGTGAAAGACATTGGAAAGCGGGTGTTTTTTCTCGATGAGAGGCATTCGTTTATTCTGCAATGGGATAAAAACCAAGAGAATAAAGTATATTATAACATAAGGCATTCTGTGCCCATAGAGTCTGTTCAGATTGGCATAAATTGGGCTAGTCTGGAAAGTGGGAAGGAGGTTCCACATAAGCTGAGCCCGATGGAAGTATTTCCTTCAATATGTGGAGTGCCCTTGGAATTCGTATCCTCTGCATTAAATCAAAAGGTTTTTTTTGAGTTAATGAATCTCACTGTCTAATCTGTTTTAAGATTTGTGTGGATTAGATCCGTACTAATATTGAAATGCTCTCTATGTTATAGGCAAAAGCCGAATTGGCTATGTTTAAAATCAGACGGTTGAGATTTATTAACTCAAAAGATTCATTTTTGAGTTAACGCAGAGGATACGCATTCGTGCCCTTGTGGGTTACTCTAGTCTGATCTAGCTGTCTTTGGGATTTATAAAATATGACCGGGCCTGCTTGTAACCGGTACTGATCCCTAATTCTTCTTTTTCAAAAGATAAATATTGTATGGTATGTCATTGGCAGCATTGATTACCTATTTATGTTTTCTAACTGATTTATAATGGTTGTTAGTAATTCTAAAAGCATATTTTGTCAGATTTATAAATATTGTATGTTATGTCATTGACAATGTTAAATACATATGCATGCTCTAACTGATTTAAAATGGTTATTAGTAGTTACAACTTACAAAAGCATATTTTGCTATTAGCAGTAACAAAACCTTATTTTTGTCTTTTGTTTACTTTATGACAACAAGCGTGATCACTATCATTAAATGCTATTGGGGATATCTGCATTCATTGATGTAATCACGCAATAATTTTTATCAGTTTGACGTTTGGTAAACAAGAAATAGAGTAAGAATAGAGCTAATCTCAAGATTGAGAATAGTAGTTAACCCAACATTTTGTTGGATTAGTAGAATAGAGAGAAAATCCACAAAAGACAAACAAATAATAGTCCATATTTGCTAATCCAAACACACCCAAATTAATGAAAAATAATAGCTCGGAATAGTGCTAATCCTGGTTAGTAACTATTCTTCACCCATCCAAACGCACCCTGTGATTGTAACATTAGCATGCCCATAAAGAAAATAGCATGGCCAAGTCACAAATTCTGTTGGTAGACTGGTGCGTAAACTTTTTAGTAAACCGAAAAGTAGAAATTTTAGTTACCCAAATTGAAAATTGTCTGAGATGTGCACCAGTTGTAAATTAAGATTAGAGGGACGAATTATGTGTTCTCCTGCGGTGGAACTTTTTTTTGTAAAATTTCAAAACAAAAGGGACTTGTGTTAACTTTTGTAGGACAAAGAAAATAACCAAAGCAAGTTGGAAATATTTGTTTTGTAAAGAAAAGGTTCTGAATTCTTTGTTTTATATAACAGATTCTTAAGTAAATTAAGATGCATACATGCAGCACACTTAAGCTGAATAATGAACATGCTGTACGGAACTTGGTGAATTAGTTGTTTATCAATTGCATATGCAGTAGTTGCATAGAAGTGTGATTATTTTTTTTCTTTTTTGATTGATTTATGCCCTTAGGCCTCAAAGTACCAGGACATCCAAAAATTCCCAGCAGTTTCACCCTATTACAATCTATCAGATAGGTGTATTAAAACAACCTTTTCAAAACGCAAAAACATAAAAACTTTCTGTTCCTATTCTATCGGGGCTGAAGGACAAATTGGGAAAGTAAAACCCATAAGGGTCTCTCCTGTTACAGTGCCTCTCTTTGCCAGAAAATCAGCCAGCGCATTATGTTCCCTTCCCACATGACCGCAAGTGAAGCCTTTATTCATCTTCATTTTCTTCCAAATAGAAGTGTGATTAAGAGAAAAAGAAAGGGTAAAACGACATTGGTGATCATGGATATGGAAAAGAAAAACGTGTTTTTGCTTTTTTTTCTGGGTTTGAGGGAGGTGATCAGCTTTATAATTAGGTTTAGTTTTAGGAATGCTTTCCTTGTTTCCTATTGAAGTTTAAATATATTTGAAATTAATGAAGTAAAAGTCAAACCTGAAATGCTTCGAGTCAACATGTTGTATTGTTGACCTTATCTCTTCCGGCATGTGCAAGTTCTCAACTTCGAAATGCTTAGATTTTTCATTAAGAGTATGATGTACTAATTACACTTTTCTGAATATAACAGGAATCATGAATTCTAATGACGGTTTTGCATATGCATTCTCTTGGAGTATCTGATTCAATAGTGCTATGGGACTAGGAGAGAAGGTCAAACTTTTGCTGCTAATGAAGGATTTCAGCATGCAGTTAGATAAATTTGATACTAAACTTTTGTCTTTTATGTTATTTTATTTCATCTTTTTTTTTTCAGACTAAAAGTATCTTAATCAATATGCTCTGTAGTTTAATCAACTTCCTGATGTTGTGCTTTCTTTAATATTTTACTCTTTTAACTGCCGCTAGATATTATGGAGTTGTTATTGTTTTTTGAGGATATATGTGTTTTTTGAGGATTATGTGAGCACCATGCACATGGAACAGTATCTCGTTGATTGCAATGGTTAGTTTCTCATACCTTGTACCACCATCTCCTATGTTGGTAAAAGAAAGACCAGATGATCTCTTTTTGTAGTTCTGAGGTCGTATGTTAATTGTTTCTTCTTGCTTCTGTGCTTGCTCTGTAGATGTGATATTTCTCTTTTTAAGAACCTCAATGGTGCATTGCTTAAGCTGTTCAATTGTGCTTAGAATTATTCTTGAAAAAAGGAAGAACAGGATTGTGGGAGGGACTATGGTATGGTTTTGCAAGGAATGCTGACATATGATTGTAGGTAAGGTGAATAAATTATTGATTTGGATGATTAATATATGCAGATGTAATTTACTTGAGGTCTGTTTCGGTTTAATACTTTTGAAACTGAGACCTTGAGTATTACTTGGGATCTCAAAATTCACAAGCTTCAGCTTAAAACCAATGACCAAGAAATACAACTAATTTAACATTTCGTGTGCTAGACTGCAAATTTCCATTGGGAATGTCTTATATGGATAAAGGGCCAGTTTTTTTTATTTTGGAAAAAAAAAAGGTCTCTTGTGCATTTTGGAATTGTTAATTACTTGGTGAAAATTTCCTTGATTTTCTTCTTTACTTGGGAGGATCTTGCATTTCAGGTTCTTACTGTAAAAGCTATATGCTTGAAGCAGCATGATATTTGAAACACGAATTTTAGATCTCATCGAATTATTTTCAAATTTTAAATTTCTCACTATTTTTATTTCCACCGAATATCACAGCAGTCAATCAAAGGTTTTGCGACTTAATTTAATATTATATTTTTTGTATTTAATTTTACTGACCTCCAGCATAATATATGAGAATATAAAAGCTGGTCTTCAAATTTCAAAGTGCAATTTTTTTTTTTTTTGATAAAATTAGTCTCGATGGACCGCCGATTCCATTGTAATTTGTAAATATAATGAATATCAATACATCCGCATTAAAAAATAGAAAGGAAAGAAAAACTAGTTGATCTGTCTAGCCCATCTCCAAATTATTCCTCTCCAACAAAATGAAACCATAGATTCGATGTCAATCGATCGGATTCGAATCGGATTATAGTATAATTTAAAAATAAATCTATTAAAATTTTATAAGATCTATATATGGAATTATATTCAATAAAAAATTGAGGATCCAAATGCAGACTCATACTTGTTAACCGTAGCGGATTTCGAATCAGATTCTGATTACATTGTATATTCATGTTAAAAATGCCTAAAGTATATAATCTGACCTCCCGCATAATTGGATTTTGTTTTTTATAAAGTACATGATACATATAGTTTTGAAACAGCTAAAATCATATTTAGTATATTAGAATAATATTAGTTATTAATTCTTAACGGATTTCGTACAAGATTCAAATGTGAATTCAAATTAATATTGGGTCATTTTTAAAGATATATATTTTAGGTTCATATACAAATCCATTTATGTAGATTTGAATCGAATTATGGATTATGAATATTCATTGACAGTTCCATGCAAAAGTAATGTATGGTTCTCAAATATTAGTAACTCACCACACTGTCATAAACTTCAGAGTCCGGATCTTCTAAAGTAACTCAAATTTTGAGTGAATCTGGACTATCCGATTAGAATTCGGATCAATTCGATCCGAAATGAATTGCACGGAGTCCCTTTTAATATTCACGTCAAAGCATATCGGACGAACCGTATCTAAACTCAAAATTTTGAGTTAGCGATATATGGAATTACAAACTCCACACTCCACAGAGATTCTAACTGTTGATGTTAATGGGCTTATAATTCTTATAGGCCCAACATTCGTGGACTCAATAAAACTATCAACATATCTTTCCTTTCATTTATAACCCAATTTAAATCACATGAGTTGGAGTACAGAGAAGAGAATTTCATTTTTGTTTTCCTTTTTTTTACAACAATTATTAGCAACCTATGCTGCTTCTGCTGCTTTTTTATCATTAAATTTTCAATGAAGAAGAATGTTGTAACTGTTTTTTAGCAAATAAATTAATCCTCATATGCTAACTTCGGGTTAAAATAAAATTCAATTCAGAAGTACCGCCTTAGAACTGTTATAAATATATATTTTTATTTGTGTAGAGTTAGAACTCAAACCACCCCATTTTTTTAATATTCATAAGAATTTTTCATTTTAATTTTGAACATGCAAACTCTCACACACAAAGCATTGTCTTTACCACTCTATAGATGGAATCATTTAAAAAGAAAAAAAGTTTGTTCCAATTAAAGCATTCAACTAATGGCAAATTCTAAAATTGATGAAGGTATCAGTAAATACGCCACTTGTAATTACTAACACCTACCTGTGGTCCGTTATTTAATTAGTATTTGAGATAATAGTATACTATTTTTTTGAAAGACGGTACCAAACTATGGAATCTTGATTATAACAATTTAACAAATAACAACACTTCTAGGGACAGTTTACACTTAAATTAGTACCCATAAATTCATGGAACCGTAGATATGACAAAAAATTTCCTTACTTCAAAAGTTTTGCAAGAAAAATATGAAATTATTTTTCTATTATCTATGTAGGACTCACAACATTAAATCAACAAAAAATATTTGATCTATACGTAATACGTGGTTCACAGTATGAACAAGCTGGTTCGGTTCGACTCATAATTAATTCGGTTAAAATCAAGTTCTGCTTATAATGGCATGAGCCAAATTCAAATTTTCCCTAACTCAAAGACTCGTTTAAAGTCTAACATGTGATGCGCTATTAAATTTGTAATACTTTGAGATAATAATATAATATTGATTTGGAAGGTAGTATGCACAAATCCCCACCATACTCAGGAGGTACCAAACTCTGGAATATTGATTATAACAATTTAACAAGTAACAACACTTCTAAAGACATTTTACTCATAAACAAGTACACATAAATTAATGGAATCATAGATATGACAATTTTTTCCTAACTTCAAATTCAAGCTTACGCTTCTCCCCTCAGATTGACTTGTAGTTCACTAATAGACATATTTCTTTGACTTTGAGATTCTAATCCTCTCATTTGACTAATGCAATTAATTATTGACGGATCTGGTTGATAGTAAATTAGTAACATCCCCTCATTGAACTATTTATTATTGGCTTCGGATTTTCGTCCAATTAGTGTTATTAACCTCCTGCCAAAAATTATTTCTAAATTACTAGCCAACAGACTAGCTGGAGTGCTACCGGGCCTAATCTCGGTTCAGCAAACTGCTTTCGTCAAAGGCCGATATATCGCCGAGAATTTCCTATCGACAAGGGAAATTATCTAGCATCTCTCGTCAGGTGGTCATGAGGCCTTATTCGCTAAGGTCGACTTCTCCAAAGCTTTCGACTCGCTCAATTGGGACTTCTTAAAGGCAGTTATGAGGGGTTGGAGCTTTCCGGCAAGATGGATGAAATGGATTTCTACAATCCTGTCAACAAACTCACCAAGAGTTGTAATCAATGACCAGCATCCGAGTTATTTCCCGCATAAAAGTGGCCTCTGACAGGGAGACCCCTTGTCACCCATGTTGTTCATCCTAGCGGTGGATGTATTGCATGTCATGATATCGAATATCAATAGGGTCTGACAACCAGGTTATCTAACAAAATTGCGGAACCAATGATGGCCCTGCAGTATGCGGATGATACGACATTCATCCTCAATGCTGACATCACAACGGTGGTCTCATTCAAGATTCTCTTGCATCTTTTTGCAAAGATGTTGGGCCTATGCATCAATTACTCCAAAAGTGCAATAGTTCCGATAAATCTAACAGCGGAGAAATCTCGAATTATTGAGGCAATTACGGGATGCTCTAGAACGAAATTTCTGGTTGTGTACCTGTGAATGCCTCTTTCGGTACGGGCATTAGACAAACAAGCTTTCATGTCGTTGATTGATAGACTGCAGTTAAGACTGCAGGGATGGCATAACAAACTTTTATCAAGAGGTGGGAGGTTGCAATTAATGTAGTCAGTGCTATCTGCCATTCCGGTTTATTACATGTCCTGCTTCCTTCTGCCAGGATGGGTAGTTAATCGCATTGATAAAATCAGACGTGAATTTCTTTGGGGCAAGTGCATTAATAACTCAAAAGGTATGTCATTGGTGGGCTGGAGCATAGTCAGACTCCCCGAAAGCTTTGGCAGCATGGGGGTCATGAATATCAAACTTCAAAACATATCTTCTTATTAGGTGGTGGTGGCGTCTCTATGATGGAATGCAGTCGCTCTGGAAAACTGTATGTGTCAAGCTTTATGCTAAGAGATCGGATGTAGGGGGGGCATTAGCTTGGAACATAACAGGTTCATTCTTTTGGAATGTGCTAGGCAGAATTAGGAGTTTTTTCACTTGGAGCACACAGTGGGAGGTGGGAGATGGAGAATTTAAATTTTTGGTACGATTCGTGGAATGGGGCTCCAATTTTGAGTTTCTACGATCAGGTATTCAGACCTCAAAGTCCAGTTATGTCGCTAAACCAAGCTTCATACTTGCTTTCTGTGGTGGCACCAGACGTGGATGTTCAATTCAGAGTGGGCCCGGACAGGATAAGATGGAGATGGAGCAAAACGAGAGAGTATTCTTCAAATTCTGTTTACAGGGTGCTGGTGGGGGCGGAAAAGTTAATAGCAACAATTAAGGGGTTTGGAAGGCAAAAGTCCCTCCTACTGTCAGAATTTTTGGACATTTGATGCTAAAGGGGAAGCTTTTGACGAGAGATGTCCTCAGGAGACGGAAAGTGCCATGCCAGCGTGGATGTGCGATGTGTGATAATTGAAGGATGGAAACAATTGCCCATTTGTTATTTCACTATCAGTATGCGAAGCGGGTATGGAGCTTTATTGAGCACAGGCTGCGAACCCGTTTACTAACAATCAAACTGGTACGAAGGGCAGTACCGGTAATCAAATCTACAAGGCAAATAATGGATTATTCGTGGAATGAGTTCGTTCCTAGCGATAGAATGAGAAGGGAGACATGCCTGTGCATTGTACTATGTATCAGTTGGTGGATTGCGACAAAGGAACAATCTCATCTTCAGAGGAGAATTGGTACCACCCGAAGTCTTGGCAGAGAAGGCCCTTCAAGAGAGCAATTTGTGGGAGAAATTGTGTTTATTGTTCTCTTTTTGGTTTTGAGTTGTATTAGGAACTTTCAAATTTGACAGCCACTGTCAAATAATTTCAAAAAAAATAAAACTTTGGCATGTCACTAGCGGAAGGAAAAATTATACTATTAAGATTGGAGTAAAGCTATGATGTGTTGGAGTTTGATAAACACAACTGTAAAAATTTATCGGATGGCTTCAAACGACGAATTTAAACCGTTGAAACTCATTAACTTCACGAGAGATGAATGTACATGCAAAATTTTGAATTTTGTCGAATTAGTTAGTACAAAAGAATGATGAAAAATAAATTCATAAAATAACTTATAAAAAATTCATTTTTTTTTACCGCTTGACTTTGTACTAAATGAATTCGGAACTTAAATTTTTTTGTATGTGCATGTATTACTCATGAAGTAGATGGATTTTAACAATTTAAGTTCGTCATTTCAAATCAATCCGATAGTTTTTTAAAATTGTACTCACTAACCCCTTTGAATCAGCCAAACCCGGCCGTCTAACGTAGAATTCGGATTGAATGATTTTTATCTTGACCAGTCACAAACTAAATGTATCATATATAATTCGATTATAATAACTTGAATTAATGACTTAAATAACACCCGATCGATCCGATCTGTTTACACTTTTACTTAAATCGTCCAAGAAAATTTCAGATTCAATGACTTTTATAGTTAATTGATTAGTTATAGATTGAAAATGTTATAATCTAACTATAATAAATGAAATTGACTGTCTAAATAAAATTCGACCCGTTTACACTCCATTTGTATAGTCCAAAGGTGATCGACTTCCTGCAATCCTGTTAGAGCTTATACTTCCTATCAAACATGTGTTCTGCGCCTACCTACGGCTTGACACTCATCCTGCATAGGGATCTGTATCTGCTAAGGTACCTGAGGGTACAATTAAGAAAGAACAATCTGAATTTAGTTTTAGTCGGATCAAAAGAAATTCAGCATCTGTCACAGACATTAGTATCGTGCCCGTGTGTTACTACATGAATATATTATAAGAGAAAAAAAAAATCTCATACAAATAACATATTTTTATATAAAAAATAGACAATAAAAAATGCATTTATAATAGAATACTACATATTCGATGATAAAAAATAAACTAATATTTTTGTAATTGGATCAAACACATACATGCAATTAATGACAATGTTTTTCAACATTCTCAATTGATTTCAAATCTGAATTGGTATAAAGAAAGCACTGTATACTTTGACATATCTTATTAATTTCTTTATTGGAATCATTGAGCAACCATTCTGCTACTTCATCAATTCTAACTTTTTTAACAGCATGCAATAAAACTTGCCTAAAATCCAAAATGTACAACTAATTTGTAAACTAAAATGGAAACAACATCAATAAGGGAAATGAGTTAATAATTTGATACATATCTTATAATATGTCATTTTGTGATTTTTATTTTGAAAAGTTTTCGAAAAAAATGACAAATACGTGTGGCGGATACATGTCTAAATAAATTTAAACTTCTACATATAAAAAAAAAAAAGATTCATAGAATAATAAAAAAAAATAGGTTGTATGATTGGAGAACTGATATTCAATTCAAAATTTTATCTTTTAATTAAAGACGTTAGCGGATCAGAACATCTTACATAATATTAAGAATGAAGATAAGGAGTTTGTTTTGAGATTCGTACCTGAATTAAAGAACGGTCTAAATTTCCTAATAGTACCGTCAGGGAATACGGATTCCTCTGCATGGACCCATGAATTCATGATAGATGGTTGGATCCATGTAACCGAGCGCCAAGAGCTGAACCAATCATAAAATCATGAAAAAGCAATGAGCCAAATCAGAGAAAGATACGACAACATGTTGGTAATAGATATTGGGGGCTCCTCCTCGTGTGCTGGAACAGCAGAAGGCACCAAAGATTTAATAAAAAGATGCAACGGATTGGGGCCCCCTCTTGTGAGGTTCCTGTTATGATCAGAGGCGATTAAAGTTTGTTGTGCTGCAAAAGAAGATGAACAGTGCAGGATTTTTTTTATTTATAGAAATTTTATAAAAATAATAAATGATATTAGATGGATTGGATCTATTTTCGATTCATAAAAAGAACTGTTATTTTTACTTGTTCTCTAAAAATAATTGGAAAAATTAGAGATTATTTGTAGAGTCTGCGTAATAGGCGGTACGGTCACTAAATGAATTGATATTTTTTCGGTACTTTTACGCAATGTTTGGTTATAGATTAAAGTTGAGGAGACCTAAGTTAGTTATTCCAATTTAGACCAGTCTAAATTATATATATTTGGTTGAAGTCTAAAGAAGAGAGAGAGGAGCAAAATTTGTAAATAGTCATTAACAATGTGTCTAGGACACAACACTAAATTAAGACATATGGGGAGTTGATTTAGTTTTAGCCAGCATAACTTTATGCCTAGTTATGTCACCCTGTTTGATGCTCATTTGGTAGAATAAGTGAGAGCTAAACTCTTTATTTCATGATTTAGATCTCCAGCAAATATGATAGCATTTTTTTTCGGTATAGTTCCTAAAGGAACCGAAAAAAAAATTAATTATTTTTATGAGATTGAAATATAGACTCAATTCATCTAATACCTTATATTTATTTTTATATAATTTATAAAAATGAAAATTTTTGGGAACAGTGGAGGCAGTGGCAGAGATGAAAGGAATGGTTAACTACCTAGATCTATACCAAGTAATAACGCACCTTATCTACTTTACACTGTATATCCATTAGTAGTGTATTGTATTCAATACTTTCAGTTGCAAGTGGCGATGCTTGGCTGTATGTAGTGCGCTGTACCCAATATATAGTACCAACTTGAAAATTCAGATCTCCTAAATCCGTACCGTTAGTTATAAATTAGCATGTTTTTTAAAAAGTAGCTTCATGAATTTGCAAATTGGTTGAGATTGACTCAGAATTTTGATCGGATGGTTCGGATTTCAAACTCAAAATTTACATTACCGCACTCTCAACTCTCAAGAAAAGGGTTGGATGATTGGATGATTTGGATTAGACGTCAAATTTGACGAAGGATCATCGGATCCTATGATTAGTGTGCGGAGAAATTTATATATGAATTTTATAAATATATCGAATAACTAAATAGATCTTGGTGATCTTGAAAGAATATCCATCTACATTATTGCATGATCCGTATTTAACATTATCTGCATCGATCTTGATTGCGTGACGCGCGTGTGTTTTTTACATTAAATTAATTATTTCGGTCAAATATTTTTTTTTATCAACACTTAGATATTTTCTTTAACATTTGTATGTTCCATTTAACACTTATATATTTATAATTTATTATCATCGCCCCACTAGACTTGAGAAATATAACTAATAATTGTTACAACGAACTAGTTAAGTATTTACAAGAACAATATTTTGTTCAAAGTAACTCAGTTCAATATATTTAAAAATACACGATCACACGGTCATAGTTATCAAAATTATATACTAAAAGCAACTAGTGAAGTATTTACGTGTATAACATTGTTTAAAAAAACTTAAACCAAATGAGTGTGTTCAGCACATGCATGTGTTGATATTAAATTTTAAGTGAGACTAAGGAGTATTTGTTTGATAAAGTAGAATTAAGAAAATGTGCTAAGGATGTTTAATCCAATAAAATTAGTGCCTTAAGAATCTGGGCAAAAGGAGTTAAGGAGGCTTAATACGGGCAAAATGAGCAAATTTTAATTTGTACTAAGGAGATGTTGTTCGGTGGTATTAAGAAGCTAAGGTGTCCAAAGGATCCTTAAGGACCCTTAAGTGGGGTTTGTCGAACACCACCAATACGTTCAGAGATGGACGCTTGATGGACACTTAAAAGGTGAATTTTTTTTTTTTCCATATAGATGATGATCAATGGCGAAGCCACGTATTCACAAGAGTAGGCAGTTGCCTACTTCTAAATTTGAATAATTGAATATAACTCAATGTAAATAGGACCCCTGCCTACCTCTGAAATATAATTTGCCTATCCTTGGATCCTAGACAGTCCAATTTCCAACCCACATTCTCTTCTATTGTTTACTTTTTCGACAGCCCAATTCCCCTCCGTCTCTGCTCTGCATTTCTCTTCTTCACTCAAACCTGAAGGCGTACCCGTTTGTCCAGAAAAAATTGCAATAGGCGATTATGAGAAATACACAAAGGTCTCAACTGAAGCTATGAATAGAGATCGCGGAATAGAAAAAATGACAGAGATTGCGAAGGAGAGAGTGTCTCATCGTTTGTTCGTGTGCTCATTGCTCTGTCCTTTGTGCATGCATGTGATGTGCTCACTGGCTCACTGCTAAGGTACCCCCTAACCCTATTTTTTTTAGAATTACGAATCAACAATTTAATTTGGTAATTGATACCAATTGTTTTAGAAATTACAAACAATTATACTAGTAAATTTGATATCAATTAGTAATTTTGAAATTACAACCAATTATGAATACTAGTTCTAAACTGTGGCTGGCTATGATGCTATTTTGGGCATTTGCCTCTTATGTAATGGTTTTAAATCAATTATGGATATTGATTCAGTTGGTACCAGTGCTTTTCCTTTGTGCTGGTACCGCTTTGTTGATGTGAGGACTTTTTTTTTTAAATCATGGGGTGGTTGGGGCAGTTTTCAAAATAAAATAAAAAAACTGTGGGTATATTTGTTAATTTTTTTATTGAGAGTATTAAAAAAAAATCGGTGATTGGTAACTTGTGTGAAAAAGGAATAGGATTGGGGACAAAGTGTTGTATGATTGGTTAACTTGCGTGAAAATTTATTTCTGGCAAGTATGAAATCATGCCAAAAGTACGATTGGTCCAGAATTTAGTTCAGTTATTGCAGACTAGTAAAAGCTTGCAATATTATTTTGAGAATTCATGTCATCTAAGATAACAGCATATTTTTGTTTAGATCCGGACCATTTAATCATAATATGCACGAATATTAAAGAAGTATGTGCATTCCATTTCAAACTGAAATTGATCAGATTCTGATCAAACGGTCCGGATCTAGAGTAAAATATATTATATTACCTCATAAGATATGGACTCATATTTTGGCCCCAACTCCCATGCTTGCAAAAATTTGTGAAACAAAATATTGATACATAATTAGTCAGACCACACATGCACACATTCATATATTAGGGATTCTAGATAAAACAAAAATAAGTTTCAAGACAGATTGGAAGAACTGGACCAATTTTTTTCAACAAAAATATATTTTACATACAATAATTGCGCTATTATAGATAGAAAAACAAATGTCACGTGATTTTAACCAATAAAATTATAAGAAAAGGTATAAGTGGAAAATGATACTGACATGAGAAAGTGGTAAAATAAAAAGATGCAAATGGTACTTCTCAGTTCTCACCAAACTAAAGAGTTTTCAATCCGATAATGGTGTGTCTCTAACAATTTATCCGGTTCTGACTCCTTGGTCCTTACAACCTTTATAACTGCTAGTCAAAATGGTCAAAAACATCTATGACATCTATAAGATGTGCTATCATCAGATATCAATAATAAATTCAACACGACAAATAGGAGGCGCCGAGGCGGGCCAGTGTTTTGAAGAGTAATTTATGTTTTATTTTCGGATTTATATTGTGTGATTCTAAAGTTTAAAGTTTAAAGAGCCGAGTTGAACCTTTCAACATGATCTACGTATTAAAATGTACTTAAATATTAAATTAAATAGTTTTTAGAAACTTTTGTACTATTTTTTTACTATTTCTGAAAGTCACTCTTTTTCTGTGGTTTACATTCTTTTAAAAAAACAGTGATTTAAAAAAAAACAATTGTACAAAAATTTCAAAAATAATAAAATTTGGTCATCCAACACATTTTAATACGGGGATCATGTTAAATGGTCCAAATCGACTGTTTAAGCTTAAAAAACAAATATATGAATGAAAAATAAAACAATAGTTTTACTTCTCAAATCATCGCAATCCACCTCGACATGTAGAACAATTTGCATTAATAGAAGTATTGACCCAAAAATTGTATATATAATGATTTTTACCAAATTGTCATACCACCACCACCAAACGTCTAGTTTATCTAAGCGCAACAAATAAATCATTCTTCAATCACCCAAAAAATGTTTATTTACATTTTTTCTAATTTTGTTGGAAATAAATCCAACATAAAAAATGCAAATGTTCATTCTAATTGACATAGATGATTGTTTACATTTTGTATTCTCGGAAAGAAATGATAATTCACAAATTTTCAAGAACATATTAAAGTTGAGTAACTAGCGAAATATAATTTATATATATGCTTGCAAAAACTTGAGAAACAAATTATTGGCAGAAAAGTTAATTAGGTCGGACTTGCATTCATTCATACATTATTGATTCAAGACGCAACAATATATCTCTCAAGACACAAAATTGAAAGATCTGAAATAGAGCCTAGAAGAATTTTAATTGACAAATTAGATTTTTTTTTTGAAGGGCAGCTGGCTAGTAGCCGGCTGTTGACATATTGATAAAAAAAATTATTTACATCTCCACAGTGGAGTTAAGTTCTTAATTACACGCAAATCAGCTATTAAATAAAACACTAATTAACACTGTGAAGGAGCGCACTTGGTCGTCTGTGCCCATCCTTCCCCCAACCTTCCTCCTACTAACAATGAGCAGCCCAAAGGAGAGACTCTTCCGTTGCTTCATTTATTAACCGATGCACTTGTTTTCGGTCTTGGGAGAATATTCTCCGATTTCTCTCCTTCCATAGGGTCCAGAGGCCAGTCAAGCATGCTCCATCCCATCTTCTTCGATGTTCGTCTGAAAGTGTAACTCTATGATTCCACCACCCTTCATGAGCCACCTCTGTATGCGTAGGTGGTCTCAGATTAAGCATCGCAAAGAGACTCATCCAAAACCCCCTAGCAAAATTGCAATTCCAAAACAGGTGGTCCCGTGTTTCATACTCATTTGTGGTGCACATGACACATTCCCAACTCACCGAGCAACCCCTTTTGATAAGGACCTCCCTTGTTAGCAGTTTATCTTTGAGGAAAAGCCAAAAAAAAGACCCGCACCTTAATTGGAATTTTGAGTTTCCAGAGTACCTTATAGAATTCACACCGAACTCCCCGTCGGTGTAAAACCTTGTATGCCGATGCCGTGGTGAATCCCACAGCCAACCATTTCCAGATTAGTCTGTCGGAGGCTTGATCCGATGCTACCGAGCAGGAGAAGAAAGGTGAAAATTCCTGCAAGGATTTAAGGAAGTATGATCCCTGAGTACCCAGATCGGCATGGTGCGAGAGGCCATACAGTTGCAGTAGTGTCTTCGCCCATAGACCATTTTGGTCATTATGCAATTTCCAAAGCCATTTGGTCAACAGTGCGGCATTTTGGACCGCAATGTCTATAATTCCCAACCCCCCCCCCTTCCTGTTTAAGAGCGCATGTCTGTTCCCAGTTCATCAAGCAATTAATTGGTTTGCACTGCTCATTGCCTTTCCAAAGGAAACTTCTTCTCTGTCGATCAATGTGTTTTATCATCCATTTTGGCAGGCGAAATGCCTGGGCATAGTGCAGTGGGAGGGCCAATAGGACTGATTTGACCAATACCAGTCTCCCTCCATATGATAAGAGATTGGACTTCCAACTTGCTATTCTATTATGGATCGGCTGGAATTGGTCTTTGTTTGGTTTTCGTATTGTGAGGGGTAGCCCGAGGTAAGTCATTGGGAGTTGGGTAGGTGGGCTCGATAGGATCCGCTGAATCATCGGGATGGCCAGGCGTGGAACTGATATTGGGACGAAGTTGCTTTTAGCCCTATTAATTTTCATTCCCGAGAGCGACTCGTAAGTCTGCAGAACCAATGTGAGTACCTTGAGGGTGGATGGGTGCGCTTCTGTGATGATGAGGGTGTCGTCTGCGTATTGTATGATTGAGGTAGGAATATGGATCGGTGTATGCATCACTTGACCCGCATTGGATATGAAAGACTTAACGAAATCCGCTACCATGATGAACAATAGTGGGGATAATGGGTCTCCCTGCCTCAGCCCGCGTTTGTGTGGGAAGGACCGTGTGATGTCCCCATTGATTTTTATTGCTGAGTGCGAGGTTTGTAGTATATTCAATACCGTAGAGCCACCTCGGCGGGATTCCTCTTTCAATAAGGAGGTTGGTCAGGAAGCACCAATCCACCATATCGAAAGCTTTTTTGAAGTCAACTTTATACAGTACTGTCGGGGCCTTGTGATTGTGTGTGGCATAGAGCAATTCTCTAGCAACCAGGAAGGCTTCCATCAAGGACCGACCTTTGACAAATGCCATTTGGGTGTTGGACACGATGCTTTGTAGTTGGGGCTGTAGTCTGTTGGCAAGGTTCTTTGTGATTAGTCTAATGACCGTGTTGATAACACTGATCGGTCGATAATCTGAGATTTTGTTGGCACCCGTCTTTTTAGGGACCAGTGTGATTGCTGCCTTGTTTAGCCCAGAGATGTTGGTTCTTCCATTTTGCAGTTCTGTGATCAGCTTGAGGAGGTCATCACCAGTTATGTCCCAGAACCATTGATAGAATTCGATTGGGAGGCCATCTGGTCCGCTAGCCTTGTTTTTCGGCATCTGATTAAGTGCCGTTAGGATCTCCTGACGTGTGATGTCGTCATCGAAGTGGCGAAGTTGGTGCTCCAGCTTAGGCCCCACCAATCCCGTGAGGTCAAAGGTCGGTCTGTCTGACCGGGCCTGGCCCAGTATCCGTGTAAAGTGTGATAGGATGAAACCCTGTAAGTGGTGCTGTTGTACTTCAGAGCCATCTTCTGCAGTGAGGGAAATTATTGCATTGCGGTTTTTCCACCATTGGCCACTACGTGGAAGTAAGCCGTGCTCTTATCTCCTAAGCTAAGCCATCTGCACCTGGACCTTTGCTTCCACTTTTCTTCTTTTTCACTCGCCAATTTGAAGATATGCTCCCTGAGCGCTATTCTCAGTTGCATTTCAATTGAATTGAGGTGCCGACAATTGACAAATTAGATTGACTATAATAACTACGCCAAAGAGATTGGAAAACATGTGTCATTAAAATATTATTACAACAACTAAGTCTTTAGTTCAAAATATGTTGGGATAAATTTCTTGAGCAGCCATAATTCCAACCATGCGTACTAACATTATTCTGTATAATTTAGATCAGTTTCTCTTTTTGATACAGCAATAACAACAATCAAATATTTAGTCTCAAACAAGTTGAGATAAACTAGACATAAAACTCAATCATAATCATAAAGACAAGATAGATAGTAATAAAATAATAATAAAAATAATAATAATAGTAGTACTAATAGTAATACTGGTATCAATAATAATAGTAATTATACTAATACTAATATTAACTATATTATACCTTAAAGTATAAATTGTAGGGGTCAAAATCCTAAGCTTTACGTTCTTCACTAAGGGGTGCACAAAAAAACTAATGACTTATAATTCGTTCGGAATCAATTCGGGTTCAACTCGCCAACAACTCGAGTTGAAACTGACTCGAGTCAAAACTAACTCGAGTTTATTGACTCGGTTGTCTCACGAGTTGAATCCAAGTTGCCTCCAACTCGGTTGACTCATAACTTGGTAAACTGTGTAATGTTTTGTTAGGCTTTGTACTATTTAGTAATTTGATAAACTTTGTACTATTTAATTATATATTTGTCACTGCCTCATTATGTAAAGTTTTAAATTGTGTATTATTTTGATAAACTATGTACTATTTATTTTGTTTAACTTTGTTTTGATAATTTTTAATTTGATAAGCTATGTACTATCTCACGAGTCACAAGTTGACTTGAGTTGACTCGAGTTGTTCACGAGTTGAATCCAAGTTGAATTTTCTGACTCGAAACTGAATTAGCACCTCGGACTCAACTCGACTCATGAGTTCATGAATTGAATCCAAGTTGCCCTCAACTCAGACTCAACTCGGTTCATAAGCAACCCTATTCACTATATCAGCCTTTCTCTTTTTGATAATACGACTTTTTCTTTAAATGTCTGCATCCTTTGGCGGATTACCTTGTTTCATGATATTAATCCGTTTCCATCCCTGCTTGGCAGCCGCTGCAATTTTTTCCTAAAACAAAATGGAAAGATTATGTATTTAATTCATATCAATCTTTGCAAAACATATCGTGTATCATATCTAATGGTCACTATCAAATCATATCTTGGAAGGCAGGCTGATAGGCATCGGACTAAAATATGTTCGATTTATGATCTACGATGTTTGATTTGTGTTTATATTTTAGATGCAAAGAAAGATTGAGATCAATGTAGATTTACTTTTTTTGCATAAATCTCAACACGAATGGACCAGGTTAAACTGGATATTGGATTGAATTGATAGATTTTAATCCGATGTCCGTTGGAAAACCCCTACAGATAATGATTTTAACGGAATAGTTTTGACTTCATGCAGCGCACACACTATAAATTCAAAATATCATTACATTTGGTCGATGCGCTGCAGGATGCAGAAACTGCTTTATTAAAATATTTACCCCCATCAACCTCAAATCATACGAAACAAACTAACCAATCAGATTTTGGTCAAAGCGTCTCTACCATTTTCTCCGGTTCTTACTCCTTACTTCTTACGACCTTTATAACTCTCAGTCAAAAACATCTATAACTATAAGATGTGCCATCATCAGATATATATATATTTTTTTAAAAGAGGCATAAGAGCCCATTTCATTTCTGAAATATATAATTACAAAAACCAGTTTAACTAGCCAGAAGCTAGGCTGAGACATCCAAAGTCATAACAGCCATAAACAGGAGCTGTCTAAACACCAGAAAAAGGTAAAGTGGAGCTAACAAAACCACATAGTAAGGGGTTAAGTAAGTATACGACTAAAACAATATAGCAGCACTTGGGAGTCTTCATGCAGGAGACATCTGCTCATCAAGGTCCTGGTAGACCACCATTTCCAGAGGCATATAACTTGCTAATGGTATTGCATCCTCCATCACTGGGAGCCAGTCACCAACAACAGCCTGGATATTAGAGTTTAGGTGACATGTCCCAATATATCACCATAGATTTGATTAGTAGTATTAGAGATCTGGCAGTTTGAGGAGATTTACTATTAAAGCAAAGATCATTTCTATGTTTCCATACATTCCAGCATAGTGCACTAAAAACAATTAAAAATCCAGATCTTTGTACAACAGATAACTGACAAGCAAAATCAATAATATCATGGAAATGCTCCCAAGTATGCATGATGTCTTGACTTTGTCCTAACCAGAACCAGATCTGTTGAGTCAGAGGGCATTTAAGGAACAAATGTGTGACAGTTTCAGTTTCAAGGCACAGCAAACAATGTTGGTCTCCTGTCTACCCTTTGCTAACTAAGTTGCTTTTAATAAGGATTTTATTATGTTGTGTAAGCCACATGAACACCCTAATTTTAGGTGGTATTGGTAATGTCCACTATAGCATGGGTAATATAGGTATAATTCCTCTAAAATTTAGAAATTTATATAAAGATTGGATAGAGAACTCCCCTGATGTTTTCCATCTCCAAGATAATGTATCACTATCATGAGTGAAAGAAGTAACACTAATTATTTGCAGAATTTCTAACCAGTCCCTGAGATTTGCCCCAGTTAGAGTGCTGTGAAATTGTATTCTGGTCCCCTGAGAGTGAATGACCTCCTCTAGTAATATATTTTTATTCCTACAGAGTTGGTATACAAATGGGTATCTTGTAGCTAAAGAACAGTTGAGGTACCAAATGTCAGTCCATAATTTAACTAGTGAGTGTCCCCCTGGGGAATAAGTCACACTAATATTGCCTATATGTTCTAATTTAACAATGCTAGCCCAGAAAGGAGATCATAGTTTTCCACATCCCTTGGTATTGATCATTTTTATATTTCCACCACCATTTTAATAGTAATGCTATATTCATCTCATTTAGATCTAAAACCCCAAGTCCCCCAAATTGTTTGGCTACACATATGGTCTCCCAATTCATCAGTGCATATTTAAACTTCTTTTCAGAACCTTGCCATAGGAACCTACGTCTAATTTTATCTATGTCTTTAAGTACAGTAGCAGGGATTCTAAATACTGACAGTGCATAGAGAGGAATGGAAGTTAAAACTGAATTAAGGAGAGTGACCCTACTACCTATTGATAATAATTATCCTTGCCAACCAGGGAGTCTAATTTCTATTTTGTCTATTAAAAAAGTCCAGTCTACCACAGAAAGTTTAGTTTTATGTAGAGGAAGCCCTAAGTACTTAATTGTGAATTGTCCTTGCTTGCATCTAAACAGCTGTGTATGTTTTCAGTTTCAGGGCTATGTAAGGTGTATAGTTCAATTTTGTCATAGTTCATTTTGATGCCAAATAATGCTTCAAAAGCAAGCATGGCCCACCATGCATTTTCTATATTGGTGTCATTGGCTGCTAGGAATAGAATGGTATCATCTGCATAATGGCAATTGGTGACAGCTAAATTATCTATGCAAGCTGGCCCTAAACCTTGAATAACATGTGCCTTCCTACCTTTGTAAAAAATCTTACTAAGTGTATCAGCTGCTAAAATGTATAGGAAAGGTGACAAAGGATCACCCTGTCTAACCCCTCTCTTACAATAGAAAAACTCTGTGAGTTCACCATTTATGGTTAGACAAGATTGAGAGCTGTGCAACCACAGAGTAATCCATTGTATCCATTTTTACCAAAATTTCTACTAGTGAATACTTCTAAGAGATAGTCCCAATGTATCTTATCATAAGTCTTTTCAAAATCTACTTTACTTACTACTCCAGGTTGATTACTAAGTTGACAGGAATGGATAATTTCCTGACTAAGAATCATATTGTCTAAAATGTATCTATTTTTGAGAAATATTGATTGACTATGATCAATTAACCTAGGCATTACTTGTTCCATTCTAATAGTGAGTAATTTGGAAAGGATTTTAAAGCTACATTATGTTTTACTATTTTGAGCTTGCTCATGGTGGAAGCTTGATCAGCTTGCACAGTCACTCTCATACTCCTCTTAGGCTCGGCCATTTGCGCTCTTCTTGGGTTGCTGTCAATCACAGCAGGGGTAGTCACAGTTTCTGAATCAGAGATATAGATAGCTTTTGCTGGAGATGCACCTCCAGCACTTCTGAGTCTCCTACCTATACCTCTAGGTGTGCCAGCAAATGTTTTCCTGCCCAAACCACTGTGTGAAACAGTAGAGGACTTCCCAGACTTTTTGAGGGCCTTAGTAGGTAGTCTGATGGATAAGGGTTTTGGCTTTTTTCTTCCCCAGGTAAACTTCTTTTTAGGGGTAGGGGTACTATAATATTTGGCTGAAGGTTTAGCTGGGGCACTGCTCTGGCCCTTGGTAAGAAGCTGAAATCTCTTCACTTTGTCTAATATAGTTTCAGTTTCATCTTCCTCATCACTGTTTTGAGCTGTGTCAACAGTGACTGACATGGGGGATGGAGGGCTATGTGGAGAAGCAGGGTCTGTGGTTGTGGTTGGTATAATAATAGGTGTTGGGTCAATTACTGGTAGAGAAACATGAGCAGTTACTGGTATATCAGCTGATGCTGGACTAGCATTAGATGGAGCTACCAGTGAACCTGGAGCTGATGCCCCTGTACCAGTATTACTGGGTCCAGCCCCTTGATCTCCAAAATTGTCTCTCCTCTGTGCAGCCCGTGTGAGAAACTCCATTACCTCATCAACCAGCTCTTCTTCCAGATCGTTGCCTCTGTGTTCAGGACCTCCAAATCGCAAAGGGGGTTGGGTGGGGAAAGGGTTGCCATTAGAGTTGTCATTCAGATTAACCATACGTATACTGCCCCCTCCCTGCCCAGTGTAAGGATTGGTTTCAGTGGTCGGTCTCCCAGTAGCTGGGCCTATGCCCTGTCCCTTTCGGTCACCAGCCCCGAATTCGGTACCATTTGGATAGGGCCGTCCTTGTTTACGCCTAGCCCATGCACTTAACCCCTCTGTGTTTTCATTTTCCACCTCGATGTCTATATTATACACATACATCACTCCTGCAGGGTCTCGGTACGGTACCAGGTGGGATTTGGGAAGGAGTTTAAGGTCACAGACAGCAAGCTTTACCCTCACAAACCTAACATCATACCCGCTTTGTGTAGCGGGATCAATCTCTTGCACAAATGCACCAAACGGGTTGAAAACCCGATCGTAATCCACAAATTCATCCATAAAAATCGGAAAATTGTAAATCCTTACCCAGATAGTTTGAAGCGGAATACCTTGGCCAACTTCTTTCTCCCAGGCGATGATTGGAAATTGAACATCGCCAAGTCGTAGGTACCCGCGAGATGCTACCGATTCCAGCCAAGTCGGATTTGGAGCCTTGATCAAGTATTTGAACTCATCAAACACAGAGGCGACCCACCTGTGCTGATCAAATTGACTCTGGAGTACGTTCTCTACATTCTCGGGTCCCCAAGCGGCTATGTCATCGAGCACAAAACTGAGCAACAGATTGGCTTCGATCACCTAAGATCTAGGTGTGGCAACTAGAGTAACTAGAGGTGGTTGGATCGACATCGCACCAGTTGCTTCAGATCGAGGACGAAACACTGCCGAAGGAACTGTTCTAGGTTTTGGATTTGAGGGAAAAAGGGGGCGAATCGGCTCTGTGCGACACTCCGTGGCTTTATGCCCTAAACGATTGTAAGCAAAGCAAACTTGCTTATTTCTACAGTGGCGAGCCAGATGTCCGTGATCACCACATTTCATACAGATCGGATGGCTAACAGTGGATTTTCTCCGTATCTCCGCGATTCTCTTTTGAGCGATCGCTGCAGCGGATCTGGGCTGTGTCACTGGGATTTTCTGACCCCTGTGATCGAGAGGAATTTGTGTAATCTCACTATATGTAGGACGGTATGGGCCTGGAAAACCCGAAGATGGATATCCCGCCATTAATGGCGCAGAAGATCCAGGGACAACTGTAGACGTGAATTTGTTACGAAACCGATCAGCTAAAAGGCCCATCCGAGCTCTCTGGGCTTGAGCCATCTTTTCTGTTTTTGAAATTTTTCTTTTTTACTATTTTTTTTTCGAATTTTTCTTTCTATTTTTTCTATCTCTTTTTTCTTTTTACAATCGCCAAAAAAATCGCTCTCTCAATCTTTCCTCCTTTTGCTTTTGTAATATTACGGAGTTGTTATTTAACAAATGCACAAGTGTATGATCAATTCCCTGCCATCATCAGGTATCAATTCAACTAGACAAATAGACCTATTTATAATGAGTTTATTGCCTTCTTGTTTCCTGAATTCCTGATCCAGTCTCTCTCAAGTCTCAACGGCAAAAAAAAAAACAGAGAGAAACGAAAAAGGAGAGAAAACACATTTCTTTCTTTCTTTGAATACGGAAACAATTAGAAGTTACCAAACTCCCATTATAAATCTACAGGAAAAGGACCCCTCCAACGGTTCTAACAGTCCGTGTCCCACGCCATTAAATGGACGGTTGTGATTGCAAGATCTTTTAGGTACAAGCGACTCAGATTAGAGATTTCCTGCGGCGCTTTCTGTTACCAGTCGCTGGCCTGCAGTTGACATTAAATATAAAAAACAACGGGAGGCCTGCAGTCTTTGAGCCATGATAGGGAAGACATCAAAATTATTGCAACAGAGAATCTCGAAACTGTTTTTCTGAAAGGATGAGAGTAGAGTGGGAAAAACGTGCCGTGCCGTGCCGTGCCGTGCCGTGACCAAGTTAATTTTTCACGTGCCGTGACCAAAATGTCAATGGGTGGTTACGGCACGCGAATGGTCACGCCACGTGAGTCACGCCGTGCCTAAACGTGTCGTGACCATACGTGACTCGCGTGACCCACTGACCATTTAATCATAACTTAGGTTAGTTTATTCAAGATTTACCATTAAATCAATATCTAATGGTCCTAATTACACGTGACTACGTGTCGTGCCGTGCCGTGACTAAATTTTTCACGTGCCGTGCCATGCCGTGCCAAAGTTTCAAAAGATGAGCACGGCACGCGAATGGTCACGGCACGGGACACGCGAGTCACGGCACGTACAGAACACACGTGCCGTGCCGATCCGTGCCGTAACCGTGCCGTTCCGTGACGGAGCCGGCTCCACCGTGCCATTTTTCCACTCTAGATGAGAGTATGAGACCAAGTCCGCTCTTTCTCAGTAAAAAGAAGTCCGCTCTTTATCTCTGCGCAGGCGCTGGAGATTTGGGAAATAAATCTGCTGTTATTCTAATGGAATAACAGGTCTCTGTTATTCTGATCTTAACTGTTCAAATTTTATCATGTGCGAATCTCAATAAAAAATTATTTTTATGCATGCATCTGAACGAAGATTAACGGTTGGGATCTCAATAACAGATTCCTATTATTCTTCTGTTATTTCTTTGGAATAACAACATATTTATTTCCGGAGATTTGTAGCTCCTACAATAGTACCACCACGCTGAAATTACTCTAGAATAATACTGGTACAATACTTCTTATTCTTAACATATTTTTTTACAACATGACCCAATTGCGTTTTCTGCACTTTATTACGAACATAATTCCTTATAAAATAATTGAAAAGATTAATTATTTTCTAACTTGTATTTGATCAATTCATCCAAAGACTTAAAATAGTATGTTGATAGGTAAATATTATACAAAATAAAAATAAATTAAAAAATAATTTTAGAGCGGATAAGTTGTGCTCTATCCTTATACTACTAACTTGTTTATGAGTAGTAATACAGTGTTTGTAGCAACGTTTATCTATTGCACTCACTATCACTACATGCGTGCTTCATATGGTCAAATTTTATAGGTTTGTGTTATTTAATTTTAGAATATTGTGGGATAATTGACTTTGAAACACTTGATATTGTGGGCTAATTGACTTCTAAACTATATAATTTTCTGTAAGTAGTAAATCAATATCAATCATGTAACTATACTATTGAAAATTTTGTTTTTATTTTTTTTATTTTTATTGAAGCAAAACTTTACAAAAACTTATAATAACGAGGAAACAAATTGTTGAAAAAATTATTTGACAAAGTGTTATAGTGTCATAATGATAAAAATTAAAAAAAAATGTATTACCTATTTCTACCGTAAAGTGTTATAATTTAATCATACCTCATGATAATAATTTAAGCTGATTAGCTGCTTCAACTTCCCATTAGAATCCTTTCAATGGAATTCTTGGGAATTGTAGAAGAATAGAACTATGAGAACAAAATAAGCAGCAAATAATTAAAATAGAACCGGTCTTGTCATGTACCAACGGTTAGTCTCCGGGACATGCACGAACAAGATCAGCAGAAATATGATTCCAGGATCACATGTCTCTGACACAACCTTACTTTTTCTGAATGTGGGCCCGTACTCAATGTTTCGAAAACTGCAATTCTGCAACAAATGCGTAACAAACCCAAACTTACCTTTTTGTTTAGTTTTCTTTATTTTCCGTTTTGCGAAATAGACCAATCTCGGTCTCGGTCTCAGCCAGGAAAAATAAATAATCAAATATAAAAAGGAAACGTGCGATGGAAAGAAGGGGAACAAATTATTCAAAATTGCCATTTTTTTTAAAATCAAGTAGAGATGATTATTTCGACATCCTTTGATAATAATTTCATAAAAAAATTCAATAAAATTGAAAATAAAAGTTAAACGTACAAGTATGTCATTGAACATATATATAACTTTAACGATCAAACTTCACGTAATTAAAGTATTATTTAATGATGTATCAAGAATTATTAATATTAAACCATTGAAGTTACAGGTTACTTAATGTATAATGATAAATACAAACTGTTAAATTTTTATCGTTGAAAACATCATCATTTATAGACATAAATGTATGAAAATATAGTTTGATATTTTTTATTTTTAATGATCTGTCGAGATTGTTAAAATAATATTTTTAATATTATTACGAATGTTATCATTAGAGATCAATGCTGTATTTCTTAACAAAGTTTTAATATCATTATCAGATTTTTATAATTTATCAAAAATAGAATATGAACCCGAATGCCCTGTTCTTAAGAAAATTTTAGAGATGAGTTTGTAGAGTTGTAGGCTATTTGGTCAATAAATTTGTGAAAGTTTAAAAATCCATGATAAAAATAAAGCAAAATTTAATCCATCTACTTTTGGCGCAAAGAGATTTTCCAGCCCTGGGAACCAATTCACAGCAATCTCATGTTGTCCCCTACAACAGTTTTATTAGCCCACACTACATTTATCGACTGTTTGATGTTGGATGTACAATTTAATTTCCTTCAAGAAGGAAAAATTTGGCCAACCATTAATTTTAATTTTTACCGTTCATCAAAATGAAACACTTATTATTCAATAATCCTAAGCAAACACAGGGCAAATAATAATTAAGAAAAAAAGGAACAAACGAGACCAAAAAGAGAAAACATATTCAAATCACACTATGATACACCCTTGCTTGTGCACTCTAATTGCTCACAAAAAAAATACATAATCCACCCCGCAAAAGAAGATATTCTAACAAAAGACAACCTAATTAATTAGTCACTGACTAGACACCCCAACTCTACCGGCACTAGCATCCTCCGAAACTACAGAAGGAGAATCTGATATTGAATCGAATGAATCGTGCGAGGGAGACGCTTCACCTCCCGATGATACTCTGATCTCATCAATCATCTTCACCACCTGGCTCATTTTGGGCCGTTGATCTGGGGATACAGCCGTGCAGCTAATCGCGAGTTGCAATAGTGCAACCATCTCCTCTTCAATTCCTTTGTATCGCATTAATTCCAAGTCAAACACCTCGGCTGTCCATTCTTCTCTTACAACTGATTGCACCCACCTTGGCAGATCAATGGCTCCACAATCTGACGCAGCCTTGCCTATTTTTGACAGAGATAATTATATAAATTCTATGAAACTAATACAATTTTTGGAATAATGAAACTAGTACATTTTAGTACATTATTCAAAAAACATTGCTCATATTTACTTTTTGAAAAAATATGTTATTTCTGGGGTTCAAATAAGAAGTAACATGGCACACCTTGATTTTGTTTGAGAATCCAAAATAAAGATGTAGTAATTACAAAGTTAATTTAGAAATTGATATCTTGACAGAGAGGATCTCAAGTATAAAAACAATTTGAAAAACAGAAATTACCATATGAAAAATCATTTGACACCTACCTGTGAGGATCTCAAGTAGCACAACACCAAAAGAATACACATCACCCTTTTGAGTTGCCCAAGGCCGGCGCGAATCTGCCGGGGGCGCCTCTGGAGGCCGATAGCTGGCGGACCGTGTGGCAACACCAACAGATGGGCCCAACATTGCCAAACCATAATCCGCGAGCCTGGGCTCGCAATTCTTGTCGAGCAGTATGTTAGTTGTTTTCACATTTCCATGTGCCAAACGAGGCGACGACCGGTTCGCATGGTGTATGTGGGCCAACCCATGGGCCGCACCCGCTGCAATTCTGATCCGCATTGACCAATCCAATGGCGTACGTCCGGGCCCCCTGTTACCTGTTTGAAAAAAAAAATTACAAATATTAACAAATGATTTGTCATTGTTCTCCATCTAACAGGTGCAAAGAAGACTTCACATGAAGGTTTGGTTGTTCTCGGAATAAAACAAACTTGTGATGTGTTTAAAGCTATGCTCTAAATCTATCTTTCCCTTTTATGGCTTTATGGAAAACTATCTTTTATTTTTTTGGCCTATGTGCTGTATTTGGCTTTTAGAGATACTTTGTCTCTCATAAAAGCCATTACCAACAGGTGATTAGTAAAAAAATAATTTTGAAGGTAAATATTTGGTCGGGGGGGTGGTTGCAGACAGCACTTAATTATCAAGTACTGTGTGATTAATTTAATTACATAAAAAAATCATCAACAGATTTGCAGCAATTGTCAGAGACGCCACTTGATGGATGGATAATAGTCAACCAAAATTTACCTAAAAAATGAAAAATTAAAAAAATGTTACCATGAAGAAGAGAGAAGAGGCTGCCATTAGGCATGAAGTCATATACAAGCAGCTTCTCATCACGCGCGTAGTAATACGCCGTGAGCGGCACCAAATGCTGGTGCCGCAATCGGCCGAGCATCTCCATGTGATGCTCAAACTCTCTCTTCCCTGCGACTTGTACATCCCTCAGCCGTTTCACCGCAACCACACTGCCATCATCTAACACTGCTTTGTAGGCTGTTCCATACCCTCCCTTCCCCAGCATTTCGGCCGAGGCCCGCAACAGATCCTCTAACTCAAACCTCTTGACACCCTGCGCCCTTGTATCTAAAAAGACCATTTTACCCCTCTCAAAACCCCCACCAGCAACCGCCATGCCAGCTGTCCCGTACGGGCTAGAAGAGTACACTATCTTCTCCCCTTCGCGCAACCGAGAGGTGCTCTTCCTCCAGGCAAATTTTCGCCAGAAGTAACAGAAGAGAAGACAGGAAACAAATACAAGCACTGCAAAATCACCGGCAACAATGGCTAGCACAGCCGCACGGCTCATTCTTTCGTTATGCTGGGGTGGGGCTGCCTCTGGTTTTGACGAAGGTGAAGAGGTGACAACGGCCGCAGCTGGTGGCACCGGCGCAGCGGCATTGGATGTCATATTGGGTGTACCGGGCTGGCTCGGGTCACTGACAACGTCTCGACACGGTAAGAGAGGTGCCCCACAAAGAGCTGGGTTGGATGAAAACGATGAAACAGAGAATGCAGCAAGCGAAGGTGGTATTGAACCCGTTAAGAGGTTGGATGAGAGGTTTAGGTCCTGAAGTCGTGGCAAAGAGAGACCCGAAATTGACCCGGTAAGCCGGTTTGAGTCGAGCCTTAGTGTCAATAGACGGGTGAGCTGGTTCAGTGAACCTGGTACCGAACCGGAGAGGTTGTTGTGAGAGAGGTCAAGTCGGTACAGCCGGTGTAGAGAGGATGTGGGAGGTATTGGCCCCGAAAGATTGTTGTAAGAGAGAAAGAGAAGCTTGAGCCCGGAGAGAGAGGATAAATCGGGTAATGAACCCGATAACAGGTTCGATTTGAGACTAATTACCCTGAGACCGTCAAGCCGGGACAGAGCTGACAAGGCGCCAGTACCGTTCAGGTTCAAGTCTTCCAGTACCAGGCGGGTGACCCGGCCGCCGGCGCACGTGATACCGAGCCACGTGGAGCAAGGAGATGGGTCGGAGCGGTTCCAGGTCCAAAGCGCACCTAACTGATCAGAGGCGGCGCGGAAGTCGAGCAAGGCGGTGAGGTCACTGTCGAGTGAACCGGAGGCGGAGGAGAGAGTGTAAAGAAGGAATGTGGTTAAGAGAAAGAGGCAGTTTGTTTTTGCCTCTGCCATTTCTCCTGGAGAGAGAGAGAGAGGAACAGAGGAGGGGGAGGAGAGAGGAGGAGAAAAGACAAGAGAGAGTGGTAAGGTCCAGAGAAGGAGAACAGTTGTGCTGTGTAACTTGTATTGTGGACTTGTGGTGTTGTTTATTGTTTTATTAGTAGGGAATAGGGATGATGAACGTAGACAGGTACACTTTCTTACATCGGAGGCTACAAATACAATGCGGGTTTTAATGTTATTTAAATCCGAGATACTCTTTTCAAGGTTTTACGCTATATTTTTGTATTCGTGTTTATTTTTTATTTTATTTTTTTAGGAAAACCGGGCAGGGGCTGCCAGGATTGTATTGAACAGTATTACAGAGTTTACCGGCTATTAAGCCGTATCACCTACACACAATTTAGATAAAAAGCTTCTATTTTAAACCGTCAAGGCCACTCTAAAACTCTGTAACATCTTTCCAGAAATTAGATAAAAGCTCAAAATGACTCGGCCATCTGGAATTCTATGTACCCTTGTACCGCAATGAGCTTCCCACAAAGTTGCCTCACGTATAATCCAGTTGATAACTACATCAGACGGAAGTAACTTATCATTAAATATTTTGGAGTTGCGCTGTCTCCATATAGCCCAACACAGCCGTGAAGAAAATCTGCCATCTAGTATGTCCCCTTGGGGTATTGTATTCTCATGAATGGATAAATTTGTGAATTAATTGAAAATTAGCAATGACTGTGATTTTAGGCGATTGAGAAAGCGACCTAAAAAAAAAAAAACAGAGAGAAAAAACACAAAAACAAAAAATAATAAAAAGAAGAAAAAACAAAAATATATATCGTTTGGATCATGGCCACAGCCCAGCAACGTAGAGTGGGCTTGCTGCGTGAGAAATTTCTTAGTAAATATGGTGCATCTCTAGCGCCATTAATGGCGGCTAATCCAGGCCCAAGTGAGGATTCTAGTAATCTCTATAGTCAAGTCCTTTTGGCTCCTCCGACCGTATGGCGTGAGAAACATCTGACGCACCAGGTCGAATCACAATTGCGATTGTACGAAGGCGAATTACTGAGATCCGTGTGAACTCCAAACCTCACCGCCCGATCTGTATGAAATGCGGAGATAAGGGTCATATTGCAAAAACTTGTCGCAACAAACAACTTTGTTTTGCTTGTAACATATTAGGGCACAGAGCCACTGAATGTCGAGTTGCGACTCTTCACCCCTCTTTCTCTCCGGTTGATAACCCTAAAAAGCAGATCTCACCACCTTCCAAACTTCGGAGACCTCGACTTCCACCAGGATCTCAAATGTCGATCAAACCTCCTCTAGTTGTGCTCGAAGCGACGCCTCGATCTCAGGCGATTGAGGCTAATCTGATGATGAGCTTCGTTCTTGATGACATTGCAGCCTGGGGGCCTGAAAAAGTTGAGAACGTCCTCCGCAGTAAATTCGATAAGCATCGGTGGATGGCATCGGTCTTCGATGAATACAAATATCTCATCAAAGCCCCTAATCCAACCTGGTTAAAATCGGTAGCCTCGCGCGGCTATCCTCGCTTAGGAGATGTTCAGTTCCCGATCATTGCCTGGGATAAGGGTTTTAGCGAGGGTACTCCTCTCCAAACAGTGTGGGTAAGAATCTACAACTTCTCCATTTTTCTAGATGAATTTACTGAATACGATCGGATTTTGAATCCTTTTGGAGTTTATGTGCAAGAGATCGATAGTGCTACCTAAAGCGGCTATGATGTTCGATTTGTCCGATTGTGCTTAGCTGTTTGTGACATTAAACTTTTACCCTCCACTCATCTTGTTCCATACCGTGATCCTACTGGCACCATGTCTAAGTTTGAAATAAAAATTTTGAGATTGAAAATGACCAGACAGAACCATTAATGCTTGGGCCAGTAGGAAAATGGGCCGACCATATCCCAATGGTACTGAGTTTAGAGAAAGTGAAAGAAGGGATTTGGGAGGTCCAACAAATACAGCAGCTAGGGGGAACTCCAACCAGCCCACTCAACAACCTCCAATATAAGGAGGAGGGAGTATCATAATGGTGACCTTTGCTGATCACCTCCTGCCATTGCCCACTTCAAGAGATGACAAAGGTAAAGGCCCAAGTACAGACGACTTAGTGCCGCAAGGATTCAATGGTACTCCTGAACCCTCGCACTTGTTCCCCCTAGCTGTATCAGACTCAGTCTACTCCCCAAACCTACCAGTGCTCCTGTTAAGAAATCTGACAAATGCGTCTATGACCCTATCAACAACCCAACTCATCGTCGTCGCCCCACCCCAAAGAAGAAGTATACCTGGGGTAGAAAGAAACCCTTGAGTATTACTAAACTAACCAAACATGGGGCTACCAAAGCTATTGGGATAGGGAAAAGGCTACGTAGTGCAACTCAGAAGCACAGATCATGCCCTGGCTCTACACCAGAAAAGGCAATTTGCCTTTCAGACACAGAAGTGCCAACTCCAGCAGTAGCTGACAACCTTGCCAGGCAGCTGAACCAAGCAGTCCCCCGCCGCAGTCTCAAAGTCACAGTTCAAGGCGATCCAACCTCAGCCATGAGCAAAGCCCAGAAGAGGAAACTCAATGATGGCAGTGGCCCTTCAGGTATCAGTTTAATTAATAGATTCCCTTATAATAGACTTAGTGCCGAACAAATGCTAGCCTTATTTCAGGTCTATCAAATTAAACTAGGCACCTCAAATGCAGATAGTTTGCTTATCATTAACTGTCTTAAAACAATGGATAGATGTACATTTGAGAAGGTAGTTAAACAAATGATGAGTAGCCCTAGTGATAATCAGATAGTTACTTTCTCTTTAGAACAAATTCAACTACTTAGCCAAGTAGATCACAGTAATCCTGTAGAATCAGTTGCTACCACTAGTACTCATACAAACCCTTCTTTTGTAGATACATTAGATCAAGCTAGTGATCCAATAGTTCCTTAATGAATATTCTTAATTGGAATTGTAGAGGCTTAAACTCTAGTAGGAAAAGACAAATAGTTAAGGACCTAGTTGTTGATCATAAGATAGATCTTTTAGCAATTCAAGAAACTAAAAAAGAAACTTTTACAAATAGATGTCTTAAAAGTATATCTTCTAGATTAGATTCCTGGGTGTGATTTCCTTCTGTTGGAAGATCAGGGGAATTTTAGTAGGCTGTGATAGTAATAAAGTTAACATGGTTCACCATACAATACATTCATTTTGTTTAGATGTCATTTTAGAGAATAAATTAGACAATACTAAATGGCAACTAACAAGCTTTCTGGGATGAGCTAGTCCAGATAAAGGATACAACTCTAGACCTCTGGTTCTTATGTGGGGATTTTAATGCCATTAGGAAAAAAAGTGAAAAATCTGGTCCCAATTTTGATACACCCATTAGTAGACAATTTAATTCCTTTGTGAATTCCCACCATTTAATTGAACACAAATTAAACACTAGGAAATTTACTTGGTCAAATGGTCATAGGTTTGCTTTATTAGATAGAGTGTTTACTTCTCTAGCTTGGGAAGAACAGTACCCCTCTAATTCCATCCAAGATCTTAGTAGCCATAGATCTGACCATTGCCCCCTATTAGTTCATACTTCCTCTAGTCTATCAATAGTTCCTCATGTATTTAGATTTGATCATTTATGGACAGAACAAGAAGAATTTGTACTTCTAATGCAGAAATGGTGGACTGAATATCCACTTACTTTCCCTGATATAGCCAAGAGCTGGAATCTCAAATTAAAACATATTAGAAAACGCATAAAAGGCTGGGCTAAAAACTTATATGGTAAAAAAAAAAGAGAAAAATCTCATTTGCAAAGTTTGTTACATGATTTAGAAATTATAAGAGATACTAGAGAACTTACCAATATTGAGGGAGAACAATGGATTAACATTACTCAACAGTTAGAAGATATTTATCAGGAAGAAGAAGAACAATGAAAAATGAAATTCAAACAAAAATGATTAGAAGGTGGAGACTCTAATACTAAATATTTTCATATACTAGTTACACATAGGTCTAAGAAAAATAAGATTAATGCTTTAGAAATAGATGGTCACCTAAATTCTAATCTTACAGATATCAAAGCTCATGTAGTTGACTATTATAAAAACCTATTAGGAACACCTGGTATTAAATTTGCTCATCTAGATTCTGATTTTTGGGACCCAGAAGATACTATTGGCCATCGAACAATGGGAATTAGAGAGACCATTTTCTGAAAAGGAATTTTTTTTTTTGAAAAAAGGCGGTAAAGCCCGTTTCATTTCGAAACTGAAATAAGTTCTTATATAACCTAGTTTGTTCTAGACCAGAATGAAAAGATCAGCAAAACGTAACCAACATCCATCAATATCAGCAAGCAACATAACAGCTTAAACATAACATCTAGCATCAACAGAAGAGAAGTATAAACTAGTATATATAAATTCAAAAAGAAGCAGCACTGCAGGTCTAAGTGAATGAGCTGTCTGTGTCTTCAACAGTGATTTGGGGGGGCGCAGCAGCCGGAATTGCTTGAACCGGGATGAGGTTGATATCAGAAGGAAGCCATTGGCTCACACTGGCATCCTCTTCTCCAAGACCTGTCCAGTAAACAATGGAAGAAATTATCGAAAGAATAATAACTTTACCTGATGAGCATGTTTTTTGTTCAAAACAGATGAGATGCGTTGTTTCCAAACACACCAGGCCAATGCACTAAAAGCTATCAAAAAAAATTGTTGTGATTGATAGGGTAGAGAATAAGCGAAATTCATAATATCGTCAATAGAATGCCAAGAACTAAAGTAAAGCTGGCTTTGACCTAACCAGAACTAGATTTGGCGTACAAATGAACATTGAATGAACAAGTAGTCAACCGTTTCATAATGAGAACAGAAATGACAAGATGTAGAGCCTGTCCAACCCTTCTCAAGCAAATTATCTTTGGTAAGAATCCTATCTTGTGTGAGGAGCCACATAAAAATTTTGATTTTGGGGGGCAATTTCAAGTCCCACCAAAGCATGCAGTGAGGTGGTTGGACACCTCTAAAAGAGAGAAAAGTGTATAAAGATTTAACAGTAAACTGACCATTAGGTGTTCTTAACCATTTTAAAGAATCAAGAGGTTGAGAATGAGAAAAATTAAGAATAATAGAGAGTAAGTCTTCCCAATCTCTAGCATCAACACCCGTTGGAGTTCTACAAAAAGCTATGATGTGCCCCTGTGAGAGGAGGACCTCCTGAAGCCCTATTTGGGGATTGGTACACAGCTGATATAGATGATGGTAGTACAAAGATAAATGACAATCTCCAAACCATACATCTGACCAAAACTTGACAGTAGTGTTCAACCCTGGGGTGATAGTTAAACTACAATCTAATAACTTATGCAAAGATTGGATACTCTCCCAGAAATGGGAATTTCTGAAGAGGAATTAAAACAAGCTGTCTTTGCTTCTGACCCAACTGGAGCCCCTAGCCCAGATGGTTTCACTTTCAAATTCTATTAATTTTTTTGGGATCTAGTAAAAGCATATTTGATGATACTCACTCACTTCTTTTATGAAAATTCTTTAGATTTACACAAGATTAACAAATCATTCATTTGTTTGATCCCAAAAAAAAAAGATGCCACTTTAATTAAGAAATTTAGACCCATTAGTCTAGTTAATTGCAGTTTTAAGATGCTTTCCAAGTTACTTACTATTAGATTAGAACATGTAATGCCTAGGTTGATAGACCATAGTCAAGCTGCATTCATTAAAAATAGATACATTTTAGATAATATGATAGTTAGTCAGAAAATTATCCATTCTTGTCAAACTAATCAACAACCAGGTGTAGTAATCAAAGTTGACTTTAAAAAAACATACGACAAAATCCATTGGGAATATTTGCTGGAAGTTTTACAAAGTAGAAATTTTGGTCAGAAATGGATACAATGGATTACACATTGGTTATACAGTTCACAATCTTACTTGACAATTAATGGTGAGCTAACTGAGTATTTTTATTGTAAGAGGGGGGTTAGGCAAGGGATCATCTATCTCATTTCCTCTATATTTTAGCTGCAGATACCTTAAGTAAATTTTTTAATAAGGGTAGAAGAGCTCATGTTTTGCAGGGATTAGGTCATGTATGCATAGATAACACAGCACTTACCAATTGCCACTATGCAGATGACACTATTCTCTTCTTGGCTGCTCAAGAGGAGAATATAGAATCTGCTTGGTGGGCCATGATGGCTTTTGAATCCCTCTCTGGTATTAAAGTGAATTATGAAAAAACTGCAATGTATCCTCTAAACATAGACACAAAATGTTAATTATCATCAATTGTCAATGGGGAGAATTCCCAATTAACTACTTAGGTCTCCCCCTTCATAAAAAAAAAATTAGCAATTAGTGATTAGCAAAGTCAACTTTGAAATAGATAAGATTACTTTGTTAAATAGGTTACTTAGTTTGCAAAGTCAACTTTTATCTATATGAGGTAGAATTACTTTGTTAAATTCAGTCTTATCTACAGTGCCTTTGTATGCTTTATCCGTCTTTAAAATTCCATTAACAATTGTGAAGAAAATAGATAAGATTAGAAGAAGATTCTTATGGCAAGGAACAGAAAAAAAGAAAAAAGAAAATATGCCCTTGTACCTTGGGAAAATGTGTGTATAGCCAAAATTTTTGGAGGAATGGGGGTGTTGGATCTTTATGAGATGAATACTGCCATTTTATTAAAATGGTGGTGGAAGTTTAAAAATAGTTCTTATACTAGTACATGGAAATCCATTATTACTTACAAATACTTTGCTCATAATACCCCTTACTCCCCTTTTTGAGGGAGCATTTCCAAATTAGAATACATAGGAGATCTTAGTGTTCAATATACACCAGGACAATAGTCTCAATGTCATTTCTGGACTGACATATGGGACAGCAACTGTAGCTTAGCCACTAGGTATCCAATAGTCTTTAAACATTATAGTAATAAACATATTATGTTAGGGGAAGTCATAGAATCACAAGGAATGAGGGTTAAATTTAGAAGACCATTGGAAGGATATTATCTCATATAATGGGCTGAAATTCTTACAATTATTAGTACCATATCTTTCACATCTCACCAGGATCAGCTCATATGGAGATGAAATCATACAGGGAAGTTTACTACTAAATCTTTGTACACATTCTTAAATTTTAGAGGGGTTTTACCTTTGGTCAAAGAACTGATTTGGTGAAGCTTACCGGTACCTCCAAAGGTAAGGGTTTTTATGTGGTTAACAACACATAATACTATATTAACCAAAGACAATTTAGCAATTAGAGGGTGGGTTGGGGATCAAACCTGTTACTGTTGTTCATCTGCTGAAACTGTCACACACTTATTCTTGACATGTCCCTTAGCCCAACAGGTGTGGTTTTGGCTTGGGAAAAGTCAGAACCACATGCATACATGGGTTCAATTTGAAGATATTGTCACTTTTGCTATGCCATTACCAGTAACCGACAAATTAGGATTCTTGGTAGTTCTTAGTGTTGTTTATTGGACTCTTTGGAAACATCAAAATGCTATATATTTCAATAAGTGTAAGGTTAGTTCAGCTAGAACTTTGATATTCCAAATTAAATCATTACTTTGTTATTGGTCAGGTAATGTCAAGCCCGAAGTGAAGGAGGTGATTGAAGAATGGATGCCGGTGCTGGAGGATGCTATTCCCTTAGATCATTATATGTCCATGGAGATGGTGCTGTACCAGCCCCAAGAGTCACCACCTCAGCCATGAAGAATGTCTCGGGACAATTTTTGTACCTAGAATTAACCTTAGCCCCATGTTGTATGGCTTAGTTCTTACGAATTTAGAATCTTTTTGGAGTTTAGCTGTAGCTCAAACTTGGTTGAGTAACTTGCTTTTATGTTTACTATTTGGATTGCATGGTTGTTTTGATCACCATGATCGGGTGTGTGGTCTCACAACTACTCTCTGCTAGTTGTAATTATACTTTCCTATCAATGGAATGGGCTTTGCCTCTTTTTTTTTTTTTTTTAAAAGTATGTCCCCTTGGACTATTGCAGAACCTGTTAGCTTATCAGATCCATATCAGCTAAAGTGATTGTGCATTAACCAGGATGGAGGTTCCCAAGTATATGCCAACTCCTGCCCAAATTGCCAAAGAATATTCACACTGGAAGAAGAGATGCGTTGTTGTTTCAAACTAGCAGGAATTACACAGAACGCATTCCCTCGTGCAGTTGAATTGTCTTCTTTTCATGACCTCCTTGGTTAGAAGTTTATCTCGTAGAAGGAGGAATAAGAACACCTTTGTGGTTGGGGGTATTGGGAACTTCCAGATTCTTTTAAAACTCCAATCAATGAGACCACCTCCGATCATCACCGCATATATTGAACTTGCACTGTACCGACCATTTGGGGACCATCTCTATCGCAGTTCATCATCAGCATCAGTCAATTGAGACGGATTGTGAGAATCTAGTAGGTTGAGAGTGTAGTATTGGGACATTGCATCTCTGAGTGAGATAGCATGCAATTGTTGTCTCGATCCAACTTACGCTAGTGTGGTGGGGCCCCACTGATCATACCAGAAGGAGATGGAAGAGCCATCTCCTACTGCTCATTCCATTGACCAGTTAAAAGTTGCTTCAAACCGATCAATTGAATCCAGAAAAATGATCCATGTTTGGACCATAACATGGGACCCACCAAAAACATCCCCTGCCATCTTATCCTTGTCATGAAAACTGTCCAGAGAGATTCCGGCTCATTGTAGAGCTTCCACCACCACCGCAGAATTAGAGACAGATTTCGCAAGTGAAGGTCCGGTATTCCCACTCCCCCTATTTTTTAGGGATGCATACCAGATTCCAATTGCAAAGTGAGATAGCGCAGCTGCGATTAGACGAGCACCCCCATAAGAATCTTCATCTTGCTTTGTCTATCCGAGAGATGACCCATTTTAGTAGTACGAAATAGATCATATGGTAAATGGGGATTGTCGATAAAATGGTTTGTGCGAGTAGCAGCCTGCCCCCTCTACTAAGTAGTTTTTATTACTAGCCTTGTAGTCTTCCTTCTATCTTCTCAATTAGAGGGATGTAGAGTTGTTTGGTCGGTTTCTTTATGGTGAGAGGCATACCAAAGTAAGTTATGAGAAAGTCAGTTTGTGACACGGCTATTTTGAATTACTATACTATATAAATAAAAGTAACAAAGATATAAAAAGAGATTTTTTACTATTTACACGGCTATTTTGAATGACTATACTATATAAATAAAAATCACAAAGATATAAAAATAATTTTTTACTATTGACACATCTATTTTGAATGGCTATACTATATAAATAAAAGTCACAAATATATAAAAAAAGATTTTTTACCATTGACACAGCTGTTTTTTATGACTATATTTATACTATGAAATAAAAGTCACAAAGATATAAAAAAAGATTTTTTTACCATTGACACGCAAAAAAAATCAACCCATTACTGCTTTGATCCAAGATAAGTCCTCCTGAGCCACATTCAAAGGGATAAATGTGCTCTTTGAATAGTTGACCTTTAGCCTTGACATGGAATAAAACAATCTCAAAATTAGTTTAAAAGAGATTAGAGAAGAGATGTCCCCATTTGCTATTATAGCGGTATCATTTGCATATTGCAGTGCCAGTATTAATTGAGTCATGCCACTTGTTTAATAAAGGTGCATGCAGTAGCGAATTAGCGACCTGGATCATCCTTTGAAAGACATCCACCCCGATATTGAACAGCATCAGAGATAATGGGTCGCCTTGTCGAAGGCCCCGCTTGTGAAATAAAGCATCCGAATATTCCCCATTTATGAGAACTCTAGAAGAGGAGGTTGCCCATATTGAAATCAACTAATTGATCCATCAACTAGGGAACCCACGAGCCTGCATTACTCTGATTAGGAAGGCCCATTCGATAGAGTCAAAGGCCTTCTTGAAGTCAATTTTTGCGAAAACTGCCGGTTTACCCCCATGAGAAATGTGATGCAGCAATTCTCTAGTGGTTACAGAGTTTTTCGCAATTTGGCGTCCATGGATGAAGGCCGTTTGGTTCCCTGAAATTAGGTCCAAAAGAGCCACTCTAAGTCTGTTTGAGAGGACTTTAGAGATAAGTTTTGGGATGAGGTTTAGCATGCTGATTGGTCGAAAATCAGTTGTGCTCGTGGGTGAGTCAGTTTTGGGAACCATGACAATCTTCGCTTCATTGAATGGCACAAGATTCATGGTATTGTGATAGAAGCTTTCAAAGATTTGGAAGATTTCCTCTTTAATTTCTGGCTAGAAAATTTTGAGGAATTCATTTGGTAAGCCATTGGGGCCCGAAGCTTTGCCATTTGCAAGCTGGGCTACTGCCTCCTGGATCTCTTGCATAGAGAAAGGAAGATCTAGGTGGTGTAAGGCTGGGTTTGAGTGGTATAAAACTGTAGCATCAAAGTGGAGAACTTTAGAATTATAGCCCAAAACCCTTTCCATTGAGGCATCAAACACTTCTCTTATTCTGTGTTGATCCGTTATTAACTGGCCATTGTCCTCTATGGACACAATCAGGTTCCTTCGTAGCCTTGAGGACGCTAATGCATGGAAGTACTTTGATTTCTATCTCCCTGAGCCAACCATAAGCATCGAGACCGTTGTTTCCATTTGTATTCAATATTTGAAGCCAATTCGTAAGCTCTTTCCCAAATTTTGATGCGCAATCGGAATTCATGTTGTGCCAATTGTCGATGCTCTTCTACAGTGTCAAAGAAAAGAAGGGCATTTCTGCATAATTCCAATTGTTTCTCCATTGACCCAAACTTCTCAGAATGCCACTACGTTAGTCCTTTGGGAAGCGCCTTTGTTTTGTGATGGAAACTCCGAATCGGTTCAACTTGGTTGGAGCTTTCACCATCCCAAAGTTGTTGTACCATTATTTTAGGTTCCCGATATTTGATCCAAAAGGTTCTAGTTGTGGCCGGCGTTGCCGCTGTTGGAGTCATTTGCATGTGAGTACCAGGGGGGCGTGGTCAGATGCTAAGACCCCGAGCGCTTGTAGGGTAATAATCGAGTAAGCGATTGACCAGTCCGGTGTCATGAAGACTGTCGATTTTGGAAAAAAACACTGGCTGAAGCCTATTACTCGACCAAGTGTAAGAACGGTTGCGGAGCGGTACATCAATCAAACCGGTATCAATGATGAGATCATTAAATAGCTCCATGAGCCGGAAACTTCGCTGATTGGCAGATCGGTCCGTTAGCCACCGTATGAGGTTGAAGTCACCGGCCAACAACCAATGTGCAGAGGCCTGCGATACAGCGTACAATAGTTCCTGTATGAACGTCGGCTTGATAGAATCATCGTTTGGCCGATAAGCATTGGTTACCAAGACCAGGTAGCCAGATGTAATTTGTTGGAGAAGCGTCGTTACTGTGTGTTTTGTGGACCAAGAGGAGATCAATTTAAAGGCTCGCTTCCAGGCGGGTATTGTACCTACGGCAAATCCAATCTTTTGCATTTAGTTTCTTGCAAACACATATATCACATCTAGAATTTGTAATGGTGTTTCTAACCACTAAACACTTCTCATCATCCCCAAGCCTATGAACATTCCAAGAAAGTAATGTGAATTTCTTTAAAAACATTAAAAAACTAGAAACTCCCTACAAATAAACCCCTAACATTGGAGAAACTAAGCCCGATCGGGCTCCTCCTCATCTGAGCTCAATTTCTCGTCAGAGTCAAAATCCAGTTCTAGACCTTCTTCATCTAACACCAAGTCTCTCGGGCCAGCTAGCTCTGGTGGGTCAAGTTTGCGCTGCTGATTATCTATCTCGAGTATCTCAGTGACATCCTTGGCCTTAAGCCCAATCCCCTCCGCCAAATCTTTGCAGTAGCCGTACTGCACAGCAACTTCAAAGAATCCATCAGGCCCTTTCACAACTTCCGCCGCCCGTTGGGCCGCTTGCTTGCTCTTGGGTTGTTTTTGCCCGCCTGTGAACTTCTGTTGGGCCAACTTCTTAAATAAAACTGGTTTTGGTGGGATGAGAACCGAGACACCCTTCTTGGGCTTTTGGGTCGGCCTAGTAGAATCTAGTTTTTTTTCCTTTTTTTGTCCGCTGACATCCTCACAGTGAATCATCTTCGAAGCTTCAGGTACGGTCTTGCACGGTCTGATAGTTGTTGCAATATCATAAATGACTGTTTGTGGGCGTAGGCGTTTCAAAATTCGCACCGGGGGCTGGATCTCTTGTGGCCTCATCGTGTTTTCATTTGGTGCATCTGTAGTGTCGGACGTCATGTCCTGACCCGTTTCACCAAGGTGTGGAAGTAGGGAAACTAGCTGGCATGGCTCGGTGCTTCTCAATTTAATCATCAACCAAAAAACCCACCTCAATATACTCATCTAATTAAATTTTCGATTCTATTATGAAAAAATAAATAAATAATCCACATTTGCAAAACACTAAAATATTGAAATGTTATTACAAAGTTCGTTATATATGTTTCTGTTGTTATTTTTTATTTTATTACTTGATTAGCATTATTATGACCGTAATAATTATTATTGTAGTTGTTGTTATTATTATTGTTATTTTAATTGACGTTGTGGTATAATCATTATTATTGTTATAATTGTAATCATAGTTATTATTGCTTGTATTTTTTTAATACAGCAAAAAAAATATTATTTTCTTTTCATTCTTCCACGTACCAAAACCAAATAAGAATAATTTTATAACAACACAACTTTATATAAATAATTTATAATAGAATAACTGTACATAAAAAAAATTATAGTCGCATAAGTAATTTTATGGTCAGACCGAAACATAACTAAATATCTTAACACCTTCCTATTAACTCCAACCTTTAACGAGCCCGGGGACGTAAATGGCCCGACCCAATAAAACCATAAATGAAACAGGCCACGTCAATTTTTCTTTACTCAAATGCCCCCGAGTTTTGTTTTGCTCAGTGTTGATAACGTTATGCGCTCGTCGGGCGGACACGTATCATTAAACGATTAATCGAAAATATCAGTCATAATTGGAAATAATCGATTAATTAGTCAGAAAAATCAATAACTGTTTGACCGCTGTCAACGACTAATCAGCCGATTAATCGACTAAACGATCGATTTTTACAACACTAGTTTCCCTTTCTGTCCCGATCGGAACCTAATTCTCTCCCTTCCAAATTCACATCACCTGAGGTACCTTAAACTGTGAGTTTGAATCCAATACGTTCTTATATTTCGCAGGAATCTCAAAGTATACCGTTCATTACAAGTGTGTGCCGAATTGATCCAAAATATGATTGGATGGTCCGAATTCAATCTCAAACGGTGAGGTAATGCAGATGTTCCGGACTGAAGATCTTACGACTCCTTTTGTCGTCTCCACCAAAACCGTAATCACCTATTCTCTAATTTCCCAACAAATATTAACCATGCTCAACGGTGATATAAGAGGAGAGAATTCAAGTTTTGATCCCTGAATTTTATTAGAAAAATCACATTAATTGGTGCATGAACTTTCATTTGCACTAAGTTAGTCCGTAAACTTTTTCGAAAAAACCAAGTTGGTCCATCCACTTTGAGTTGCTCCAAATCAGTCCTTCAATTTTCAATAATAAACAAAGTTGATCTTTCTAACTTTAAAAAATAAACTAATTTGATTCTTCAACTTCTCTCAAATTGATCAAATTAAACCTTCTAACTGAGTACGTGCTTTTTTGAGTTTTGAAGGATTAATTCGGTTCATATATAAGTTTAGGGATCAACTTTGTCATCTTTTCAAAATTCAAGGACGAACTTGACTCCTTTTTAGAAGCTTTTGAGGACTAATTTGGTGCAAATAAAAGTTTAAGGACCAACTTGATTTTCTTGAGAAAGTTCACGGACCAAAATCTGAATTTTCCCATAAGAAATCAAACAAAATAAAATAAGGCTCACAAGAAGCCCGAATAGAAGCTTTAATGCCGTGTTCAGTCGACTTTGGATATATTTTTAGTAAAATTTAATTAGGATATATTTTTTTTTATTTTCCAAATATTAAGTTAAGACCATTATTCTATTGAGGTATATGATGCTGCTAAACAGAAAATTACGAATACATACATGCTTTTATATCAATTATCGCAATCTAACTTGTGTAGACCTGTTGTATTACAAAAAGTCAAATTGACACAGGTTGAACTAATATGATCCTGGTGAGTTATAAAAAAAGTTGTATATATCTGGAATTTAGCAAGTGAATAAATAGAAATACATCTAGTCACTGGTACTCATTTGGTACTATGATTGCCCTGGTGAGGTACAGTATGCAACCAAATTGTGTCATGTTTGTCTTTTCCCTTTTGAATTTAATTGGGGCAAAATATGCATATTTAATTTTCTATTTATCTTTTCTATGAACTTGAGAAAGGCCTTTTGGTATTTGGAGCGATGCATGAATTCGAGAAGGATACAACAAAATGTGCTTTCATATCTAAGATTGAACTGTCATCATTTGCTGCATTTCTTTAGTCGACTTGGAATTTTATATCTAAGATGAGCTTTCATAAATAGCTTAGTAGACGGGAATTCTTTTTATCTGTTTTTCATACTAAAGCTTAAATTTGTCATAATTTATTCTCTCTATTTTTACATATGGATTTATTTTTGGTTTGAAAGAAGGAAATAATGAATGACCAGCCCAAAATGCGGTCTATGAATTTGCATGCTTTACAAGCACACAGTTAGCAAGGGGGATTGAAAAATATTAATATCTTCTCCTTTTATGAAACTATTGCTGGGACATGACATGCACATTTCCTTGTGCAAATCCTCCATTTGATAAGCTCATAGCCGAAGCTTTTGTACTATATTTTTTTGTTTCTCGGGGATGGTTGCTCAAGTTGCTGGGGAATCATAAAGGTCAAACACTTACACTCTGGAGAAAGAGAAACAGTTCTCCACCTTAATCTAAGAATTGTCATATGCCAAAGAGATCCAAAGCATAAATCAGAAGTGCAGAACATAATACCTGATTCCATACCGTTTGTCATGGAATATCCAAAGCCTTGGTAGAGCAACAGCCGTCTCGTGAGCACGAGACAAGTCTTCAATGGCAAGAAGCCCTTCTCGCTTTTTCGTTGTATGGTCGTGGATCAAGTTTTCCATGACAGCAAGATATGGCCCTTGAGAAATCATCTCCAAATTTTCTAATGGATTTCTCTTATCTATTCTTTGATGGTGGAAGAAGAAAAGAAGGCACACTGTATTTTGATTACTTTAATTGACAACCATATATGACAGTAAACAATCCATAATTAGATTACATATATGCTCAATGTTGATATTAAATCCAACGAGGTTGACAATAAATCCAACATAAGTATGTTATAGTGGCAAGAAGGTGCCTTTAAAAAATTCCAATCACTCACCTGAAATGCTTGGAATTCTTAGTGTCAATTAAATAGTAACAAATTCAGTTTTTGTTAACCATTATTTATTGACTCATTGGAGTGTGATATTATCATTAGGTCTGGACTGCATTGTTTATTAAGTCACTAGAGTGAGAAATTCCAATTCAAATCATCTCTAATTTTGTTAACTTCTTTAGTAAATTAGATTGAATACTTGCAAAGATTCAATTGGGTACGTTTGGATGAACTCTAGAATAGCTACTGTTTAGAATAGTAAATAAGAATAGCTATTGTTTAAGAACAGTGCTAACTCAAGCTATTCGGAATAGTGAAAAAGTTGTTTGGATTGCATATTTGGAATAGAGTTTGGAGGGAATGAATAAAGTAATAATTTATGTGTTAGATTAAATATAATACAATATAATATTAATTTAAATATTAAATGTAATATAATATTATTTTAAATATTAGATTAGTCTTAAATACAATATTATATTAAATATAATATAATATTAGTTTAAATATTAAATATAATATAATATTAGGTTAAATGTTAAATGTTAAATGTTAAATGTAATATAATATTAATTTAAATATTAGATTAGTATTAAATAAAATATTAGATTAAATGTAATATAATATTAGTTTAAATATTAAATGTAATATAATATTAGTTTAAATATTAAATGTAATATAATATTAGTTTAAATATTAAATGTAATATAATATTATTTTAAATATTAAATGTAATATAATATTAGTTTAAATATTAAATGTAATATAATATTAGTTTAAATATTAAATGTAATATAATATTAGTTTAAATATTAAATGTAATATTAGTTTAAATATTAAATGTAATATTAGTTTAAATATTAAATGTAATATAATATTATTTTAAATATTAAATGTAATATAATATTATTTTAAATATTAAATGTAATATAATATTATTTTAAATATTAAATGTAATATAATATTATTTTAAATATTAAATGTAATATAATATTATTTAAATATTAAATGTAATATAATATTATTTTAAATATTAAATGTAATATAATATTATTTTAAATATTAAATGTAATATAATATTATTTTAAATATTAAATGTAATATAATATTATTTTAAATATTAAATGTAATATAATATTATTTTAAATATTAAATGTAATATAATATTATTTTAAATATTAAATATAATATAATATTATTTGAATATTAAATATAATATAATATTATTTTAATATTAAATTTAATATAATATTAGTTTTAAATATTAAATTAGTATTAAATAAAATATTATTTTAAATGTAATATAATATTAGTTTAAATATTAAATGTAATATAATATTATTTTAAATATTAGATTAGTATTAAATAAAATATTAGATTAAATGTAGTATAATAAGTTTAAATATAATACAATATAATATTAATTTAATTATTAAATGTAATATAATATTATTTTAAATATTAGATTAGTATTAAATAAAATATTAGATTAAATATAATATAATATTAATTTAAATATTAAATGTAATATAATATTATTTTAAATATTAGATTAGTATTAAATAAAATATTAGATTACATATAATATTAGATTAGATTAAATATAATACAATATAATATTAATTTAAATATTAAATGTAATATAATATTAGTTTAAATATTAGATTAGTATTAATATTGAAAGCAACAAATGATATTCCATGTTTTTGTAAGAATAGAGAATAGTCTTATTCTCTCTATTCTGAATAGCTCTATTTCTCGTTTGGATTGTCCTTGTTCCGAATAGCAATGCTATTCTAAGAATAGTGTTATTCTTAGTGCATCCAAACATAGCCTAGAATAGCATCTAGAAAATATTGGAATGTACCGGGACCCTTTAACAAAAAAGAATTGACTACTTGCCAAGATTTACTCCAATTTGAGCTGAAATGAACCATTAGTTTGTTTCAAGCATAGATACACACATTATAATCACAATTTATGAATTAACAACTATTTTTCTCTATACGCTGGCATAGAAACGTCATAAAAGACTCAGAACTTGGAATTAAAAAAATGGAAATCTCGTTTCACATTAATAGCACATGTATGTTAAACTTCTACTTGTTCATTTTATCTAAATTAGTGCATCTCAATGATAAATCGAAACATTAGTTTTCCCAAAAAATCTGTAGGTCTGGACCAAGTTTCATCAATAAATCCAACGAATCAGGCAACAACTTCCTAGCAAACAATGAACAAACCTTAGTGCTTATCCCATTATAGGTACAATTTGCACTGTATCTGATCTTCTCAAAATGATCTAATGTAACATCGTCCTTTCCGAAACTTGCCGGGTGTGGCTTTCCTGCTGTCCAATCGGTATAAGTCACACTCCTATTTGCGTTATTCATCCAAGAAGTTGCAATAATAAAAGTCGGTATATAATGTTCGTCGGAAATGCATGGGTACTTCCAATTTTTAAGGCAAAACCTCTCAAAAAGAGGGAAGTACGTTTCATCCGAGACAATTTCCACCGCCAATGCTCGATTTATTTCGAACCATTGTGATGCTTTGTGCCACTGTTCAACTGTTATTTGCGGTGCCATTGCAGGGTTGTACCGGTAGAGGCTACCTTTGCTGGGGTAGAATGTGCCTACATAAGACATGTTGGAATTTACAAGGTAGGTGTAAATTTTGGTGAAGTTGTAGAGAGGTATGCATGATTCAGATAGAAGTATAAAACGCTCGTTGAGGAATCGAGTAATGCGTTTGCTATGAGGCGGCGCTCGGCCTGAATCATGTTTATTAATCCCCACCTTGCTTCCTGCATGAATCGATTGCGTAATTGTACATTAGAATTCAGCATGTTGTATATTACTTCTTTTTATCTTGGGAATATGTCATTATGTTGTTTCATGGGTTGTATATTAGTATCTAATAGTCTGTACCAATTTTTTTTTATTTCTGATATGTATCGTGGACGTGTCGGAGGTGCATCGGTGTCCGATACGTGTCTGACACGGGTACGAGGACCATACAGGAGTATCAGGGTAGCATAGGCAGGGACCATTTCAAAAGTGTATTACAGTGCTACGCCACTTCCTTAACAAGCTTAGATCCGGAATTTCATGGTCCATTTTTAATGCAATTGGCCTTTTCAAATAAGTCAATACAAGTAAAATATTAAACTCGATTTTTCGTTTATCACTACTGAAATATAATACAGTTTTTTCTGGAAACGTTTTGTTGTGTGAACAATAATATGTTTATATTTTGCTTTTACTGCTGTATAAAACATACCATGATTATATCAAATTATTATTTATACATATGACACCCCACTTCAGGATAAAGTAATAACCTATCTCTTTTTCATAGCATAGGCAACAGCCACGGTGCATCCGATTGTAATTCCCGCAACTAAATATTTATTTAACTTAGATTTGAAGTAGGCGAATAACCATCTAAGTATAAAAGGAACCCCACAACTTGACTTGAATTTCTCAATAGAAAATTCCTGAAAATAAAATTCATTCAAATGAGGAGTTAAAAGACAAAATAACTGGCAGTGCCGAAACTTATTTTATTATATGATTGTAGAGAATAAGTTTTCTCATAATATTTATATAAGTTCTCGGATATTTTTAGTACTCTTTATCTCTACCTTTATGCCCTTGTGCTTGCAGACACTTTAAAAATAAACTCATCATGACTTATATTGAACTGTTCTAACAAAAAACCCTGCATAGTAAGATATATTAAACTGAAAGATTCTCCTGTGGTATGAAGGTGCAATTTTTGTCAGTGCTAACGTGATTAAATCAACTTAGATTTAGATAAAGGAGTGAAGCTATGGTACTATGCATAGCGCAGATTGGTCTGTACTACGGATCAGTATTTTCGTTTTCAAAGTTCAACATGATTTCCATATAAAAATGTACTTGCAGACTAAATTTTGTATTTTTTAGAATTTTTTTTACTCTATTTTAGATAGCTAGCAATCGCCATTTTTGAATGGAGAATCTTTAGATCAAGTGGTTTTGTACATATCTAAACAAATAGTAAAAGAATTATAAAAAATGAAAAATTTGATCTAAAAGTACAATTTCATATGGAGATCAGGCTGAACGGTTCAGATCAATTGTTTGAACTATGAAAATGGAGATATTAATCCATAGTAATATCCATAATATGGACCGATATGTGCTAGTCATTATACCATAGCCTCACTCTAGAAAAAATGGCAAGACTTACCTTTGGTAGCTTATTTTGATAATTCAAATAGTCTACATGGAGTTTAACATTAGACGAAGCCAAAAGCCACAACTTCTTATCAACATTCGCATATACTTCGGATATTATATGAAACATAGAACGTGCTCCATTTTCTATTGAATTTAAAATGCTGGCCTCTCTGTCTCTCCTATGCCTAAAAAAAAAAACCAATTTCAAATTTATCCAATGGCTTATCATATTTTGCTAAAAACAAATAAATAATACAAACAGAGATGAAGTATGTACTTGAGGTACCCACAAAGCATGCGCTTTGGCCAGAGATTCATTCTACCATGCATCGGAATCAAAACATGTGGTGACAAATCCATGAATTTGTACGTCGTGTCAAAATAATCCTGTACTTAAATTAATTAATCACATAATCAGCTTTCTTTTAAATATATAATTCTGTGTTGCTTTGTAAACAAAGAGATATTGCACCTTCATACTCCCACCAGCTGTAACATCCAAAAGAGCACTTCCTTCACTGCCAAAATAATAACCATAGAAGTGTGTCTCATATAATATATAATAACACCTTTAAATAAGTTGCAGATTAAGAGTAGAACTAGGGTGTTGAAACGACGAATCGGCTTCAAACGAGGAATCCAAATCGTTGAAACCGATCTACTTCACAAGTGATGCGTTTACATACGAAGTTATTAAATTTCAAATTAATTTAGTATAAAGTCAAGTGGTAAATAAAAGAAGATTTATAAGTTAATTTAATGCATTCAATTTTTGACCTCTTGACTTTATACTATATTAATTTAAAAATTTATAAACTTTGCATGTAAACACATCACTTGTGAAGTAGATCAGTTTCAACGGTTTGGATTCGCCATTTGAAGCCAATCCGATAGGTTTCAGAGCTAAGCTCACCAAAAGGCTTGGTGAGCTTAAGAACACTCTACTTCTACTCTGCAAATTAATACTACTTATCTTACCCAACACAATGGTCTCCAACAATTAGGGAGTTTGTGTCGACATGGAGAAGTGCAAGATGACCATCTGTATGCCCCTAATTTCATAAATTAATCAAATATGGGCTTTATATAAACTTTTCCTTCTTACTAAGTTCATATCAAACATACAAAACCTACCGGCGCAAAGATAACCTTCAATTGTTGATCACCTATGCATATTTTCTCTCCACCAGATACCTTGGTGCATGCACCAGACCAATTTCCTTAACAATAAGTTACCAATTAATTAAGCAAACCATGTAGGAGAAGAATGATACTGCAACACTAGAGATAATTACCATGGATGCGGCTCATGGTATTTTCATGTGCCAGGAGAGTTGCATCAGCATTGATCTTGTGAACAATTGAAAGGCCTTTCAAAACAAGTAAAAACATGTAGTAAGAAGCAGGCTTTTTTAAAATGGTAGGAAAATAAATCCCCAGCATATATGTATCATGCTGTTGTAACTCCACTGGCTTCTGGGTTAATTAGACACTACTTATGCTTTTGTATAAAAAAGATCAAGAGAGTATTATCTCAAAACATTTTAAATCTGGTTCTGATTTTTCTTTTGTTTTTTATATGTTACTAGTTTCTTTGGGAAATGATTGGTAAAGGGAATTAGTGAAAAGGGTAAAATTCAAGTTCCCAAAAGAAACTCAATTGAATGCTTTCTTATAGTAACTTTCTATAAGCTAAGAGTTGAATTTAATACATAAAATTGAATTTACTGAATGATACGTACCATCGACATGATCATGATGATGATGTGTAACAAAGACTAGCAGCTTTCTTGGAAGTGAGGATATAAGATCTGCAAGCTGATTATGATTTACAATTAAACATATTATTAAAATGAAAGCTACTTTTAAAAACTAGTCTGATTGAATGCTTGATATAGCTAAAAATTACCAAAATGATAGCATAATACAAATCCGATAGGGATTCCTTCTTTTCTTTTCTTTTTTCTTTTTTTTGTTTTAAAGGACTCCGGTACACCCAACATTTTTAAATGTTATTCTCGAAAAGTGAACCTGCATCTCTCCGTAAAGAGACAGGACTCGCGCCACTGCACTAAACCCACAGTTCTAATAGGAATTCCTTCTGAATTCATGTAAAACTCTGCAATACAAAAAATACCCAAAATAAACCTATCTTTGTTTCTCTCCATATCTCTCAAATCCCCTCTGCCAAAGAAAAAAATAAATAAGGAAAAAGAAAAGAACCACTAACAACAAAGCGGCCAGCAGGTATATCTGTAACTTATGGAATAGTGACAGTAGCAGTATCTCAAGTTCTTGAAAAAGATGCAACAGTATCCACTTTTACATGGAGTAATTAGATTTGCAGGGACATGTAAGCCAAACTCCATCTTACCTCAGCTTTAAGTTTACATCCTGGATCCATTATCAGTGCATCAGCATGAAGAATAGAAGAATCAGAATTGCATGGTCCCGAAAAGGGGTCTTTGGGTAAAATGGCAACTAAATTTGTTGTTGAAAAGGGCTTTAAAGTACCACTCTTCATTGGAACTACTATTACTCCTGGCGGGTATTCCTGACAAAAAATTGGCAAATAAAACAAGAAGAAACATTCCAGTCAACAACAGATTACTGAAATCCAGTTTTGGTTATCAATAAAAAGATGAAGCAACCCAAAGTTTGTAAGCAGTACTCATGAGAGTTCTAAAATGTTGAACCTGGTATAGCAACCGAGAATTGGCTACTTTGTTTGGTAAAGGGGTAGATTTGGAAAGATATCCAATATATGAAAGAGGTCCCACACGATCAGCACACGGTTTGACCCCAGATAGCAATTCAAAGGCACTCTCCTTGGTGATCCATTTGCATGAATCTATATCAATAATTAGTTTGAATAAGGCTCTATATAGAAATATGCAGTACAAGAAGAGAACGAAATTACAACCCGTATTACAAAAAATCAGAATGAACATATCTGAAATATAAAATTTATTCCAAATTTTCCTTAATCAACCTCAATTGTGCAACTAATCTCATGTTAGGGTTTAATGAGGTGTTTGGTATCCCAAATTTCTTCCGGAATAAGATGGAAGAAGAGATCTTCGCAAAGCAGGCGAAAGTCCTTCCACCTTTTATTATAAAAATGACATTGATTTTCTCTTCTTTCTATTTTAAAATCATTTTTTTTGTACATATTCTTTATCCAATAATAAAAATAAAAAAATACAATAATAATTATGATTACTATTATCATCATCATCATCATCATCATCATTGTTGTTGTTGTTGTTGTTAAAAATAGAAATATTTTTCATATTAAATTTTCTTGTGGTGATTTTTATTATATTGATAATAATAATAACAATGCAATAATAATAAGAATCTGTTGCTGGTGTTATTACTATTATTACAATCATCATGGTCATCTTCATCATCTCCATTATTAATATCCGTATTAATGATGATGACGACGACATATATTGCTATTATTTATTATTATTATTATTATTACTATTATTATGTTTATTAATATAATAATAACCACCGCATGAAATTTTAATATGGACAATATAAAGGTTAAGAAACAATTCTTCCTTCTTCCAAAATAGGGGTACCAAACGACATTACAAAAAAATTGTAAATTGTAATAAAGTGGAAGAATAGTTCTTCTGTCAGATTTCTTCTTCCACCTAATTCCGGAAAAAAAATCTGTACCAAACGGGGTCCTAATTTAGCGGTAATCTTATCTTAGTTTGTGCAATTTGACATAAACAGGTAAGGCAAGCTAACCTTTTAAGGATTCCTCTTTGAAATCCAAAGGGAGAGCGACAAAGAGAGTATTAACAGGAGGGCCTGGTCCAAATTCAGCTTCTTCAACAAATTTTAACAGCACCAATTTCAAATCTGACTTGTCAATTGATAATCCCACTTGCTTCAAAACCTATGTGAAAAAAAGAGACACCGTCAGTTGCCATTCTTCAATTTGAACAGTTCAGTGAACTCATATAATAGAGCAATACAAACAAGGTTGCAGTATACTTAGCTAGTATTCCGAGTAATTGAATGAAACACAATGATCACCTGATCAAGAGCCAATCCCAAATCAAACCTGGAAAGGTCGAGTGTTTCTCTAATGGTCTCAGCACCTCTGACCTCAACATCAGACCGAGAGAGATCGCCAGAGTTATCATCTATAGTAGAAATTGGGGTGAGAAGGACAGAGGGTAGGTCCCACAGGTCAGAATCGGAAAAGAGGAGGTACTCTTCCTCCGAAAGAGGCGGCAGCGGGGATTGGCGGACGACGACGAACTCGTCGCCGGAGGGGCCGGTGATGGCGATCGCCAGTCTGAGAGAAGCCATTTTTTTCGAGACGAATGTGAGAGTGCGACTGGAGAGAGACATTTGGAACTCAAAAATGGATTAATTAGCCTTGATCAGCGGTAAGATTCGTGCGATCTCAAATATCAACGGTCTATCGGTTTGGTGGTGCCAGTTACTAACTTCTTCGAGGACACCGCCACAAGGGCCCACAAATGGGAGAGAGACTATGAAGAGAGTTGGTATTGTTTATTATGATCATTACTGTGACGGTGGGAGCCAGTCAGCCAGACAAATTAAAATCAGCATTTCTTATTTGAAGACGATGGGTTCTGGTTCAACGACCCTCACTTGAGGTGTTAAGAGAGAATCAGTTTTATTAAAACCGAATTAAAATAGTTAAATTTATCAAAACTAATCCAAAATGAGGAATCCAGAAAAGTAGTATCACAGAAGGCTCGCCAAAATCTGTCAATGTCGGCTTGGTCATGTCAAATAACTTTCACTTGAAAGCCCAAACAAATATTGTTGGGCCTACACTGATTCAAATAAAAGTCTTCGGTCTACCGCTGACTGATTTTGTATCTTTCACTTGAAAACCCAATGGCATTCATGTGCCTTACAAGCTCCTTTTTTTGTTACAAATTTGATCACCTGCTTTTAGAAACTCAAAATTGTACGCGTCATAATTGGAAATATTGATTTTTTTTGTCAATTTATATATATAGTATAGGCAGATGATTTGTACTTCTAAAGTTATATTTAATGATATGTTTTTGTGTTTATTTTCTCCTTTCTTGATTGTTCTATTATGTGTTTTGGTTGGAAGATTTTCTATTACTTTTTATGCATTTACACAGTGTCTATTCTAAATTTTTATGATTTTTATTGATAAAGGAATTCACGTAAGGGAGTTCCTAAATGAAAAAAAAAGTGTATTCATACAAGAATACTTATTATAGCTCGTTCTCATAAACTATTTTTTACTCTTTTTAGCCCCCACAATTTGGACTTTTCTGTCTTTCCAGCTTATTTTTATATTATGTTCTGATTTTTAATCTTGTCATGCCCTAAAATATAAAAAGATACATAATTGCGAACTTACCAAACTCAGCTTTAACCTTGGTAAGTATTTCGTAATCAAAATAACAAGTCACCAATATATAATATAAGGAGAGACGGCTTTCAAAATTAACTGAAAAATAAACCAGCTTTTGATTTAGTGGCAAATGCAATGCTCTCCATGTGAAAAGTCGCAGGTTCGAAATCCGAATGAGGAAATTCTTTATGAATATTAAATAATTAGGTGTTTGACCTCCGACCTTCACTCAAAAAGAAATTTAACTGAAGAATGAAAAAGAAGAACCAGATCTGAATATTCTTCAGTGAAAAATGGAAGTCAATATCATTTGGAATCCTTCACAAGTATTTTGTAACTATATTAAACTTACAAGATCTAGTTGCAAAGCGAAAGGAATATTCAGATTGCAAATGAAGGATTCCAAAAAACTGTTTTTCATATGAAGAATCCAGATTGCAAAACGAAAGGAAGCTGTCAGGGTTCAAATCTGGACATCTAATTCAAAGGGAAAGCTGGAAAAGTAAATGCAAATTTTTTGGCCATTTCTTTTTCCTAATAGTGACAGAAGCACAAACAAATTTTATGAACACAAACTATATGTGACAACTAAAAATCTGGCAGAACAAGACTAAATATATCACGTCCAATAACAGTTCAAGTGGATCCAAATAAAATATATATCATTCACCAAGAGTACATCTGTTAAAGCTTTAATCAGAAGAAGCTCGAATTTCTTTCACCAATACAGCTGTATCCTCGAATAAAATCAGACCATGTTGCTCCTTCAGCATTTGTACCTATGAATAGATAGCATATGAATCTGAAGCCTTAACAGAGAGAGAGAGAGAGAGAGAGAGAGAGAGAGAGAGAGAGAGACCTTCTGATCTGAAGCCTTAACAAAGCCCAACTTGTGAATCCAAATTGACTCCATTTTCTCATGCACTGGAGCTACCAGCAACCTCACTTGCAACAAGCGTAGCAACTCTACTATCAAAGAAAGAAGCATACGAAAATAACCCTGCCAAAATGAACCAATGAACATGTAACCTATCAATTTACTCAAAAAGACTGGGTGAATATGCAGTGTAGGCTCCCATTACATAATCTGCTACAATACTGCCAATTATTTTTTCTAGTGACAAAATAAAGGTCTCATCCAGAAAATGTTAAGAACCTTAGGATTAAAAAAAACTATCAATCATGATCATTCATCCAAATCTTGGTACACAAAATGTCAAATAGGGATTCACTTTTACCTTTTGACGCCACAACTTAGATGAGGTTACCAAAGGAAGCTCAGCAACAAATTTGCCAAATACTCGAAGTACAGCAATACTGATGATCTTCTCGCTGAATTGAAACAAATTATGAATAGGATAGATCAGAATCATAATGCATTGCAGTACGAAAAGCTATAAATCAAACTCTGTTGAAAAAATATATTAATATCTAAATGGAGAAGGCCATTACTCAAGCTTTATCACTATGCAAAGCACTCCTCGAAAATCCTGCCCTGTTCCTGCCACTTGTTTTCTGCAAGAATCAAATTAGATCTTTCCACATCAAAAGCATTCTTTGTTAACTGAATCCATCATCTATAACAAGATTGAACAGAAAAGCAACCATATGATAATGTGGTACATACCCATAAACCATTTCTCGTATAATATCCTCCTTTCCATGAATAATTGGCTTAAATGCCCCCTGCAAGAAGAAACAAGTATTCACTAATTCACATTTAATACTCCGAGATCATATGATCTCCATAATACACCAACATTTATCAATACATGCAGAAAACACCTATCTTAATATTCATAGTAAATTTTAAAAATGTCAAAAGTAAAGGGTACCCCGACCACTTTGTACTCGGTTCAATAGAACCCAATAGAAGTCCACTTATCTAGTGTGGAGTTTGACACAGCAAGAAACTCGAAACAGTACATTTGCTGCTAAAACAAGAACTGAAAAACTCAAAAACCGCAATTTATCTGTCCCTATTGCTTGGAGAGGAAGGATCACTAGAACCCAATAGAAGTCCACTTATTTAGTATGGAGTTTGATACCGCAAGGAAGTTGTAACAGTACAGTTGTCACTAAAACAAGAACTGAAAAACTCAATAACCACAATTTATCTCTCCCCATACTTGGAGAGGATCACCTCATATAGTCAAACCAGAAGATGACTTCTAACACTTGTCAGCCTAACTTATGTAAGGCTCCAAGCATATATCTTTACACTAGTTAGAAAATTATCAAGCTATGTAAAGAATTTCTAGGACTTTGGTTGAAGCATTACGACATCAATGATGTTGTTCAATAAGCCTGGAACTCAATCCTGGCTATTGGAAACATGGCAAGAAGGTTCTAGAAGAAGATTAATGTGGTGCAACGAGCTCTACAACTATGGGTGCAACAGAAATTCAAATCAAGGGAGATCAACTTGAGGAGATCGAAATGGGTACTACAAAAACTGGACCGAGCTGAGTGAGTCAAGGAAGTTAAACACCCTTGAGTACAGGTTGCACATACAGCTTAAGGAAAATATATTTATTCTTGCTCAAGAAAGGGAGGCAAAATGGAAGCAAAGATCTGGCTGCCAGTGGTTAAAACTTGGTGATAAAAACACAAAGTATTTTCATGCAGTCACCAATGGGAGGAAAAATCTTAACTCACTGGTAACTTTACAAGACGAAAATGGAGTTAAGAGGTCCTTGGGTTGTGCAAAGATCTAGCTCTTAATTCTTCCTTTGATAGGTTCCACCAGCCGAAACACTCAAGGTAAGAGGTTCTTGGGTTGTGCAAAGAGGAGTTGGTTCCAGTAATCAATTTCCATTCCACATGACTTCATGAAACGTTGTACAAGGTTTTCCTAGCGTGATGCTTCCACATGTTGTGTGACTATTGTTCACCCTTCGACATCAACAAACACAAACAAGGCTCTTCCAATCTTCTGATGGAAATGTAGGAATGTCCTAAGTCAAAGTTATCTTGGGCTGAAATTAATAGTTTAATTTCTGAAATTAAATATGGATTAAACCATACTGGGCTGCATAGATTTTGGACAGAATCAGGGGAGACCCAATAAGGTCCGGGGGAATGGACCAACTCTCCCCTTGGATTTTGAAAATTTGTGGAGAATTATGGGCTCGGACCAACTCCCCCCTCCCCACCTGAAATTTGTTTTGCCCCCCTTTGGCTCGCCAAGCCCCAGCCGAAAAATGAACAGGCTTTAAAAAAAAAAATTAACAGCCAGTTGCCCAATTAGTTGAGAAAAGTTGGTCCAAGCTCTCGCGGACCTGTGCAGTAATTTAATAGCCCGTTAGTTGAGAAAGTTGGTTCATAAACTATTAATTCTGTCAACCAATTAATAGTTCACACAATCGAACCTTGCACTGTTATTTATTGAATGTTTCTAACAGCTCAAGTTAGTTCATAAGATTTACGGCTTAAATTTGTCCCCGATTAGGCTAATGGTTTTGAACCTGATTCTTGCCCCCCCCTGGTCTTTGAATAGGTGCAACCCAAATTGTGCATACAGACATATTGGGCTCTATTAGAGGCGAATACAAGTGAAGTGAATGGGGGTCAATTGACCCCATTCATTTTCAATTTTTTTGTAATTATACATGGTTTTTTACGTAGTTCAAAGTAAAATGTTGTTGGTACTGTAAAATTGACCCCCATACGTAACATGGAAATTTTATATAATTGACTCTCATTCATGTTTGACCCCCATAACTTGAAAGTCTAGCTCCACCCTGGGCTCTATATATATGTGTTTAGCAATTCAGATTGAGACTGATCCTTTTTACACTCACATTCCACATAACCAAGATAGAGAGAAGGGGGGGCTATCTGTTCAGTGCTAGCACAACGACTGACAGTTGACGATTGTTTGTTAACTTGTTTGATACTGATAGTTGCGTGGTTACTATTGTTGCGTACATCCGACATGTTAGTGAAGAGAAGCAAGATTCCATCTAGAGTTGCAAAAACCTTCAGTTGCACTTCTAGTGATAAATTCTATCTCAGATTTAATTTTACACATGAATCCTGATTCGAGTAGAAACTAAATTGAATTGTAACCTAATAATCCTACCCAAATTCCTTACATCTTCTCCAACATTTTGTAGGCTCGGATCAAGTTCAGCGGCAACTCAGCTCAGCCTCATCAACATCTCCCACAAATCCTGGCCTTATAATACATCTTCATGGAGGCATGCAGTTTCCATTACCGTAATTTTTTAGTGATAATTCTATCTCAGATTTAATTTTACACATGAATCCTGATTCGAGTAGAAACTAAATTGAATTGTAACCTAATAATCCTACCCAAATTCCTTACATCTTCTCCAACATTTTGTAGGCTCGGATCAAGTTCAGCGGCAACTCAGCTCAGCCTCATCAACATCTCCCACAAATCCTGGCCTTATAATACATCTTCATGGAGGCATGCAGTTTCCATTACCGTAATTTTTAATCTATATTATAATACATCAGCGATTTTAAAACTGACTTAATAAATAGTAAAAAAAAATTCAAAAATGTAAAATTTGGTCTCTAAGCACATTTTAATATAGAGATCACATCTAACGGTTTGGATCGACTGTTTGGACTTTAAAAATCGAAAAACCAATTGGTTACACCACGGCTCCGGAACAAACGTTTTGATTTTAGCCAATCTCGCTATATATATAAATATATGTATGTACACATATATGTATGTACATATATGTATATACATATATATATAGAGATGGGCTATTGTGCTTTGCAAAGTAAAATTCCCTCTTTACTTCGGGTCATATTTTTATTTTTGAAAATTCAAACAACCGATCCGAACCGTTCAACATGTTCTAAATATTGAAATGTGCTTGCAGACTAAATTTTACATTTTTTGAAACTTTTTTACTATTTATTAAGCCACTTTGAAAATCGCTGATCGGTTAATAAATAGTAAACAAATTCCAAAAAATGTAAAATTTAGTCTGCAAGCACATTTCAATATTTAGAACATGTTGAACGGTTCGGATCGGTTGTTTGGATTTTCAAAAATAAAAATATAGCCCGAAGTAAAGAGGGGGTTTTACTTTGCAAAGCACAATAGCCCATCTCTCTATATATATACACATATATATATACATATATAGAGAGTGGCTAATATCAAAATGTTTGCACCAAGCCTCTCGTGCAACCAAGTTGTTTTCGGGTTTTCAAAGTCCAAACGGTCAATCCGAACCGTTAGATGTTCAATCTATATTAAAATCCGCTTGGAGACCAAATTTTACATTTTTTGGAATTTTTTAACTATTTATTAAGCCACTTTGAAAATTGCTGATCACATGGTCCAGAATTTAGTTGCACTGTTTTTACTGTTCACCCGGATCAGCAATTTTCAAAGTGACTTAATAAATATTAAAAAAATTCAAAAAAAATGTAAAATTTGGTCTCCAAGCATATTTTAATATAGATTGAACATCTAACGGATCGGATCGACCGTTTGGACTTTGAAAACCCGAAAACAACTTGGTTGCACGAGAGGCTTGGTGCAAACGTTTTGATATTAGCCACTCTCTACATATATATGTATGTATATATATATAGGATTTGGCTAATATGCTACGCGTAGCATAGGGCCTCTCCGTGCTACGGCTCACTTTTTGATTTTTCAAAATCCTAACGGTCAATCCGAACCGTTGAACATGATCTCCATATTAATATGTACTTGCAAACCAAATTTTACATTTTTTAGAATTTTTTTACTATTTATTAAGCCACTTTGAAAATCGCTGATCCAATGGTCCAGCAGATTTTACTGTTGTGTACAAATTAGTGTTTTTTCAAAGTGACTTAATAAATAGTAAAAAAATTCTAAAAAATGTAAAATTTGGTTTACAAGTACATATTAATATGGAGATCATGTTCAACGGTTCGGATCGACCGTTAGGATTTTGAAAACTCAAAAAGTGAGCCGTAGCACGGAGTGCTCTATGCTACGCGTAGCACGCTAGCCATGTCCTATATATATCTATATCTATATCTATATCTATATCTATATATATATATATATATATATATATATATATATATATATATATATATATATATATATATATATATATATATATATATATATATATATATATATATATATATATATATATATATATATATATATATATATATATATATATATATATATATATATATATATAGAGACTGGCTAATGTAATAACGTTAGAATTCGGCCGAAGTTATAACGGGTCACTTTTTGCAATTTCAAAATCCAAACAACCCATCCGAACCGTTCAACATGTTCTCTATATTGAAATGTGCTTGGAGACCAAATTTTACATTTTTTGGAATTTTTTTGCTATTTATTAAGCCACTTTGAAAATTCTGATCCGGTGGTCCAGAAAATTTGGCTGTTTTTTACTGTTCACCGTTGGATCAGAAACTTTCAAAGTGGCTTAATAAATAGCAAAAAAAATCCAAAAAATGTAAAATTTGGTCTCCAAGCACATTTCAATATAGAGAACATGTTGAACGGTTCGGATGGGTTGTTTGGATTTTGAAATTGCAAAAACGACCCGTTAGAACTTCGGCCGAAGTTCTAACGTTATTACATTAGCCAGTCTCTATATATATATATATATATATATATATATATATATATATATATATATATATATATATATATATATATACGAGATAGACTAATGTGCTAACGTTAGAACTTCGGCCGAAGTTCTAACGGGTCGTTTTTGCAATTTCAAAATCCAAACAACCGATCCGAACCGTTCAACTTTTTCTAAATATTGAAATGTGCTTGGAGACCAAATTTTACATTTTTTGGAATTTTTTTACTATTTATTAAGCCACTTTGAAAATCGCAGATCTGTTGTGAATAGTAAAAAACAGCAAAATTTTCTGGACCACCGGATCAGTATTTTCAAAGTGGCTTAATAAATAGTAAAAAAATTCCAAAAAATATAAAATTTGGTCTCCAAGCACATTTTAATATAGAGAACATGTTGAACGGTTCGGATCGGTTGTTTGGATTTTGAAATTGCAAAAACAACTCGTTAGAACTTCGGCCGAAGTTCTAACGTTAGCACATTAGTCTATCTCTATATATACATACATATATATATATATACATATATGAGCTTGGCTACTATGCTTATATAAGCAAAAGCCCACATATGCTTAAATGAGCATTTTTGCGTTTCCAATGTTCAAATGGTCGATCCGACCGTTCATCTTGTTCTCCATATTAATATGTGCTTGGAGACTAAATTTTACATTTTTCTGAATTTTTTTACTATTTATTAAGCCACTTTGAAAGTTTCTGATCTGGTGGTCCAGAATTTTGGAAACACTGTTTTTACTGTTCACCCAGATCAGCAATTTTCGAAGTGGCTTAATAAATAGTAAAAAAATTCAGAAAAATGTAAAATTTAGTCTCCAAGCACATATTAATATGGAGAACAAGATGAACGGTCGGATCGACCATTTGAACATTGGAAACGCAAAAATGAGTTATAAGCATATGTGGACTTTTGCTTATATAAGCATAGTAGCCAAGCTCATACATATATATATATACATACATATATATATAGAGAATGGCTAATATACAAACATTTGTTCCTGGACTCAGGAACAAACGATTTGGTTCTCCGATTTTCAAAGTCCAAACAGTCGATCCAAACCGTTAGATATTCAATCTATATTAAAATGTGCTTGGAGACCAAATTTTACATTTTTTGGAATTTTTTACTATTTATTAAGCTGGTTTGAAAACCACTGTTTTTATTAAATTTCTGCAGCATTGAAAAACAGCGGCTTTCAAACCAGCTTAATAAATAGTAAAAAAATTCCAAAAAATGAAAATTTGGTCTCCAAGCACATTTTAATATGGATTGAATATCTAACGGCTTGGATCGACTGTTTGGACTTTGAAAATCGGAGAACCAAATCGTTTGTTCCTGAGTCCAGGAACAAACGTTTGTATATTAGCCATTCTATATATATATATATATAGTTAGGCTATGGTGCATTGCAATGTATAGGCCCTCTTGTACATTGGACTATAAATTGTTGGTTTTGGACTTGAAAACAACTGATCCAAACCGTTCAATTTGATATCCATATTAAAATGCATTTGGAGATCAAATTTTACATTTTTTGGAAAAAAAATTGCTGTTTTTTTAGAATTTTTTAAAATCACTTTTTCCTATGGTCCAGAAATTTAAAAAATTTCCAAAATATATAAAATTTGGTCTCCAAGCACATTTTGATATGGAGAACATGTTGAGCCCTTTATATCGATTATTTGAACTTCAAATCTAACGGTTTGCAGTCCAATGTACAAGAAGACATACATTGCAATGCACCATAGCCCAACTCTCTCCCTCTCTCTCTTTATATATACAGAGAGAAAGAGGGGTTGGCTAACTTCATAGTGGTATGACCAAGGACTTGGTACTAAGTTTGTTTTGGTGATTTCAAAGTTCAAAAAGTCGATCGGAAATGCTCAACATGTTCGCCATATTAAAATACGCTTAGAGACCAAATTTTACATTTTTTGGAAAAAAATTTTGAATTTTGAAATATTAATGTGCTCGGAATTTTGTATTTTTATTTTGTTTATTATTAAACCAGTGATTTTCAAAAATTCCAAAAAATGTAAGATAGTGGTATAACCATATCCGTATCTTTTTTTTTCGGATACGGATCAGATATTTATTAAAATAATATCTAAATATTATTAAAAAATACCAAAATTCATAATATTTATCTAATTATAATGGTGAATAAGATAAATTATTTCATAATATATATTAAACTATGATATATATCTACTATTTGAATACGGATAATTAAAACCATTTCTGTATCCATATCTAATTTTTCGAATATGGATCGAATATTATTCGCTCTGTTTTCACCCGTGAAAATTGTCTTCAAGCAAATTTATAAGAACATGTTAGCACTTTCAGATCAACTATTTGAACTTTGAAATCACAAAATGAACGCAAGCCTCATACATATATATATATAGAGTTGGGCTACAGTACTTCGCGAAGTAAAGCAAGTATTAACTTCACATCTATATTTTCAAGTTCAAAGTTCAAAATGTCGATCCGAACCGTTCAAATTGATCTCCACATTAAATTGTGCTTGGAGACCAAATTTTACAATTTTTAGAAATTTTTTACTATTTTTTTGGAATTTTTTAAATCACTGTTTTTAAAAAAATCGTGAACCATAAAAAATCAGTGATTTTAAAAAATTCCAAATAAATAGTAAAAAATTTCTAAAAATTGTAAAATTTGGTCTCCAAGCACAATTTAATATGAAGATCAACTTAAACGGTTCGGATCGACGTTTTGAACTTTGAAATTAAAGATATAGACGTGAAGTAAAACACTTGCTTTACTTCGCGAGGTACCGTAGCCTAACTCTCTTTATATATAGAGAGAGAGAGATTGGCTAAGGTCACAGTGGTATGACCAAGGCCTATATACTACCAATTTGTTTTTACGATTTCAAAGTTTAAATAGTCGATCTGAAGTGCTCAATGTGTTCTCCGTATTAAAATGTGTTTGGAGACCAAATTTCACATCTTTTGGAAATTTTAACTATTTTTTAAGGATTTTTTGAAAATCATTGTTTTCCAGATTTTTTGTATTTACTTATTAAAAAGTGATTTTCAAAACTCCTAAAAAAATAGAAACTTCTTTTAAAAAAATATAAAATTTGGTCTCCAAGCACATTTTAATATGGAGAACACATTAAGCACTTCAGATCGACTTTTTGAACTTTGAAAATCGCAAAAACAAACTGGTTATACCACTATGACCTGGACAATCTCTCTCTCTACAAACATACACAACACAGGTGATCGAGTCAGGTTTTTTCCGGTCGAACCGACCGGTACGGTTAGGTTCTGATAACAGTCCTCGATTATCCTTTCACAATATGTGACCTGCCGTACCGCTCGCAATCTCTGGCTTTCATTACACAAGGTCGATTCGGCCGTTTCTCCGGCACGCGTCATAGATCTTTGTCGATCGCTGCAATCCACCACTTGTGATGGTCAATCTTGCACCTCTTACTTTGAGAAGATGTGTAATCTTGCATATCAACTCTCCGCTGCCGGAGTCTCCATTTCTGACTCGGATTTGGTTAGTTACATCCTTAGCGGACTCGGATCCAAATTCAATTTGTTTGTTGTTGTTCTTACTACGAGGTCCGATTCGGTTTCTCTCATATCTCCATGGCTATCTCCTCTCGCATGAGTCTCTCCTCAACTCACAGCATCAGCTGCCATCTTTGACCTCAGATCCCATGGCAATGTATTATGCTACAAACAAAAGAAGAGGAGGAAGGGGTGTGTGCGTGTATTCAATTTCTTCTCATTTGATAAGTGATTTCGACTTCAATTCATATGAAGAGATTATCATGCTTTGGGAAGTAAAGAGGTTGTTTTACTTCCGCTCATATCTTCATTTTTAAAGTTTAAACATACGATCCCGTAACTTTCAACATATTCTCCATATTAAAATGTGCTTGAAGACCAAATTTTACATTTTTTGGAAATTTTTTACTATTTATTGGAATTTTTGAAAATCACTGTTCTAATAAAAAAAAAAAATTTCTGAACACAGTGATTTTCAAAAATACTAAAAAAAAAAAATCTAAAAATTGTAAAATTTGGTCTCCTAGCACATTTTATATGAAGATCATGTTGAAAGGTTCGGACCGAACGTTTGAACTTTAAAAATGAAGATATGAGCGGGAAGTAAAACAACCTCTTTACTTCTCAAAACATGATAGCCCAACTCTCTCTCTCTCTCCCTCTCTTCTATATATATATATATATATATATATATATATATGAATTGAAGCCGTAATCACTTATCAAATGAGAAGAAATTGAATTTATCTAAAAGTTTTTTTTTTCAAGTAGATCTTTCTTTTTTTTTTTTGCAGCTACAACAAATCCGGGTAGACTACGATTGGGTTCCATTTCTAGCCTACCCCAACTTGTTTGGGACTAAAGGCTTGGTTGTTATTGTTGTACAACAAATCCGGGTACCTTTTGCAAATACAGCAACTTAAGTTGCTTGTTGCAAAAAAGAACAAAGAATACAGAACCCTATTTGAGAGACATTAGCAAGCAAAATACTTTACTTTTATGAACTTCAAAGATTGTGAAAGCAACATTTGGTCTTCAGTGTTTCCACCTCCAAAAACTTGCCAGCATAACTTGAGTCGATTACTCTCAGCAGCAAGAGGCCTCTTCAATAAATCCAAGAATGGAGCTGGCACCGGTTTGGCCCCAAGGGCACATATATTTGTCAAGCAGTCATGAACCCGAGTACAATCAGCACTGCAGAACCAGGTGCCATTTAAGACATCCTGTGGATATAATAAAGTTACAAAGGGTTACAAGAAGCTCATCATCTGTATTCTTTTCTGCAAAGAAAGAAAAGAAAAACCAAAAAAAAGCACCTCTATTTCGAATGGTTCCTGATTCTCCAAACAACCAACATGGTATGCTCTGTCGCACTGAAAATAGAAAAAAAAAATTGCAAAAAGCAATATGTCAGAAATCTTATTAATTTAGGTTAAATTGTAGTAAAACAAAGCAGATGTAGGAGACCTGAAGCATACCTGATTACAGAAAATGATCAATTTTGGATCAGCTTCATCTCCTAAAGAGGCGTATCTTTCCCTGTTAAAAAGATATAAAGAAATAATTATTAATAAAATACCTCAAGAACTTTGAATAATAAAACAGACAGCTATACTTACTTGCAGATGGTGCAACAAACAAGAACACCTTTTAGAGACTGCAGTACACGTTTCAATCGAAGCCTTGTTGAAACGGCAAAACCTGACAGATACAATAGATAGGCAAATACAAAGAAGCTACAGTTAAATTTCTGATTCCAATCCATGAGATTCCCTTTCATTACAAGCTATTAGCCAAAAAAAATGAACATTGGTTTAAGTGCTAAATTTAATTGGCATGAAAGCATCAATAAACAGGCCAAATATATCTTCTGATATAATAAACCTCTTTTATTGATGTTGTATAATTATAACTTGCATTATTACCTTGTTGACTAGTAAATATACCTTGTGTATTGTTTTGTAGAGATTTGGTGATCTGTTTGTGGTGCTTATTTTGGTCACGCTTGCCACGCCTTGGAGAAAGAACTACTTTTAGACAAAAACGATAAGACAAAGTTAGTGCAGTCAATAATTTAACTAACCAGCACAGAAGAAAGAATGATTAAATTAAATATGGAGCACCTGAACTTGATCTTGGAATATCTGGAAGTTCAAGGGATAATTCAGGAAGTGTCTTTCCATCGGAATTATAAATGCTTTCATCACTGACAGACAAAAGGTTGGTCCAATGCTCATAACTCACTAAACAGTACATCCGACAATAATAGAGAAGAGTACATAGAAGGCATAATTAACTCACAGTCGACGTTTCTGAGTCATCCCAGCATGAGCTTCAAAATCTGATGGCGTTAACTGATCACATCAAAATGATAACATTATCAGAACTGCATCTTCCTTAAAATATGCAGGGCATGAAATTTGTGCAATGCAGAACCAAAAGTTAGGCATTGTTTGGGATGTCTTAATGAATTATGGCACAGTGATTTCCTTTTTATGCTTTATTCAAAGAATATACAGTATCATATTCCAAATGCATTTCTTCATTCTCATGAACAAAAATTACCTCATAGTTGTGGCAAGTACATTTAATCGCACTTCCTTGCTTGTAACCAGTTAGAAGGATCTGTAGAGCAAAATTAGACAAGCTCAGAAAAAAGTTCATACATATCACTTCAAAGCTTGCACACAAAAAAAAAAAAAAAGAGAAAAAAGAACCTTATCGTGATAACAGTAGGTCAGCACGGTTCCATTAGGGAGACTTTCAAAAATCCTTTTGTGCAAAGATGCATCTCTTAAAGCATTAAATCATAGCAGGAATGCAATTAGTACTATTAACAAGAACAATTTAGTATCAATAATACACGTGTCATAGTACTACTAGCAATAGTAAAAAAAGATTTAAAAGTACCTCCCTCTTCTTGTCAAAACGCGTCTTGAGAGATTTTTTTCTTCACCTGTCAACCTAAAAATGGTGAAATTTTTAGGAAATGATTTTCAGAAAGCTTTCCCAACATAATCAACTAAATTTACATATGGGATATTTTTACAAGGAAATGGGCTTTTAATGTGAAAATCACAAATCAAAACAAGTTCAGATATAACTTTTTCATTTGCAATTTTTAAATTTGAAAGAAATAAATGATCCAATTCAACTTACCCTGTTTTTGATGTACTCTCCAGGGGACTATAATCAGGATCTTCTATGGCAGAATCTGTAAAATCAGAAGCTGTGGTGGATTCTGAACCAGAAAACTCAAACATAGCCCTCTGCACATGCTTTTGAACCCTATGCATGAGCACACTAGGAACAACATTAAAGTTATAGTTGTGTTTTTTGAATTTAATTATTCTTGAAGATCTACTATTTGTTGCCATTCATCCCCAACAAAACTTAACCTACCCTGCAGACAGAACTTCCAGAAGTATTTCTAACATCCCTAACAAGAGAAGGATCTGATGTTGAAGCAGTAGGCACAGTATTCCTTATTTTTTTGTTCAGGAAAAGAATAGAGCTCAAAATTTCAGCTCTTCCACAAGAACCTTAACAAGTGGAGGTTCAATTAACTCTCACCGTCCCAAGTAAAAAGGACCGCAACACATGCACAAACACTGATATGCCAAAAAGTAGAAAAAAAAAACAGAGGAAGCATACCTTTGAACTGAACAGCACTTGCTATTAACTTCTAATTGGTTGTCAAAATTTGACCTGAGATTTGGAAAGCCACCACCCATCTTAAAAGAACCTAGGTATTAAAAACCAGGAAGCAATATCATTACTGAACCAGAACCGTATATGTTACATGAAAGTGCTTTTAGATCTTAAAACCAAACACAGAATTTATCTGAGGAACTGGGACCCAGACACTAGACAGACTAGAAACCACGGGAAGATTTGGGTGGCAACATTGGGGTTCAATGGAACGCCCATAAAGAAAATCCCGGCATCTGTCTCTGCTAGAAACTGCTTCCACTTTTCTTGATGATGGGTACTCACAATTACAAAGTGCAAACCAAACATTCTTTGGAAAAAATGGTACATTACCTATTACTGCATGGATACTGATATGAATATTGTATTGGATACAATACACATACAGCCATTCTGAAAAAAAAAAAAAATAGGAAAAAGCTTCTATTTCCAGTCGGGACTTGCAACTCTTTCAGTCCCAGCCCATATCAATCACCGTATCTGACAGTAAAAAATAAACAAAATTTAATTGGATATGCCACATGGCATATCTGACGCTAATTGTATGTAAATTTTACATGTATCCATATCCAATACGCATCCATAACTGGTGGGTTAAGTGACATATCTGGGTAGCATATTACATTACAATTAATAGACAATGCAAAGACAAACTACAAAAGGCACCCAAGCTACCGTGCACGGAAGGAGATCAAACCTTCAAAGTTATATCATATTTAGAATAAAAAAAAAAAGGCACTAGATGCCTGCTCTAAGCTCATGTGCTCACTCCTTTTTTCACTCTTATCCTCTCCTTAGTTTCTCTTTTCCCAATTTCTCTCTTTGGGTACCCTAGGTATCTGACCGAATTTGAGCTACATGGTACATCGGTCAGAATTTCATAGTTGAAGCACCCTCTCGGCCTTTCCCCCATTCCATTGGTCCCTTGCTACTCCGTTCATCATTTATAAGTGATCCATCTGATTGTCTTCTATTGGATATAAGCCCAACCAGGCCAAATCCCAGATGGGCCCTCCAAGGAGGTACATATGGTCTGATCAGATTGTATAAGAGGTGTCAAGAAGATGTATTGCCTTTACCAATACAGAAACAAATTATCTGTATTGAAATTGTACACAGAGGTCTTAAGATATATCACCTTTCCAAATTTCAAAGGAGCTGTAATTGGGAGAGCATTTGATCTTCTCTTGAAGCAAGTTGCCCAAAAGGTACAAAGGTATTCCTTTGAGTTCTTTCACTAGCTTGTACAGTGTTATCCCACTGTCTAAATATATGTTCTCTTGTTGGTTTTTTGAAAACTCTCTAGCATGGGTTTCAAGTTCCTTTGCAGTTACGACCTAGAACCAAAATAAATGTGCAGTTTAGTCGTCTTGTCAGACCATCTTCCATAAGTTTAAACTTTACAAATGTCACAATGGATTCTCTTAAAAGGATTTGTGCTCATAACTTATCCAAATTTGAGGGAGTTTTAAAAGTAGAAAGTCAAAACGTTTACAAAAGTGCCTTACTACTCAAGCTATTAGTAGCAATTAGCCTTTTGTAGTCTTGAGGATGGAGACTCAAGTACAACAATAAAAAGATAACTTGAATGTCAACTAAGAACAGACTCAAGCATATCCGATAATGTCCTTACCTTAGTATAATTACATGATGAACAGCCACATTCGTACGCAGAACCTCTTATTCGAGCCTCCAGCCTTGCCTATCAATTGTACATATGTTAGTCAAAATAACAAAGACATATATAACCGATGATTTTCTGGACACAATCTAATTTTATCTATTATTATAACCACTAAAACTTCCAGTAATAAGCGGCTTAACAATAATGTATGAGGTATGAACATTTGAACTGCCCCTATAATGTTAAGTTCTGCATTAAGATAAACTTTCTTAATGCTTCTTGCCAGTATTATCCACATTAGTTTGGTACCTCATTTCTCTTGTAAGTCACTCTGAAGCCTTCTAGAAGCCCAGTCAATAACAAGCCTCGAACATCAATTAGGGGCCTCGCCGGGTTGTACCTTTCAAAAAAGTAAAAACATATGAAATGAGGTACCATAATAAGCAATTAAGCATACAGTCATGCAGAAGTTCCATTACAGTAATAATAAGAGATGGCGGTTCAACCTCTGCGGTAAGTGTGGATGACTATGGTGCAGCCCTCTGCATGTGTTGTATTTGGTGCATGCAAGATGTTTGATGAAATATTTCAATGGCATTAATTGAGTTTATTGGGTTCCTAACAAACAATGACCGTTGCCAAAATACTTTCTTACCATATATTCTGATCGGATTTTTACAAGTTGAAGAAAGCTAAAATGAAGAAACAATCACCTTCTGTAATATTTTAAGAACTGCCTTGAAGCTCCAAATGTGTTAGGCAACGGGTGTAAAACTGCAGGCACCCGTGGAGGTTCTTCATATATTTTCTGATCCTTCAAATGTATCCTCAATTTTAAAATTTTGACATAGAAGTCACTCTCTGGAATGTTTCTGACAAGCTGAAGTACTTCATATATATTAATTTCATTACTGAAGAATATGTGATCAGTCTGGAATATGGTGTCGGCGCCAGCATGTTTCTCAAACACCTTCGCTGGCAGAACCTGACATTGTTCAGTTTTCTTAAGAAATAAATTACTAAACAAGAATATTACCACTAGCAATTATTTCTTAAATAGTTTAGAAATGGAATCTGACAGTGCATTTTCTACAATAAGAAGACAGTAAATAATAATAAGCAAAAAAAGATACAAGTTTCGACTGCTAAGAAGCAAATCTTAGCAAAATGCTGTAGCTCCTGTTACTGAAGCAATATCCGCTCCTTTAGGATAACTCATTTACTTTCAGACAACTTTAACTCTTACTGATAACATCTTGAAGGAGCAAAATTTGTTTTAATATATACAGTTGGATAATCCTCCATAATCATCATTGTGAGAATTTAAATGCAACTAAATGTTACTTAAGATGGGCTAAGTTGTCCAGAAAACATGAATAGTCTGCTTTAAGTTGTGGTAATTTGCTCTAAAAAGTACAACCCCGTTTTTGTAGATATTTGGAAGATGTACCTAGGTACAGTGGTCATCTTTTTACTCATTAAAGAACCTTCCAAAATCCAAGAAAAATAAAGCTACCAAATATTTTTCAAAATCATCAACTAAGCATAACAACTAAAAAGCAAAAAGCACAAAAAGTAAATTAAAATAAATAAAAAAATACTTGCCTCACTTTTATAGTTGCATTGAGAGCAACCACATAAGAAACCCGAGCCCTTTATAATACCAGGGACATCACCCTATTAGTCATAAGAAACAAGGCATGAGATAAATTTAATAAAATATCCATTCAGAACGCAATAAATAGGAAAAATAAGAGAAATTAGATGACACTACCCCCAGTTCCTCAGAAAAACAGGTAATCGGCATTCCTTCAAAGAATCCAGTCTCTAGAAGGCGCTTGACACTCGATAGACTACCGATTTTCACCGACTCCTTCACAGCTTCGCTGGAATTCTCATCAAAGCTCGCATAGGTCAGCATGGTCGATCGCGTTAACTTTTGAGTGCATTTACTCTCGTCGTTTAAATATTTAAGCCTGGATGATCGCCGTGGAGGTTTTTTAGCTCTTTTCTTCGATATTGCTTCCATCGTTTTCAGAGAAAACAATCGGGGCTTCTTCTTGTCACGCGATTATCTCCTCAGGGTTGCCATTTATTCAGCTCCAATTTTTGTTTTTTTTTGTTTTTTTCTGAGAAAAAATAAATCAAGAGGTAGTGCGGACTGCAGACTGCGGAGTAGAGAGAGGACAGGGTTTATGAGGGTTTTGATTTGTAAGAAAGAAAGAAGAGGTGGGGCTTGTCGTTTTGTTGAGGTTGCCGATTTTTTTTTAATATCCAGCGTTAAATAAAAAATAATAGAAATATCTCAGTTTTTAATATCGATCTAGAAACCGAGAAAAGAATTGGAAATTCGACGAATGGATTTTTTTTTCTGTGAAATAAAATATATAAGTCATGTTTTTCTCTCCTTCCGCTCACAACTCACTCAAATCAAACAAACAAAAAAAAAAAAAATACTACGAATGGTAAATCAAACTCTAACTTGTGTGTTTTTTAATACTCTGTCTAGCTATGAGATTAGATTTTTATTTTAGATTTCAGATTAGCCTGCACCGGCTTATTTACGAGTGTACTTCTATTTGATACCAGTTAAGTACTTCTATTGATTTCATTGCTTCTTCTTATTGTACCACATGTTAAATATGCAAAATATTAAACATAAAAATGACTGAAACCATATGATGATAGTTTCCACAAAATCACAAAACCAGCAACCTTAACATAGAAGATAACTTAACATAATTAACCCTAATATAAGACAAAAACCAACAAATTCATAGCTTACTGTTTTACCTTATGTTGTTCAATCATTGCCTTGATCCATTCTGCCATTCTTTCCTCTTACAAGCCATAAATGCCTCACACACTCTAGTGTCAGCAATGAACAAATTGCTTGTGCTATGCCTAAGACAAGGTCCCATAAACATGCTGTCACACCCCAAACCAGGATTTCCGGATTAGGGTATGATCAGTCCCCGTCTCGTGTCAATTAATCGAAATGACACGCAAGGCTAAACAATAATAATAATCACACAGCGGAAGCAATAATAAAATGATCAAGCAAAGTCATAAATATCAAATAAACATACATACATACATAATATTCATACAATCCACCTCGGGATAGAATAAACACAATCTAGTCAAAGGGATACATAATCTATCGAGTCCAATATGTATAACAAAAACATCGGACTCGCAAAACCCTAAACAAAGGTCCCTAATCTATATCAGACGATATGGCCATCGGGGACAGCTCCTGACAGCTCCTGCTGCGGACCGTCAGACTCTGTACCTGCCCACATCCATAAAAAGGAGGAGATGAGCGAATGATCGCCCAGTATGTGACCCAGTATTATCCCTTCAGGGATCCTCTCAAGTCAAAGCACATTTTAATTTGAAATCTACGTAAAGTCGGTAATGATTCACTTTTAATGCACATGCTGCGGAATTTAAAACCTATCATAATAACTACAAAAGAAAATATACATATAATAGATGACATGATGTGATTATCCTATTATGCCAAAATGATGAAATTTCCCAAAACAAAATATGAGGATGAATATTATACTCAACCGGAGTCCAGTACAATAGGTACCGTGTGTACAAATTGATATAGTAATAATACGGATAATTTTTGTCACCCCGTGCCGTGCCAAATTCAATCAAATTGAATTTATATCTCAAAGGTGACATAACACAAGGACTGCGATCAGGGGAGCAAAGATACCCGATGCCTAACAGCATCGAGCTTTGCCCCAAAGACTTCAACCCGTAGGCTGGTGCACGCTAGCCGATGGTTATATCCAAAAATTCGTGTATTTCCTCACTCTAGACGATTCTTCATCCAAACATATCCAATAGGAGAAAACTACAAGCAAGTCGTAAGAATGAGTTAATCCGTCTCCTCATGAGCAGACGACGGAACTCCACCATCCGGCCGGATCAATGGGACAAGGGCTCGTGAGCGGCCCATAACAACAATAAAAATAAAATCTGCCACCGCAACCTCGGCAGCCGTACTAGGCAAGTAGCTCCTAATGTAGGGGGGATAGCTCCCGAATCGTCTCCGGACTCGAGATCGGTCCGCACAAAATGTAAAATGATCGACAAATGATATGATACCAATTCCATGCATATAATAATAATAATCCTAATAAGACCTCCCGAGAAACCAAGTGGTCTCTCGGCTCAATGGCTAACGGGCCGACCGGTTCCATACCAACCAGCCGGAACGCAGTCACTCGGTCTTCTTCTCACGCTCACCAATGCACATGCGCAACTAAAATACTATGTTGTCCTCTACGAGAAGAGGACAACTAATATCCTAATATATTATTAAATTAATTTACGCTACTCCTAAGAAAGCAGTAAATTTTCAATTTAGAAAGGGTTTATGCAAATCCTAAATTACAGTTTACAAAAAGGATTAAACATGCTCTAATGCAACTACATAAATAAAAGTGCGGATGTCAGGTCAGGTGGTCGACTGGTAAGAGTACGCCACGAAAGAATAAAACAGATATCCCACACCTGATGGCTGTAGGGGTAGAACGCGCTAATAGTCTCCGGGATCCACGTAATCCTCGCCTGCTCCTGTACAAGCCTCAGCGGGATCGATCCACGGGTCGGAATCTACGTAGGTCGGCTGGCCTGTAATTTAGACGTAACTTAATTAGAGTCTAAACTAAGTACTCGTAACCCTTATTACCCCTTTTGATTATTTCCACCAAGTGTTCGTACTTAATTAATTAATTAACTAGGGTTCGAATCTAATTATTAATTTAACTCACTTAAATCATTCGTTATATTTTAATTTGAAGATAAACTGCTTATTTACTTAAAATATAATCTACGTGATTTAATTTGTTATTATTTGATCCCTAACTATATATGTGTATTATAAAGGTGCTTCCTAATTAATTTAGCTACACGTAATTTAAATCCTAAGTACTTACTCAATAAACGTTAGATTCCTAATTAGAATATTTCTAAAGTCATACGAACTCATTTTTAAAAATTTGTACAAGTTGATTAATTTATAATCACAAAATATTACGCGATTATCTAATTATCCTGATAACTAAACTTTTGTAATCGTAATGATTCGAAAATATTAATATGTTGTTAATTAATTGTCCCTTATACATTAACAACATATTTTATTTGAAAGTTATTTATACTTAACTTATCAACTTCTAATTATTAAATTTGAAACATCTAATTACTTAACTAATTATTTTAAAAATCTAACTTCTAAATTTAAAATGCTAACTACTTAATTTATTAATCTTATTTAAAATCCTAATTAATTTAAATGTGTTAAACTATTTTAATTGGGTGTGTTTCGGGATCATACAGGTGTCCATTTGGGTTTATAGTATCTGTTCAAATTATGTTATGAACTCTCACTGAGGCATCAAGACCCGGACGGTATAATCATTTCCCGAATTAAATTCAAGTTTACATAAGCATCCGGTTTTATTCGGTTACATTATTAAAACCTAAATTTTAAAAGCCGTCATTTTATTCCGTCAATCCGAGGCAACATTTATTCCTTTCTATTTAAAAATCTGCCAAGCCCAATAGATAAAGGCCCAAGCCTCCTTGAATTTATTAATAAATTCATATTAAGGCCCAACAGAAATTTAAAAGCCCAAGTCCATTTTCCATTTATTATTCTCAAAAGGGCCTAAGCCCATCTAAATTTCAGCCGAAACCCAACAAGGAAAGGGGCCAAGCCCATTTCTCAACCACAATTACAGCATGGTCCCTTATTTTTATAAATTCACTCAGGGGCTTAAAATATACACAATTCACCCCAGATCTAACTTATTTACAAAGAGGCCCCTGTCAGTTCAAGTCTGGTCATCAATACAAAATCGCAACAATCAATACCAGTGGTCACACTGGGCTGTACCAACTGGTACAGCAAGGCACAACATCACAAACAACAATCACCAAGGCAGGTCAGAACAAAAGAACAAAGACAGCAAGTCACAGAAAAGGCTCAAGGCCGCAGGTCAAGGCAACAGCCACCAGCAACAAAAGGCCTAAGGCCACAGGTCAGACAAGAAGGCTCACACAGCCAGCAAGGGCAAAACAAACCCGAAGGCCACAGGTCAAGCAAAATGGCACGAAGGCCACAGATCAAGGCAACAGCCCGCAAGCCACAAGGCAAAAACCAAAGTAAGGAGTTAATGGTTACCCGGTAAAGGGAGGAAATCGCAGCAAATGGTCGAAGTTCGGCCGGTACTAAGCTAATAGCTCGCCTATCGGCCTTCTCAAAGAAATTTAGCGAATAATAGCAACAGTAAGCACCCGGCACCAAGAAATCGCACAAAAGCACCGGATTCGCCAACAGCAAAGCACCAATAGACACGATTGCAACACAAGGACACGAAAACCGAATTTTTGGGGTTTCGGTTATCACAGTGACAAGGCAAACAGAAAGAGCGAGAGAGAGAGATTGTTCTCAGCACATGAGCGAAGGAAACAGAGAGAGTAAAACCGAAAACCAAAAGAGATAGAGGGGTATATATAACCCGAGAGGAGAGATCGCGCAAAATCAACGCTGCTCAGAGAGCAGGTGAGAACCCACGCGCCTCAGCGCATTTCGTCAAAGCCGTACCAACGATGGAACAGGGGCAGTTCGAGAATTCATCGCGCGGGAGGGGAGGCGATCGTCTCCATTTTCTTCTTCCCGAAGGAACCAGCGAAGGAGACAAAATAAGAGGGCGAAAGGGGGTGGGGTCCAAAGACAGAGAGAGAAGAAGAGGGTGAGGGGAGGGGAAATAATAACAAGGGTTCAGCTTTAAGATCCGTGCAGCAATCAAAATCAGAGGGCCGATATAAATCCAGAATTGATTTGAGTTACAACATAGAGAAGCAAGCTTAATTTAATCAGATTTTTGCGGCAATTAAGTTTAGAATTTTATACAGATTTACCGAACATTATCGAATTCATTTTCTAATTTTTTATACGTCCATTCCTTAACTATCCGATAAAAATAAAAATAAAATAAAAAGGGTTTGCAAAAATACGTTAATTAGTCAGAGTCTTCGATCAAATTGAAATTCTTTAATGGTCAATTGATTTTAGAAATCGAAGAATGACATATATAAAATTCGTACGAAATTATTCGGATGTCATCGAATCTATTATAATTCGGTTCGTTAATTTGGTAATTTTCCTAAAACAATAATTTGATTAAATAATTAATTATATTCTTATACGACGGTTCATAAATAAATTTATTTTTAACTTCTTGTTTAATCTAATCACTTAATTTACTTAAAATAACTAATTATCCTTCAATTAACATAACTAATAAAATTTTTAATTTTTAATTAGTTGCAAAATTCTAATTATTAGGTTAGTTATCTAAATTATTTTATACGGGTTATAACACATGCTATGAGATCAAAACATTTTTGGTTTGTTGATTCAAATAGTGAAATTATGAAAAAGTACAGTTTTGGTTAAACACTATAGATACTATTTTTATTGCTTACAAACATTTCATCAAACAGCTTTGATGCTGTAGACGATTATCTTACAGAGAGCAAGAAAACACCGTCTAAAGAGAAAGAAATTTGCAGGTGGAACTCTTGAATCGATTTTGAGGAACTAAATTTTCATTAGTGCCTAATTTTTTCACTCCCGTGTTTTTTTTTTTGCTCCCACATTTTTTTATCGACGGAGTTCCAGTGTATGAGAAAAAAACGGAGGTCTGAGTCAATTTTTTTTTGTAAGCAAAAGAGGTGAATAAACCAAAAGAGCATGTTGAAACATAAATGGGAAATAAAACTGGACCGCCGAACAGGTGATGAAATGACCAATAAATTTACTTTTCCTTAAAAAATCCATGGGAACTGGGTGGTGGCACTAGGGCTGGCAAAAAAGCTCGGAGCTCGTGGATCGCTCGTGACTCGCCTCTGGCTCGATCGGTAACAGCTCGTTCGATAGTGGACCGAGCTATTAACGAGCCAGCTCGCTAATAGCTCGGGCCAAAATTAACGAGCTGAGCTAAGGTCTAGCTCGGACCGGGCCAGCTCGGCCCATAACGAGCTGTACACTGTAGGCCTTTGAATTACAAATTTATATGGCCCAATAGCGTTCCGCTCAGTTTCAGCGTTTTAGGGTTTAGGCATTCAATCAGCGCCTTTTCTCTCCAGAGTCTCCAAAATCACTCGCGGCGCCTTTTCTCTCATTCTCTCCACGAATTTACTTTTACCTCATACTCTCCATTGTTTTACCTCGTACTACACTTCACTCTTAAGTTTTAACTTTTACAGTACCTCCACTCCACTAGCCCTAGTCCTGACCTCCTCCTCTCTCCTCTAGAGACTGGGGCGAACCGGCAAAGGGAGGAGAAAAGGAGATCGGAGATCGTCAGATCGGAGATCGCATCTCAAGGTTTAGGTGTTCCACGAGCTACCAGCTTCCTCTTCTTTCTTCCACGAGCTACCTCGCTTCCGCTTTATTTCTGGTTAGTTTTCAACTTTTCATATGCGCTGAACTAAAGTAACGAATAATGAGAAAGCAGAAGTTGCAATTTTGCAATTTTGCAACGAATAACGAGTTGCAATTTTGCAACTAAAGTAACGAATAACGAGCCTTTCTGGATTTTGCAATTTTGCAATTTTTTTTTACATTCGCTTATTCCACTCAAATTCCAATCGAGCTCATTCCAAATAAGAATCACAAGTGCAGAAGTGCTTAGAATGCAATCTGTTACATGAATCACAATTTTCCCAATAGTTGTTTGACTATGAACAATTGCTTACTAAACTCATATCCCTCCATTGAAAAAATATTTAGAGGTAGTATTGTGAATTTTTTTCTTGGTATTTAATTTATCGGTTGGAGAAGCTTTAATTTTTGAATGATTTGGAGGCATAGGCTTATGAACATCTCAATCTGGGATCAAGTGTTGGACTTTTTCAGAATTGTATGTGAACAAATAAGTTGAAAATAAAGGAAGATATGCATATTATTTCTTTTCAGTGCATGTTACTTGCAACAGAAAGAATTGATTAGTTGTCTGTTGCAAAGCGCAGTTTGTGCATTTTAATTTCACAGAAAAGATATTTGCTCATGGCCCCTCTTTAATTCCTTTTCAGGCCTTTTGCTATGAACCGTATCATATATGAAAATTGACTAATATTTACATGCATTTTTTTTTACTGTGCTTGCTGCCATATCTTGTTGACATATAATATTGTCTTAATTAATTGCTGCCATATATGAACAATTGCTGCCATATCTTGCATTTTTTTTTACTAGTATTAAATCTGTCTTAATTAATTTTGCTTTGACTAATATTTGTGCATTTGTGGCAGAATGTCTCATACATCTTCAGATGGTACCACTGCTGCCACCAGCAGTAATCCAGTGATGCCGGAAAGTGCAAATAGCACTGCTAGTGGACATGCGTCACAGGACAGTACAGATGAGGCTGGTGGGAATAAAAGGAAAAAAACTTCTGAAGTTTGGGAGTATTTCAAGATAATTAAAGTTAATGGAATGGTAATAAGGCCGAGTGTCAATACTGCAAGAAGCGCTATAAAGTAGTGGATGGTGGAACAACCTCAACATTGAAGCGTCATGTGGAGGCTTGTTCCAGAATTAAGAGATTTAAAGGTAATGTTTCTGGTTTGCTACATTTAGATGAATCTGTGCTCACATCTGTAAAAGAGGGGGAGGACACGGGTATTGTAGATTATGGAAAATATGATCATGCAAAGAGTAGGGAGTTACTTGCTAAGGCCATAATTTGTCATGAGTTGTCATTCATGTTTGTGGAATACCATCGCATGAACATATTTTTGAAGTATATCAATCCGTATTATCAAATAGTGACTAGAAACACTATTAAAAAAGAGTGTATAAAAGTGTTTGAGAATGAGAAAAACATTATTAAGGTGATTTTGAAGAATGTTGATAGGATCTCACTTACTAGTGATTGTTGGACTTCCAATCAAACCATTGGCTACATGTGTTTAACAGCACATTACATAGATAAGCAATGGAATTTGCAAAAACAAATAATAAGCTTTAATGAGTTGTCACCACCTCACAATGGTGAAGTAATAGCTGATGCAATTGTGGAATCGCTAGAGAAGTGGGGTATTGAGGATAAGGTAGGAACTATAACCTTGGATAATGCATCTAACAATGATAGGGCAACTAATATTTTGAGGTTGGGTTTTGATGCACGAAATCAGTTGCATTTTCAAGGGTTTTTCTTCCATATTAGATGTTGTGCTCATATCTTGAATTTGGTTGTTCAAGATGGGCTTAATAAGATTGATAGTTGTCTGTCCAAAATTAGAGAAGGGGTAAAATATCTTAAGAAGTCGCCGGGTCGGCTTCTAAAATTTGGGGAACATGCAAAGCGAGTAGGTATAATCACATCTCGGTCTTTGTGCACTGATGTCAAAACAAGGTGGAACTCAACACACCGAATGCTTCAATCAGCCCTTTATTACAAAAATGCCTTCAATGGCTATGCCCAACGAGATTCCAATTTTGAGTGGCTTCCCGAGAATTCTGAATGGGCAAAGGCAGAAAAGGTTTGTAAATTGCTTGAGGTTTTTAAGCCACAAAGATTTTTTCGGGCACATCTTATCCCACCTCAAATCTGTTTTTAGCTGAGATGCTTAATGTGAAAAAGGCAATATGTGATGCCTACCATGACGAGGATAATTTTACACGAGAGATGAGCTTTGCTATGTACACAAAGTTTGAGAAATATTGGGGGGAAGTTAATGTGCTAATGGCAGTGGCTGCCATTCTCGATCCAAGGCTAAAGGCCCTGTCAATTAAGTTTTGTTATCAAAGGTTGTACCCTGATTTTGAGGTTGATTCGCGTATTGATGATGTGTTGGAAAAGATGCGAGCTCTATATGAGATTTATGCGAAGGAGCATGCGACCTCTACCGCATCGGGTAAATCCTTGAACTTTTTAATGTTAATTTTGCATTATTTAAAGTTGTACTATGCTCACATAATTATATTTTGATAGGTTCCAATGTTTCAGCTGCATCAGTTGTTGCTGCTAGCAGTAATGAGGATAATGATATGTGGTGTTTTGTACAATCCACATGGAATGAAAGCCAATCTAATTCAGATCTTGAAAATTATCTAAAAGAGGCTGTTTTTCAACATAGACTTAGTTCACCCTTCGATATATTGAAATGGCGGCGGGTGCATGTAGGGTGATACCTCATTTTAAGCAAACTAGCAAGAGATATTCTTTGCATTCCAATCTCAACGGTCGCATCCGAGTCGGCCTTTAGTGCTGGTGCTCGTATTTTAGATGATTATCGAAGTTTCCTTACAAAGGATATGGTTGAGATCTTAGTTTGCGGTGGTGATTGGATTAGAGCAAGCACAAATGCAGAATTGCAAACTTTACAAGTGAGTTCTACATTTTTTAATTTCAGTTTTTCTTTTAGCTTGTATTAATATATTCAATGTATAACATATTGAATTTTTAAATTTCAGGAAGCTGCAATTGTGGAGGAGAGTTTGGAAATTCAGTTTCCAACATCAATGAGTAATCTTAGTATTAATTGATCTTTTGCAACCTCAGGTGAACAAATTTTCCTCTCTTTATATTTTGCTTGTTTAAATTTTTCTATTATGAATTTTAAGGATACATACATTTGAATCTATCATAGGGGCATGGCTGTTGGGACTTGGGGTTATTTTCTTTGGAGGATTTTGGCATGGCTGTTGGGACTTGGGGTTATTTTAATTTTCTGGTATTTTGGAGGATTTTGGCTTAGTTGTTGGCATGTTGCTTGTTGGTTCTAACTTCTAAATTATCACTTGTTGTATGAATTTGTATGAATTTTTGTAATCTTAACTATGCATGAATTTAATTGTATGAAGTTGTGTGAATTTCTATTATTTTGTGTGAATTTGTATGTTTAAATGTGTTTATAATAAATTAATTGCTATGTTATGTAATAATGTAAATGATTTGTATGGTTTGGGTTATGTGTGGATTTGTATGTCTTAAATTTCTGTTATTTTGTGCTGATATTTGTGTGGATTTGTATGGCTTGAATTTCTGTTATTTTGTGTTGATACTTGTGGATTTGTATGGATAAATGATTAATGGGCTTTGAAAATTTAATATTTTTGAATTTGTATAATAGCAGCCCAATAAAGCCCATTGAGCTCGTGAGCTAGCTCGGTCCAGCTCGTCACGATTATGAGCTGAGGTTTGAGCTCGGATGCCATAGGTCCAGCTCGCTCGGTAAGAGCTTGGTCCAGAATTAGCAAGCTGAGCTAAGGCCCAGCTCGGCCCGAGCCAGCTCGTTGACAGCCCTAGGGGGTGCTGAACAGGCCGTAAGAGGTTAAATCTCCAGCTTCCGGACAATTACAAAAAAATATTTTGGAAAAACAAGCCCAATATCTAAGCTAGTGGGACCAACTTGTCAGTAGATTTAAACAAGAAATACGCCAGAGGATCTGCTACAAAGGGTTCGGTTTGTATCAGTATTGTAAAAACATACGTTTAAATCGATTAATCTGCCAATTAGTCGTTGGCGGTGATCAAACCGTCATATATTTTCTCAACTAATTAGCCGATTATTTTCAATTATAGTCAGTTATTTCTGTTGGTACCTGTTGAGATTTGTATCTTTGTTATTAGTATCTTTGTTAGGGGTCCTATTGGTAAATAGGAATTATAGAGAAGTCTAGGGACTTATTAGAAAGAATGTAACTCTATATAAACCCAAGAGGTGAATCAATAAAATATCTTTTGTTTGGCTGAATTTTTTTTGGTATCAGAGCTTGTCTTAACCCTAACCCTAGACACGCTACAGTACCGCCGGCTGTCGCTAGGGAGAGCTTGTCCGCCAATTGAAGAAGGCCCATGTGGGAGGGGGGTGATACCCCACGAATCCCGAAGAAAGGGTTGATAGGAGGATCTCGATCGTGATGAGGAGATAGGTCAAGATTGGGTCAAGAAGAGGAAGTAAGGGTTGAGATGAGAAGGATCTCGATCTTGATGGAGAGATAGATCAAGATCGGGTCAAGAAGAGGAAGAAAGTTGTGTGTGATAGGTGGATTGGGGAGATCATCAAGAAATCATCGATGGAGGAGATTATCAAGAAGTCAGATGCCTCGGAGGTGAAAACTTTGCTTGAGCTCATGAAGCTGTCGAAAGGCGAAGGGTCGACACGCTCACATCCGATGAAGGTGGATCTCCCACCTATGGATCTGAAACTCGATGGACCAGCTACGTATTTGAGTTGGTCGTGTCGGGTAAAGAGGGCTTTAGCAGCGAAGGGCTCGTAGGCTACTTGACTGGAGAGAAGGTAGAGCCGGGAAAGAGCACCGATGATTGGACTGAGTGGAATGCCGTTCGCATGGCGCTGTACACCTGGCTGCTCAACTTGATGGTTCCTTCTATTGCTGCCACGGTAGATGGCATTGAGGATGTGAGGGACATCTGGTCAAAGTTGAGTAGGACATATGCTGGGGCTGGGAACAACCTGAAGGTGTTCCAGATAAAGCGCGAGATCAGTCGAGTTGCTCAGGGTGATAGGACAGTTCAGGAGTATGCCATAGAGCTGGAGCGTCTATGGGCAGACTATGATTACTTCTTTGTGAAGACAAGCTGTAGTGATCTTGCGTGCAAGAGCAGGGAGATCTGTGCACAAGAGAGGACCATGCAGTTTATGGAGAATCTTAACCTAGCATTTGAGCAGAGGACTGGAGTGCTATTGGCTCAGACGAGGATCCCTTCACTTAAGGAGGCTATTGCAGCCATGATGCAGGAGAGATCGCATCGGGCTACAGGCTGGAGCTGGTGACTCCCAAGGATGCGATCAGCATTAGCGGTCTCAAACTTAGATAACACATGGGTACAGGGAGACTCGCAAGTGCTACAACTGTGGGGGAGGTAGGTTATCTGAGCAAGGTCCGTCCTAAGCCACATAAGAAGAGAAAGACAGGTGGACGTGGACAGTCTGGAGGCCGTGGTCGTGGCCGAGGGGGCTACCCGGGAAAATCTGATGGTAACAGAAGACGAGGGAGAGACATGTGTGGTATTTACCAATGAGGATCATGAGTTTCTGGAAATACTGAAGAGGAAGCAGAAAGCAGCAAGTGATGGGGACAAGAAGAGTGTGATTGAGGATGCATCCACCTCGTCGTCATCCAGGGGTAACATTGCTTCTTATGCTCACTCAGTCAAAGGTACTCGTGATACACATGCTCTTGCCTCTATATCCACCACAAGATCACCAGAATGGATAGTAGATTTTGGTGCATCTCGACATGTGACAGGTAATGCTAGTGAGTTATCTTTCTATACTCACCTAGCAATGCTAGAGAGCATCCAGACCGCTGATGGTACAACACAGCCTGTGATTGATAAGGGTGTAGTGAATTGTACTAATTCTATGACTTTATCCAATGTTTTGCATGCTCATTTTCCAGTAAATTTTTTATTCATTAGTGTCATTATACTCCAACTAAAATGTATTGTCTCTTTTGATATTCTCAAGGTGATCTTTCAAGAGAAGATGATAGATTGGCACGTGGCATAGTGGACTGTGGTACCTGGATAGAAAGGGGATGGCTATCAGCAGATCAATGCTGACCACATAGTGTTCTTCCGACGACATGGTGGTCACATTACTATGCTTGCCGTGTATGTGGATGATATGATTGTCACTGGTGATGATGAGGGAGAGATTGCTCAGCTGAATGCAAGATTGGGCAAAGAGTTTGAGGTGAAGGACCTGTGACAGCTTAGATACTTCCTTGGGATTGAGGTGGCTCATGGAGCAGAGGGGATTGTTCTATCTTAGAGGAAGTATGTGCTAGACTTGCTCACAGAGACAAGCATGTTGGGGTGCAAGCCTGCAGTTTCGCCAATTGATCAGAAGCTCAAGTTGAGCGCAGAGGCATGAGAGCCAGTTGATCGTGAGAGGTACCAGAGGTTGGTAGGCCGTCTCACCTATATGAGCCACACTCGTCCCGACATATCATTTGCAGTGAGTGTGGTGAGTCGCTACATGCATGACCCAAGGAAGAGCCACATTGACGCAGTGTATCAGAATTCTGAGGTACCTGAAGAGTGCACCAGGAAAGGGGTTGATCTTCAGAAAGAATGAACATTTAGGCATTGAGGGCTATTGTGATTCTGACTGGGCTAGTTGTGCTGATGACAAGAGGTCTACATCAGGATACTGCATGTTCGTAGGAGGCAATTTGGTCTCTTGGAAGAGCAAGAAGCAGTCGGTAGTTGCGAGGTCGACAACAGAGGCAGAGTACAGGGCCATGGCCTTAGGAGTTGCCGAGATGTTGTGGCTGAGAGCTCTATTGGTAGAGCTAAAGGTGGACCAAGGAGCCCAAATGAAGTTGTGGTGTGACAACAAGTCAGCAATCAACATTGCCAACAACCTGGTGCAGCACGACCGAACCAAACATGTGGAGATTGATAGGTTCTTCATCAAAGAGAAGCTGAATAGTGGACTACTGGAGCTAAGTCATGTTGCTACTGGAGAGCAAGTGGCTGACTGCCTCACCAAGGGACTTAGCTCATTAGATCTATCTAGATTGTGTGACAAAATTGACTTAGTTGATATTTTTCGCCCATCTTGAGGGGGAGTTGAGTTTTGTATCTTTGTTATTAGTATCTTTGTTAGGGTCCTATTGGTAAATATGAATTATAGAGAAGTCTAGAGACTTATTAGAAAGAATGTAAGCTCTATATAAACCCAATGGGTGAATCAATAAAATATCTTTTGTACTATATCCGTTCGGGGTCTGGATTCCCTAAAGTAACTCAATTTTTGGGTTTTGAATCGGAACCGTCTGATTCGAATCTGTCGCTCAGGATCACCTCAGAATTCAAATCCGTCACTCGAAATGTGTACACTCCACTTCGAAATAAATTATTGCAGATTCGAATCTTTCAATCTAAAAAACCAAAAAAATTGAGTTACATCACTGCATCTGAATTCGCCGAAATTTTTATTAATAGAAATAATAATAAATGAATGTCGACATAGAATACTGAATTCGTCAGTTTTTCAAATCTAACAAAGACGTTATTTTTGGTAACGTCAAGGGGACGTTATCAACGATAACGGCCCGATTAACCACCATGGAATCGCTAATTGTAGCTGCTAATGGCTGGACGTTGAGAACAGTAACGTCCAGGGAGAAAATATTAAAAAAAAAAAAATTGTGGCCGTCGCCAACGATGACGGCCTGCGCAAAAAAAAAAAATAACACGAGGCCGTTGCCAACGATAACGTCCATTTATTGTATTCCAGTTAAATCATTTCATCAACTTTCGCAACTGTGTTAAAATAAAATAAAATATTATATTATATTTTTTTATTCCTGAATTTTGTTACAACCTTATCGCAACTGTGTCTCTATCCTCTGCATTATTTTATATTTTTTCCATTTCCAACCAAGTCAACACATTTTACAACACATTTCCAACCAAGTCAAACATCGGTTTTCCATTTAATTTAATAATTTTTATTTAATTATAAAATTATTTATATTTTATAAAATAATTATTAATAAGTATTGTTATGTTATTGTTTATTTGATTTAACTAATAATTATTGTATTGATATCATCAAATTTAGAAAGAAACTATGGTACTTTCGTACCATATTATTTAATAATTTAATAATTATTTGATCAAAATCCGGACTAATCCATACATGTAATGCAAATACACAAAATCTCTTTAATTTTCGTACCAATAATGATCGAAACGATCCGAATTTGTTCCGTAAAAACTCAAATTTTGAGTTATTGCAGAAGATTGAATTCGCCGAAACTGGCCTCCGGATCTGAAAAACAATTCCCATTTAAAATTGGGACAAACCAGCAAAAGTCTAAGATTCCTTCAGGGCCTGTTCGTTTGTCATGGGATTGTGCGGGATGGGATTTGACGGGTTCGGAAATCCACTTTTTTATTTGCGGGGACCCATACTCATAAGTATGCACGGGAATAATTATGGGAATGTACTGAATTGAGTGTTCAGTTGTACCGTGAGAATAGTTGTGGAAAATCATATTTTCTTTCTAAATTTGATGATATCAATACAATAATTATTAATTAAATCAAATAAACAATAACATAACAATACTTATTAATAATTATTTAATAAAATATAAATAATTTTATAATTAAATAAAAATTATTAAATGAAATGGAAAACCGATGTTTGACTTGGTTAGAAATGTGTTGTAAAATGTGTTGACTTGGTTGGAAATGGAAAAAATATAAAATAATGCAGAGGATAGAGACACAGTTGCGATAAGGTTGTAACAAAATTCAGGAATAAAAAAATATAATATAATATTTTATTTTATTTTAACACAGTTGCGAAAGTTGATGGAATGATTTAACTGGAATACAATAAATGGACGTTATCGTTGGCAACGGTCTCGTGTTATTTTATTTTTTTTGTGCAGGCCGTCATCGTTGGCGACGGCCACAGTTTTTTTTTTTTTTTTAATATTTTCTCCCTGGACGTTACCGTTCTCAACGTCCAGCCATTAGCAGCTGCAATTAGCGATTTCATGTTGGTTAATCGGGCTGTTATCGTTGATAACGTCCCCTGGACGTTACCAAAAATAACGTCTTTGTTAGATTTGAAAAACTGACGAATTCAGTATTCTATGTCGACATTCATTTATTATTATTTCTATTAATAAAAATTTCGGTCTGAATTCGTCCGTCCGACCACCTGTTATTTAGTTTCTATACTCCTACCCCATTTCACGTGCGAGACGATGGGACAACCCTGCGCAGTCCCACCACCTTTTTGTACTGGTTCCGCTATCATTCATGCTCGAGCAGTAGAATAGAGTATTGATTCCCAACCGTATGATTTCAATTCTACAATTTATATTAGATTACTACGGAAGGTCCAAATCGAAGCTAATTTACCAGACTATTTCTAGAGTTAATCTGTCCGTTCCGCTTAGATCGAACGGATGGAATTTGATCACAGGGTCCTACTATTCGAGGCGTAAATAGTATACAGTAGCAGATATGAGCCCGCCACCAAACGTTGCGCTTTTATCCAAAAGAAAAAGAGAAAAGAGAAGAAATTTGTCTAAATTTTTCTCCTACTCCGCCGGCTCAGCCGATTTGTACAACAAAATTAACGGGGATCCAATAGACATCGGACCGTACACTGGTCCAATGGCGTCAAGTCCGTCCGATTAAATTGTTAGATTAGATCGACGGTATTAATAATATGGATCCGTTAATCGTATATGAAATATATTAATCGGACGGTCGATGTTCCATCAGAGATGCTTTTGGTATAATAAGTCCCCCGCTTATTGTACAACTCGCTGCTCTATTTCTGTGAAATTTCTCTCCTCTCTCTCCCCCTCTCCTCAAAATAAAATCACTCTTCTGTACTAAATTAAAATCTATCAAAAATAGCGAATTTTTAAGGCACTTCAATTTTAGAACGAGGAGCTCTCTCTTTCTCGGTAAATATTGAAATTCTAATTTTATTATCCATTAGTCTCTAAAGTCAACCTCTTTGCTTTGTTTTTTAATTAGTTTTTTCCACTGAGATTAGCAAAAAGTCTCCATCGCTAGAAACCCTGTGGCCCCAGTTTTTGAAAGATCTTTTTTTTTTTTTTCTAAACAGTAGTATTAAGGATTGAGCAAAGGCGACGATGCAGAGTGTTGTAGCTGTGTCAAAAGGAGGTCTCGCGATCTCCTCCTCTGGAATTGGGAATCAGAGAATCCGTGCTTGTGCTGTTGCTAGTAGAAGAGTTTCGGTGATGCCAGAGCAACTAGGGTTTTGCTCTGGAGCGAGAAAGGTTGTCTCAGAGCTCAGTTTGGGGGTGGAGATGGCGAATGTTAGGAGCGGTGTCGAAGGAATGTTTAGATCAAGGGACAGAGCTCGGTACATGGCAGTTCAGGCTTCATCAGGTACAATTTTAATATTCACTGCATATGAGGTATAATTGTGGTTTGATTCGCTCATTCGCATATAAAATTAAACATACAAGCTTTTTGGTAGCAATGATTGTCATTGTGACCAAATTTTGAAAATGATATATGTTTTTAACCAAAATTGGTGGATAGGTACAGATTCTAAACTAACAGTTGACAGTGTCATGATACCAGAACCCAACGTTGCAATCTCTTACTGGTGTCATGCCAATCAAGCCTGGTATTGGTGCCAGGTGGCATGGTAATATATACATCATATTTCATAAACACAAGTTTTGTATAAATATTAGGTGACCTGGAGGATATACCATCGCATAAACTGGAGAAAAAATCATCTGGCAGTGTTTTGCCTTATGTTGGCGTTGCTTGTCTTGGTGCTATTTTATTTGGTTATCATCTCGGGTATGTTTTTCTAAACATATAGATTAAATGTCACTTATTTGCTATGAAGTCCATTAAGATATAATATTTAAACTGTGGTATATTGTGTAGTGTGGTGAATGGTGCGCTTGAGTATCTTGCAAAGGACCTTGGAATTGCTGAAAACACTGTATTGCAAGGTAACATCTTGTTAAAACTGAATAGATTTCACCAAAAAATTTAGCTACCTGACACAAATTCAAAGCATCAGATATATCCCTATAAAACCAGAAATAGCATGAATATCCCTCTAGACTGCTGGGTATCATTTACATCTCTCCCTAAGATTCCGTCAACTGTCTAAAATATTCTTTACTCGCTAATCTAGAGAGTATTCTCATTTACACACCTCTCTCAGTTTATTTTTGTATCTAAATTATTTAAATGCGGAGAGGGTATGTTTTGTGAGGCATGTGATATTTCTCATTTTCAGGTTATATGTGTTTTCTTTGAGATTCTGAAGGGTATATGTGTAATTGCGTCTTTTCTTTACACTAATATGTCATGGTTCTCTTTTACTCAGGTTGGGTTGTAAGTACAAGTCTTGCGGGGGCCACAGTAGGTTCTTTTACAGGAGGTGCATTGGCCGACAAGTTTGGTCGAACCAGAACATTTATTATGGATTCTATTCCTCTTGCAATCGGTGCATTTCTAAGGTAAATTATAATAAACAAAAATCATACTTGAGGGTATTTACAATCGCTCCACATTTTTTAAATACTGAACATAACTAATTTATGTGCAGTGCTACTTCTCGGGATGTGCGTACCATGATTATTGGTCGGTTACTTGCTGGGGTTGGAATTGGTATTTCTTCGGCCCTTGTGCCTCTTTACATATCTGAGGTCTGACTCTTAAATTACTGGGAAGCTTGTATCTGTAGCATTCATCACATATCATTGTAATATTAGGAGGGATCCACTTACAACATCTTACAACAATTCGGTTTTGTGATTTTTAAAGTCCAAACAGTCGATCCAAACCGTTGAATATGATATCTATATTAAAATGTGCTTGGAGATCAAATTTATATTTTTTTGATTTTTTAATATTTATTAGTATTTTACAAAATTGATGTTTTGCAGTGGCCCACAATTGTCTAAAAACAACAGTTTTGTAAAATACTTAATAAATAGTAAAAAAATTCAAAAAAAATGTAAAATTTGATCTTCAAACACATTTTAATATAGAGATCATGTTTAACGGTTTGGATTGATTATTTAGACTTAAAAAATTACAAAATCAAATTGTTGTAAGATGTTGTAACTTTTAAATGTTGTAAGTGGATCCCTCCTCTTATAATATACTAATATTTATGTGTTCAATATTGTAGATTTCACCTACTGAAATTCGTGGTGCACTTGGGACAATCAATCAACTCTTTATTTGTATTGGAATTCTTGTTGCTTTAGTTGCTGGCTTGCCTTTGGCAGGGAATCCTGTTTGGTATGTTTTTCTTTCTTCCATAACCATGTAAAATTTTAAATCATGGATGTTAAATAAAAATCTCAGTCATTTTTTCTAATGCGATGAGTTTACTTGATAAACAGGTGGAGAAGTATGTTTGGAATTGCGGTAATTCCTTCTATATTGTTGGCACTTGGGATGGCTTTTTCTCCAGAGAGCCCCCGCTGGCTCTTTCAGGTTCGTTCATTTATTTGATCTATTTGTTTATTTATGTAGCAACCCTCATAAAATCCTGTTTTTATGTCTTTATTTCAAATTTGTGCTCACCTCCACACGACTCAGCACCTCACATGTCCACAAAAACACACCATTGGCATGAAGAGAGTAAGCACCTAATACACCTAATATATGAACTTTCAAGCTACGGGGGTCAAATCATATAAAATTTTCATGTTGAGTACGGAGGTCAATTTTACAATACCCAGAGCATTTTACTCTAAAACTATATAAAAAATCATGTACAAGGACAGAAATTTTGATCACTCCATGTAGATCCGCCCTTGAGAGTCTACCCACCTGCAAATAAAACTACTGCAAAGGCTGAATATATATTTTTTTTCTTACTTCGATGAACAAAGCAAGGGAAGATTGTTGAGGCTGAAACAGCCATAAAAAGGTTGTATGGAAAGGAGAAGGTTGCGGAGGTCATGCTTGAGCTGAGAACTGGAAGTGCAAGTTCCACTGAGCCAGATGCTAGCTGGTTTGATCTTTTCAGCAAACGTTACTGGAAAGGTACATATTTTTTAAGTCAGTGCTAATAATAAACTTTCAGTATAGTGTGACTACTTTATTGACTGTTATATTGAACATTTTTAAGTTAGGATTACAACATACTTGAATGGCAAAAACAAGGAAAAATTTCATGTTCCTCTACAGAAATTGCAGTGCCATTTCTTTTTTCTTTTTTGGTGATTAGGCTCGTAGGCATGTAGTGCCATTTCGACCCTGTAAGACGAGAATGTTGGAGATGCTCATCCTATTTTCTGGAAAAATACCCAAGTTACCCCTCGTCTGTCCATAGATAAGGAGTAAGGAGCCAGTAAAGAGGGAGTTTTTGGACCATCTTTTGAAGAAAATGTGGGAGGGGAACTACATAGAATTCTAGCCACTAGGCTACAAACACACATTTAGTATGTCATGAAGGGGGCTGAACTACATAAAACTTTAAGAAAAATAGAAATTCAATTAAATTTCAATATACATGATTAATTTTTTTAAATCAAGGGGCTGATCCTTCCCATTTCCAGGATTGCACATGAGATGTCTGTAATCATAGTTTTTTGAGATGTTCAAACTTGTAAACCTCAAGCTAATCAGGATCCTTTCTTATTTTATTAACTTGGCAGTGGTCAGCGTCGGGGCAGCATTATTCCTGTTCCAACAACTTGCTGGAATAAATGCAGTGGTATACTATTCCACCTCTGTATTCCGTAAGGCAGGAATTGCATCTGATGTTGCAGCAAGTGCTCTTGTTGGGGCCGCCAACGTTTTTGGTTAGTAAATTCAAAAATCTCTTTGACACAACACATCTTAGTCTGTTTTGTCTTGTCTTTTCTTATTAAACAATATTACGTCTTAATTCAGGAACCGCCATTGCTTCTACCCTGATGGATAAAAAGGGAAGAAAGAGCCTTTTGATTACAAGCTTCACTGGAATGGTAATTACATGTTGAAGTGAGGCTATGGTAATATGCATATTACACAAATGTCCGCACTATGGACTCATATCTACGTTTTTAAAGGTCAATCAGTCGATCTAAACCGTTCAATATGATCTTCATATGAAAATATACTTGTAGACCAAATTTTACACTTTTTAGAATTTTTTTACTTTTTTTATTAAATAGGTAGAAAATCACTTGATTTGAAAATTCTGGACCATACAAAAGCAGTGATTTTCTACCTATATAAAAAAAATAGTAAAACATTCTCAAAAATGTAAAATCTGTTCTGCAGGTGCATTTTCATGTGGAGATCATGTTTAACAGTTTGGATCGACTATTTGAACTTTAAAAATAGAGATATGGATCCATAGTATGGGTCGATGCGTAATATGCATATTACCATAGCCTCATTCATTACATGTTTATGATAGATAAAATCTTATGATGGTACTGTAGTTTCTCTAAGGGGCTAATATGTAATTTCTCTTGTCCTAAAGGCTGCTTCAATGTTGCTACTTTCGTTGTCATCCTCTTGGAAGGCACTTGCTCCTTATGCCGGCACACTCGCTGTAGCAGGGACAGTACTGTAAGCAGAATATTCACGACATTTTTATTGAAGAACATCAATTTTACATAAATGCCTCTTTAAATTTTGAATTAATATACTCTTCCTACAGGTACGTGTTATCATTTTCTCTAGGAGCGGGCCCTGTACCAGCACTTCTCCTCCCCGAGATTTTTGCGTCCAGAATTAGGGCTAAGGCAGTTGCTTTATCTCTCGGCATGCATTGGGTATGCGAGTAATCTCTTTCTTTTTTATTATTTTCATAAGACATTCTCTGTTACACACTTGCACTGACTGTGCTTCTTTTAATCCTTTCCTAGGTGTCCAATTTTGTAATTGGCCTGTACTTCTTGAGCGTGGTGAACAAATTTGGTATCAGTGCCGTTTATTTGGGATTCAGCTCAGTTTGTGTTCTGGCAGTCTTGTATATACTTGGAAATGTGGTAGAGACAAAGGGGCGGTCGCTAGAAGAAATTGAACGAGCTCTTACTACTTAAACTTAACATAAGACCCTTTGTACCGGTGGTGTGTAGAGTTCCTAACTGAGCATGCTTAGTGTTTTTGTATGTCTGTAGAAGAAAATGTGAATTTCCGGGAAGTTGTATTTTGATCTTGGATGAATAAAAGAGTATGTTAGATGCTCTGGAACTTAGCTTTTCATGCTTTGCATTGTGTAGATGATGTAAGAATGGATGATAAAACATTTCAGAGTATGAATTTTATCTTAGAAAAATATGTTAATGTTGGAATTTGTTTCAACTTTCAAATATACCATAACAATAACAAGATTCGCTCTTTATCATTTCATTCATTTGAGCAAGTCATGTAGTTGAAAACCTAGTACAGCATTTGAGTATACTCCAGTTCAAAATTTATACTGTTGTCATTGGAGAGAATCCCGAGGCAAACATCATGTTTTTTTGGTTTTCCTCTCCAATCATGGAAATCACTGGAGATGTCCACAGAATTTGGACCCTTCATTCAGATCGGACGGCGACGGTGTAATTAGAGTTACGTTTTGTTTGGGCTACGGGATATTAATAGTAAATGATTGAAAAAATGTAGACCATCTAATCTAGCTTTTTTTTTTTTTTTTTGTTTGAGCTGCAAGATTTTAGCAGTGTAAGAATTAGAGTTGTAAATAATGGTATGCATTTGTCGGACGGATGGACTACCATCAAGCGATTAATCGGTATCCGGCAGATTAATCAGAATTTTGTATTTTTATTAAGTTATGTGCATATACTTGTTATTATAAAAATAATAAATTTAATTCATCAAACTTATCAAATAAATTTATTTTAACTTAGTTTCATTGTTAATTAATAAAAAAATTATGAAATTATCATTTAGAAAAACTCAGGTAAGACAAGGCAAATTATAGTACATATAATAGATAAATACAAAAAATAATAATAATAAAAATGACCAACTAATTGACAGTATAAACAAAAACGGACGATTTGTATCGGTTTGGACACTGCCAAGTGTCAACCATTAGTCGGACTTGATAGGGGCCATGTTCCAAGGGCTCTACGGATCTTTCGCGGGCCATGAATAGACCGGGATTCGGACCCTTCTTAGGGGCCAACCGGAGATCAATATGAAAAGCACAGGATCCGTCAAATAGCTAGGCCCAATAAGGCCTCACTCAATACGAGTCCAGTCCGGATTCAACTTACGGTCACCGCCTTCAAGTCCGTACATGGCGGGTGCGATATAGTGACCGCCTTATTATGCGGACGCCACCGCCCTTATGCCGGGATAACCGTCTTTATGCAAGCTTAACTGCTCCTATGCGATCTCTCCTAACCGCTCTGACAACGCGGAATGACGGTTAGGGGACGACCTATTTAAGGCAGAACACCCCATTAAATAGGGGCGGATTTTGGCTTAAACAAGCGAGATATCATACAAGCTAAAGTCTGAATATCTCCTAACCATTCCCACTTCGGGAACCAATCTCACTGACCTCGGCCTATCTTCTCGAGACAAGACGAGCCCAACCTAATCACCTTTCTCACATACGGCCTACTCTCTCCGAGATAGAACGTATCAGGACTAAATGGCGGTTGTTTACAACATTGGTAGGAATATAATTGATTTTGTTTTGAGAACTAGCATTTAGTCTAGTGGTAAATGCATATGGCTCCTTTGTGGAAGATTATGGATTCGAAACTCACAAAGTGGAGAAATCTTCTATAATGAAAGAAGCTGGTAGGCTGGACCTCCACTTTTTATTTAAAAAAAATTGATTTAGTTATTCAATAGAAGTCTACATAATCGGAGAGGAGCAGAACTCGACCGTCCATTTGCTGTCCGCAGACAATATGAATTTAGACCTAAGACAACGTCTAGACACATGGAATCTTAAGTTTATTAAATCTCATTTCAAAATTAATTAAATTGATTTCAAATGATGAATTTATATTATTAATATTAATATCCTTATGAATTTATATGAAAAATTTATAATTTTTTAAATTAATTTAATATAAAATGAATAATGAAAAATGAATGCGTTAAAATTTATTTATAAATATTTATACCTTTAAACTTAGTATAAAATTAATTTCAAAATTTATAAATTTTACATATAAATATATAACTTGTGAAGAGATTAATTTTAAGTAACGATTTGAATTCATTGTTTAAAGTCAATCCAATAGATTTTAACATTAAAGTTACCAAGAGACTTGATCATGAGCTTAAAAACATCTTTGTTCTCTTAGATATTGCATTGATAATCATTTTCTGATAAAAAATTTCTTCTGTCAAATAATATTAGTGTGATAAAAATAATGGTTCGATTCTAATTGAAAAGGTAAAATTATTATAGCAGCAAGAATTTGTCTTTGATCATGTGGCAAAAACATATGTTATCTAATGTGGGAGATTATGAGTTCGAAACTCGAATGAAAAATACTTTATAGATAATTAAATGGAAGTTGATAAATTAAACTTCCACCTTATTATATAAAAAGATATTATAGCAGCTACCGAGTTAATATTCTCTATAATATCCGTATAATGTCTTTACCCAGTAACCTTAACAAAAAAAAAAAATCTTTATAATGATACCGGATGAAAATTTTATACGGACCTGTCTCAGAGGCACGACACTTCTAAGATCCGGATCAAATTAAAACGGACAGTTCAAACTTCATTCAACAAGATGCGATATTTCACTGAGGCCTGTTCGGCAGCCATATGGGAAATGGGTTTTGGTGGATTTTATGACTCATTGGGATGATATATCCAACAGCCGTTCGGTGGCCATATTTGTTCCCATCTTTTTCCAATTTTCAGTCCACCTCGGTTTCAACACCAGTACAAATTGGTGGGAATAAAAACATTGACTCAGAGATGATATTTTTTTTCCCACTTGCTCTCTCTTCCCAGCAACCTTTTTCTTTTTCACGTGGGCATCTCAATCTCTCTTTCTTTTTACAGCATATATATTTTACAAAGATCCGGACCGAAATATTATATATATATATATATATATTTTACAGCATATTAGTCTAATATATAGGTAAAAAAAATTTCTACAAATTTTTGTGTACAACATTTAATTTTTTTACAATCTTTTTTGTAGAACATTTAATTATTTTTGGTATAATTTGTTTTGTACAACATCTAATTATTTTTTGTACAACGTTTAATTATTTTTGTACAATTTTTTAATTTTAAATATGTGAGAAATTTAAATAGAAATATTTATTTTTAAAATAAATTAAGATTTTTCACAACTGATCTCAAGGTACAACCGAGGATCTAGACATATCATTTTAGCACATATTTTAAATGCTTATTTGTTTATAAATATTTGTATTTGTTATAAATGTTTATCAATATTTATATTTTATAAAATAATAATTATAAGTAATGTGACGTTATGTTATTATTTAATTTATAAAATAATAATAATAAAGAAAATTGTATTATTTATTTAATCTACTTGTTTAATTGCATTATTTAATCTAGTTAATTAGTAATGTTATGTTATAAAATAATAATTAATAAGTAATGTGATGTTATGTTATTATTTAATTAATTTATTAATTGTATTATTGATATTTTATTAATAAAGAAAATTGTGTAATATCAAATATATAAAATATTTTAGAAAGAAAAATAGAATTTCTCATAATTAATCCCACTGTTCAACCGAACACTTATTCAACACATTCTCATAATTAATTCCATGCGTACCCGCATCCATGGGTTCCCGCTTTTTCAAAAGTGAATTCCCATTCCCGTCAAATCTCATCCCGTGTAATCCCGTGACATCCGAACAGGCCCAATAGTCGGTGAGCCATTTAGTCTCCTTGGACCCAATCGTACGAGCGAAGCAACGGCTACTTGATTCAAGAATTTGAATATGCAAATCGATTGGTTGTATAACATTTACATTACATCCCGACAAACTCACCGACCATACAAAGCCCACAACTTTCCAGCGCAGAGCCCATCTCACTCTCTCACCCCCTCCCCGCTCTTGCTCGCCCCCCACTGAACCGCACAAATTACACCTCCCTGGACCAGGTCTTGTGCACCAATTCACAAAGCACTCAGATCTAGAATTATTTATTGTTTTGGATACAGTGGCTGCAGATTTTTTTAAAATATTTTACAATGAGTTGCATGAAATTTTAAAATTAATTTGATTATGATTTTTTTAAATAAACTTTGACAAGTGGTGTCAGAAATATAAGAAGATAAGATCTAATTAGTATTAGTTCATTAAATACCGAAATATCTCATGGACAAATTTTTCTAGAAACTAAATAATAAATATTCAAATAAACTAAATAGTAAAATTTAGAAGGATGAATATTCCATTTTTCATTATTCTAGAAAAATGAATCCCACTATTTCCTTCGTTCCTCGGTTTACAAACACCCATCCTAGTCAACATTTCTTTACAGTCTATTGAGTCTCTTTAAAAACCTAAATTTACTCCCTTTAAACCCTCAAACCTACCAACCCCCTTTTTCTCATATTCAAATTGAGAAAGAGAGGGAAGGGAGAAGCAAGAGCAAATAGCAATGCCGATGCTAAGAAGAAAGAATCCAATTTACAAACTCAGGAAGGCATTAGCAGTGCTCATATCCAGAAAACTTACCCTTGAACAAAAATTGTTATTGTTCAAGAGAAACAAGAAATACAAGCTCTATAGACACTACAACTACGCGTACATCGGTGAGTACCAATTTTCTCCTTCAAACTCACCTCTGATCTCACATCACCACCACCACCACCACCACCACAGTGGTTTTTCGAAGAAAAGGAGAAGTCGAATCCTTCATCTTTTGTGCGGTGGGGCCGGCATGGGGTCGATGATCGAAACCAACCTTGATTTCGGAGAGTTTGAGCCCTCGGCGGTGGGGCCACTGATGAACAAAGAGAATGAGGATAGCAGGGTGATTGAAGAATTGGAGATGAATGGAGAGGAAGAGGACGATGACTTGTCAGTCGACGGGCGGGCCCAGAGATTCATAGAGAGGTTCTATGAAAAGATTAGACTTGAGAGGCAGCAGTCTTTTCTTCAGAGAAGCTGTTAATCGATCAGTGTGTGCTATATATGTAATATTGTGGTTTAATTTCGTATTGAGATTTGCTTTCTTTTTTGTGTTTAGATGATATTATTATTATTATTATTATTTTTTGTGTGTAGATGATGCAAGGAGATTTCAATTTTTGATCATTTGAGGCTCCTTTCCTGTTGCAGGGTTGTATTATTTTTCTTCTGTTATAAATCTTATTGTTTTGAGTCAAATTTTATCGACACACAAATGTGTTCTCTCAATCTGTGCTTGTATTGGTATGTTCTTGGTACTATATATATACTCAATCTGTGCAGTAATGTTAAAAAAAGTTCTTCTATTTCTTTTGAAATTTAAACTCAATGTTTTGACATTATATGCATTTATCCATGCATATATCAATTAAGCATCATAAACTCTTAACTACAATGAACAATTGTCCAATTTTCTTACTGGATCTCTTGAAGTAACTCAAATTTTGAGTTTGGAATCTAAACGTCTGATCAGAACACGATCCAACTCGGTCAATTTGAAAATTTACGGAAGTGCTTTAAAATTCATGTCAACGATCTGAATTTAAACTCAAATTTTGATTTATCTTAGGAAATCTGAACTCGAGATAAACAAATTAATCCAGAGTTTTACCAGCATATGCATACAGTCCAGGTTATCTGTTACAGATACTTGTGCGTACAGTGTGTAAGAAAAACTGATGTGTGGGCTCCACAACCTTCAAGTGTTGGAAGAGAAAGCGGTGCACGTCCGATGGGCCAATGCCCACTCATAACCGTCTGATTCGCTTCAGAATTTGTTCGTACCAGGTGCCACTTCAATTTTTGTGCGGATCAAGTGTTCGTGAATCCTGAAGCAAATTGGACGGTTTTGAGAGGGTATTGAACCGATTTTGGTTTGATGCTCATTTGACGCGCCCCGCTTTTGGTGGAAGAACCCACACTTCAAGCTGACGAGTCCATATCTCAGGTAACATAATATTTTTGTTTAGATCCGAACCAATCCGGCCCGAGGTAGAATGTAGGGTCCTTTTTAATATTTGTGCGGATTATGATCGGGCGGCCCCGGCTCTAAACAGAAATCCTTACGTGATATGATGACTTCTTTAGCTGACTTCATGTCAGGAACTAGAGTAAAACTAGGGTGTTCTTAAGCTCACCAAGCTCCTTTGTAAGCTTAACTCAAAAATTTATCGGGTTGGTTTCAAACGACAAATTCAAACTGTTAAAATCGATTTACTTCACGTGTGATGCGTATAAAGTCAAGCGGTAAAAAAAGATGGTTTATAGTTAATTTTAATGTATTTATTTTTCATCATTTTTTTACCACTTGACTTTACACTAAATTAATTTATAAATTATAAATTTGACGTGTAAACTCATCACTCATGAAGTAGATCAGTTTTAATTATTTGAATTCATCGTTTGAAGCAAACTCAATAGGTTTTTTTTGGTTAAGCTCACAAAAAGACTGGTGAGCTTAAGAACACCCTAGTTCCACTCCGGGAACTGTACTAAGAAATTTATATTAGACGATTTGAATTCATATGCATATGCCACAGCCATAGAAATTCAGATGCTGAGATATGGTAACAAAGTTAATAAATAGAACATTATTTTCCCATTAAACAGTGATGGAGCCAGAATAAATTTGATCCAGGGATATATTTCGATCGAAGTCGATAACAAGTATTTCATTAAAAAAAAACTTTTAAATAAATAAAATTCATGATGTTACAAATTAAAAAAAAAAAAAGAGCAATACTCTAGTACACCATATTTTAAGTTTAACAAGGATAAAAGGAAACTTTGCTTTTTCTTTTAAAGCTAGTTCCTAATTTTAAGTTACAAAAAAATCAGTAATAAATATGGATTATAAAAAAAGAAAATAATACAACATATCTCTCAATTTGATGTATCTGAGTAACCTTCTAAAAAAGAAAAAAAAAACTAAACTACCCGAAATTTTTATTTATAACATTCTAAAAAAAAATAAACCAAATAACCATCGTTTGGTGGGATTTAGATTTTCACCACGGCCTCACCAGCATTCTGCAGACCCATTTCAGCGGAGCCGCAGAATGCCGATGCGGACCCATTTTTTTTTCATTCCGTTTTCAAACTTTGAGATATATGTGTGGCACGCATTCCTAGAAAACAAAAAAATATTAAAAAAACAAAAAAATTGAGATATCTCGTTGCTGGTGCCTCGGTAAAACAAAAAAAAAAGTGGGTCCGTAGAATGGTTATGCGGACCCAGCCAGGGGTCGCAGAATGCCTGTGCGGTCTCCAGCATTTGGGTCCCCAGAATGCTGGTGCGGCCGTGGTGAAAATCTAAATCCCACCAAACGATGGTTATTTGGTTTTTTTTTTTTTAGTGTTATTAATAAAAATTTCGGTTAAACTACAACATATCTCTCAATTTTCAGTCTATAAAAGCAACAAAAGTTTTAAAACAACTAAAATAGAAAATGCTACTTTGTGATTTTTTTTAATCATAATACAAGAATTTTATTCCTAAGGAAATATAAGTTGTCCTTCGAACAATATTTTTTCTAACAAAATTCTGTATTCATGCTGTGTATGATTTGATTAGAATTTTTTTTTGGCAATTTTATAATATACGGCAATATCTCTTTTGTTAAGATTAAAGGAGGATTTAATGCAAATTTGTTCACACAAATTTTGTGTACGAGAAAAAAAGGATATATTGTATGAGACATGCCGACAAAAAAATGAAAACATGTATTAAAAATTGGATACACAAATTTTGTTGTCCCGAAAAAGATTTATTGCCATTTTATTATAAAATTGCATTAAAATTTCGATTGGGAAATTCGCTCACACGAAATTTAATGCACCTGAAAATATTCGCCATTAAATTATTGTATTGGAAGATCAATTCAGGAGAGATGAGGCCAAAAGCGGTACAGCTACTGTATGCAGCAGCACTTTTTGCAACCCCCCCCCCCCCCCCCCCCCAAATCATCCAATACAAAATAACCATTATAATTGATTAATTATAGAGATGAAAAATGTAACTGCTCAAACAATATATCATTAATATTATCTAACTAAAGAAAGGTATTTACAAGTTAAAAGCACAGCACAAGGAATTTTCTTCTTCAAAATACACAAGCTAACACTGAGAGTACACATTAATTCACATGCTATCTTTGTTTTACAAATTTCACAAAACTTTGCAAAGAGGTGAGATAAGATCAATCCAAGAATTAGCATAGATCAAATACAAATTCATCAACAAGCGTGTGAATTATGGCGCTTTCGATTTCAACTCCAATTTCAAACCCTTCAAAGCGACATTTGGACCATGTTTCGATCGAATTTCCCATATCTCTATCAGCCAAAATGTGAAGTGCCTTTCCTCCCATTTCATTCCACTTTTGCATCTCTTTCAGAATTTCTTTCAACAATTGATCTCTGTTTAAAGTTTGATAAATTACCAGCCAACCTTTGTACCCAGATTTACAAAAATAACTATACTTCCGATCTAAGAACTCTATAATGCAATCAAATAGAAAATTTGTTAGTCTGAAACCTTCTTTCTCGCCATTTAAACTTCCCCCAAATGCCTCCAAAATGCTTTTCAACAAGTCAAGAAGAAAACTATGAACAGAGAAATTCTCTTCTTCAATACGATTCTCACCAAATAATAGCTTAATATTTGAAAAAATCTCACTTGTGCAACCAATTCTACTGGCTAAAGTGTGAAGATTTGAATTTGAAGTTGTATCGGTTGACATGTCAAAGGAGTCAAAATTTGTTAGCTTCTGTATGGTGTCTGTCGAACCAAATAGCATCTTGCCTTCTAAATTGCAAAAAAAAAAAAAAAAAAATGAAAATAGGTACAAATAATAAATTTAATCATATGGCTAATCAGTTTACTGTGGTTATTTTTGTTACCTGTTTCGTTTACTGGGCTTCCTAAAGAGCAACTATCAATAGAAAATGAAGTTTCTAGAATTGATATCGGGCTTGGCTGATCACCATCCATGGTTGCCAGATAGGTTGATAATAGCCCATTACCTTTCTCTCCCTGAAACAACACAAAAAAAAAAACACTTAAGCTTCTCAGAGAGATTTTAGAGTCCCGGCTAGTGAAGCAAAAACAAGACGTGACTAACTCGCCGTGATTTGGTCATGTCACGCGACATGACTAAAATGATGGAGGGCAGTCACGTCAAGTGTGGTCACCCCGTGATCAAACATGACGTGACTGATCATGTTTAATTGTTTCTTTGCGATTTTAAGTTAGTTCCTTGAAAATAACCATGAAAAATACTAAAACATAAGAAACTATTACAAAATAAATTATAATAAAGAAATAATGTTGGAAAAATTGGACACATAACGTGATTAAAATGATGAAAAACAGTCACGTCACGCTACGTGCCGTGACAGACTAATTTTCTTCATTAGTCCAGGCATCATTATAATCTTTTACTTTTGAATATGTCTATCAACAAGGACAAATAAACAAACCTGAGAAACATCACAACATGACGTGTTGCCGTTGCCGCTACGCAGACTGAGACCAGATTCTTCACTGAACTCCAATACAAGATCCTCAAGTATTGAGCCAATCAAATTACTAGAATAGTCGTTCACTCGTAGTATCTCTTTCCCCAAAGAAATTGTTTGATTATCAACTCCAATTACTGTACTTCTCTTTAATACCGGTTTAACTCGTGAACTCGAAACAGAGGAAGAAGCTCGATTGTTCTCTTTCTTTACCGATAACCTTTTAGGAGAAACTCCATTCCTAGAGCTATTATATAATGGTATCGGTTCTGTTTTCTTGCTCAAATCACTTGAAGTTCTTCGCTTACGGTTTGCAGTGTTCACTGAATTACCAATTGTACCAGACTTGAAGTGGTTCACATTCTTCTTGGGTTCAAGATAACTGGATCGAATAGGCTTATCGGTCACTCTTTTGTTCAACTTTGCACCAGAAATCTTCATTTTTGGTACAGCTTTGTTGGTATTGACGGGACTGAAAGCTTCACTATTTCTCTGTACATGATAATTTACCGCCATGTTGCGACCAGAAACCATCGAATTCTTCCCTTTTTGCTCTACATGAGTACATTTTTTGCCTCGAACAATATAATTCAATGCAACTTCCCTTGTATCCCTCGTTTCCTCTAAAATATTAGTTGTAGCCGGCACATTGACCTTTGGTAGCTCCATTTCATTCTTTGAAAATGTACCAATGTCGGTCTTGGTGCCAAGAAAAGAACCAACCATTACATTTTCTTCTATATTTCTGACAGATGAATTCAAGGGACTTAGTGGTAATTTAGGCCTTAATCCGGGTTCCAAGATTTTAGATGCTGCCTGAATCAGCCGAGCCCGAGGGCTTCTCGCCGATGAACAAGTACTATTATGGTGATATTTTTTTAAATGGGTCGGGTCAGAGTTAATGATAAGCTCACCCGATCTATTGCTGGTTTTTTGCATTTTCAGAGGCGGTGCTTCCGAGCAGAGGACTTTGCTATATTGAGTACCAATAGTGGGTTGGAATTGTGCGTTTGGATCCTTTTGGGCTATCCCAGGTTTAGAAACCGGCATTGACTCCAGACCCATTAAACGTGCGACAAGCCCAGGGGCCTGCATTCGAGTAGTAGACTCCACTTGTGACTCCTCTGAGATAGTCTGAAAGCAATACAAAAAAAACATGCGTCGAGTGTTGGTCGCATTACAACATCTAAAATGTTAATGTGCAGAATTAATCCGGGATCATCACAAATTTGATAATTTTACCCATGCATGTATGTGGTGTAGATATACAAGCCATTAAAAGGTGCATACTGCATAGGTCTAAAGTTTCAATGGTATCCAACAGTATTGGTAAATAGACCAATGGTTCATATGCCTGAGAATACACTAATCTAATTTGTAGAAAATATTCAAGGAATAATCTCATGCCTAATCCCAGAATCCTAAGAATGATCGAAATATCACACTCCTCTGGAAAATATCAAGCATATCCCTAGGCTCCTTACTCACTGGAGCATCATAGCAAGAAAAAATTCAAAAGGGACTAAATTGAAACTCTTTTCTGCTTTGTATGTTTATTTCCTACGTTACGTAACTCTGGGCAACATTTTAACATTTTACAGGGGAAAAAATAAAACTTTCCAAATAGAAACGGACAAAATAAGCGTATCAGGTAAAGGACAAGATGAGTACCAGCTGGTGAGGAGGAGGTGGGTAGGGATCCGGACAACGGGAGGATTGCTTGGGACAGCGCTTGAGAAGAGGAGGCAAGAGACTGCGCTTAGCAACACGCTTCTTCTTCTTCCTCGCCAGTCTCCGATTCCAATCCAATAGATGAAAGAACAACACTCCTACACAGCCCGCCACCGGTCTATGTGGCCCCTGCCTCTCCACTATCGCCAAACTCATCTCCATTTCTCTCCTTCTCCGAGTAATTTGGTACAGATTTTGACTCTGTTTTTGAGGAATTGAAGAGGAAAACGGGGATTCGATTTGGTTTAGAGAGAAGGAAATAGTCAATAGATTAGTGGCTCGAGTGTAGTGCAGAGTAGGTGGGAAGCAACGGCGAGTATATTGTAATTTCGTAAATAGTGTGACTGAGCTCGGCGCGAAATGCGAGAGAGAGAGAGAGAGAGAGGAGAAAAGGTGGCGGAAAGATGGAGGGGTTTCTTTTGTGTGCGTGGGGGATAGAAAAAAGAAAAGATACCTGGAAGTGAGCGACAGTGTCGGGTCTGAAGACAGCATTCCCCTACAATTTCGTTTCGTCTCGTATAAATTTGCTGTGACTTCACGTCGTTCGACCATTCCTGTACCGGGTGGATGTGGACTTTTTCTTGTATCTATTCGTTTATGTCTCAAAGAAAATATTAATAAATAAGGTTATTAAGTATAAGAAACATTGCAGGGTATCTTCTACCGATTTTTTATTTATAAAAAGTTACCAAAATAAAAATACATTTACATAGAAGATTTGCTACGGTGTTCGTTACTGATTTAATTTCTCTTGACGATTTATAGTGAAACAAGCGGATGGAATAGTCTATCCCGTTCGCTACTGTAGCATGCACTGGAGCAAACAGGAATGTGTATCCCGTTCTTTCTATATATCAACCTTTTATAAAAAATATTGCTCTATTTTAATTTTCTTTTCTATTAATAAAAAAATGGTATCTTTCTCGACCCATCATATTATTTGGCACATTAATAAATACAAAGGGGAATGGAACTTGGAACTCTACTTTTCAAATGTGTAGTCAACGGTCTAATCTCAAGAGTGATAAACTTTTAATTAAAAATGTTTTAACCTACCGACATGTTTACCCCCAAAAAAAAAAAAAGGAAGTTTTAACCAACTTATTACACTTCCGATTTTTACAGTAACTTACTAATATGCATATTGCAGAGGTCGCATTCGCTGCCAAGAAAATCTGACATTCAAGTAATGATTTGTTGTATGTGGATGATAAGATAAGTCAAACGGTTATAAAATATTATAGGATAATTATAGAACTTTTTATCCATGGAAGATAATAAAAAAGAATGCAGAAAGAAAGAGTATATTTTGATTTTTTATTTCTAAATTTTTTTTTGCTCCAAATTTTTTATTGATAGTAACCTCTATTGATTAAAAAAAAGAAAATTTAGGATCGATGGCAGCACTACTAATGAAAATTTTCATGTACTCTTTCTATTTTTTTCTCTTTTTTTATATTATTTTCTATGGATAAAAAAATTTCGAAAAATTATTCCGAATAAAACTGTATTTTTTTTTATTGATTTTGATGGAACGAATATAAACAACTATATTGATGGCATCGTCTCTATCCCATTTATATTTATGACAACAAGTGCAAATTTTTTATCATATCATACTACTATTAACAACTAAATTCATTGGCAACCAGCTTAATGATTCTTTAATTAAATGTCACATAATCTAAGAATTATTTAGTCATCAATAACTAATTTCTCAAATTGTACAATAAATTTTTAAATTACATAAATTTCATACACAAAATATCTACAACATAAAAAAATATAACTAATATTAATTTATTAATTTTCTTCTGGGAACTTCTTAGTTGATGACCACGTATAATTTTTTTTTTCTACTAGAACATTTCTTTTAGCAAGATCACGGGACAGATATTAGCATGGACCCCCAATAATTTAGGTATTCTCGATATAAGACACGAATCCAAGAAATGCACTGCAATACGACAAATGAAGTTGGTCCCTTGTGTTTTGAGTTGACTTGAGATTATCTGTGTCAAGCAAAATCCTCATCATGTCATTGCAACTCGCAACTCGCAAGCACCAAATAATATTTGTAATATACCTGCCACACTGTTATGACACATTAAGTCGGACTCAAGAAATCCGAAATGCATTATTTATTTATTTTTGGAGGAAAAACCCGTAGGAGAGCGTGGAGGTAAATAGTAGAGTGCCAGAGTATAGGTGGGAAAAGGACAAATATCCAGTCATCCAGAGAACAGTTGTCAGAGAGAGAGAGTTTTTTTTTTTTTTATACATTAAATAAACCAGTTTTTATATCGAGGGGGATCTAGTTACAACAATTTTGAGTTATAACAAAGTTGCCACAATTATTTTCTACATTTTCAAAGTTCAAATCGTCGATCCAAACCGTTCAACATGATCTCCACAATAAAATGTGCTTACTGATCAAATTTTACATTTTTTTGAATTTTTTTACTATTTATTAAGTATTTTACAAAAACTAGTCGAATTCAGACCATTGAATTTTGTAACCATCTTAATAAATAGTAAAAAAATTCAAAAAAATGTAAAATTTGATATGGAAGTACATTTTATTGTGGAGATCATGTTGAACGGTTTGGATCAACAATTTGAACTTTGAAAATGTAAAAAATAGTTGTGGTAACTTTGTTGTAACTCAAAATTGTTATAACTAGATCCCTCCTCTTTTATATCATGGAATGTGCTCTAAATACATCAAACATCAGCCGACATTTTTATTAATATCCAAAGTAAATTACAATTAATAAATATACCCAAAATTAGTGGAAATTTCGAAAAGTCCAAACTGGCAAGATTCTGGCCGGTTTTCTCTTCCCCCAGAGGCCGGCCAGAATCTAGCCAGTTTCCTTTTTTTTTACTTTTTTTACCGTTTACACCCTATAAATATCCTTTTTTTTCTCTCTCCCCTACAACTCACTCATCTCAACTCGGTTTTTTCTCTCTTCTTTAAAGTAAATTTTTTTTTTATTTAATTTAGGGTTTATGGTTTATGGTTTAGGGTTTAGGATTTAGGATAATTTGTTGTAATTTAGTATAATTAGCATAGTTGACCATATTTTAGCGTATTTTGGTTTTTTTTTAACATAATTAGGCTAATTAAGCGTAATTTAGCTGAATTTAGCATAATTAGGATAATTAGACCATTTGAGCATATTTTATCGAAATTAGGTTATTGTAGCATATTTTAGGTTATTTTAACTGCAATTGGACAATTTTAGCATATTTTAAGCATAATTAAGCTTATTTTGGCCCTTTTTAGCATATTTTACCGAAATTAGGTTATTGTAGCCTATTATAGCCTATTTTAGGTTATTTTAACCGCAATTGGTCTATTTTAGCATGTTTAAGCATAATTAAGCATATTTTGGGCATTTTTAGCATATTTTAGGCTATTTTAACCGAAATTAGGGTTTAGGGTTTACTTAGAGATGGTTAACAGAATTTTATTTTTGACATCATGATGCCTAGAGGACGGTCTACGCACACGTTCCACATGCCATTCGGAGAGATGACAGTGACACTCCAGGATGTGAGTGCCCTTTGGGGTTTGCCTATCTGTGGCACACCCGTTGGCGGCGTATCTGACAGGTGGAGATTTGCTGCTGATATCAACCGGTTGTTGGGAGCTGATCCTCTCTCTCTCATTGGGGATCGTGGGCAGTCCAAATTCCATCTGAGGATGACTAAGTTGTGATAGCACGAAAATTGAAACATATATGCACGAAGTTTAAAGCGTTATGCACGAATTTTAAAGCAAATCGACGGTGATTAAACCCATCGAACCAGAGTAGGTCTGATGCCCATCGAACCTACTCTTAAGTGAAGTATATTCCTGAACTGTTATATTGCTCTAATTAATATAACAGAGTCAGACTAATATGACATCGGTGTCATATCACATTAATTTCAAAATTTATTGGATAGACTTCGAGCTATTTTAGTATCAAGTCAAGTAATAAAAAATATTGAAAAATAAATGCATTAAAATTAACTCAAGAACTCTCACATTTGACTGCTTGACTTGATACTAAATAAATTAAAATATATATAAATTTTACATGTAAACGGACAACTAATGAAGTAGATCAGTTTAAACGATTTGGATTAACGGTTTGAAGTTGATTCGATAGGTTTTAGAATTGATGTTATATAGGCTGAAGTGACACTAATATCATACTAGTCAGACTCAATATACCAATGTTTGTTATTATTTAGAAAATATTGACTATTTAAAATTGATGAATATATTTATCAGTCATAAAACGGCTACATTTTTTAATCATACGAATTTCACATATTTAATTATAATTATTTCCAAGTAATCGCGGTGGAAAGACAAATTAGAAAGTTTACTTGTCAGATTTGTTAGAACTGACTTTGTTCATATTAACTAGTATGACAGTTTTGATTAATATCATCTAACTGTTGTCTCTAACGATTTAGAAGAGATGAATATGGTATCTTTCAAATTTTAAATCTTATTTGGTTGGATATTCAAGTTTAAATAAATCTTGTGTGCAAGTATGTAGTTTTTGGCGGAATCAAAAACTTAAAATATAAAGTGCAAGTAAATTAAATAGATAGAGTTAAGAGAGTTGACACAGGAGATGATAACGAAGTTTGGCAACTAAAGGTCTGCGTCTCCGAGGCACCGCGACCAACTGTTGGCACGCCTTTCTATTACCCAGTAAGAAAAGAATACAAGATGAAACCGGTGTGACCTCACAACACGCTGGTAGTCAACTCGGCCCAAAGAAAAGTAGCACAAACGGCTCAAATAGAGAATGAGCACAACAACTCAAGTAGGCGAGCACAACAGTTATAAGTCCAACAAATACTTTCTAACTTTCACTCTAATTTTAACATTCATAAATTTAGGTGAAATGGATTTGAGGTTGTTTAAAGGATATTGAAGTTTAAGCACAAACAATAATGGACTAGGCTAAACCTCTCGAATGATTCAAAAGTGGCAGCTCAAACGCTGCTAGGTTTTTTGTGTTTGCGCTCAATGGGAAACAATCAAGCCCTCTATTATAATGAGATATCAAAGAATTGTTAGCTGTATGCAATCTTGTAATACTTTGTTTGACTAGATTTGCAAAACATACACTAATTGAATTTAATCTTTTACACGATTTAGTGAGTTTGCAGATTCAAAACTTTAATTACAAGATCTATTGTGAAGAACCAAAGATAGGTTCAGAGCTTTAATTTCAATATTTATAATGAAGAACTAAGGTTCATGAAGTGCTGAATTACAAGATTCTTTTGATGAACCTGAGAAATCAACAAGACTTTACGAAGCTATAGATTTGTGTAATAATCAAGTAGTTAAGTAAAGTATATTTGAGGCTTGTTAATTTCTGGAGCATCCGCCTTGACCGAAACAAATATATGGAACCAATTTAAAATGACAAGTCAGAAAGTTCTAATTTGGTTTCGTGCAAGACAGATGACATCCGTATGGTTGCTTATCAAGTTTTGTGAGACAAATTGTACTAACCGTTCTAAACGGACATAAACACTTAGAACAGTTAATATTAATTTGAATTATTTTGCGGAAACCCTAACTTCAGTATTCGTACAGTCCAACATAACGGGTTTCTTCCCGTTAGAATGGATCTAGCAAATCTGAAGCCTCCCACTATATAAAGAGTTATCATCACTTCAGATTTGCTAAGCTAGCCGCCTCTCACATTTGAAAACGCATTTATTGTGCAATACTTGATAGCTTCTATTGTTGAGTGAACTTAAACTTCAATATCCACTCGACTTATCTTTTAGGAGATATAGTTTAGTGTCTAGGATTTAGTTCTAGAGCTTTACATCCCCGCTAGTGTGGTCTGCTTATAGGGCACAAGGGAGTACACTAGCCAGAGCATTTCCACTCACATATATCCATAGCTGTGTGACGATCCCAAGGGACTCTCCAGCTCGAGCTTTTAGGCTCAACTTGCACATGAGTTAGGCCGTGACATCCCACCGTTGCCGGGCCCACGTGTCACGAGTTGTGTCATTTCTTTCTGGGTAATAGGAAATGGGCGTTGACGAGGTTGCTTGATCGGGCCAAAACATATAGCGAAAATCCATATCTTTTATTGCGGCAAAAGGCCAAAAACGAATGCGAAGTAGTCATTTTCTCAATTTATTTACCGCAAATGTGTTTTTATGTTATTTTGGCAAGTTTTGGAGAAAGTTATGTATAGGCCAAAAATGGAGCAAATGTGTCGAATTTAGGCGATTTCTGAAGTTAGCACCAAATTAGGGCACCGCTGGAAGCATGCAACACCTCACACTAAATGCACAACATGTGAAATGGCAAAATTACAGAAAATCCGCTAAGTCAGGAGGTCGTGCGGGGTCACTCTATGCCGCATGCGGCATACATCTATGCTGCACGATCCATGGACTCAATCCGTAGACTGTTCAAATTCTGATCAAATCTCCACCGTTGATGCTAATTTTGGCAGAATTCTTCTAGAAGGGCGTGATTACTTCAGAGCCAAGTTTGGCTCGCTATTTTTTGCTCATTCTATTCAAACTTGGAGTGCACTCCAAGTCTCCACCTTCTCCACTACTCCACCTCTCATTTAGGAAGGCTATGAAAGCCCCTCTTGTAATATGATTTAGTGTGCGTGTTTAATTGTGTTAAGTCCATAGAATCGATTAGCATTCTCATGCTAGGTTATGTTAGAGAGTTAATTAGAGAGATGAGAGTAGTCATCGGAAGCTGAGCAAGAGAAGAATGCGTCATCTAAGGAGGCTAGGGTTCTTTAATCTTCAATTGGGTTGTAGTCTATGTTCTCTTTATTTTTTATTTTTTTATTTTGCCATGGCCATGATGAACTAAACTCCTCATCTCTAGGGTGAGGGTTTGTAATCGAATTCTTTGTTATGTTTTAATATATATTTATGTTTTGTGTATGTTGATTTGTGTTTGCTTTATTATTTAAATTTATTTTTATTAAGTCCTTGCACACATAGTTCTGTCTACTATATACAATGTCCTCCACATACCAATAGGTGTAAAGTCTGAGAATCTCAGTGTGAGTGAGACACCCTTGTAAGAACTTCAAATACTTCGACTAACGAGGCTTGGCAGCGGTTCAAAGACTAGGGTTAGAACCCAGGGGGCTCCCTTGGCATGATAACGTAGATTGGAAATTTAGGTTTTATTAGTAGATACTTAATTTAGGTAGGGTCTTTGGGATAATTAATTGAGGGGTAGAATAGGATATGAACAATTAGATTTGTGTGAGAAAGTTAATTGCATACTTATAGTACTCTGAACTGTTATCCCAAAAGCCGATCGTGAGATCGAAAAATCTTTCAAATCACGTACACAGAAACCCAGCACGCCCTGCGGGGTAGTGACAGTGCCGCATGCGGGGTAACTGTGGGACAATTATATGCCGCATACGGGGTGACAGACCGCATGAGGGGTAGGAAGACGTCAGAAATATATATTTTGCATAATTTAGAAGGAGAAAACCTGAACCCTAGAGAATTTCTATTTAATTGTTTAACTCAAACCTTAGCACAATTAGCGCCTCCGCCTATAACTTTAGGGTATTGAACCCAACAAACTATTTTCAAAACTATTATAAAATTATTTTCTAAACTATTTTAAACCAACCGAAGCACCTAGACTAGTGAAAAGTTAGATAATTAATACACTATTCCTGTAGATCGACACCCTAATTATACTACACGGAGGATCATGCGCTTGTGATCTGAACGTAAGTAGAAATTAGGGTTAAAAGATATATTAATTTATACTAAAAGTAGTAGTTCAATTTGAACTCATCATTGCTCTACCACGGAGACAGGCTTTTTACACCGAACTCCGTTATCATCTTGCGTGTCTACTGTCTCTAAACTCTACTTTATTTACTTTACTTGTACACGCTTGTTTGACTTGTTAGTTTAGAGGGCTTAACCGAAAAACGTCTAAGAGACTTTGAGACTCCCTTTAAACTCCCTCTAAGTGTCGTTAGAGACTACAAAGATGTATCAGAGCAAGTTAACTTGAATTAAGACTTACTTAATTTGGATATTTTAACGATCCAAAATGGCACCAACCACTTGTACCGAACCCCCAATTTTTGGTCAAACCTCAAATAATTTCAGCTAGTGGAAAGGGCTCATGGTTGAATATTTTAATGATTTAGAGGTTTGGGATATTATTGAAATTGGGTATGTACCAACATTTGATGAAAAGAATGAATTGACCCCCAAATCAAAAACTGACAAAAAGGACTTTATTGCAAAATATGCAATAATTACTTTAATTGGGGAATGAGTTTCATTTTATTAGATGATTCATTAAATGCTTGTGAAATGTGGAATATACTAACAAGAAATTTTGAAGGAAATGCTTGAATTAAATGGATCACTGAAGTGATCAACAATCAGGAGCCTATCTTTTCCTTTATGGCAATATTAGATGAAAGTCATAATGAAATTAAGGTTGATGAATCATCGCACTCCAACATATCACTAATGAGAGTACCATCGAAATGCTAAAGGTGATTGCCCAATCAAGGAAAATGAAGAAAGACTCACAAGAATCCAGTGAAGCCTCAACAATTTCCGCTAACACTAGAACCAGATTACATTAATTTTGAGTCTGAAACTGAATTGACAGATAAAGGAAATAGTCATAAAATTGATCATGCTCATATTGTGTGTAAAACAAGTATTTCTTTAAATGAAAAATATGCACATAATGAGAAAATTATATTACAGAATCTTTTAGATGACTCTAGAAAAGTCTTGTTAAGGAGAGAAGTGATAATAGAAAAATGTGAATCTAAAATTATAGAGTTAGATTCCAAACTAAAATAATACGAGGCAGTAGCATTAGAATCACATTTAAGACAATCTAATTTTAGAAAAATAGAAACATTAACTTCAAAATTGACTGGTTTAGAAAATGAGAGCGAAAAATTGAGAGCTACAACTATTATAAATAATATTCTAGAATTTAAGGTTAAAGATTATGAAACCAAAATTAAAGAACTGATATATCATGAATATCAAAAAACGTGCAATTCACAGCTAATGAACTTGGAGCACTTATTTAACAACTCGGTCCGCAAAAAAAAAAATAAAGATTTAGGATGAAGACTTGCTCCAGCATAAAGAAAATAGGTTTCGCACACAACCTGATATTTGTTTGTTTCTGAATTTGGATCTTTTTATCGTGTTTAATAAATATCTCAATTAAATTTGAACAGGGTTCCTCTTCCTTCGTTCGGAAAATCAAAATTTCTCCTATCTGCCTTTTCCGGTAAATCAAAATTTCAACAAGAAAATGAGATTATGGAAGAGAATTAATCTCTCGTCTAGTTACAAAGATAATATTCTCTGTATGTAAAGTTATATGTTTGAAATCTAGATAGAAGAATCATTTGTGGATATTAAATAATTGGATAGTTTTAGAGATGGAGTGTGGAAAGAGGAATGGGGTCCACTGAACTCCATTTTTGTTTTCAAATTTTCAAATTTATGTATAATTTTCTATATAATTTAGAGTAAAATAGCACGGTATTGTAAAATTGACTCTCATAATTCAAAAGTCTAACTCTGCTCCTGAATAGCTTGACCTCCAATCTTTACCGGAAAAAAATAAGATTATGGAAAATTAAACGACTTTTTTTAGTATTTTTCTAAAATCTCTCGTATTCATTCAAATCAAAAGGACTTTTTCCTTGTGTTTAGTTTGATTTTTCAAACTTGGCCTGAGGTCCACTAACAATGTTGAAATGTTTGCTGAATGGTCCACTAATTATCTAAAATATCATAATTTACTTATAAATTTGCTTTTTATTTTCAATTTCATTTGAATTGATTTAAAAATCACTGTCAAGACTGCCGATATCACACTAGAAGCAATATACAACTTGTTATTTCGTATATTTTAATACGATATGTCCATATCCAATATTTATATTTTATACGAACAGTTGATTTTATGAATTCTAAAATACAAATTTACAAAACAACACATAACTTTACGTGTTTATAAGGCCTCACAAGAGAGATATACTGGTCCGTAAAAGCACAGTATCTAACAAAATCAAAAGTCACAATTCACAAGCTCAAACAGAAAAGAGACAAAATAAAATGGTCTAAAATTTAATGCGCGGCCCAATAACGACCCAATTTAAAAATCAATGACCAACCGAACTATAGATATCTTTCAATAGGCCTAATGGGCTTATGTTAAAACCCGTCGAAAAAGTCAAATTTCATATGCATGTGTTCCTACTAAAATGACTATTATCTCATGCCTTGAGGAATTGGTTGTGTTGTAATGGGGTAAAGACTTTAACAAAGCAGTTTTGACTTCATACAACGCACATATTATAGGATCAATACAACTCTGCATATAGTTCGTGGGTTGCATGAAGGCAAAACTGCTCTGTTAAAATTTGTATACGTAATGCGTCAGGTATATGATAATTATGAGTTTGCCAAACGGGTTCATGAGAATTTATTCAATTAAAGAACGGCAAGGGCCATCTCAATGGGCACTTTGTTGCACCATACACGTAATTCAAAATTTGAGTTTTAAGTCCGGACCGTTCGTTCCGAATCGGCACGAATATTAATGTGGCCCCCGTGAATTTACAAATTAGCTCAGATTGATCAAGATATTGATCGGACGGTCTGGTATTTTAAACTTAAAATTTGATTTACTTTGGGGATCCCGACCCCACCATACACACACTGATACTGGTACTGTAATCAACCTGCTCTGAGCTGAGTCAATACAACCATTCCATAGTACCATATGTTGGATCATATATCCAACGTTGAGCATATATGTAATATAATTATGAATTGTATACTGTCAATATGATTGTCACAATTAAAGTGATCTAATATGAAATTAAGACATTAGACAATCTATGTATTTAATAAGATGTGGTCCATAAATGTGTAGAACAATTTAGGCAAATATCAAATAATTAATGGACTGATTCTGAAATTTGCAATTTAGAAAACTGTCATTTAAGAGGTTTGTGTGGGCCACACGGATATAAATGCGGCCGCACGGATTTTAATGTGATAGCACGGTTTTTGATGCAGTCTCACAAAATACCTTTTTCAATTTGGCAGATAACCATATATATTACTATATATAAGGATTGGTCCCCAAGGCACAAGATAACCAACTCAACTCATAATTCTGAAAAGTGGTTATGAAAAATGGTTATTTTCTTAGATAGAACTTTGAGTGCCTTCTCCCTTCTTCCTCCATTAAAGAATTGAGAGGAGAGATCCATAAGGAAATTTGAGAGGATTTCTAAAGGGCGTATCTTGTTGCTTTGGAAGATCTAATCCACAACCCAACCACAAAGGCGAGAAGGACTTCTTGCCGTTTAAAGACTTGTCTCGCGCTCACGGAGACGGCTTGCTCAAGACTTTGGATATTTTATGGCAAACGGTATGGAATCAGGTATATTTCCGCACTTAAGATTATGTTTTCGGGTATCTTTGGCATAGGACGGTCCTTAGGTTTAAGGTGGTGATTGTTTCTTCTTCCCCGGGGTGTAAGTGTTTGACCCCTAGATGAGATGTAATTGTTTGATCTCTAGATAAAGCGTAAATGTTTGGCCTTTAAGATCCCCCAACAAGTGGTATCAGAGCCTTTCTATGCCGAAGGATTAGGTCTTTAAGGATCTAGAGAGAATTAGGAATTGATGATTTTTTCGTTGATTTTTGGTTGATTTTCTTGATTTTCTTGATCTGAAAAATTTAAGGTTTGGAGAGCACAAAAATTGTTTTTATTTGAGATCGTGATTGCCTAAAATTTAAGTTATTAATTTGGTTAGGGTTTGCTCGAAGATTTCCACTTGAAATCTCAAAATTCTGATCAAATAATGTTCGATCCTGAAAAATTTCAGTTTTTGGGCGGTTATGAAATTAGGGTTTTGGGAAATTTATTTTTTATAAATTTTCTGAAACAATAATTTAGAAATTTAGAAATTTCTAAATTTGAAAGGCTATTTAAGGTGCTTCCAATCTTTTATTAAAATCTCTCTAGATCATGTCTTAATTCAGCATAACAAATGCAGTTATTTTTCAGTTTCCGAAAATAAAATAAAATAAAAATCCGAATTTTTTTTTATATACATAACTGCAATTGTTATGATGCAATTATATTTATTTAATTGTAATTTTTATTTTATGGCATTAGGATAAATTATGATTCTTTTAAAGGCATTAAAGTTATATATATCTTGAATTAAATTAATTGAGTCATTAATGTACCCTCCGGTGCCTCTTTTGACAAAGTTAATTTAGATTCATTATATAAAAGGAAATTAAGTGTACATTTAATTGAAGCAATCATATATCGGCCCTCCGGAAGATGGTGGTTGTTAAAGTTTTATGTACAATTGAGTGATATTAAAGTGTGATGATGATTATTATGCTTTATACATATGTCATAATGTTGGCCCTCCGGAAGACATGTTGTCGATATGTTAATGAATCATTAATACTTTATTATTGCGACAAAGCATCATAAGAAATTAATTTGTTGCCCTCCGGTAATCAATTAATGGAAACCGATACTTTGGTAATAATGGTATAGTTTAGCCTTTATTTGAATATAATTTATAAATTAAGATTTTTTGCTAAATCGTGTTTGTTTTGTGTGTCTTTTGTTCGAATTTTTCAGCTAGCATTACTACTGGCCTAAAAGACATTCCGATGTTAAATGGTACCAATTTCAAGTATTGGCAGGAGAGTGTTATGATAACTCTCGGTGTCATGGATTTAGACTTGGCATTCAGAACTGACTGTCCCAAAATTACTGCTACCTCAACTCCTGAAGAAAAGAGAGTTGAGGAAAAGTGGGACAGATCTAATAGAGTGAGTCGAATGATTATGAAAATGTCCATTCCAGAGGCATTTAGAGGCTCGATTTCTGATAAGATTACTAATGCTAAGGAATTTTTAGCCGATGTTGAGACAAGATTTGTCAAGAATGAAAAGTCTGAAATTGGTACACTCTTGACCAAACTTGTCTCAATGAAATATAAAGATAAGGAAAGTATTAGAGAGTACATCATAGAGATGTCTATTGTTGTTTCAAAGCTAAGGGCACTTAAGTTGGAGATTTCTGATGATCTATTAGTGCACTTGGCATTGATATCTCTTCCTGCACACTTTGGATAGTTTAGGGTGAGCTATAATTGTCAAAAGGACAAATGGCCACTCAATGAACTCATCTCCCATTGTGTTGAAGAAGAGGAAAGATTGAAACAACAGAAGACAGAAAGTACCTATTTTGCTACAACTTCCAAATTTAAGCCATCGGCTAAGCGTAAGAAATCAAATCAGAATAAGGATAATAAGGATGCTGCAGTGAACACCAACAAGAAACAGGATAAGGGCAAATCAGTTGCCGCATCGGAAAGTGCCTGTTACTTCTGTGGTGCAGTTGGACACAAGAAGATGCATTGCCAGAATTATCATGCTTGGCGTGTTAAGAAAGGTACATCTCTTGTTTTGGTTTGTACGGAGGTTAATTTATCTTCTGTATCTAGATACACTTGGTGGATAGATTCAGGTGCAACTACTCACATAAGTATATCATTGCAGGGCTGTCTAAATTACCGAAAGCCAAGTGATGATAAAAGATTCATCTTTGTAGGCGACGGTAATAAAGTTGAGGTGGAAGCTATTGGAACTTATAGATTACTTTTGAAAACTGGATTTTATTTAAATTTGTATGAGACATTTGTGGTACCGTCTTTTAGACGGAACTTAATTTCTATTTCTGCATTGGATAAGTATGGATTTACTTGTACTTTTGGAAATGGAAATTTTGTTTTGTTTCATAATTCAAAACATGTTGGTTCTGGTTTTCTTTTGATTTATGATAATTTATATTCTTTGGATGTCAATAGATCATATGTTGAAGCCTTGCATGTGGATACAAATAGTAAGAAAAGAAAATTAACAAATGAAAAGTCAGCTTCATTATGGCACAAGCGATTAGGTCACATTTCTCAACGCAGAATTGAACGACTTGTGTCTAATGAAATTCTTGAACCCTTAAATTTTTTAGATCTTAATGATTGTATAAATTGCATAAAAGGGAAACAAACCAATTTAAGAAAATATGAAGCCAAAAGGTGTTCAAAAGTCTTGGAATTAATTCATACCGATATCTGTGGTCCGTTTCCAACGGCCACAAGAAATGGTCAACGGTATTTTATTAGTTTCATAGATGACTATTCAAGATATGGCTACATATATTTGATTAAAGAAAATGCTCAAGTTTTGGATGTGTTCAAAAGTTTCACAACGGAAGTTGAGCTTCAACTCAACAAACGCATTAAAGTCATTAGATCGGATCATGGTGGTGAATATTACGGCAGATATAATGGATCAGGTGAACAATGTAAAGGGCCTTTTGCACATTTCATAGATGAATGCGGCATTGTGCCTCAGTATACATTGCCCGGTTCGCCGGCGATGAATGGTGTTTCTGAGAAGCGCAATCGAACGCTTAAGGACATGGTAAGAAGTATGATGAGTCGCACTTCTTTACCAAATAATCTATGGGGTGAAGCCTTAAAGACAGCAGCACATATCCTAAATAGAGTACCCACTAAAGCAACTAACAAAACCCCATCGAAATTTGGAATGGGCGAAAGCCTAATTTAAAACATTTGCGTGTGTGGGGTTGTCCAGCTGAAGCAAAGCCTTATCGGCCGCATGAAAAGAAACTGAATGAAAGGACTGTTAGTTGTTATTTTATTGGGTATGCTGAGCGCTCAAGGGGTTATAAGTTTTATAATCCTACAGAACATTCAGTTTTTGAGACGGGAAATGCAAAATTCTTTTAGGATGTTGAGTTTGCGGGGGGAGATACAATAATGGATTTTGAATTCGAAGAGGAGTATGTAAATATTCCCACAGGTATCGCGGGCAATGTGGACATAAGTCCTAATTTAACCCAAAATACAATTATTGAAAATGAAATCATTATTGAAGACCAAACTCAACAAGATCAAACAGTACAAAATGAAATTCCAGAAATTCTGGAGAATGCTGTTGTTGGTCAGATTGTTGTTGACAACAATGCTGAAAATCCTCAAGAATATTCAGAAACAGTGCCAATAAGAAGATCCACTAGAGAGAAAAGGTCTGCAATATCTTCGGATTATGTAGTTTACCTTCAAGAACATGAGTTTGACGTTGGCATGTTAGAAAATGACCCAATCAATTTCAAACAAGCCATGGAAGACTCTAACTCTCAAAAGTGGATCGATGCCATGAATGAGGAGATGAAATTAATGGTTGACAATGACGTTTGAGATATTGTCCCATTACCTAAAGGAGCGAGACCTATTGGTTGCAAATGGATATTTAAAACCAAAATAGATTTGAAAGATAATGTGGAGAAATTTAAAGCTCGTCTTGTCGCTAAGGGTTTCACACAGAAAGAAGACATCGATTATAAAGAGACTTTCTCTTCGGTTTCATTGAAAGACTCTTTAAGGATTATATTGGCATTAGTTGCGCATTTCGATTTAGAGCTTCATCAGATGGATGTTAAGACAGCGTTTCTCAATGGTGACATTGATGAGACAATCTATATGGTGCAACCAGAAAACTATGTGTCGGGAGACGCAAAGTCTATGGTGTGCAAACTTAAGAAATCCATCTATGGGCTAAAGTCAGTGGTACTACAAATTCCACAATGTGATTATCTCATTTGGTTTGAGTCAAATCTAGTGGATGAGTGTATATACCTCAAGTTCTGTGGGAGTAAGTTTGTGTTTCTGATTTTATATGTGGATGACATATTGCTTGCCAGCAATGATATAAATATGTTGCAAGAAACTAAGAATTTTCTGATGAAGAATTTTGAGATGAAAGATCTTGGTGATGCATCATTTGTCCTAGGGATTGAAATACTGAGGAATAGAACCCAAGGTATTCTAGGTTTATGCCAAAGAAATTATATCAAAAGGGTTCTCATTAGATATTGCATGCAAAACAGTAAACCAAGAGATACCCCGGTGGCAAAATGAGACAAGTCCAGCCTCAATCAGTGCCCCAAGAATTCCTTAGAAAATGAAGCAATGCTAAAGTATTCATATGCCTCAGTTGTTGGAATCATCATGTGTGCGCAAGTGTGTACGCGTCCGGATATTGTGTTCATCACTGGCATGTTGGGCCGATATTTATCAAATCCAGGTCTAGATCATTGAAAAGCAGCCAAACGGGTCTTGAGGTACCTGAAGCGAACAAAAGATCACATGCTCAATTATCGGAGATCGGACAAGCTAGAGGTCATTGGGTATACTGACTCTAATTTTGGAGGATGTCAAGATAGCATAAAATAGACATCCGGCTACATTTTCATGTTAGCCGGAGGAGCCATTTTATGGAAGAGTGCTAAATAATAACTTATAGCATCTTCCACAATGGCCGCAGAATTTGTAGATGTCATGAGGCATCGAATCATGGTGTATGGCTACGCAATTTTGTCACTAGGCTGCGTATAGTGGAGTCTATTGAGAGACCACTAAAATTGTATTGTGACAATAATTCAGCCGTACTTTACGCAAATAACAACCGAAGTTCGTCAAAGTCCAAGTACATTGACATCAAGTTCTTGGTTGTAAAGGAGAGAGTGCAGAAGGGTCAGTTATCCATAGAACATATAGGGACAGACTCCATGTTAGCGGATCCACTTACTAAAGGATTACCACCCAATAAGTTTGAAGAGCATGTTGCTCATATGGGTGTAATTTCTGTTAGGGAAATTCAGTTTTAGTGGGAGTCTGTTGGTTGTTTATTTTAATGTTCTATTTACTTATTGTAATTTTGGATATGAAACTTGTGACAGAAAACAAGTTATTTATGTTGTATGCATGGTATTGCAAAAGGATTGTTATATGCATTCTATCTCTAATTTTTTGTTTTGACCTTATATTTGAGTATGTGATTTGCGAATTGTTTATTTGAATTTTGCATTTTACAACAAGTTTATGAAATTTAGTTTCAAGTTTTAAGTAGGAGACCAAGTTAGAAATTGGCACAGTAAGATCACAATTGCGTGTAATTTCTATGCTACACATCCACATCATGATTCATGTCATTTGGTTATGTTAGTACTGAGATTATTGATGGTCCAGTCATGACTAATATAAATGTGACGAAAGCCGCTTTAGTCCTTTGCTGATGTAATTGATGGACGGAATTGGTTTGGGAATACATAAAGATGACAGAAAAGTATGTGCGCACATAAGGTTAACAATACATAATTAAAAGAGTATGACATATTGCTCAAGTGGGAGATTGTTGGATCATATATCCAACGTTGAGCATATATGTAATATAATTATGAATTGTATACTGTCAATATGATTGTCACAATTAAAGTGATCTAATATGGAATTAAGACATTAGACAATCTATGTATTTAATAGGATATGGTCCATAAATGTGTAGAACAATTTAGGCAAATATCAAATCATTGATGGACTGATTCTGAAATTTGTAATTTAGAAAACTGCCATTTAAGATGTTTGTGCGGGCCACACGGATATAAATGCGGCCGCACGGATTTTGATGCGACAGCACGGTTTTTGATGCAGTCGCACAAAATACCTTTTTCAATTTGGCAGATAACCATATATATTACTATATATAGGGATTGGTCCCCAAGGCACAAGATAACCAACTCAACTCATAATTCTGAAAAGTGGTTATGAAAAGTGGTTATTTTCTTAGATAGAATTTTGAGTGCCTTCTCCCTTCTTTCTCCATTAAAGAATTGAGAGGAGAGATCCATAAGAAAATTGGAGAGGATTTCTCAAGGGTGTATCTTGTTGCTTTGGAAGATCTAATCCACAACCCAACTACAAAGGCGAGAAGGACTTCTTGCCGATTAAAGACTTGTCTCGCGCTCACGGAGACGGCTTGCTCAAGACTTTGGATATTTCATGGCAAACGGCATGGAATCAGGTATAATTCCGCACTTAAGATTATGTTTTCGGGTATCTTTAGCATAGGACGGTCTTTAGGTTTAAGGTGGGGATTGTTTCTTCTTTCCCGGAGTGTAAGTGTTTGACCCCTAGATGAGATGTAATTGTTTGATCTCTAGATAAGGCGTAAGTGTTTGGCCTTTAAGATCCCCCAACACCATACACACACTGATACTGGTACTGTAATCAACCTGTTCTGAGCGGAGTCAGTACAACCATTCCAAAGTATATGTAACTATGTATTCTGTGAAAGATTATTCTTCAAAGGTGACGAAACTGTTACTTTTTTTTTGCACCACTCAGTCATAATTGTCCTTCAATTACTTAATAATAAGCTTTCATTGCAGTGTGAAGAGTTTGACAGAGCATCTGGATATTGCTATAATTTCCTCACCTATGCATAGGAACCTTCTATATTTTTTTATTTCAAATATATTTTTTAATCTTTTATATGTAATTAAACACATTCAGCTCTGAGGACTGCCAACAGGTATATATAAACATCTTTTTGTTGAAATCATTTTACAGGAATAATTTCATCTTAAAGAAAATCGATTTGTAGCTTCTGGCATGACTTCAACTAATCTTTTTTTTTCAGATTAATTCGGCTCTGGAGCAAGGGGTCGAGGCAGTACGGATGCTGGTGCTAAGGAGTTCTGGTCAAAGCATTAGTAAATTCCTGGTACAATAAACTCAATGCTTTAATGCTTTACTAAAGTTCCTTGATCCGACTTCTCTGAGCCTCATAGCAGTGATAAACATAGGCTGGTATATGTGGAGGTATTGAGTTCTCTTATAATATTTGTCATGTATATATCTTCCTTTTATTCGAATTAACACTTTTCAATTGTCAATGTACCAATATTGTCAAATCCTGAATTGAATCGAGTCGTTAAATTTTGCGAAAATATTCGTAAAACGAACTAGCTAGTTAGTACTTTCGAGAGCGGTGCAAACTCTATTGCCTGTTTTCTATTACCAGAAAGCACCATTTTACACTGTCAGAAAATATATCACAAACAAAACCCTGCACATTGCCTTCAATGTACCAATACCTTCATAAATCATAACAAAACTGTAACTTCCTTTACTCTCAATTCCATCCCTTTATATGTACCACAACACCTGAAAAACCTTTCAGCTTAATAATTTTTATTACATGAAACATGACCATGACTTTCAGAAGAAATCAACAAATACAAATAATGACCAGCACATCACTGTCCTTTATCTTCAGTGTAGGATCCGATAATCCCCGTAGGCTTCTCTGATTTGAGTTACCAGTTCTGTGCACCCACAATTGACACCATCTCTTGCCTTGTATCAGCCCGTCAAGTTAATGATACATTTATTTTTAATTAAAGCAAGCTGTTTAAGAACATAAACTTACACCTGATGATCAATAATCACATGCCATATATAGTTTGAGTACAATTTTGATGGGTACATGCATGATATCATATGAGGAGAGTGGCTAAGGTCAAAGTGGTATGACCAAGGCCTTGGTGCTACCAATTAGTTTTTGCAATTTTAAAGTTCAAATAGTCGATTCAAACCGTTAGATGTTTAATTTATATTAAAATATGCTTGGAGACCAAATTTTACATTTTTTGAAATTTTTTTACTATTTTTTAAGCCACTTTGAAAATGGCAGATCCGGGTGAACAGTAAAAACAGTGCAACCAAATTCTGGACCATGTGATCAGCAATTTTCAAAGTGGCTTAAAAAATAGTAAAAAAATTTCAAAAAATGTAAAATTTGGTCTCCAAGCAGATTTTAATATAGAGATCACATCTAACGGTTTAGATCGACCGTTTGGACTTTGAAAATCCAAAAACGACTTGGTAGCACCAAAGGCCTTGGTCATACCACTTTGATCTTAGCCTCTCTCATCATATGAGTACAAAATCTAATTCTAGATAATCCGAAATAAACTATGTATCCGTCCGAAAAATATACCAGTGGAGTAGTGAAGCATTTGTCAATTAAAAAATATGACCCGTCTGCTTTTTCATGTTAGCGAAATCATTTATTACGTTGTCATTTGATATGGAATTAGATTAAGAAACTAAAGATGATATTTTTAAAAGTTTACACTAAAATATATACTTAAAGAGATAATAGAACTCGATTTTTAACTTTGGAAAATTTGATGCATCATTGCCTTAGAATTAGAAATTGATAACAAATCGTTGATTGTATTTTACTTTCGAATTTCGTTTTGGAAACTTTATTTGTTTGATTGCAATTTTTTTACGGTATTCATATTGTTACGATATTTATTTACTTAATTTCATATACATGTTTTTTGAAGAAATTGGAGAGTTTATTTGCACTTGTACTTTTGGCTAAATGATGATATTATATAATTTATTTGCCTGACAGTAATATGTCATGGATATTTCGGAGATAATCGTATACTTTACCGACCCAAATTTAGACACAAATAAATAGTGCTCCTTTGAGAAAATACCTAAAACAATAAATAATGATGTAATCTTGTCAATCAAATAAGGGCAGCCTGTTATTGAATATTTATTGCAATAGAAAGTTGTTAAAAAATAGATCAAACAGGTTTTGCGTGTCATGTTCTAATGAAACAGAGCTTAGAAACATATACAACAAGGGAAAACTGAAAAGAAAGGAAACAGAGGAAGAGCACATGGTACGTAAAACAGAGCCCAATTGAATAAAAGGGCCGTACTGATTTTGAAACAGAAAATAAATGATGCAGGAATGTCGCCTGTGTCAGAATTGGTTTATATGTGTGCCAGTGATTTTTTTCAGAACAGATCCTGATCCAATGTGTGTATAGTACTGGTAGTATATTTGTATTGTACTTTACTGATCACTGGCACTGATGTCCGTAAAGTGCGCCAACTTTTGTCAGACAAAGCATGTACTATCATGCACTTCCATCTTCCCAATCTGATTATTGCCTCAGACAGCATCTTCCCTCTTTAATCATACCTAGCACTCACTCTCAAGAAAAATTCATCAACTAAACTAAACCACCTATGCCTCTTCTCTTCTCCATTCCTTAAATACTGGAGAACTCCATTCTCTCAGATTGACAACTGACAAGACCCCAACCCCTCCTTTCAATGCACAGTTTAAGTTTAGGGCCTGTTCGGATGTCACGGAATTACACGGGATGGGATTTGACGGGGATGGGAACTCACTTTTGAAAAAGCGGGAACCCATGGATGCGGGTACGCATGGAATTAATTATGGGAATGTGTTGAATGAGTGTTCGGTTGAACAGTGGATTAATTATGGGAAATTCTATTTTTCTTTCTAAAATATTTATATGTTTGATATTACACAATTTTCTTTATTAATAAAATATCAATAATCAATTAAATAAATAAAATAAATAATAACATAACATCACATTACTTATTAATTATTATTTTATAACATAACATTACTTATTAACTAGATTAAATAATGCAATTAAACAGTAGATTAAATAAATAATACAATTTTCTTTATTATTATTATTTACAAATTAAATAATAACATAACATCACATTACGTATAATTATTATTTTATAAAATATAAATATTGATAAACATTTATAACAAATACAAATATTTATAAACAAATAAGCATTAAAATATGTGCTAAATTGATATGTCTAGATCCTCGGTTGTACCTTGAGATCAGTTGTGAAAAATCTTAATTTATTTGAAAAATAAATATTTTTATTTAAATTTCTCACATATTTAAAATTAAAAAATTGTACAAAAAATAATTAAACGTTGTACAAAAAAAATGTACAAAAATAATTAAATGTTGTACAAAACAAATTATACCAAAAATAATTAAATGTTCTACAAAAAAGATTGTAAAAAAATTAAATGTTGTACACAGAAATTTGTAGAATTTTTTTTTACCTATATATTAGACTAATATGCTGTAAAATATATATAATATTTCGGTCCGGATCTTTGGATAAGTAGCATTAGTCCCACAATGAGATGTTATATAAAGTATAGCTCTTTATATATAGAATGTGCCACATGTTTGTGTTCGAGGAAAAAAGAGAGAGAGAAAATGGGACCCACCCACGTGGAAGAAGAAAGTGGGAGTTGGGAAAAAAATTATTCACTTGGACATCATTTTTTTTTTCCCATGAATTTGGCTGTTGGTGGGTACATCGTAGGAAAAAATTTGGGAAAAAATTGGGAAATTACTGGACCTCCGAACGGGTTTGGAAATTTTGTTTGGGAATTAGTCTCAAATCCCATCAATTCCCTGTGGGAACGGGGCTGCCGAACAGGCCCTAACTCTGGATCGTCCAATACTCCGATCAATATTCGGGCTAATCTGACCCACGCATGTAATACACAAGGTTCCTTACATATTCGTGCTAATATGTAAGGAACAAATCATATTTAACTCAAACGGTGCGTTAATACATATGAATTCTTTTTCAAATGCATAATTTTTTATTTATAAAAAATCATTAAATATTATTCAGGAAACATGATTGATGGCTTCTGTTTTTCGAATGATTCTGTTCTTTTAGACTAATTTATAAATATGAATATATCATATTATATGCCGGATCAGTGTGGTAGACTAAAGGAACTGAATCAATTATTTTGTTCCTTCTATGTAATTAAAAAATAAAACCATCAATTTATGTTCTCGAAAATATTTTTAATGAATTTCTATAAATAAAAAAATTCTGTTTCAAATGGAGAGAGCAAACACCTACACATAGGTTATTATAATAGATCCTTTACCTTGACAAATAAGCTTTGTTAAGTGTTTGTGCTACCTATTGATTAGTGGACTGGTTGTTGGGTTTCTGGCCCACAAGTAAGAAATGCATATAGGCCATAGAGGTCTCAATTGGTGGCATTAGAGGGCATTGACCATAAGTGGCAATTAGTCCCCCAAAAGG